>OZ022504.1:76046719-77246719 GCA_963989385.1 Ctena decussata
AGAAGTAAGAAGTTAGAAGTTAGAAGTAAGAAGTTAGAAGTTAGAAGTTAGAAATAAGGATTGTAACTATTATACATACATACATACATAAATACATACATACATACATACATACATACATACATACATACATACATACATACATACATACATACATACATACAAATGAACCGACTGACTAATTGACGGTCGGACGGACTTACGGATATCTAGCCACATGGAGATCTACATTCTTAAGGCAACCATAAACACAGACTGATATGATAGACAGACGGACAGACGGGCTGACGGACGGACGGAAACACAGGCAGACATTAGACTGACCGGTAGACATATAGTCGGTCAGTCATACAACGTATATATAAATATGTTCGAATGGAAGGGCGGTCAGACGAACGGACAAATAATTTCTAAGCATGCACTGACGCACTCACGCACTTTTTACACGTTCACACGCCCACATGTATGCACGATGCGGACGCGCATGCTCGTACGCACCCGTACACACACGCACATACAAACATCGAAGTTAGAAGTTAGAAGTAAGAAGTTAGAAGTAAGAAGTTAGAAGTAAGAAGTAAGAAGTTAGAAGTTAGAAGTAAGAAGTTAGAAGTTAGAAGTTAGAAATAAGAAATGTCCCTATCCGGCTTTCGTACCTTACACCTTTGTACGAAAATGTTAGAGACCTGAATTATGACAACTGAGTGCTAATATATTTTCAATCAATTGAGGCTAGAACGTAAAGACCCAAGGACAAAGTAAAAATTGTTAAATCGTGGTCTTCATAGTTTACGGTCAAATCTCAACAACATGAAAACAATAAACAGTCAGTAGTCAGTTCTTAAATTCTGGTTGTTGTTGTTTCAATTCTAATAACGATGTTCCCCAGTTGGCAAAGTGGAACGTATGCATAGTTGCACCAACCTGGCTCCGTTCATTCGTTGTTGATTATCGTAAACTTCCTTCACGTGGATATTTTGGAAACGCATAAAATTGTGTAAGAAAATGATGGGTGAGTCTGTAATAATAAAGTATCTTCATTACAGAATCACCTCAATACATCTCCGGATGCTAGTCGATCAGCCACAGCAACTTACCATGAATCGTGAGGTTTTCCTCTGTAATCGATTCTGAAATAGAGAAATTAGCGTAAGACCAAGCACCGTACTCCATACTCCATGGAAGGGTTTAAGTGCTGTATCCTAATACATTTTCCATAAGACTCTCATAGCTAGGTTTCATACACGGACGCAGGTTTGTCTGAAAACATATTTCGTGAACCCTTGTATACATTTGCTACGGCCAATTACGAGTACTAATTGTCACGCCGCATTTTGTTTTGACGGTTGATTTTTCAATATTGTATGAAATGTTGACACATCTGCATGAGTTCTTAGTTACTTTGAGGTACACACAAGTACATTTATTACACGCCAGTCAATTACTAACTTAAAGTTTATTACATTTTTGTTTATTGTTCTCTATTCATTTCGTTTCGTTTTCTTTTTCTCAGTGTAAGACATATTAAAATCTTTTGTTTTGATCTTGGCTTTGGTTGCAGTGGAAACGGGAAAATATTGAATCTGTACCTTTATAACCTTTAACACCACCAATGCTGTAGACTGACACAGCATTGGGTCCTCCGCACACCTCGGTTCCACTTCCGGCACAATTGTAATTGCAGGCACGAGCATCAAGTGGAGGTAACTCTCGCAAGTCATCAAAACAGTAACATTTACTTCCCTGAAACAGAATGCATATCTAATTGGTGCCCGAAATTTAAGACCTCTGAAGTGTTTTTAATGCTGATTTTCAAATTATAAGTATCGTTCATGGTTGTGAGGGGTGGATAGAAAAAACAACCTGTTTAGCATCACGAGGTTTTTCAATCCGCACTTCACAGCCAAGTCTTGCAGACCTTTTCATTTACATTGTTTGATTTTAAACGTAAAACTTGTTAAAATGCATAATACCACCATTTTAGATTTTGCCAACGCTTTCAATAACTGAAGTTCGATTATTTAAGTTAACGTCCTACATGCCATAAATCGCCGTCATTTGCCGTTTTCATGATGTAATCGTCTGTAAAAGTAATGTCCATGATGAAACATAGATATGTATATCCAAAGCATTGACTACACGTTGGATTTACGTGTGTTTTGGCGGTCCTGAATGAATGGGCGAGATAAGAATTATCAGTACATGTGAAACCCATGGACATACTAACATGTCTCAGATGTGCAAGAAACTATATAGTATTAGAATAGTATTAGAATAGTATTAAAACCCCAGGTAGGTGAGTCCCTTTCCAAAGACGGCTACTTCAAAATTCCCATTGAGGCAAATATTGTCATATTGTAAGGGAAATAAATGTAGTAGGAAGTATATGCAATACCTCCGCGAATTCCTTCGCCTTTGTTACTTTTACTGGTTTTAAGCCTGAATGAGTGTTACATGAGTAGAAGTGAACATACAAAGAACAGTCTTCAAATACACCAGTGTCTTTAAGCTAGGTTTCTACTTAAAGGTGATTCGATTCTTTTTCAGAATCATGGTAACACTAAAATTCGATGATGAGAATCCTTTACAGAACATGTCGCAAATATTGCAAAACACAGCGTCTTATCCGAGCCTGCATTGTTTGCATGTGGTTACTCCTATTGTGAGGTCACTTGCCTTTAGCAAACTCAATGCTGGGTGCCTAAGAGCTTATCTGTATTAAGCACCCCTTTGTTGTGGGTGTTCATTAAGACATGTTTGTAATCATGTAATCATGTAATCAAATCAAATTAACCACCCCATATATTTAAAAGGGACTAGTCTTTAACTGGGAAGTACAAAGACCCGCTACAAAAACGGGTTAACCTGCATCCGGGAAAGGAAAGAAGTAATTGTATAGGAGGGCCCAGATATGTAATGCTTGTGCATGCTACGAACAGGTCTGCTTCCGACCAAATCTTTTTCAATAACTTGTTCTTTGAATATAACATGTCATTAATTGATGATTTAAGAGAGGTAATTGAATTGCCTCCTTGTGCACAATATATGTTTCCTTACCAATAGAAAGTGAATGAGTTCATTTTTAAGGGCAGCAACTCTGCCGTTTTCATTTTATTTCAAACCAGGTCCACTCTTAATGGAAAGAATTCAGCCCTCGTTACTTTCAAAGGAAAGAACTCTCAGACGGAAGAATTTGTTCCTCTCATTATTGAAGAAGGTAATCTAGTTATATCTGCTGTTTACCATAAAACTTAAAAAAAATAGGACATCATAGTTATCGTAATTGTTCAAAACTGGAACAGTTGCGTCCAAAAGATGCATATGGAATGGCAAACAGTCTTAGGAGCAGTCTGATCCGTGTCTGCACTGTTTTTTCAGGCCTATCTGTCCCAATACTTAGAAGTTTTACTATATCATATTCATGCTCAACTGTATAAACAGTACCTTTAATGCAGCATATGTATCATCCTTACAAAGTGTAGCACAAACAGAAGCTTGATTTGCTGCAATGGTATGGCTCTTTGAGAGGTCCAGGTTCTGGGTCGAGAAGCATCCTGAAATTATTGCGAAAATATTCAACAACAAACATATAGTATAAACTATGAGGACTATATAACCGGTAACTGTTTTCATTTGGCCATAAGACGGGGTTTTCCCCGTCTAAAATTGCCCCGATTTTGGAAATCAGTCGTCTGTAATTCAGCTAATATATGGGTTTTGGCTCTTCCAAACCAATCCCAAAAATCTAGATCTGTCTTCAAAGTCGGGTCTAGATTTTTGAGACTGTTTTATAAGAGAAAATCCTCTGTAATATAACCGAAGGAATACGAAACATACGAAAACATACGCCAAGAAGCACAACCTACCTTATTAATATTATTACTTATTTATTTGGTTTAAACAGTATTTTATTCAGTTAAGCTACATACATATATACAAATACAAATCATTTCAATGTAGGATCTGACAGTAAGCGCAATGCTTGCATAATAGTCATCTCCTATTTATTTGTCTGCTGTGACGTTCAACTTGTTTCTGTAGGACGAAATGGAAAGGTAGGATAAGTACATTAATTGTTATAAAACTATTCATAAAATATGCAATATGTATAATACAACTCTCTTCAAGAGATGGACAAAATCGGTGCCAGGAGGACGACCTATGAATTCGTTCTGCTGAGCCTCCTGGGAAATATTATGAGAATTGAACTGAAAAAAGGTATACTGAACCGTGCATTCCGTAAGCGTCTGAGAATGAGTTTGGTGATATAGACATTTTTCAAGCTTTCAGAAAGTTCAAATGCCAGTTTTTTCCGGCATTTATGCAATGGCGAGTCAGAGTGTGAAATGACCGTTCAGCAAAACGTATACATAGAGGGTGTTAACAAATAGACGCGTCTTCGACATAGCTACAAACCTTCAACCCAGACCCATGGGGAATGCTCTCTGTAGCCTGCTGTCCATAGCTGCTCTCCTTTCTCTATCTTGATCTGTTCTTTAAATGCAGATAGTTTCTCGGGGGAGTCCAGTACGAGAAGTCCACCATTGCGAGATCGGCAATCTCCGTCAGCCTCCACCCATGTCCGTTGATCGTTAATTCTTTGTAGCTTAGTATCACCATCTAGAGAAGATAAAATTTTCACTCAATTTATGACAAATGAGGTTGATTTGAATTATACAAAAATAAAACGAATTGTACCCTTAACGCAACCTTTCTCAGTGTAAAGCTTAGAGACATAATATGGGAAATTTAATGTGTGAGAATCGGTACCCAGCGGGCACATTGCGTCGTAATGACGTCACACTAACATCGATGCGACGTGATCGACGTAAGTGCGACGTCAAAACGACGTCATGTGCCAGCTGGGTATATACCGACATACGGTGCCGAGCAGGTGATTACGTGGTTGGCACTGTCAAAATCTGATGTGCTTGTATGTGCCCGATTGCCTATGTGTCTTATTGGAATATAAATGTACAAAATAAAGAAGCACTTGATATAACAGGGATTAAAATCTTAAAGGGTTTTCAGAATTGATTCCCTTTCAGAAGGGTTTCTTGTTCAGGAAAGCAAACAGGACGGCACAATATTTATCTCCCTTTTAAATAATTTTGGCTAAACATAGAGGTGTTCGAATACACCTTCAATATTGTCATACTGACGGAGTTAATTGATGCAACATATCTACACTTCTGTTTTAAGTCATTGGCATCATCTACAATTGAAAACGCAAACATCTTCTGGTTTTGAGCTGTGTCCCAAATAGTGCCCGATCCGTTACTGTAGCAAATCATAAAGGGTAAAGTCGGATAATTTCGTACAGCGGATATGTTCGGACAGTGACATTGTTTCCTCTGTATGTCACTTGTTTGGAATTAAAACAAAATTAACTGGCCAGTGAAAATCCTGATGAGACGGCTCATCATGAGCCGTCTCATCTGGATTTTCACTGTTTGCAATGGTATGTCCAAAATTACCCGCTGTCCGAAATTACCCCTTACCCATCTGGTCCCTAAAAATGCAAGTTTGCCCCACAGCCAGAGGCCCTTGTGTCTCATATATGGCAACAAAAAGGATTTAACTTGTAAACATTTTCAAATATGGAAAGAAATACGCAATGTCTAATTCTACTCTATTTAAATATTTCGGCCAAGGCCTTCTTCAGTAAAACGGAACTTCGTAGAGGAATTCATGTTAGCAGCCATTACTCTAGACAAGCTGGAAACAAACTGTAATTCCCTACGAAGTTCCGTGTTACTGAAGAAAATCTTTGGCTGAAATATTTACATGAAAATAGATTGGAATTAGACAGTGCAAAGTATTTAAACTTAAATTACATGATTGATTAAAAATCATCAGTCATCATGAGTCCAGAATTATTGTCATTAGACCAAATAGTAAAGAATACCGCTACCTGCTCATGATGTATACGTTTTTGCGTATGAAACAGTGGGCAATGTACAGTCAGAAGGTAAAACATGGGCCAGATGGTAATAATCACTAACAGAAATCTTGTGATTTTATATCGGCCTGTATCATTTTTGCCTTCATGATGAAAGAGACTGATTTCACCCTTGATGCGCCAAAAATGAAAAAGTTGAATTTGAAAATATAGGATATTCACTTGTTTTAGGTGAATACCAAGTATAGTTCATCGAATGTATTTAAAATATCAGCAATTTCACGAGTGCGTAGTACGAGTGAAAATGCTGATATGTTCAAGACATGAGATAAAATATTTTTGGTATTTATAGAAAAGAATTTAAATTTTCTTTTCTTTTTCTGTTTAGGAGAATAACGGAAAACAGACCGCTTCAAAAATAACGTTTTTCCCGTCATTTCTCGTTAATTTGGCTTGTGTCAGCGCGTTTAGTGGGTATTATATTACGTGTAAACACACCTAAAAATTGTTTATAATGGCGTTTTAATGAATGGTTAAAAAGAAATCGGCGATTTAAGAAAGCCGCTTGCCGCTACCGTCAGACTGATGTCGCCTGCAAATTAGCGATACTCCAGCACAAAACAGTGACGTCAAAGTGTGACGTCAGTTGCTTGATTCGACGTGCTAACGTCCGTAGCATAATGTCAACGCAACATTTCAGATCTTTTCAAATAGGAATTAAGCTCAAAATTGTCAAAATAGTCACTATTTGCTTAAACCGTATCTGCCACTAGCGGATTGATACGATAGTTTTTCACTGTAGAAAATATTCTTTATTTGTTCTAGATGTGCATAGAAGTCACTGCTAAGTATAAAATGAAAGCGTATATCAAGATAAGGTGGTTCGTCATCTGGATCTACACTGTTTGACCTGTGACTAGTTGCTTTCCAGTTCTCAATATGATACAGTTTTTAAAATTTTACAAAAGTAAATTTTGACATGTTCGGTTTTGGTGCTTCAAACGGGCCTCCACGGCCTATAGTGGATAAAGCGCTGACTAAGATCTTTCACTGCTTAAGGTTCGAGATTCGGCCGTCGCAGAAGTGTGAAAGCCAAGTTATGCTCGCGGAAGGTCGGTTTCTTTTTTTCCGCGGAAGCATCGGTTTTCGCCCACCTTTGCGTAACGATCGGCTCGAAATAGGTAAAACATTATTGAAAGGGCCATAAAACCCATATAAAAATGGCGTTAAAGTAAAGAGAACTGCTTGTCTATTACATTTGTACTTGAATGTGAATCTGATAGTGGTTTCAGAGACTCCAGACTTTTTCTCGTAGTTTGTAGTAAGACTCATAATATACTTACAACAGAAAGAAATTAATCCGAAAACGAATATATAACCACTCTTTTTCCATATAAACATTTTAAAATGGTACAAATGTAAAGTTATATAAAACAATAAAACTGTAATATAATATACATAAAGCTCAGTATGTTAACAATTCATTTATTTTGCAGGAATAACCATATATAATGATTAATAATCAACTACTATCCTTTCCCTTTGACGCTATGATTTATGCCCTGGGGCCTTTCTTGGATTTCCCTCTAAATGTGTATTGGTTTATTAAGATGCATACAAGATGGGCTTCGGGCAAAAGACTGTCATGTTTTAAAGTCAAGTTTCCTCTAAAATCCGGAAGTGGCTTTGAGAACTGTTACGTTTGAAAGTATATCGCATTGGAAAATACATTCAATGTAGTTTCCATTGCGATATTATACTGAACGCAAATAAACGCAAATTATAAATTTTATAATGATGTTTTAGCTCAGAACAATACAGTGTATATTCAGGTGCTCACCTACCGTCCGCATGCTGGCATCAGCCAGTTGAATGATTATGCGTACATGTATAAAAAATGAGCAGCGGAACGTCAAAACCAACATATTAGCATGTGCGCCTAGCAAAGACTCGGATCAGCCTAGGCATCCGCCCAGTCTGATCAGAGTCTTCGCTGTCTGCTTCAAGGGTAGCTTAAGGTTTAAGCTAGCGCCATGAGGACAGCGAAGATTTTGATCAGACTGGGCGGATGCCTAGGCTGATCTGAGTCTTCGCTGGGTGCACATGCCATTTGTTGGTTTTGTCGAGTCGCGACTCAAAAAAGAGTTCTCTTCTTCGAGGACAAACTCAGTCCAGGAAATGCAAGTTATGAACTTGGTAGCCGAAGGTCGCCCTGTTAGAATACATATCTGTAATTTTAACTGGAATCTGAAAAACAGCCTTCTATTGAAACAGCGGACACTGAAGTAGTTTCCCATGGATGGATGGATGACTTGCGATTTTACGTCCTTTTCAACAGTGTTTCAACCATATTAGGACGATGGAAGGGTGATAATGAAAGGCTGAGTGCAAAGGAACCCCGTTTACTTTCCCCATGGAATTACAAAAGAGACAAAGACATTATAATTAAATTATTTATGTATAATTTATTCAACAGATGAGTCTTTTAAATAAACATGAAATATGTCATTATCGTCCTTTTATGAGAGTTTTACGGAACCATGATTATCAAGTGCTAGAATTAATCCAAGAGATAGACAGGAGCTCCTTAAGAAAATTGTGTAGACCCATATCAGACTGTCGCAACGGTCTGATACCAACATCTTCCATCAATTTAAAACACAGAATTAAATGATTTTAAGCAAGTTATTTGTTTGAGAAAAAAACGAAGTTTCTGTTGAAACAATTTCAGGTTGTCACGAATGTCATTGAAAAATTGGCCGAGCATGGACTACACTGTTTGCCATGCTCTGATACCAATGACCTCATAGGTCTGTTACCATAGCAACTAAGAGAACATACTTATGTCAAAGTGACGTCATCGAGACGTCATTCTGCCAAGGTACTAAATTGGTTGATTGTTTTGGGTTTAACGGCCCTTTGAAGCAGCTAGGGTACTAAAGCAATAGTTGATTATTCCATACTTGCCATGGTAACAGATCTATGGCATCATCTCATTTACTGTTAGTTAGAATAACTTTTATTTCGGCCGCCCGATAATGTCCATTAAGTTGTGACCTTCACCTCTTGGTGACCTCAAGGGGCAATGGGTGCTGTTGTAAGAAATGCTGGCCTTGTCATCCAAAAATGGACTCTTCCAATTTTTCAAGTATAACTACTATCTAAAAAGCGTGATAATTGACCTGATCGGACATCGCGGTCTGCACTATTAGCAAAATTCTGTGTTATTAGAAGCTAAGAATAAATGGATGACCAAAAAGTCGAACCAATTTTGCAAAAATTTTGCAACTAACCATTTCCAAAAAGACAAGTGATACATAATCACCCTAGAATTTGAATCTGATCTGATGTGAAACATGACACAAAATGAGAGAAGAAGAACATTGAGAAAAAGATAATAAAACATACTTCATTACATAACTCTTCAATAATGATTAAAGACATAGTCATAAAGGGTAGAATCGGGTAAATTCGGACATACCATTGCTAACAGTGAAATTCCAGATGAGACGGCTCATAATGAGCCATCTCATCAGGTTTTCCACTGTTTGTCCATTTATTTTTGTTTTAGTTCCAAACAACTAACATATGAAGGAAACAATGTCACTGTCCGAAATTACGTGCTGTCCGAAGTTACCCGACTATACCCTATATTTTTACAATACAAATATATCTACAGTGTTTCAATAATGGCATGAGGTATCTATATATTCAAGCGACGTCGAAATTAATTCTGTTTTAAGCATGTTCCCGTATCCAACTGCACAAATGCGCCGTCTGGTAAACGAATGCTAAATGCGCATGCTCTTACCCGACACCGCCGGTGTACAAGTAGAAATCAAACATACATAAGACAGATTTTCAGAACAACACCGCTCATTTTAATGCAGTCACAGTCACCCTGCACAGAAATGTTGCAGAAAGTAAGAACATTTAGTCATATTACTCTGAAATTAAAGTCAAATGAATGGGTTTTCTCTTTTGAAAAAAAAAAAAAAAAAAACAGTCTCCGGTGGTTCAGACCAGATATTCAAAGTATATTCACAGCATACCAAAAAATGCCAGAGTATCAGAGACAAGTTTATATAATTAATTTCGTACGAAAAAAAAAAGACAATAATGATCGAATATCTCTAGCATGCACTTTTTTTCTCTTTTTTAAATGTTTTGTTTTACGCTAAAATTTGTCCGGCGTCGTGGGAAAACCTCCTTTTTGGGCATCTGCAAAGTACGCACGTGTATGCACATGCACAGTCTCATCAAGGCATTTCGCTTTCTAAAAGCTACATGGCCCAGTTATTGTCAGCTACCTATTTATACGTTTATAATATAGTTTTCTCCCTTCTAAACAATCTAAAAAAATCTAGGATCTAGATTTTTGGGATAATCGAAGATAATCGAAGTCGTCCTAATGAGATGTGGGACAAATCCCGCCTTATAACAGGATAAATAGGTAACTGTATATGTTCTGACCAACCCGTGCACGTGGCCAGGCTTGTCTGACTATGAACAAAACGCGTTTGCCCTCATACAGGTGTTCTCAGGAAGCCGCCAATTTTTAACGAAGGAATATAATAAATAGACAACAAAATACCGACCGTCAATTTGCAACCACTTACCATTAACAATGAATAGTCAATTTTGAGTTTTTTAATTTTCTATTTTTTTTTTTTTTCGAAGAGTGTTATCGTCATTGATTACTATTATTATCATTGTTAGTAGTGGTGCTGATTTCACATAGATTTTGTCAGATGAGTTTAGAGAAGACTAGTTCAATCGAAACGTGTAATTAAATATTAAATCAGTAACAAGTAACGTACCTGATCTAATATGTTCACATTATCATCATTTTTACAACTTGTCTAGATGTAAAAGTTACAAGAAAACTTCTTCCTAATGAGAACAAGATTCGATACAATATAATGAACTTAAACAGAGCATATTTTTTTACATTCATAGCTTATTGAAACATCCATCACACAGTTTTCTTTTTATTTTATTTTTTTATTTTTTATTTATTTTTTTTTTTTTTTGGGGGGGGGGGGGGGGGGTATTTTTTTCTGTTTCAGTGAAAAGGGATAATATATTCTCCTTTCAAGCAAATGCTTTCTTGAAAAAGTAGGTCCCCTATTTCGGAGGGCTTCCTTGGCAATGGAGTAAACGAGAAGTCACAAAAGTTGCTTGCCTTAGTAAAAATATCAGAAAAACGTGGAAGTTTATCGGTTTACCTTAACCCTTAAAGCGCGGAAACGCAGACGGCAAAATTTACGTCTGCAGGATTTCAAAAAAATGTTTCGTCGAAGCGATATCATATTGAGAATTTGAATACTAGAGGGCAAACAGTGTAGATTCAGATGAATTATCATTATGAGCCACCTCATCTGGATCCACACTGCCAATTCAACAATTTTAATTTTTGGCGCTTTAAGGGTTAAAGTCTTTAGATATCTGGAGGTAGCGAGTTGAACTATGAGTCGATTGGTTGCGGGTTCGATTGCCTGCATTAGCAGGACTTCGAATAAAAAGTCTTCTACCGAATGTATTTTTCTTCTATAGACAGGTCAGTCGGGCTTATATTTAAGTCCGACTTACAGAAATCGGGCTTATGTAAGTTTAAGTCTATCTACAGAAGTAAAAGGCATTTCGGTACATTCACCCAATCGGGCTAATGCGCCCGATCGGGCAACCCATCGACTCGCGTAGTCCAACACACCTGCTGTCTTCTCTCCGTTTATTATCGACTATTCTTGGTTAATGGTAAGTAGGTGCAATTAATCTCTATTTACACAGTTCAACATGATCACAGCCATTCAAGGGAGAAAATATATACACATATACACTAAAATGAGTTTTTTCCCTTTACTTATTTCTCGCCGTTTTGGGACGCTCTTTTCCCGACGACCCTTCGCTCAGAGCTTTTATATTTTATTACATATCATCTCTTAGTAACCAGCATACATAGTCGAAATCAACGTCTGAGCAACTTTGACTGAATGCCATTAAGTTGAACAAACATTATTTCACCATTGCCTACTGAGACAAGAATAGGCCAGAAATAAGGAGTATTTGATGAATGATAATTGCAAAAAAAAGCAACTTCTTTTTTATTGTTAGATAAGGTGATTCAGTAAACTTTAGGGGAAGCCACTCTGCAATTTCCATTTTTCCCCATTTCTCCTTTTTTATTGGGTGGAGGAGGAGGGGCGGAGTCTACTCATAACTGTAACAGTTTGCTCCCCATAGGCGCAACTTCTTTCTTTTCAGACCAGATCCCACTTTTGGAGGGAGTTCGATGCCAAGGCGACCAAACAGGGAGCCACAAAATATGACGCTTTTTTTTTTTAAAGTGAACGGTGGTGCCGCCTCAGAAAGGCTGTTATATTGAGGCTTCGCCATGCATGTATATCTTTATGTAAAGATAATAGAACATTTTCAATTATTTTAAAATTATCATATAATACTCCCCATAAACATGCTAAAAATTCTGTCAAACTTGGCACTACGGCAGGACGTTGAATCAACATTTGCTCAACATTGGTCAACGTTTTATGCCCCGCCAGGAAATCAGGATCTCTAATATGAGTAATAAATATCAAAATATGCTTAGTGAATAGACACAAATTGATGTTTTTAACATCTATTCTGTGATTATGTACAATTATTATAATTGAGCCGCGACATGCGAAAACCAACAAAGTGGTTGTTCGCCCAGCCCAGACTCAGACCTGCCTGGACATCCGCCCAGTCCGATCAGACTCTTTTCTAAGCGCTTAAAGGGTCGCAAAGGGTCTAAACTACCTCCATGTGGACAGTAAAGACTCTGATCAGACTGGGCGAATGCCCAGACTGATCTGAGTCTGCGCTGAGCGTACAACCAGTTTGTTGGTTTTCTCGTGTCGCGGTTTATTCTTATTTCTTTATGGTACTAAATGAACTTTTTTTCGATGGCGCAATAACGATATGTTCCGAACTATTCCGTATTTCAAGCTCCGGCTGGGCGTATTCGATCTGATTCATTCCTTCAAATTTTCCAAACAAAATAAAGTCTCTAGCTCTTCAGTGAACATACAGCGTATCTTTGCTTAAAACTGAAGTGCCTATGCTATATAAGACCCGCGCGTACCAGTGCATTCCAGTCTGAGTGTTTGAATTGTTATTTATTACTGCACTATCAGTTTCAGTCCATCTGAAATTTGGTAAATATTGCGATATGTCATGGTATGCTCTCATTGGAGCAAACACTAAATGTGCAACAGACACAATGTTTATATAGGCGTAGCACGACGCCACGACTCCGTTCACTACAATAGTACCATGCTTTGTTAAGGGAGCATATATCCCTTTCCGAGTATCCACAATTATTTCTATTACTTTTGACAAAATAAGAGAGTTTTTGTCTCCGAGTATTAGATACTGACCCTCCACAACAGAGTCAGCGAACACTGCTTCACTATCATTAATGTCTAAAAATGTCGAATTATTTTTGGCCACATAAAGAAGATGTTTGGCTGTGAGAGTTAAATATTTTCCAGATTCTGTATGTAACGTATAAAACAATCCATAACCATTATCATCTCTATCCATGAATGTCATGACGTCACTGTACTCCAGTGTACCGGAGCTGCTCATACTCATCACGCGGTCTCCAGTACGCAGATCCGACATTGGAATATAGCCCATTGTCTCTGACTGGACCATGACAGTCCCAGGGAAGCAACCGCCTGTCTTGATCGCCGCCGATGAATCTGAAATAAATAAATACTAAGTTGTTGACCTTAATTACATAGGCGGAAAAACACGCCTACCAATCGCTCTCATGCGAAACCACGGTTCAGAACGCCAATCCATGAGAGGAGTTCCCGGTTTTGCAGGAGAGGAGCCAAAATCGTAAACAAATTTGACATCGGCACAAGGTTTGAGGTATTTTTTTTCTCTGAAAACTATTTATGCAAAATATAAGAATGCTATTTTGTCACATATAGATTGTTTCTTCGGCACATGAAAGGATTAGGCACATGGTCATGCATTATTCCAGATATGCATTTAGTACGGCGGAGCATGTGTTCACGGTCAGGCTCGGCGATATATACATGTTGGGAAAACTCGCATTTTCTTGCTTGATTTTGAGTCTCTGACATTGGCAGTCGCAAAGAAGTGAACAGAACTACTGTATACGTGAATCCAAACGTTGGAATTAAGTTTTCCGTGATGGACAGTTAAGAATTTAGAAAATATACGCAAAAACTTGGCATCGTCAGCCCGGTTCCGCATGAGATAATAGAAAATATAAGGAATTTTTATCAAACACAAAAACATCTTCTGAACAATAATTGGATCAAAACTAACATGACCTCTGTGATATATCATTATTTTATACATTGCAGATGACTTTCTGGCTGTTTTTTATTTCCCGTTTGTCTGTTTCTGAGGCATGCAAGAGGGTTTGAAAGAGGGTTTGCAAAAGGCCTTAAAAGACAAACGGGGAATAAAAACAGCCAGGAAGTCATCTTCTATGTATAAAATAATGATTTATCACAGAGTTCAAATTAGATTTGATCCAATTATTGTTCAGAAGCTGTTTTTGTGTTTGATAAAAATTCCTTATATTTTCTATTATCTCATGCGGAACCGGGCTGACGATGCCAAGTTTTTGCGTATATTTTCTAAATTCTAAATTGTCCATCACAGAAAGCTTACTTCCAACATTTGGATTCACCCATACAGTAGTTCTGTTCACTTCTTTGCGACTGCCAAGGTCAGAGACTCAAAATCAAGCAAGAAAATGCGACTTTTCCCTACATGTATATATCGCCGAGACTGACCTTGAACACATGCTCCGCCGTACTAAATGTATATCTGGAAAAATGCAAGCCCATGTGCCTAATCCTTTCATGTGCCGACGAAACAATCTATATGTGACAAAATAGCATTCTTATATTTTGCATAAATAGTTTTCAGAGAAAATAAATACCTCAAACCTTGTGCCGATGTCAAATTTGTTTACGATTTTGGCTCCTCTCCTTCAAAACCGGGAACTCCTCTCATGGATTGGCGTTCTAAACCGTGGTTTCGCATGAGAGCGATTGGTAGGCGTGAAAAAGAAGAACGCGACAACAAATAAATTAGGCAAAATTCCTATTGCCCAGTCAGTGATTAGAAACTCTTTTAATACTTTATAGTGATATACCACTGCAAGTTTATTTTACAGTTTTGTCATTGTGATCGTGACTGGCCAGATTTAAACAAATAAAACATCTTTGAGTTTCTCATTAAAAAGGTTGAAAAATAGTGTAGAACATTTTATGGGTCATTTCTGCTGGTAATCACAATACCCTGCTTTCGATATCTTAAATCTTAATACATGATTTAAGTACTATGTACAGGACTTGTTTGGTTGGGATCCAGAAAAGTATTTTCTGAAGAGATATGCCATTTTTTCATATTTTTTTTTTCAAACGTCATTTCACGTTCATTAGTTATATGACAGATATATGCACATCAAACTACATTGTGACATCACACTAAATTGATAGAACCGCTTCCCAGTGATTTCTGTCACATCACTTTTACCGCTGACAGGGTACATGTATGAAGACTAAAGTCTCCATGGTCTCATTAGAGGTAAAAATGTCTCAACACAAACCATTACAAAGAGCGTTTCGACCTTCACGTCTGGTGATAAAATTTGGGTCGAAGAGCACACACCGATATATGTAACTGGCAGAAAGTATAGAACATGTTTTTGGAAAACGACAACTCTTTTTTCCTTTTCTGATTCCCCATGAAAACAGTAGCGTTGCCATGAAAACAATAGCGAAACAGTGAACGGGGTCCTATAATCTTGTACATTGTATTTTTACCGTTTTCCCAAATCATGTTTCAATTTTTTTTATGCGAAACTAAGGATGTTTTAGTTATGGAAAGTTGGCAAAACATGGCCATTTACGATGACGAAACTATGGAAAGGGGCTTGCAGCGATACCTCACGATGTGATTTTTCATGCTGATAGTGCAATGGGTCCTTGCCTTCAAATCAGTGTCAATTTTAATCAGCATTTCTCTGAAATATACAGGTCCTCCTAAAATAGATATGACTGTAAATTGAAGATTTTTCAGAGCTATAGGGAATTCATCTAATTTCTATATATCGAGTTCTCTCATAAACTGATTCTACATTTGCATTAAAATTTACGACCAAAACATTTTATGACTTTTTCAACCATAAACAAAATTACGAGACCTTGTCAGTCTATTCAATGATCCTTCCTCTAGAAAGCCCATCTAGGTATAAATAATTTATTGTTGTCCACAGAGCAAAACACAACCATATCATTGCCCCATTGACATTTAGCAATTTTGAGGCAATTACTATAAAATGCTGAGACTTATTTAAGACTATTTTCAGCCCCTTGTCTTGTGGCTCTTAAACCTGTATTTCTATACATAACACTAATGTGTTAGTTTATTCATAAAAGGCTATAAACAAATGGGGTGTATGTATAAGCTGCGTCATGAACAAAGATACATAGGCCCAAAGGCTTGTGCGAACAGTGATTAGATATTGAATGGTCTTCTTATGTGCGCAGTCTTTTATTGGACTCTTCAAAATTGGCATCAACGATCAATGATATTCGATTAATCTGCACTGCGAATAGCACGAACAGTGACTACTCAACTCAGTCTGCGCTGATTTGAGTCGTCGCTGTTCATATACGCCCTAATGTGCATTTACTTCGGGCAAGTTTTGTATGTAGAACCACAATGTTTAAATTGCAAGTGTTGTTCCAAGTTATTGAAGACTTTAAAAGACTCATTAAAGCACTGAGATAAAATCACGTACGTGACGAAACGTACCGGAAGGGGATTAAAGGGCTGGAATGTAAATAAAATAGGCAACTGACGACTGGGATAAGACAGGCAGAGTTTATAGGGTCAATAGATTTTATTTTATTAAATCTAAACCTCTTCAAACATGATAGACGCCAGACAGAAATTAAGAGTGAAAATTGAATATCGAAATAACTTGTTAATAAACGTTGCACTTGCCAAAAACTACATTTATTTACGCTGTGAAAACATCGTCGAAAACCCGTGAGAATAAATATACCAGCCGTTTTTGTTTCTGCCATTAACATTTAAAGGCCCGATTGCTCTGTATTGGTGATATGAATTCGGGTAATATTGTATCGAGAGGTATCGCTGCATTTTCATTGAAACTCATGAGGAATCGCTGCTCGATTTGAAATTCATATGAGCCGCGACCCGACAACACCAACAAAGTGGTGGCGTATGCGCCCAGCGAAGACTCAGATCAGCCTGGACATACGCCCAGTCTGATCAGGGTTTTCATTGTCCGCATGAAGGTAGCTTCTTCTCACTTAGCTACCCTTTAACCGCACAGCGACGACTCTGATCAGTCTGGGCGGCTGCCCAAGCTGATCTGAGTCTTCGCAGTGCGCAAATGCCACTTTGTTGGTTTTCAGGTGTCGCGGCTCATATGGTATCGCTGCAGTCGCTGCGAATCCTGAGGTATCGCTGCAATATCGTCGAAACTCGGGAGAATAAGTATACCAGGTATTTTCTACCATCAACATTTGAAAGGCTCATTCCTGTTCTAGTGATACAGCTTCGTGTAATATTTTATCGTGAGGTATCACTACAGTTTATTCCATTTTAGTATAAACTGATGCATTTTCATTTAAAACTCTTGCAAAGAAACGTATTCAATTGTCCAGAAAAGCAGAACTGATATGTGTTACTGATAAGCCCATAATCTGAAAATCAAATTTCCTATAGTTTTGATTCAAAGGGAGGTAATTTATAGTCTCGCACACTTTAAAGATGCAATGTTCCCCATTTGGAAGTTTGTTCAGATTTGATTTAGATGTTTCAAAAATGTAGGGCATCTCGGTAATTAAGCGAGACAGACATAACGGTACAGCGCATGCGCAGTAAACGCCTAGTCGCAGTTTCTATTGTGTACTATTTATGCGAGGTAACTCTGTACATGCAACGGGAAATTGAGACATTAAAAAGTTTTCCGTGGACAAATGTTTGGGCAACTAATTTAAAGCAAAATAATTTGAAAATGTCATTTTTAAAATCGTCAATATCACGAATAAAAATTGCGGCGGAATTTGTTTTGACGAGTATATATAAAGGATCTAATGTATAAGATTGTCTTAATGTATGCCGCTTATTCGGTACAGTAATTGTTGAATTTACGGCTTACTAAATTAATAACCGCCTTAGTATCTTGGAACCAAACTTGTCTTTATAGCAGTTGAGAACATATTCTTCTTAAAGATGACTTTATAAAAACTGGCTTACAATTCCATCTATTCATTTTAAAATATACCAAACAAAAAAGAAACGCACACAATAATACTTTTGGATTTTCTTGAAAATAACAAACAATTTAAAAAACATAATTCATACAGTGTTACATGTAGACAATCGGAGAGTTCAATCCAAAAATTTCATTTAATTGTGTCAATTCAGTACTTTGTGACGCGTCTCTGAACAAGGCAGGGGACAGTTTTTAAAGTCACAGTGTTCAATAAGAGGCCATTGTCATCGATTTCATTAATGCGTATTTTTCAGGCATATGGAAGGTATAGATACTCATCTACGCCATGATAAAATCTGAGCAAGATTATGTCATAAATACGGATTTTTAGACATTTTATATAATGCTATAAAAGGTAGATTAAATGGGGAAATCTTGTTGTGTGCGTTTCTTTTTTTTTTTTGTTCGGTATATTTACTGATCATGAAACTGCTTCCAAATTTAACGCCTCTCATATACTGTATATTTAAAGTCACATGGCTACAGTATTTATTCTGTTATAAGACGAGAGTTAACCCTTCCAAAATTACCGCAAATATATAAAACAGTATTGTGTAATTCAGCTATAAAACGGTTTTTTTTATTTGCCTTCCAAAACAATCCCGAAGATCTAGACCCGTCATACAAGACGGATCTAGATCTTTGATTTTGTTTTGAACGCTAAAACCTCCGTCTTATGACTGAAGAATTACGGTACCATTCGAATCAAAGTCAACTATCTTACCTGATTTAACAGAACAATGAATATGACCATGTGATTCATAGAAGACCCAATCAAACCCGGCCTCTACTGCCAGTCGAGCCAACATGCCAAGTTTGGATCTGTCGCGATCGTTAGTCGCTACATCAACTGCGCGACCTTCATAATGTAACGAGTTTTCCCCGTGGAGGTAGTTGTCGTCCCAAGCTTCTTTTACTTTCAGTTTCACCGGTGGGGTCTCGGGCGGGTTACCGGGCCACTGGTTCTGCACCAAGATCGCCAAAATATTCAGTTTTTCCTTGCATCTCTGAAAAGATAAGGGTACATGTACATTGTATTTATATACAACCGATTGACTATTTGTATTTATAGTGCAAATCCTAATTCAGCCTACTATTATAGTTTCCTGAACTTTCACAAATACTAGACTCATTGCGAAAGAAAGAAAGAAAACAATCAAACCTTGCTGCATTGAAGAATAGTTTTAAAAAAAACAATGCTACATGTATCTCTATTTTCAACCATATGTTGAATGCTGTATTTTTTTCTTTCAGTTTAGTTAATCTATGCTCGATGAGGGATGACTTGTGACTTACGTTGCTTTCAATTGTCTTTCAGTAATATCAAGCTCATAGAAAGAAGAAAATGATAGACTGTTTGTAATGGAACTCTGTTTACGTTGGAGAGAATTCTGCCTCCAGTCTTGAATCCAGTCTGCTACCTTAGTAGGCCAGCGTATAACCCACTGACCTAGGGATAAAAAAATCTTCGGCCTAGTTTAGTTATGGTTCAAGAACTGCTTACAGTTTGAAAATCCCATACAAATTCTATAAGGGTCTCTGTAATAAGCTTCAGGCTTTAAAACAAGGTGATTGTTGACGTAGTGGAACAAATGGGTTCACAATAATAGCGTCATTGGAACAAGGCATTTGAAACAAGATATTAAACTTTCAACCTTTAAAATTCCTGTTTATCTTGATTAGATTTGCCTGAATCGCAATGCAAACTTTTTTGTCTTTTGGTGTTAAGTTCGTCGGCCTATTTCGAGCCGCGTGACAAATAAGTGGTCTTGTAGTACCAACAAAGGCACGCCTACATAGTAGCTTCGTACGCAGTAGCAGAGTCTCACCAAAGTCGTCCTTGCCTAGATCAAAATACATGGCTCCTGGAGAATCCAGTAAAAACGGGAGAAGACTTTGCTCAGTGTGCATGTATGCGTAGGTTAATCTGAGTCTTTGGCTGCTTGTACGAGATATGTAAAGTTTTTTTTCCTAGTGTTGTTACTTTGTAGTGGCTAGTCCGATTTAGAGACACGGGAAAACCAACAAAGTGGTTGTGCGTCCATGCAGCGTTGACTCAGATAGCCTGGCATCCACCCAGTCTGATCAGACGCTTCGCTAAGCGCTTAAAGGGTAGATAAGGGTCTAAGCTACTGCCATGTGGACAGAACAGACTTTATCTGACTGGGCGGATGCCCAGGTTGATCTGAGTCTTCGCTGGGCGCATATGCCATTTTGTTGGTTTTGTCGTGTCGCGGCCCATTTATGCTTAAACTTAACATTTCTTCAACTAACATAATCGTACTTATTTTGTGAACAATACAGGAATAATATTAGCCCAGTTTTCCTAAAAAATGTCGTACTAAACAGTGGATCAACCCAAATACACGATAACACACTGCACTTTAACTGAAACTTCTTAACCCTTTTTTGACCAATGGACGTTTTGTAGATTTAGGGTTTCTGGTGAATATTCTCACTTTAATGTATTTTGCATAGAAATTCCTGTTAGCAACTAGCGTAGACCCTGATCAGACACCGCGTGTTGCGTCGGCTGAACGTGCTCTGCACTGTTTGCATATATCCCCAAAACGGGTATTCGGTCTAAAAGGGGTTAACTCCTTCAATGGGAGGCCCACAGTAGTAGTAAAGGGTGTCACTCTTTACTACTCGCAGTAAAAGGTTAAAGACGACGGACGTTTCATAAGGAATACGAAATACTTTGACTCTTAAAACATGCGTATATTTTGTGCGTTTTAGTTTTCTTTTCTTTCCCCATCTGTCACACATGTACATGGAAGGAAATACAGTTCTTTTGTGCCCATTTGCAATCACAAAATGCATCTGAGGGGTTGTTTATCGTATTTATTTTATTTATATTCAGAGACTTGGCTCTTATCTATCTATCTATCTATCTATCTATCTATCTATTTTACTGGGTCTGGTCGGGTGGTGCGTAGGTGCTGTGAATAACTTCCAGTGCCGGGGCATCCTACTGATTTGGAACATTGTAGGGCAATTGCCTACTGTGCTTGCAGTAGGTGCGGATGGGTGTTGTTTGTACATTTTTTCTCTCGTCTATCATTTCTCTTCTTTCTCCCTCTCTCTGGAGACTGAAATACTATCTCAAAGGGCCCGTAAACCCAAATCTATCTATTTTACTGTGCCAGCGTTTCTGCAATAGATAATTAGAAACTGTGAAGAATCATCTTTAAAACGTGAATCATTTAATTCTAAAATTCTCTACTCCTAAATCTAAAATTCACATGGATGAAGTGTGTGTAAAACAATATACAAAGCAAACTTGCATATCATTGTAAGCCGATAACGTGGAATGCGGGTGGATGTTGTGTTTTACCATTATTTCTTCACGTTAAACATTTCTATCATGTTTGCATAACACTTCACAAACTAAGCCTGTTTACATGTAATAACTTCACAAGATGTTTGCCCAGTCTTAACGATGGTGTGATATGGGATTATAAGACCCTTTAACTGCAGTAAAAACTTTCATATCAATTTCATGACAGAAAAGATTATTTTGAAACCCATCTTGTTTGGGTTTGCGACAAGACTTTCGGAAAGAGACATATCAGGACGATGGGAGGATGTGCGCAGTGAAATCCCGTTTACAATTCAAAAAGATTTCAGCCTCAAGCGGGAGTCAAACTCGGACTGGTGGCTTAGCAGGCCAACGCTTAACCCACTGAATTACCGAGGCTCCTTGCGCTATAGGTGTGAAAATTCACAATAAAGTTAATAGCTGTTATTGTAAACACAGTTTACCATGTTATCATACCACCCTTACCAGAAAACGCCAACTAAAGCAGGAAATACTTCGCACTGTTCAAGGTCTACACTGATAAGGGTGGTATAATACAGTGATACCATGGTTAGTCTGTCGGAACGGGAGATAATCCACAGCTCGTGGATTATCTCCTCGTACAGGCGGACAAACCATGGTTTTGGCTCGTGGATTATCTCCTCGTACAGGCGGACAAACCATGGTATAACTATTACTTAATATGATGTTTCTATATGTGGTAGTTTTGAGTATCAGGCCAGAAAATCATGGCAACTCCATGTATGACACATGTCTTATCTCGTAAAATAAAAACATTGTTATCATTATTATAAATCATATTTTGCGCCTATCCCATCAGTATTATGAATCAGAGGTTGAAGCAAATCCATAAGAACTTCCGTAAAGTCATGTTAACCCTAATAAGAAACCACAGCATGATATAAATATACATGTAAGTCTAACTGGCTGTCGGTGCATTTGTTAGAAATGCAGCTTTAGATATGTGGTTACGATCGGCTATCTCTTACTACTACAGGCAAAGGAATAATAATTGTATCCTCACCCCACTCATTTACGCATGATTCTTATTTCCGTGTTACTTATCGACGTTATATATATTTTACTAAAATAGCAATGTTAGACCGTTACGCGTTAACAAGCCGCCTCTTGCTGTCCCCATCGGCCTCAATATTATGCCAATAATCCTATAGATTGTTTGTTGTAGATAATATCTGTTTAGTCTATAGAAGAATATCAACAATTGATCTGACCACATATACAATTATAGTCAAACTGATTATTTGATTTAGCTGTCTCGGGATATTGTAGAGGTCAAGTCAGTTTGCCGCTGGACACAGAGTTTACCCTGCCTAGTCATGGCCAGTCAGCAAATACAGCTTTATCCGGTAAGCAAAATATTTATTTACAACAAAGCAGAGTTTGTCATTGAACCTTCTCACGGTCGAAAACCTAATATGTCTGGATAAGCTAGTCTTAGGAAAGCATACATTTCAGTGAGCCGCTTTCCTTTACAGCCAAGACTGGTAAGACCTCTCTGTCTTGTACAACTGGCACCTAAATAACGGAGATGTATTTACACACCTTGATTTTTGTATAATTCCCATTATGAAATGACTGCATAGGCAGAACGTTAGAATTTCAGGAGTAGTTTTTCTCACCAATCGGACAAGAATGCCCCTTTCCAGAGATGTAAGGGTTTTTGTCTTGGCCTGTAGTTCCAGTCTACATTGTCCACCCTTACATATCATGTAAATACCTCTACTTCCATAGCCCACAGCCTGTCAGTTAAATGGCTACTCGTCGGGCCATGGTGGTTTAGGTGGCTCTGTTGGGGACGCTTGCTTTAACACCTGTCTTGCGGATTTCGTCAGAGAGGGATGTCCGATATCTACCGAGACCTGCCCATTACATTTGTGTTTAAACTTTTATGGGCTTAACGATACAAAAATTGTTTTTAAAAAATCAGGAACGCATATCTATCGCACTACTTTAGGTAAAATTGCATTTAGATAGAAATTCAATACGGCATGCCTAAATTTCAAAGAGTTTTGGCATCGAAGGTGTGAATAGTCTACTGTCAATTCCAACTTGCAAGGACGTACAACTGAAACGATAACGTAAAATTACTCAAATTACTTTATTTAGTGTTACCTATGCAATTGTTTATTCTTACGCCACATGAACAAAATGTGAATCTGGGTTTGTAATTTTGGCATGGCTTTTCAATTTTCCAGCGGCCATAAATCAAACAAAAGTACGAGGGCTTGAAACTTTTACACCTTCTTAAATGACAGTTTGTTAATCGTGTTTCACAGTTTAAGTACTCTAAACCATCTATTTTAGCAAGTTCATGTTATCATAAAGCGTCTGATTCGTTTAGCACCAGCAAACACAAAGGAACTGTATGTATTACTGCGTGTCTCCATTGTGTCTCCATTGTACAGTTGCTGGTTCACAACGATTGTTGCATATATACAGTCAAACCCCGATATCTCGAACATGGATATCTAAAAATGTCTTCTCCTATCAAAGAATATATTTCCTATTTTTATTTACATTTCAACTTCTGTTACCTCAATATACTGATATCCCAAAGTAAATTTTCTGGAACCAGAAAATTTACTTTGAGATATCAATAGTTTGGACTGAAGTTTGACTTCGAGATATCGACAGTTGACTGTACATAGCATCCACTTATTTTGTTACGCTCAGTTCGAGTCCCACCTGGAAATCAAAATTTCTATTCTATTCTATTCTATCCCATAACCTTACTAGGTCGTTGGGGCACCACAGCTGACTTCAAAACAATCCCTTTCCACCTTGTCCTGTCTTCAGCTGCCCTAGTTGAGCTGGCAAAATCCATTCCAGTCCACTCCTTGATATTGTCTTCCCACCTCTTCTTCTGTCTACCTCTTCTTCTTTTTCCTTTCACTGTGCCCTGAAGAATTGTCTTTGCTAAACCAGAAGACCTTGAGACGTGGCCAAACCACCTTAGTTTCCGTTTCTTGACCAGCGTCAGGAGTTCATCATATTCTCCAATGGCTGCTTGGATCTTCCTGCGAACCTCCTCATTGGTTATATGGTCCTTGTACGAAATGTTCAGTAACCTTCGGTAGCATCTCATCTCAAAGGCCTGCGTTCTTTTCTCTAACTCTGCTGTCAAGGTCCATGATTCACAGGCATACAGAAATATGGAAATGACAAGGGAGCGCATTAGTGTCACCTTTGATCCAAGAGATATGTTGTTATCTCTCCAAATTGGTTTCAGCTTGGCAAGAGCTGAAGTGGCTTGTGCTATCCTTGAGAGAACCTCCTGTTTTGAGCCATCATCTGAGACAACTGCTCCAAGGTATTTGAAGCTGCTTACAGTACCCAGCTTCTGCCCCTTTACCTTGATCTCCCTCTGGATGCCATCTGCGCTGTTTGTCATCAGTTTGGTCTTCTCAGCACTGATCTCCATCTTATACCTTGTGCAGGTCTGGTCGAGACTTTCAACTAGAGCTTCTAGTTCCTGCTCTTCCTCAGCAAGAGCGTCTATGTCATCGGCAAACCGCAGGTTGGTAATATTTCTGCCGCCTATGCTAACCTTTCCGTCATGTTCTTCCAGAGCATCGGACATGATCCGTTCGAGAAAAATGTTGAAGAGGGTGGGTGACAGAAGACATCCTTGTCTTACTCCAACTGTTGTTCTGAACCATTCTCCTGTGCTGCCATTTATCAGGACTGCACTTGTAGCCTTGTCGTATAGCTGCTCAATGGTGCGAACTAGGTTTGCATTGATATTGTACTTCCTCATGGTGGCCCATAAGGCTGCATGCCATACCCTGTCAAAGGCTTTTTTGAAATCAATGAAGACATGGTACAGATTCTGCTGATGTTGGAGATACTTTTCACACAGGATTCTAAGGTTGAAGATCTGTTCTGTGGTGCTCCTTCCTGCTCGGAACCCAGCCTGTTCCTCAGCGATTATCTCTTCAGCTTGTGGCTTAAGCCTGTTCAAGATAACTTTCAGCATGACTTTGCTTGAATGACTGATGAGGCTGATGGTTCTGTAGTTCTGGCAGAGCTGTAGGTTGCCCTTTTTAGGGAGAGTAATAATCAGCGACTGAGTCCATGGGGTAGGCCATTCTCCTGTTCTCCAGATCCTGTTACAGATATCTGTTAAAACATCAATCATGGTCTCCCCTCCAGCTTGAACAAGTTCTGCTGGTATATTATCAACTCCGGCAGATTTTCCCTTCTTCAGTGCTGCTACTGCAATCTCAACTTCCTCACGAAGGATCGGTTGTTGATCTTCATCTGGGGGCTGACTGCAGTCCAGAACCGTATTGTCACCATCAGTCTCATGGTTGTATAATTCTGAGCAATATTCTGTCCATCTGCTGAGAATCTCTTGTTCTTCTGTAAGGCATTTCCCAGACTTGTCCTGGATAGCTGTGGATCTACCCTGTTTCTCTGAAGTTAGATCCTTCACCAGCTGGTATGCTTTCTTGCTGTTGTTTTTGTTCAGGCAAGTTTCGATCTCCTCGCACTGACTAGCTATCCAGTCCTCCTTCGCTTTCTTCACTGCCTTCTGAATCCTCTTGTTTGCTTCCCTGTATTCATCTGCTCCTCCTGCTTCATACCTCTTCTTCTTCAAATTTCTCCTCTCATCACAGAGGTCGAGAACATCTCTAGTGACCCATGGCTTTTTCTTGCGACGTTCCTTCCCAAGTATCTCACTGGCTGCATCAGTCACTACTGTATTGTAGGTGGTAATCATGGTATCTATGTCCATGTCATCATCCCTCAGACCAATGAGTGGTGCAAATTTTCCACCTATTGTTGCTTGAAAAGTGCATGCCACCTCTGGGTCCCTAAGCTTCTCAAGATCAAACTTCAGTCTTGGCTGGGTTGGCTTCAAATTTCAAGCTTCTGCAAAAGTCTGAGTTTCCACAAAACTCCTGAAGATATCCACACTGAATTTTTCAGTTTTGTGATAAATCCTCCAGGAAGGCTAGTATCTCATTTGGCTGCGATGGCCGGTGACCAGCTGGAGATACGAAAATACGCGAATAAAAGCCCAACTGTCACTGGGCTGCGACTGTTGGCGTTACCTTGCGAACGGCTTTCGCGAGGGAGTTTCCGAAGTGTCGCCAAACGTTCGCGGGTATTCTCAATCTCTTTGCATGAGTCGCAGGTATTTGCTTACATGCCGCTCTAATTTGCGATTGTCTTAAAATGTTAAAAAAAATTCGCACGACAAATTTTCTCTCAATATAGGCATGAAAACATAGCGGGTGCCTCGAGTCCTCAAGTTAATTTTCGTGATAAAGATAGTGCGAGAAATGTACGATAAGTTTGTAAAGGTTGGCGACCTATGAAACTAATTTGTGACTGATTTGAGACAAAAATGAGCATTGTCTTGCGACAGTCGCCATTGCCAAAAATTCCCAATTTGCAGTATCGCGCGAATATCGCACAGGTGTCGTACGACTATCGCGCGAGTGTCGCAAGACATTCGCGATACGTGTATGCGAACTCCAGGCGAATGTTGGCCCAAATTTCGCCAGGGGTTCGTTCCACATTCGTGCGATATTCGCGCAACTTACGCAAATGTGTCGTAAGTTCCAATTCAGTGTGATTCTAAGCGAAAATTATCATGAATTCGCCTATTATTTCTTGCAATTTTATGTCTCCAACTAGTTCCAGCTGTCGCAGCCCTGTGAGCTACTAGCTTAACGACAATTTTCAACTAGAACCGCACTGAATTTGCACTAAAGACACGTTTACGTATGTCCACGAATGTCGCACGACTTCCTGGCCAGCTTTGGGCCTGAGTTCGCCTTGAGATCCCATACATGTACATGTCTACGAATGTGGTGACACTCGCTCAATAGTTCGGAATGTCAGATTCTCTTGGTTTCGCTCCAATCAGTCACAATTTAGTTTTACATGTCACTGACCCTCACAAATATGTCTCACATTTCGGACTCGTGGAGACTAAATTAAGAAGGATTCGAGATTTATTCGAGACACCTACGACGACTCCGTACCTATTTTGAGAGAAAATTTGTCTCGCAAATTTTTCGAACATGTGAAAGTATTGCAAATTCTTGCGACATGTGAGCGAATCCCAGCGAATTATGCGAGGAAACTGAGAGAACCTGCGAACGTTTCGAGAAATTTACGAAACTCCCTCGCGAATGCCGTTTGCACTTTGTCGGCAACATCGCAGTGAGACAAGGGCTTATTTTTTTTACTTATCTGAAATTGTGTATTTGTATACTTTACATATGTATGAGTCGAACAGTACTGTTATACTTTGGCAATTTGGAGTCGCGAGTATACCAAGTGTGAGTGGCGTCAAGTGACTGACCACAACAAAATAAGAACTATTACTCCAATGTCATCATCATGTTTTCCCTTACATAATGTAACATGAGCTCTAGTCGGCTGTAAAACAGATGTTCTTTCATAACATATTTTTTCCTTAATTTGACTATAGATCTGAAAAGACAAGATCTTTCAGATGCAACGATTTTCTATTCTTGAGTACCATCATTTATAAATTTCTTCTATAATCTTGCGAATTATAAGTGCTAGTTATAAGCTGTTTTTTTTTTTTTTTTTTTTTTAATTTACAATTCTACTTGTTTATGAGCAAATGTCAATATTGTTATAAACCATATATACAATGAACCGATTCCATAATGCGTACGTGTGCTTCCATTAGATACACTAAACGTAAGGTGTTTTATACCTTATTGCAAAATGTGGTAAGATTCTATTTTGTTTGCATTAGCTCTTATATGCTAGAGTACAGACAGATAATGACCGTTTATCTGTAAACGGTCAACACTACGAGATATATGTTCTGCCAATAGTTTGTTTCGTCTAGACAGAAGTAATCAATTCTAAGTTCATACGTATCTATCTATTAAACAAATCTTTCTTCAATATTTTGCATCACCAAATAAATGAAATGAAATAATAGATACTTGAAAATAACGATTTTTGTTCTGTTCTGTTCAATTCTCGTATCGACGTTACCCAAGTGGCTCAACGGTACGTAACCATACATGTAGTTGCACACACTTGGCGCCGTGTTACCGTCCAAGAACGATTTTTGTCAAGTAAAAATATGAGCCACGACACGAGAAAACCAACAATGTGGCTGTGCGCCTAGCGCAGACTCAGATCAGCCTGGGTATCCGTCCAGTCTGATAAGAGTTTTCGCTGTCCGCATGGAAGAAGCTTAGTCCCTTGGCTACCCTTTGAGCGCTAAGCAAAGAGTCTGCTCAGACTAGGCAAATGCCCAGGTTGGTCTTAGATTGCGCGGGGCGCACAACCACTCTGTTGGTTTTCTCGTGTCGCGGCTCAATTATTATAAACTTCTCTTCAAGAATCATACCAGTATGCATTTACATAGTGCGATCAGTGTCTTTCGCTCAATTACAAGAATTAAATACGTACCTACCATAGAGAAACACAACAGAATTTATCAAAAGTGGACGTGTATTTTTCTTATATGTGAAGCTTTTTTTTCCTAGCTGCTAGTTACTGATAAAACGTCAGTCATATACTGGGAATCCAAAAGTAAAATAAAAACGAATAACTTAAAAAAGTATACTGTTTAAAATACATGTATATAAAAAATAAAACATGACATTGAGCAGTCTGCTTTGATAAGCTCAATTTAAACTAAAAATAAAACACGCATGCATATGCATCTCAAATAATGTTTATTTATTTCCTGACTGCTGTCATTTCTAATCCCGTATATAATACCCCCATTCCACTGGATGACGCTTTGACTGCGCTCTTGGCGATCATGGCGCTTCTCCAAAATTTTCGAAATCGCGGCAGAAGCGTAGGCATTTGCCAAAACTTGGAACTTGTGCGCTTCCAGTACGCTGTCAGTACGCTTCTAATACGATCTCGCCACGCTAGTCACGATGCTGCCGCGATTTAGCTGCGCTTCTGCCACGCTCAACGGATTTCGAGGGCGCTTCTAATACGCTGCTACTACGGCAAAGGATTTCAAGCTACGCTTATTACGATGCATTTGCGATCGTGCTACGACCTAAGTGCCGGAGCTGCGCTCATGCTGCGCTTGTGTTGCGCTTTGTAACCGCTTCTATGTAAATCGGCGGAGAATCGGGTTCAGCAGAAGTTAGCCACCAGCCTTCAAACAATATTGATAATATAAAAATTCCAGTGGCTATGGCCCAGCTGGCAATCATGAACTAGTGACTTCGAACAATTCGTCTTGTTCTTCTTGCTGTTCAGGCTCAACTGGGGCCTCTGCTCGGCGTTCTAAAGGGCGCCTATCTGGCTCAGTTTAGAGAGCAAAAGTCTGCCCCCCTGTCAAAAGCAGAAGGCGAAATCCACACCCAGGCCTGGTCAGGAGACTATTTTCACGCAGCCTTTACCGCAGGAGAGGGTATTCCAACTCCTGCTCCGGGCAGCCTGCATCTTGAATGAAACGTGAGAATCGAGTTATGAAACGTCGTGGAAACGCGGCGTTTTCATGCCCAGATCGCCATAAGAGCAGAGGAAACGCAGATAAAGCGCCAAGAGCGCAGCGGAAGCGTCGTGGTTTCGCTATTCATAAATAATAGAGTCGCAGCGCAAGCGGCAAGAGCGCAACGGGAGCGCAAAGAGCGTAGCAGAAGCGTAGCTGGGTCGCAGACGAATCTCACGGCGCTGTCGGCACGATCCCGCTGCGCTGGTGCTGCGTTGCTCCCGCTGCTGCTGCGTTCATGAATTTCGAGCTACGTTCTTACTACACTTTCGTTGCGCTTTGAGTCCACGGCGCTTCCGCTACGTAAATTTTGAGCAGAGTCAAAATAAGCGCCGTGACTTGGCGATCATGCCGCTTCTGATACGCTTTCACTGCGACCCTCCTGCGCTGCTGCCGCTTCTGCTACGATTCATGGCGCTTTGTCCAAAATTTCGGAGCGCAGTGGAAGCGCCGTCCAGTGGAATGGGGGTTTTAGAAAAATAGCTACTAAAGTTATGTTAAGTTCATAGTTCCCGGCTTCTGCGAATTAAAACGAATATAATGATTCTGAACACTCTGTCATATTCGCCACCGTATACAAATCAAATATTTTTTTTTTTTTTTTTTTCAGTATTGATGTTTCATAGCCGACATCAAGATTGTTGGTTGTTCAATGCTTGTCAGCGCCACTTCTGACCATGTTAGACATTCGCTCAGTGTAACATAGCAACATAATGTATTTCCAAGTTTACATTACTGTTTTGATGGTTCATGTAGATATTTGCTATCTTACAGACTTTATCAGAACATTCTTTTCTTCGGTCCCTACAATGTGGCCGTTTCTAAACTTATTTCGGACCTTATGGTCACGGCCGAATCATAGCATGGCTTTCAATTACCGGACTTTAATTTTCACTGATATTTCCATTAGATATATAACATGGCGGGGGTAATATAATAGGCAGGTGATGCTTACTACTCGCGAGTACCTGATTCTCACTTTTTTTGGTTGTCGGAGAGGGGTCCATGTCTGTATATCTAAGTATTACGGATATATCGATGTTTATATGGGTTTTATGAGTTCGGACTTATGATTTTGGTACTTTGACCGCTGTATTTTTTATTGGTATCAGAGCTATCAAATTAGGTTTCTAAAAGCTTTTGCGAAGAGACCAGTCACGCCAGGTCTGTCATTGACAAGGGGTAGTTAATCCGTCAGTTGAGACAATAATGTTGTGGTTAAGTACCAATCACTTTTCTTTTACGACCCAAGCTATGAAACAAAACTGCAATACTTTACCACCGCCTATTGAGGCTGCTTCGATTTTCTGCAAATACGAGAAGATTACAGAAAATATTTTTTTCTGCAGCATGTATTACTGTAAATGGTTTATATACTAAATAATATATATATAAAAAAAATAATATACTATATAATTTATATAATTTGATAATTTATACAAGGCCCCAAATTGAGACAAGTGAGCAATCCAGGTTATAAAATGTACGCATATGTATCTGATGGACTAGTCAGTAAAAATGAAAGTTCGGTAACTGCCCAAACACGCCTACCAATCACTCTCATGCGAAACCACGGTTCAGAACGCCAATCCATGAGAGGTTTTGCAGGAGGGGAGCCGAAATCGTAAACAAATTTGACATCGGCACAAGGTTTGAGGTATTTATTTTCTCTGAAAACTATTTATGGAAAATATAAGAATGCTATTTTGTCAAATATTGTTTGCAAGGCTGTTAATGTTCCTAGCAGCGACTTCAGCGACGTTACAATTATGGGGCCGTATTTATAAAACGACTTAAGTCGTTGCTATGATGTTGCTAAGGCTAATTTTCTATGAAGGAGATTCCTTACTACTATGAAATTTGTTCCTCCAGAGCAATTTCATAGTTGTACGGAATCTCCTTCTTAGAAATTTGGTCTTAGTAACACCATAGCAACCACTGTAGTCGTTTTATAAATACGTTTCCATGAAGTTATTGTACAATACATATGTTTGCAAATAAAAGACAGCTTTATGCGTTTAGGAACACAAGTTGTTATCCTTTTTGGTATTCGGAAACGCCATTCGTTTTTGTAAGCATTTGTAGTAAAGAGCTTGTACTACTTGGTCATGATGTCAAGCCAGAAACATAAATTCAGGAAAACATAGACGTTGATTTTGAAGTTTTGAACTCTACAGCACAATCATACGCTTAATTTATAACAAAAAGTCAGCCATCGGTCTGCAATTTCTAATGTGGAATGAACAAAAAATAATGAAAAAAAAAAATAAATAAGTAAAAATAAATATATAAGAAATATAGCCATCCAAGCATTTTCAACAGCTGAGTGAGTGTTCTTGATAAAATAGTTTTAATACATTTAAGATTATTATAATCAATCATTTCAATCATTTTCATAAACACGGCGTACTACATTTCCTGCCTTAAATCGTCTCGTTTCCAATATAAGTTCAAAGCTATTGCCTTTATCTGACTCTCTGAATGCTTTTTACTTCACTGCGGCTGGTGTTGTGTCGTGTGGCGACCGTGAAACGTCTCCCCGTATATCATCCATAGTGCATTTTTTTAGGTCAAGATATACGAAAGGTTTGATTGATGTGGACTCATACTCTAGATCATTGGGTGGGGGATACTAATCTGTCTTTGAATAGATATCCTTCTTAAAATGAAGAAATTACTGTATGCTTTTCTCTGGCTTTCGTAACCAAATATTGACAGGGTTACTGATGAGAGGCTTGAGGAGCCTAAATTTCGAAGTATGGCCAATATTCCTTCTTTTTAATGTGTTCTCTGCTTTCGAAGGAACGCTTTCAGATTTTAAGCTCATCTCTAAGGCCTTAACATTATTAGCTACCACAAGAGGCTTGTTCTACTCTTAGCTCTTAATAAATACAAATGCCAAAAGTGTGCTTTTCAGTTTTACTCTGAACTGATCCAAGGATGCTTTGTGTGTGTGTGTGTGTGTGTGTGTGTGTGTGTGTGTGTGTGTGTGTGTTTTCAAAAGCGCCTTTTCGAACATTTTGTGAAACCTGCCGCCACAATATGATCAAACACTAGTAGGATCGGCGGAAGTATAGTGGATAACACGCAAAATGAATAACTCTTTCTCAGTAAGATGGTCCCAAAGATAGCTTTAACAAACATAAATACATTCAGCATTTTTTTTTCACAGAGCACATACATCAGAATGGAAGACACCAAGCAGACAAAACGATTTTCCGACGACTACAGGTTAGCCGACACGACAAAAGCATGACAAAGGTAAACCACAACGAAACCATCGCACTGGAGCGGTCAATAATAAATGAGCCGCGACACGAGAAAACCAACAATGTGGTTGTTTGTCCAGCGCAGACTAAGATCAGCCTGGGCGTTCGCCCAGTTTGACCAGATTCTTTGTTAAGTGCTCAAAGTGAAGCTGAGGGTCTAAGCTACCTCCATGCGGACAGCGAAGACTCTGATCAGACTGGGCGGATGCCCAGGCTGATCTGAGTCTGCGCTGGGCGCACAACAACATTGTTTGTTTTGTCGTGTCGCGGCTCAAATTACTACGGGTGTAACCTGTGTAACGGAGCTCCAACCGACCCCAGCTTTCATCACGAATCATACGACAATAAAGTTGGATTTGTAAAGGTTTTTGCGTCAAAAACATATAAACTTAAAAGCATGTAAACTCAGAAATAAAACTTTGGAAAATATAAGACGAGCGGACATTTCAGAATCTTTGAGATGCTGTCCATAAAATATAAATTGCAAGCAATCAGTAACATTTTGTTTCACGTTTTAGTTAAGTCGTCTTCATATAACCTGTGCATCACTGTGCATTCAAACTGCGTCAACAAGATTATTATATACAAATGGACTGATCCAAAAATTGAACATGAAAAAAATACAGCGTTTTTAACTATAATTGCTTTCATAGAAGTCAAGTGGCACGGCAAGATTAATGAAAATGATTACTCATTTAAGAGCATATCTTCTTTTTCAAGACTGATTTCGATATTTTCTTTTTGATTGTGTATTTATTCGTTTATTCATTTATTTATTTTCATTACGTGTATTAGTGTGTGCCTGGACAATTGTGGCCGTTGCCTGCTAAATTCTTTGGGTTTAGCAACACTGAAGAAAATCGCCCCTTAATCGCACTTAATTTCGTTACGTTGCATTTGTAATAAAACCACCGGACCGTTATCACCGCTGCAGTTTAATGTCAACATATTTTCCCACAGATATTACTACAACATATACCACCCAGTTCAGCTGCCCATAAACTCGACCACGAAATGCCCAGAATTTTCTACTCTTTGGCAACATTTTGAAGTGGGGTCGCACTTAAAGACACAAGAAAATCAATACAACTGATATCCTGCTCATGTCCATGGAACAAATTTTGCAATTTTGAAACTGAGGCGTTTGTTGGCGTGAACTCCAGCAAGAATTCCTTTGCCAACGTTTATTGGGTCAAGAATCTTCGCCCAAATATGCTGTGACAGTTAAGTTGCTCCGTGCTTATGCAAACTGTTTATTTGGTAATCTAAACATGCACTGGAGAACAAAGACCTCTGCCCTGGGGTTACATTTGTATCTCATTTTCTTTTATGCTATTTCTGAAAGTGTAGAATATTATGATGTGCTTGGCGTTGCAAGTCAATGGAAAACTCATTAAAATAGCAAGCGCTATCTTCTAATCAGAATTCAAACACCTTGTGTCCGTTTTACTTAACATAAGTGTTCCAAAAACTGTATGGAACTTACAAAAATCTTAGGCTTTAGATGCTAGTGAAATGGGCAGCTGTCCTCTGGTGAGACATATGTGTAAGTGTGCTCTGAGCGACCAATACGTATGTTCTTTATAGGAAACTCTGAAATACAAAGCATGCATATGATTGTTTTGGAAATCCCAGACCAAAATTAAAAAGCTTGTTATGTCACTATGTAATCTATGAACTTAGTGATAATTGGAACCGTAACAAACTCAAAATCACCGACTATGGTATCAATGCTGTCATACTCGTCTAGACAAGAATTGTATTTTGTAGTAGTTTTTCGGATATCGATTATACGAGGCAACTAGAACTTCAAAGTTCCTTGAAATTTATCTATGGCTAAAAGCGATTCTAAAATGTGATTTCAGAAACTAATGGGTTTTTTTTTTTTTTTTTTTTTTTTTTTTTTTTTTCTTGTTGATTTTGTATTATGCGACAGCTTGGACATAACGTTCATAAGAAGTTTGAAACGAGGATATCTTACATGCATGGCTATCATTTATTATGATTACGGTAGTACTTCTAACAGTCAAACTGAAATTGCGTTTTTATTTTATTTATTTATTTTATTTTATTTTAATTTTTTTTTTTTTTTGAAACTGAATTTATAAATTATTTTCGTGTAACAAATAGTATTCATTAGCGTGGTTTGCCAGTCCTTTTTACCTTATTGAATAGGGTATTTTATTTAGCACCATATCATTAGCTTTGGCCACTAGATAGATTTGGAATTTCTGTACATACTAGTACTGAGAAACAATAGCTTGGATTTTTATGCGAATTTGTTATGTCTTAAATACGTATATTGTCTGTCAAATCTTGGTGTCTGTTCGGTTAGAACAGTAGTTACTCGTTCCTATTTAGTGTACATAATACCGTTTCGAACGTACGTCAGATCTGAGTATGCGACTTATTGGATAATGTGTGAAGCATGGTATCAACTCTCTTCCAATCACCATTTTTTCTTTGCTCTGATACCTTGATTATTCAACGATGGCCAATTGTTTGGGCTAAATAAAAGGTGTTGTGAAAGCATGTCAGTCTATATCTAGCCATATCCAAAAGACACTGAAAAAAATAGTGAAGAGCAAACTAAATACTTAAATAAACAGATTTAAACTGTGGTTGCCTTAGCTCTTTTTTTCTAAACCGTAAATAGACTCCTGCATCTAATATTCTGGATGAATACATAATTCAGAACTGTCAAAACTATCAGCTTTGAAAACAAATACCCGTCTTAGCACGCCAGTTTAGGTAAAACTTGACCATTTAACAGTAGAGGTGATTTCCGATATCTGACAGCATATAACTACTCTAGCTTTCAACATTAACTAGTTGCTTTTTGTTGCCTAATAAGGTATAATGTAAATTTTACTAAATCTTATTGGATGGGAAAGTTCGGGGTAAAAACTATGCATCAGTTATGTCGGAGGTCTTGCAACAATATCAACAACAATGACAAATCTCGGACCTTCTGTTGTGGTTCCTCAATTTTGCATGTCGTTATGTCCGCTTGTCTATGGTCTCTAGTAGTGTGGTCACCGGAATACCTGCCCATATTGACTTCCATTTTGTTTTGTTTTGTAATGGAAAATAGAAAATAGGTAAAATTAAATGTTGCTGCTGTTTTTAATAAGGGTAGCTGAATTACCACCTGTTTAGGAAAGAGCTGCTCATTCGGTTTACGGTGCGTTTCTTTCGTGAACTTTTGACATTTTTTGTGTGCGTGCTTCTTCCCCTTTTGGTTTCGGCGGGTGGGAGGGGGTGGGGAGGGGGGAATGGCAGGATGTGGTATTGATTCCTGGCTATACTGATTGCTAGATGTATAAGCGTGGACCAGCTTATATAAAAACGATTATCATTATTACTATTTTAATCCGTTTACGTCGATATATCCATTGTATATGTTATAAAATAGCACAGATTTGTTTCCTAAATATTATCTGAAACTTTCTAAAGAATGCGACTTTATAGAAGTGGTTTGGACGCTGATGCCTCGCTAATATGAAATGGTATACAGGAAAATAAAACAAAATATACTCTTTACAAAATATACTCTTTACTCGAAGGTCATCTCCAAATCTGCAAAACATACACTGGAATAAAGTAATAGTTTAATCCGACACATATTAAAGAAACAATCTACATGTATTTCTTTCTCTCCCGAGTATACTTATTCATTTGTTTCCAATTATTCAATTTCCGACGTTGGCATATGTGTAGTAAATTAACTGTATCGAATATTTTTATTTTTATTTGTGAAGTATTTCTTATAAGCATATTATTAATATTATTATTACCATAAACTAAATATAACTATAAAATTATTGTTTCTGTCGTATTAGTAGGCATGCTCCTCATAGAAAATCCTTCTATATGGAAACCTTGATAAATGGATATTGTGTATACTGTATCGCTAGCATGACACAGCTACATGTTTAGAAGTAGAATTCTAAAAAGATGAAATAGAAAGAGTTACAATACATCTAGAAAGAATGAACGAAATTTAATCTGTAATAAGATCAGGACTGACCATTTCGTGTAAGTGAAAAACTGTTTTAACGACAAACTCAGCCATTGTTTCAACACGCCTTAAGACTATAATTCATATTTTCCGTCTACAGACGAGATATAGACGATTTGTTGCTTTCACTACGGCAATAAAACTAAGCTATTGTTCTGCATTAACACTGGCCAGAGAGCTATAATAGTCTGCAAACCAAATAATGACACGAAATCCAGAAACCAATTTTCTTTTATAGCTTTTACCGTAAAATAATAACAACATCGTTTGTTATCATAAGTGAGAAATAAACATCAACAGTACTAGCGTTCCGAGGTCTGCACAATGTATACAGCGTTTCAGGAATGGCTTTGAAGAAACCACAGATGTATGTTACTTTGCGAACTTATAAAAAGTAAAAAGATTAATAATGATCAGGATCTGATTCAATTAGATCAGGATCTGATTCAATCAGATCCCATACCAAAAGCCCTCAAAACTAAAAGGGAAAGTGAGCCGCGACGCGAGAAAACCAACAATGTGGTAGTGCGCCCAGCGCAGACTCTGATCAGCCTGGGCATCAGCCCAGTCTGATCAGAGTCTTCGCTGTCCGCATGAAGATAGCTTAGACCCTTAGCTACCCTTTAAGCGCTTAGCGAAGAGTCTGATCAGACTGGACGGATGTCCAGCTTGATCTGAGTCTGCGCTGGGCGCACAACCACATTGTTGGTTTTCTCGTGTCGCGGCTCAAGTAGTATATACATAAAGTGCTGCAAATCGTCTGCACTGCACTTGAAGCGTAGTCGTACAGGACTAGATTTGCATTGCTGAGGCTGATTGCCATACCCTGCTGAAGATTGATTTAGTCTATAAAGACATAGTACACACCTGCTGATATTATAGATAACTTTTATATAGTGGTCGGAGGTTAAAAATCTGTTCTATGGTACTTCCTCCGGCTCTGATGCTAGCCTGCTATTTTGCAAGAATCTCTTCAGCTTTGGGTTAAGAACATTTGCCCTTTTTCGGGGTCGAAATAATGGTTTGTGCACAGGAAACCTTACAAAGGGATTTATTAAATCAAAACTGACTGAAGTGTTATGTTGGCTCAAAATTAAATGAAATAAAAAAAATTGTTTAAGAACGTTTTTCGGCAAAACCTTTTGCGCACGTGGGTCTTCTTCTAACTAAAAAAAACTGAAAGCTGGACATACAGGTAAGAATATGCTGGCACGATACATATATTTGTATTTCCATTAGGGAAGTAAGCCCAACCTCGTAAATCTCAGATACAGCGACAAGAGTGAATATTTAGACAGGCAGATATGGCATGTTTAACTGTTAACCATTGCATTATTCGATATCTTTCATATTATTAAGTATTCTGTGATATATGTATACTTGTATATCAATATAGCGTATTTTATGTTATTTGGCCGTTTAAATAAATTATTTTTCGAATTATAATATACTAATTTACATACGGTACAAAACACATCAAAAATGCATTGCAAGGATCCGAAAAGGTTTAACAAAATGATTAAGTGAGACTTGGCTCCTGCTGATGTTGTCTTTGGTGGTACTAATTTTGTGTTGTCTCTTTCTCACATGGTGTCTTGGGTTGGCTCTGGGATTAAAGTGTGTCAGGTCCTGAGAATCCTGACTTTTGATAATTAAACAGCGCAAATTTGTGAATGATAACCTAGCGCTTTCTGCTTTACGTCTTCACCAGAGTTAAAACACACTCACACAGACATACTGCTGGAAGAACAGTACAGGTAAAATATAAAGTTGGCAATGACCAGAATTGAATTAGTCAAATCCCATACCCTGCCATTGAAACCAAAAGGGAAAGAAGCACTCACACAAATTAACAAAATGTCACGAAAGACACGAATGGTTAGCCGAATGAAAAACTCATTTTCAAACATGTGGTCATTTGATCATCCCTGATTGAAAACAGTAGCAATATCTATTTTTGCTATTTTGTTTTTATTTTAAATTACAGAACAAAACAAAACAGAGAGCAAAATGGGCAGCAATTCAGGGACTATAGTGCTCAAGACCATAGACACGTGGACAGAACAAAATGTTACATTGAGGAACCACAACAGAAGCACAGCCTTGGAACGGTGAGTTATATATTACTGGTGGACTAAAACTTCTTTCACTGGATACAAACCCTCGCCCTCTGTTTCTGCAGTGATTTAAAACATATAGTTCGCTGTTTGGTCTGCATGACAATTTCCTAACCCATCAACAGATCATCACAGAAAACAAACACAACGCGGATAAAACCTAAGATGAATCAGATAGGAGTACTCTACAAAAACAATGTCTTGTGACATCTGGAGAAACAACAACACTAAAATACCGGAACATAAAACACAAAACCACATGTTGAGCCCCTAATGACCAAGTAAAAGAGAAGACAAGGTTACAAACAAACGGACGAAAACACACTCACACAAACAAACAAAAATGGCCAAAACAATATTTGCAATACAAATCTACATACGATGTAATTACAAACTGATATGATCACAAATTTATATGAATAGCGTTTGATGTGCCCTTATTGGGTGCATGCACTCATTCCATTCTCTCGTTTGTAAGAATAGATAGGCAATGATCAGGAATTAATGCAATCAATGCCCACATCCGACCCTAAAAAATAAACGAGAAAGAAACACACACACCAACTGACAAAAGCCTACGACAGACACACACGGTACACCGAATGAGCAGCTTTTTCCCAAACAGGCGGTCTTCTCGCTATCCTTACTGAAACGGTAGCAACATCTGTATTACCTATTTCAGGCTTCGAGGTTATAAAACTTGAGTACATTCTCAAACTCAAAATAAACTCAGTGTGCTTTATTTTGAGTTTGAATTTATTCTCAAGTTTTAAAACCTCGAACCCTGATTACAAAACGAAATAAAAAAGAAAGCAGAGTTGGCAGCTATTCAGATGACCACACTGATAGAGAATATAGACAATCGGACCCAGCAACATGTACCATTGAGGAACCACAACAGGACGGTCAGCAAAAGATTATCGCGAGGCCTGAACTAGTTTTACTGGATCCAAACCTCCCACTCTGCTTCTGCGGTGGTTGAAGCATTTAGTTAGCAGTTTGGTCCGCATGAAGATTTTTGAAACCTTTTCAAGAGAAGCAATTCTACCATATTCTTTTCTACCTTCCTTGTAATTGGGGTTTTAAATTGAAGATCAGATGGTGCTCTCTTACGTTTTAAAGTAGATCCTTTCTTGGAAGGACTTTGATCATCAAGGGGAGCCAGCAGTAACTCCAGAGACATTGTAGGTTTTCGTAAAAGATGGTAGATAAACATAGATGTTTCCATGCACCTTAAAGTTTGCTGCTCATAAAATGCTATCAAGTAAGATCTCTCAAAGTACGGCTCACATTTTCACGCCACTCGCTACAGAGTTTGATTCCAATTTTGCGTCTAGACAAGAACCCTTATTTTCCGCTATTGATCTTCACCAGAAACCATTAGGCCACTCGTTGTCTGGTGCTTAACAGCATCAAGCCGTTATTTAACTGTATCAACGTTACATTTGTCAGTTGCAGTTGTGTTTTGTACCGTGTCTATATCGAATAACTGTCATAAACGGGCTAGATTGTCACTTAAATATAGCAGATCGCTTAAAATACTTCAAAACCACACGCATCCAGTGCAATATTCTAATACTAAGAATTTAATTCTATCTTACAATATGCGAGTGTAATATTTTCTTGTCAAAATGCAGTCAAATGTGCGTGATTTTAGTAAAACTAAGTGAGTCGCAACTCTTGCAGAGATCTGTCCGTCTTTTGTCTATAAAGGCTGAAATGCCTGGTCCCTTCGAGAAAGATACTTTATCATATGATGTCGCATCTGAGAGTGTTATAAAGCCATGCGTTAAAAACGATACTCCACTAGTGGATTGAATATGCAAATTACGTCGTAACGTTATGCGGCGACGTCCATAAAACGTCGCGTTTTCTAATGGCGAAATCGTGACGTTTTAGTGCAAAATCTGCGTATAAAATGCGATTTTAGTGTCATATGATAAATAGAATCTTGCATTCGTACTCCTGTATTATTGAATTTATTTAACTCGTTGGTGAAAACGATAAGATACTCGGCAGAGCCTCGCATCTTATCTTTTTCCCCAACTCGTTTAATAAATTCAATAAAACATGAGCACTCATGTAAGATCCTCTATGTCCTATCTCATCTAGCCCACGGGAGATGCTGCTGTTAACGAATCTTATGCGGTATTGTACCGATCCGAACACAAATCATGCATAGACCTGCACGCTCACCCGACGCCCCCGCCCCCTTTCCGCACCCACCCTTCCTCCCCTTGTTTCCTTGACAGCTGAAGTAAGCCACAAATTAACAGCATCTGATGTATGGAAAATAAAATATGCATATTTGTGAAACGGTGATAATTGCTACACTTGTGTTAATTATTTGGTAAGTAACCTGCTACTAGAATCTAGTTCAACGCTGTTTCAACATTGTATGGCCACTGGAGAGGCAGAGAATTTTATATCTTGCAGTTGTTATCATCCACTTCACGTGACTCGTGAATTTTCTTGGTCACTTTCTGAATGAATGAAACTGAAACAACAGGAAAACAAACAAACAACATAATACCCCCGACAGGCAAAACTGTTGTAACAACGTTGAATCAATGTTGGTCCCATGTAGAAGAGTTATTACTAGCCCTAACCATATAAAAATATTGTGAATGTGCTTCACTTAAAACATCGTGGATGCTTTGCTAATTTTAAAAATGTTTCAATTATTTCAAACTTGGATTTTCATGCATTAACATTTGCCAGGCTGAAAACCGAGAGCAAAGCGGAGGTTTTCAACAGCTGTTGAGGGGCCTGGCAAATGTTAATGCAATGAAAAACCATGTTTGATCGCTGCTTCAGCATAAATTCAACCACAATGCTACAAAACTAAGGAAAATTTTTGTATAAGTTTTGATGCTTGTTATCAAATCCTGTTCACCATTTTGTACTCTGTAAATGTTACGCATGTAATTTACGTGAAATAAATATTGTTTAAACCAAATAAGGAAAATGGTTAGGCACTATTTTTCGGCCTCATCGCCATTACCTAGCGGATACCTACACACACTTTGTATTACTTTGCGGATACCTACACGCACTTTGTATTTCTATAAAAAATATCCTCGTTTTATGCTATGATAAGCTATAGTGAATTTTAGTCAAAACTTTATCAGCAGTGCACAAGTCAATACCATGTTCACTAATTTTTTACTTCGATATCGTCTTCTCTTCGATATTTACAAAATTCAAATCTGCATAACTCTAGCACACATATATTTTATCTGCCAAATCCAAATGCAAGCTATCCGCTTGCTTCTGTACTGACGGACTATTGTCCTGAAACTTGTATAAGAAAAGCCGCAAAGCCGGTCATGAACAGCGCGTGAATCGCCTTATATATGCATGGCTTTATTCCTGTTAAAACACGCCCGTTAATAGTTTGTGGCATAGGTATTTATGCAATAACGTCCATTTTTAATCTACACGAGCAAGTACAGAAACATAACATTTGAATCAAAACTGTTTTTTTTTTTTTTTTCTCAAACAACATTTTTCTCAAAGAGTTTAGGGTACCTCCGTATTTTCCGCCAATTTTACCAAGGAGAGCATATTTAAGGCTTTTTATTGCTTACACATCCTAAAAGTATCTACTCAGAAGGTTAAGAATTTGATCAAAGAGGAGCAAATCCTTTCGTTTCAGAGTTGACCTCCGCTGAAAAGGGTGACAAAATGAAAATGGCAGAGTTCAAGGGCGTAGCTAACCTATACGCAAATACGCAGGTGCGTATTGAAATTTTGTCAAATTGGGAAAATTTCAACACACACCTGCGTATTTTCATGCTGAAATGTTGTTAACTGGGCACAATTGTAATACTAACTGGCAACAGACACGAAAATTTGAAATATCTTAGGGGCTTAACCCCCTATTATTGCCCTTAATGAGAATGAAAAATAATTGTGCGTACTGTGTAATTTCCCCTAGCTACGCCCCTGGAGTTGTTTTATCATTCACTTTAATTCAGTATTGTAAACGTTATGGTACTAACGTTTCATTAGCCTATACTGATGTAATGTCATACTTTTGTTTTCAAAATAAAAGTTTATTGATTAAATCATGTTGTACAATGTACGTAAGAACTAATATGATATAAAGTGTTTATCATTCGAACAAGTCAAAGTGTTTAGCAAACAACTGAAAAATATATTTCCATTGGAATGTGTCTGCTTGTTGTATATCAACATGGAAGGTCAAATATGAATAGGTAATAGACTATTGACGACAACAAAAACAATAGTAAAAATTAACTAGATCACACCCAACGGACATATAATGCGTAAACGAAACGGCGTTGACTTTGTAAGCATATCTATGCAAGAATAACATCTTATAAATGCAATAGTAGTATTGGCCCTTGGAAACTACAGCCATACAGACTCTAGCTAGACAACAGGGAGTCACAGACCAGTTTGATTCCTGTCTGTTCGCATATTTGCTCGGCCACTACTTTGTTAATACTGATTCGACTTCTGCTATCCTCAGAAAAGTGGAAATTGACGTCGAGTTCCTTTATATTATGTTAAACATGTGCTCATTTTAGTCCAGGACCCTGCTAGCCTGCTGGCATACAACGTTTAATTAAGAATTGAAATTTGATTTTTCAGCGTTCATCGTGTGAAGAAGTCAGTGTTCGTCGCTGAAATTCTACAAGAAGCGCGAATTCCATGAAGCGCGAAGCGCTTCTTGTAGAATTTTAGCGACGACCACTGGCTTCTTCACACGATGAACGCTGAAAAATCAAATTTTTATTCTTATATTTACATTTTAGACCCTTCCTGTGCTGTTTTCATGGTAATTTAGTGTAGAATATGCAAAATATGCGTCAAAGAAAAGACAGAAATGACGTATTCGGTCATTACGTTAAACAGCCGTCGCCATAACGTGGCGTTAATCAAGACGTTTGTTTACGTTAGACGTCGCTTGACGACAACGTCACATGGTCAACTGTCGTTCATCGGTGTATGAAGCCAGTTGCTCTATACGGTTAACCTACGGGAAGTCAGTGGCAAGTGTAAATATTCAACAATGAATAATCGTTATTCTGCTTTGTCCACTAATGCAAACGAGCAGACTGATGGACAAAACACCTAACGGGCGATTGACGGCAAACCGACTTTGGAACGCCAGCTGGTGTAGCCATGAATTCATTCCGCTGAGACTCCCTGGACGCTCCGTTATGACCAAATTGATACACACACAGCTCTCGTTTTTGATAGCAAGTGTACGCGGCATTATGAGAAAACAAATAGGAAGGAGCATGGTTTTGCTTTTTATCATACAATTATATAAGCTAGCTGCAATAGAAACAAGCGAAACAGTTAAGCGTATTTTATCTAATTTTATCTATTTATGACGCGTTCACGCCGTGGTATTCTTAGATTTCGCAATTTTTTTTCAGACTGTCCACTGCTAAATCATACCAGCGTTTGGCCAATCGAGACAAACTGCAATGTCACAATTGCGTGATACCATCAAAGTTATTAAGACCCCGTTCAAACCAGATGCATGCTATTATGCAGTGCCAATGTTCCAAGACTTTCATGATACAGATGACTCTCTTTATGTCAAACACTAACATTTCAAAGTACCCTCTTATACCAAAGAATGTAGTTAGAATACATGTCCTATTATTCTTTACATTTCAATTCCTTTATTTCAAACTACTCGATCTCAAAATATATTCTCCGGGACCAGAAAATTTACTTTGAGATATCAGTAGTTTGAGAAGTACTTCGACTTTGAGATACCGAGAGTTGACTGTATATGGCAGGTTTATTTTAAATGGCGGTCAGGAAATATTCAGAGAGATTCAGTCGAACACCGAGACTCATGTACATGTATTTAATCTGAAAGGTACGTCTGAGAACAATCCTAAATATGGTAAAAGCATACTTGGTGCAACACGTTCCTATATTCGGTTCAAATGTATCAAAACAAAATATATCCCAGGAGGAAGCTGGCTGAGTACTCAGATATTGGCGTGTATTGCATTCTTTAGTTTATGCAAATAACACTCAAGTACTCAATAAAGCAAAATATATCTTCTCAAACAGTTTAATCATTGCCTTTTTCGACATACAGAGATGGAACAAATTACCACTCCTTCTATAATCCTCGGACACTTTAAGTACCGGTATTTGTGCGAAAGACCATCCAATTTTCAAATGTGAACAAGAACATTTCTTCTATGTAAGGATGTTTTATTAAACTAACGGCAATTAATGCAAGCCTTGACTTCGAAGCACACCGATCTCAATCTACGCAGTTTTTGGCGTTTGCACTTTGTCCGACACTTTAGTCTAACACAGCATAGTAGTGCAAGGTTCGTCAGATTCTGAAGTGCGGTTGACGAGAAGGTTGTCAACCTGAATAAGAATGTAGAGAGCAGCTCACATCTGTTAACAATAAGTTGTTTAGACTCATACTGCAATAAGTACTTAAACCAAGTATTCAATGAATCCATGACTTTGAGTATGTAAAGGAACGAGCTTTCTGTTACAAAGTTGATCAAATTTCTCAATATGCAGGTGTTCAATATTGTCCAAGATGAACAGATAAAGGATGGTTTAAATAACGACCACAAAAATACCGCAACTTATAACAAAACTTTCAACTTACTGATATCCGATTGTACTGGTATCCGACAGTATGTCCTATTTTCAAACATGGCAACTTAAGCAAGTAACTTTCATTTTATTCCTAGTCTTCTCTGACGTTATACAATTTTTTGTATTTACTACTAATACTGGTTGCTAATTTTTTTATGTTTTCGTGGCTTTCTGATATCCTGGTACTAGCAACTACGACAGAGGCAAATCCTGTATATTCTATGGCGTATAAAGCATATTTTGCAATTCTCGACCCTTTGGAATCATTTAATTCATTTAGTGTCAGTTTGGAAAAAATGTTCTTCGTTGGTCGGTGCTACAAAGCATCAACGGTGTGTTGCACATTTCATGACTGGTCGTGAACAGATTCAATCAAACAATAATAATTATGACAAGATAAAAACTTAATTTCTATTATACGAAATAATTTAATTTTGAGTTCCAGTTTCAGATTTGACACGACTAGATTGGCAGTAAGCAGGGCTTACCTCGCTGGCAAAATTTATGATAAATAATGCATGCAACCAAAAAGACATAAACTTTACTACTTAGGCTCTTGTTTCTTAATTGTTTATATTTAAGTTATCAAAATCTAAATTTATTTGAAGTTACTGACCAGGAAGCAGTATTAATTTTTGAGGGCATTATTTCTCTAGCCTTTAATCAATGCTAAATAAAATATTTATAAAAAAGCTGACATCTAAATGGAAACTGTACCCAAAATCAAGAATTACAACGAGGAAAAGCTTGTTTAAAACCCGTCCAGAGCTATAGAACAGTTCAAAATACGCACATTTTGTTCAAACCCGCGCTGTAGCTCTTATTTTTGAAAGTGACCGTGATTTAATACATGTAAATTGAATCTTAATTCCAAATTGCATCGAAATAAAGCCATTGTTTCCTATAGGTTTTTGTTCTGGTTGACCATGTCGGTACTTTCGCTGACCTGCTATGGGAGTGGGGCTTTCAGTGAACATCTCTGTCTGAGAAAGCGCTGTTCATTCGGTTTACCGTGTGTGTCTTTCATGAACTGTTATTAATTTATGCATATACTTTTTCCCCTTTTGGTTTTGAGGACGGGATATTGGATCTGATTGTATTAGTTCTTGGTCATTACTATCTTTTTAGTCAGACAGTAGAAAGGGCAGCATAACTTTATCCATATACAATACTACTGGCTCTTAAAAAACTTTCATTTTATCTGAGATTGATTGTTCCCATTAGCTAACTCGACTTGCATATTATCAATGTGAAGCATTTAATGAAACCATCTAGGGGTCATAGTTTCGAACTTGGCCTATCAATTGTCTCAGATTTAAATTTCATTTACGTTTGACATGCGCTTAAAAAGTATTACACATAAACCAACGAAGTAAAAATTAAATATTAAAATTCGTGCATATAAAATCAAACAAGCTCCTGAATCAGGAATCTCAAAGTGCTATAATTAAGTCTAAAATTAACTACTGTTCATATGTTTGGAACTTGATCTGTTAAACTGCAATGTAAAGTCCATGACTGAACGGAAGCCAGACTTTAAAGCAAGACTTACAAAGGGTCAGAATTCCTCCAAAAACCGTCTGCAGCTCCTTTATAAGCAAATTCTTAGTTCAAAATTTCTTTAAATAAGCGTTTCAAAAAGGTTAATTGGGAACCTTTATTTGAACGGAATGTAAAATAAAAAAATAAAAGGACACAGGAATTGCATATGGCCGACAGGATGAACATGGTTTACTCGTCTAAAGAATATTTATGGGGCTGGGGAGGTGATCCTAACAGCATTTGCATAGTAACGGCAGTTTAGGTCAGCCAGCAGATAAACGTTAGCACTTTTGATATTACCGTTATGAATTCTGATGAGGTCTACGCAAAAAGTATATTACCGTAAGTCTTCTCAAATTTGGACACCTTAAATAATTATATGGCGTAATTGTCCTACAGAAGATCAGTTTCGTTTGACAATGCATTAATGCCCCCAAAAGATGCAGGTGGAATTTAAAATTGCGTATAAGCTAGTCAAAGTACATCTTGAGAAGTAGCCTTATCCGGATCTGTACTATTGCTCTGACTTATCTGCCAAAAAACTTATTTTCAACGGTTACACAGATACTACTGGCAGAACGCAAAACTTTACAAAGTTTATTAATCCTTTGATAAAGCTTTGAAGTTCATTAAAGGATGTTTAAGATTTTTGAACTTAGCATTCAAAATTCTTGAGATTTGTAGATTTTCTTCGCCACAATTTAGTTTGTTTGGCTGAAACTTGCCTTGTATTTTAATAGTTCAGTAACTTTTCTCCCAAGCTTTTCACCATTCATCCGCGATTTTCTGCTTGTTAATTCATTTCAGACGTTTTAGTTATCGTTATATCTTCAAGATACGAATCTACCGCATAAAGCTAGTAATTAAACCACGGGGAAAATAGCGAGGGCTAGTTTCGTATTAATACCTCACTTATTTGTGTTATACGGTTCAAAGAGTGTACAGTTTTTATTGTTCAGATTGAAACTTTGTTGAAATTCTTATGTTAATTCATAATTGAAATGTTGTTTAGTCATACGCTTGAAATTAAACAGATCGCCATCAATTACAGTTTAACAATACTAACATTTTAGGCTGACCCGCCAATTATCACAATAAAATTATTCAATTAAATAAATTTAGGCTGAAATCAGTGTAAATATATAACTGGTGTTAACTTCCCATGAAGAATAATATAAAAGCTAGACACAAGAAACAGAAATGCTTTAGTCAGTTTTGCAATCAAAGCCAATATCAGGATCAGGTTAATGTTAATATAGACAGCAATGCACTTTTTTACTTATTTCGCCAGGATAATTGTTTGTTGCAGCTTATTTCCGAGGCATGTCAAATAAGGAGTCCGGGCGTATGTTTAAATGAATTTATAATTTCAAGTTCTATATAAAAAGTTCAGTTACATGTACAATATTGATGCCATGCGACAAACCGCATGCATGGTTGATAACAAACATACTTTATAATTTCGCTTCTCTCCTCAAACCTTTTCAGACTTGAAACTCTTTTTGAGAATATATGCAAAAAGTGTAGACCCAGCCCAGTCGCCGCAAAATCGTCTGAATAGGATTAACACCGTTTGCTTACAGAAATTTATATGCAAAATACAATAAAATTAGGAACGTTTTCTAGAAAATCCCTAAAACTAAATAATAAGAATTGACAAGCCCACTGGTCAAAAATCGGCTAACTGCACAACCGAGAGTCGAGCCTGTGACTTAATGCCAACATCCGCCAAGAGCTGTTACAGATGACTGACGCTTTGCCACCATAGTCTTTAGTCGTTTATTTCCTGATTTTGTTTCATTCTGGCCTAAGCCCTCAGCTTTGTTTCATTAAAGGTTTTAGCTATATTTTGACTGGGATGTGTCACTGATTATCGGGAGATCGCTTTGCAGACCAAACAACTACTTGTGTTTGGAAAAGAATCTGGACTAAGTGTGAAGATGAGTATATCGCCTCAAAAGAAAACGAGGAATAAAAATATATAAATAAATTAAGCCGTGTACCCCATAATTAATAAATGGAATTATCATATGACGTCGCATCTGAAATTGTAATAAAGCCATGCATTGAAAACGATAATCCACTAGTGGATTAAATATGCAAATTACGTCGAAACGTTATGCGATGATGTCCATAAAACGTCGCGTTTTCTAATGGCGAAAAATTTGCTAATAAAACGCGATTTTAGTGTCATGTGATAAACAGAATCTTGCATTCGTGCTCCTGTATTATTGAATTTATTAAACTCGTTGGAGAAAACGATAAGATGCTCGGCACAGCCTCGCATCTTATCTGTTTCTCCAACTCGTTTAATAAATTCAATAACATATGAGCACTCATGTAAGATCTTCTATTTATTCAATGCATAACGATGGAACAGTCTACCAGGTATAAATAGGTTAAAAATAAAATAAAATGTCCCCGAAATCACAATCACCTCTCACCGAAGATACAAAATGAATAAACAGTGACAAAAGTACAAAAACAAAACAAAGAGTATACAGAAACGAAGCAAAATGTTTTCAATAACAGAAACGTCCAGTCTAAAGAAGTGGAAATGGAATCGTATAGCTGACATGAGTCAATCGGTAGTAAAACTACTAATGGTTTAAAAACTGTCTCATGCAAAAAGTGCGGACCGTGATCAGCTGCCGCATTCTGCAGCTTCTGATCTGGGTCTGCATTGTTTGCCTGTGTCCTCTTAATGTTACGCTAGACACTTATGGGCTAATGAAATAAAACTCTATCAAAGTCTCTCCTTCCTTATCTAGCCATTATTTGCTGACGAAATTCTTGGTTGGTAAATTTTTTTTCAAAAAGAAAAATAAGATAAGGGTTTCTGCGTATCGGCTATTGTTGGATAACACCTAAATAGACCATGCCGCAGTTAAAGCACAGGCTGACAAAGGTATTTTGCAAAGTCACGTAATGTCCGCTCTATCTTACTATTAATGGTAAGTTCTGTTTCCTTCTATCACTACAATAGATTGTTCATAGTAAAATAATCATTTTATGCAACACTCATTTAACTGTCTGAAAAGGTCAAAATAGCACGGTAGTGCATGTATTTTCCAAAATATAAAGTTTGTTTTAACCCTTAAAGCGCCAAAAATTAAAATTGTTGAATTGGCAAACAGTGTAGATCCAGATGAGGTGGCTCATAATGAGCCACCTCATCTGAATCTACAAGGGTTGCCCTCTAGTGTTCGAATTCTCAATATGATATCGCTTGGACGAAACATTTTTTTGAAATTCTGCAGACGTAAATTTTGTCGTCTGCTTTTTGGCGCATAGAGGGTTAAGCATGGAACGGTAACTGTAAATTTTAGAACTTACTGTCCTTTGAGCTAAAGACATATAGAGGGTCATTTCATATGAAATTTATGAAACGAGCCTTCGGCGTGTTTCATAAATTTCATATGAAATGACCACTAGTGTAAGATTATGTTTATCATATGACACTTTAAGATGGGATTTTGACGCCTTCAAAGTTAACAATATTTCAGTAAGAAAACGCATTGTTGACATGGTCGTTGTCAATGACGTTACGTGTACGCGCCAAAGTGTTATTACACGTGTGGCCATTCGATTTTTATGACAAGACGTTATCCACTGAATATATGCGACGTCATATGATAAACTGACATATTAGATCGGATTGAAATACATGTGTGCCAGAATTCCCAAGTAATTTATCAAAATGCGGAATTCGCTTTTAATATGCGTTATAATAACTATGTACAAATACAAATAATTTGTATAAGAAATACAATGTCACAATGATATTTAATTTTTTTTATCATATTATGTTAACAGTCTATATAGAATCGTCTCTCAGAGACTAGGACAGAAGAGAAAAGAGCGTCTCTCAGAGACTAGGACAGAAGAGAAAAGATAGTCAGGATAGACTGCGTAAAGCTTCCATGCCGCACTTGCTGCAAGCCCAGCAGTCCTGTCTTGCGCAATCATACGAAATTATTGGATGGAAAGGTAACTGCATCTCCAAACAGCCATACTGCTCTCCCTTAGTCAGTGACTGCAGCTTTCGGTCTGTTGTAATTCATGTTGCAATTTAAAGAATTATTTAGTCACTGTACAGTGCTGTAGATAAGAAGGAATTACAGGGATGATTTAGAGACATTTTCTATACTCCTGCATGTGACCCAAAATTAGAACCATTTTGCTAAGACGGTTCTAATGAAGGTTACCAACAAACATTTTCAATGAGAAATAAAAAACAGTTTATCTCAAAATTATCCCAAATACCCTATCTGATCTGAAGCACTGGACTGACTGAGTTTGAAAGCTGTTAAAATCGGAACTGCACTGGGGTTATGATCATACTACATTACACCTTAGAGCAGCAGCTTTCCACAGAATATGTACTCGCTGATCCACAGGACAGCACGTAGTACAGTAATCTACACAGCTACTATTTCCAAAATATGCATTTTCTAAATTATAACTAGTTTTATCATTTCATCTTATTTTTAAAGAAGCAGACATATTTGACAAGTGACATCAATGTAACGCAGTCTAAATGGGGTCATAGAGTGAGAAAACGTATAAGCTGTCAAATGCATAGAACGATGCCATGTCTTTGGATGGGCCGATTTTCTTCTTGGTTTGCTTAATGCCTGCATGGTTTATGAAGTAACTGCATAATAAACTATACATAGCACCACAAGACTTGGATGAGACTTCATGTTGCACAGTCTGATCAGCTCCTTCTCTGACCGCATATGCTGTCTTGGAAGTTTTCCCATAGTGGGACCCAGATTGTCTTAAAATGCAGAGTATATTTTCCAATATTGTGTTACAACGCAATGTTCGACATGGGAGGTATGGCCATTTAGCTTTTAACTTATTATGCTGAACATCAAAATCAGCGGCATTAGCACTTAACTTCATGTAGTTATTATTTAATTAATTATGTAACGGGAATGCTAACTAGATGTATAATTCTTATGCTCATTGCGCACACGTGGTTATATGATTTGGGGTGATTTCTGTTATGCTCATCAATGTTGCGTCTTCCAAAGAATCAAAACAAAAAATGGATGAATTAAGTGCTCGTTTTCAAAAACGGGGCATTCATTCATTCCTTTTCTCTACAGAGATTGTGGAAATACGTAGATAGGAATCCGTCAGTCGCCGAATTCTTTTCTCATCAGTAATGATTGTGTTAACGTAGTTTGGGATGTACACGGCTCTTTCGTTCAAATTATATATAAAGTGTATTTATTATTTTGACAAAAATCAAGTGATCCAAGCTTTGTTGCATATTTACACAGGATTACTATCTTGTTTTGAGAATTTCAATTTAACTTGCCGAAATTTAATATTACACTGATGTTTATAAAACTTATTTCAAAATTACTTAATGCCGAACTATAGCAGCCTTTGCATAGATTTTTTTGTTTTGTTTAAATATACAGGTTTTATCTGTCGCGTAAGGCTTATTATACTTAAGCCTTTAAACAATTGTAAGCGCTGCCTAAGCCCATTTTCAATTCTATTTATTTGTGTCATGAACTTCGACTATACAATCAGGATTCGGTACAAGGATTTAATAACTGGGCCTCAAAGCGATATAAAGTATTTAATCAGCACTGTCTGACCAGAGTCGCTCCTGTTGTTATTCATAATCCATTCCACGAATCATTAGACTTATATGTAATGTCCATATAGCGAAGATGTGATCATCCTGTTCGGTCCAATCATCGTAAGTCCCACAGGGCCTTCGAAGGCAGCTCCTCGGAAAGTTAATACATGTTATAATATAATGTGCATGCATGTATGTTATGGTCTATGAAAGACATTTACATTGAACGACTGAGCCATCGATTAGAAAAGATATTACAAAGGATGTAGAACGGGCAATTGTTTCTTGTCTTAGAAGGGCAAACTCAACTGTGACTATGTGAAAATAAAATTTCTCTTACCTCCGACATGAGTCTATCTGACCCATCCCTTTCTTCGTCTCTGAAAATAATATCCGTATTATGGTTCTCAACCAGGTCTTTGAATCTTGCATCACCACGCGTTATAGCCCCGTCTGGGAGTCCACTGGCCCCTAATGTATTTTCAGAGATATTAGGAACATGCTGTTTATACACGAGGGGCGTCATTTTCCGAGACTTTTGCCGCCGTCCGCCCGATCGATTCCCGGGGCCACATTGCAAAGAAAATCCAGTAAAGAGTAAAAACAGAATCAAGATGGACTGAATGGTACGAAGAGTTCTCACTGTAATCATTCCGGCGAGAGGAGGATTAAGTCAAGATTCAAAATCAGAATTGGAGTTGTCAGATGTTATTGATGTAGCTATTTCTTGCTCGTTTAAGACCTGTATCGCCAATCGTTCTAGTCATTTATTTCAAATCGACTTCGGTTCATGTCTAAATGAATCTAAATGAATATTCCAAATTAGCCTGTTTCACTCGTTTCTGTGGAAACATTTCAAAAGATGAATATTTCTATGGGTTAAATAATTATCACTTTTATTTCCAGTGAAAGTAAATTCCAAACGAAGTGAACAAGAAAACCAGAGATAAAAATACTGAAACTCAGACTAAACCGAAAGTGTTAAGTAAGATGTAATAGGTTTTAATAGATCACAATATTCCATCATAAATCAAGCTCTTTCCCCCTTGAGACAACGATTGGTATATTGACTGTGAGATGAACAAGCAATTGTTGATATCAATAAGTACATTTTACAGACACAATTGAAAGACCCTTGAGACCATTATGTACCTGTTTCAGACAGCGATTCACCTTGTGATTGGACGATGGGGGGATCAAATTCCTTCATATTTTTACTTTATTTCTTCAACATTTACTCGCACTATCTTCTGAAGATCCTCCTAGTTTTAACACTTGCTCTTATTACGTGCACAAAATCCCGCCTTTCGTCATGGATATTATTATTTTTTTGTTTGCCGTCTGTAATTTTGCAAAAGATTTTTTTATCACTGAAAAGGTTTACATAGACTAAAGTAAGATTCCGTTTTGATATGTTAACTTTTAAACCAAACTCTGGTCTTAGATAAGAAATATCAGAAACGCCTCCAAATAGCCATTCTTTTTACGACTGATATTTATTACGAATTAACAAATTCAGTCTGATCACAGAAATTCCTCCATATATATCTCTTCATCCCATCTTATATATTTTCACCAATAATTATGACGACAACGTTGTTCTTTTGCTTCTAGTTTATTTCCATCTCTGTATTGGCCCACCTCTGTAGTTCCACATGGCCGGGTCTCCACCCTCTTTAAACTTCTCATAGCTTCACCTGTAGAAATTGAGTGACAGGTTATTGACAGGCAGATTATTGACAGATATATTCGCCGTAGTAAATCAACTTTGAAGTATTAATTCACTAACTTGATGCTAGCGTAAGATACCGATTTTGCCACACTGAAATATCATCCAAAAGACAATAGTAGACATCTATGGTCGTTTGAATGTCTTGTTTAATGCATATTTCCAATATCTGAGCCGTGGCAAACGCTGCACTTGGCCAACGAAAATTGCGCATAGTATGACTAGCCTGCGCAGGTGCGCGGTCTGATTATGGGATGCCTGTTTCGCTGTTTTAAAATCTAAAATATTTTTAAATTGTCAGATAGCCTGGTCAAGCTCACATCAGAGCAAGACCGGCTCGCTCTGATAGTAATAACTGCACTGACCGGTCAGTATAAGCCCAGTTTGCATATGCTTTTGACAATGCTTTCTCAGGACGCGGCTGGTACAGTCAAGAACACTCATACTATATCCATATGAAAGTACAACTATATTAAGCTCATGAGAGTCCTGTAGATGATTTTATGACAGAGCTGCAAAAGACAGTGAATGGACAGTCATTTGATTTTGCTGGATAACAGAAACATCGTTTCCATGCACTTAGTTAATATGTTTGGTCACTATTTCCTGTCCGGTGACTTCTTTTTTTTTGACCGCACAAGTATAATGTCCTCTCAGTAATATCTATTAATAAATCGAGGAATTATCATTTTTCTGCATGCAAGTATTCCACTAATTTATTCCGCCCCCCAAGAAAGGCATACAAATAAAATAGTAAAAAGTAGTCAATCAAGCCGGATAAGGCCTTTTATCCACCTGGGAATAAATCGCAATATCTAATTATACCATTTTCATATTATACAATTCAACATTTCAGCGTATCTAGTGCTTTTAGGTGAACAGTCTTCAAGAAATTGATAGCTGGGAGTGAGTCCTTTCAAATGTCTTCATTCCCATCGAGAACTATTCATGATAATCAAGCAAAAAGACTATTGAAAAATTACAGATTACCAGAAATGTGTCAACTCCTTATATTTTATTGCAGTCATTGACTACTTTGGGGATGATCGTGGTCGAGCGATGGTGCAGGGTAACTTTCAGTACCGGGGCGTCCTACTTATGTGGGAGGAGCGGCTGTAGTGTAGTGGTTAACACTCCAGACTACCAATCCAGGGGTCGCAGGATCGATCCCCCGCTTCTCCGGTCTTTTAAATGAGACTTTAAACCGAGGTCCCGTCTCCATATGACCTCGTTGTTGGTGGGACGTTAAACCCGAGTTCACTCACTCACTCACTACTAATGTGGATAATTGTAGGACGATGATCTACCCTGCTTGAAGTAGGTGCGGGTGGGGGTTGTTCGGAATTTTTTTCTCTTCCCTGTCATACTTTTCTTTCTCCCTCTCACTGAGGGGTGACTTGATATGGACCGAAATACTGTCTCAAAGAGCCGTTAATCCCAAAACAACCAACCTACCAGTGACTACTTTATAATATATTCCTCTAACGGTATTGTCAGATAATAATTGAGGGTCACTGACGAGAACATGACTAACCTGCTTTGTAGCACACAGAATTTTTGCGTGAGCGATATTTATGAATTTTCTTTATATTGTTCGCTAAAATGATATAGTTCTATTATGCCTTCCCTGTTGTCAGTCTTCATCGGCAAACACAAGAGAACATGTGAAGGTAAAAAAAAGAAAAAAAAAACTTTAGAGCACACGATAGTGAAAATTATAACGACACTACTTTTCTAGTATTTTATCCGTCCCTCTTCAAAGGAGGTATAAATTCACACAGGTAAAATAAATTAATCAGCTTTAAATATGAGAGTTTGTCCAAAGATCCGTAACCTTTCCTTAGCTCTTAAGCCAAGTGTTTTCTTTTCGCCGACGGTACGTTGTAAAGTTTATTTAATTTTGACTGCTCTATTCATACAGAATGGGTTTAACTTTAACTACCCAGTCAAAAAAGTCAATCATTTGTTGCGCATTACCTTAGCAGCTTGAGGTGAACAATACTGAAAACATTAAAGATGACAAAATTTACGTCTGCAAAATTTCCAAAAAAAAAATCGTCCAAGCTGTATCATACTGCAAATTCAAAACAAAAGCGCGAACGATCTAGATGAACCGCCTAGTATAATGAGCCGCCTCATCTGGGTCTATGTCGGTTGCAAATTCTACGCACTACAAGTGTAGAAAGCATATGATTTAAAAAAAAGTTCTGACAGAGAATAGCATTCAACAAAAAGCTGAAGATTATTTTATTTTGTAATAATGATGATTCTAATGTTCAGCAAAAGAAAGAAAAAAAAAAAAAAAAAAAAAAAAGGTGATGTATGCAGAGACAATAACAGTATGGAGATAAGCAATTCCGTTATGCGATAAAAAAAATTACAGACATGTGAAACTGTGAAATAATAAGTGCTGTTCTATTAAAGTACAAATAAAATCAATTCTAAGATGCAGAGGTTGTCCAGGTACCAAAATCGTAAAACCGGTAAATCATAGAAACATTAACATATCCGAAATATTAACATACACAGGCATGAATACGGCAATATAGTGGTGTGATCAGATGTTTGCGAATTGTAGGAATCGCTTGCCTATTTTAATGAAGGGACTAACTAGTCACTAAATATGAATGTCCATACAAAGAACTGATATTTTAAATTCTATATCTCACCCAAAATAATGAAACAGCACTAAATGTAAACAATACATGCGGAAAGACAAAGTAAAAGTTTCTTCCCCTAGGCAAAAGTCCAACGATATACCCACAATAAGAGATAAGGAGTCCAACAAATCTAACACAAATGAACTAACGCGGAAGCAACGCAATCCGAAGGTCATGTATAAATTTACCAAGAGGTGGAGAGGGGATTAGAGTAGAGGAACCAGTTCCGCGCCGTAGGCTCTGCCATCGATTTGCAATAATATCTTTTTTTTTTCTTTTTGCTTTAATGGCAAAGAACTGCGTCTGAAGCAGACAATGTTAGACGAAAATACGTGAACGAATAAATAAAAAGTAAACAAGAAAATAAAAATAATGATAATTATAATTATGCGTTTCCTATGTAAAGTATAAAGAAAGGCAATGATCATAAATTAATACAATCAAATCCCACATCCCGCTTTCAAAACCAAAATAGGAAGAAGCACACACACAAAAATTGACAAAAGTTTATGTAATTTATATTTGTTTGAAAAGTTTTACAGTTTGAAAGTAAGCGGTTAAAATGGGTTTTAGACTTGGGTCGTTTATTAGAAATAATTTGGTACTGTATAATGTAACTTTGGGAAGTGGCGAAGCATGTTTGTAAAATATGTTCAGATTGTTAGCAGTAAGTTCTCATGATTTGGTTAATAGCACGAAGTCTCGTGATTTTCGCTGAAAAGCGAGTATATGTCAAAGCGTGAATTAGTGATTTGTCATTCGAGCCAAAGACAGCGTTGAGTAAGGATAGACATTCCCCACCCACCCTTTAAAATCACGAGTGATGCTAGAAATAAGTTGATCAGCGATATTATGAAAACTGAGGGCTTATTTAGTTGAACCAGACGTATGCTTGATTTCCATGTAAACATTTTTTTAAGGAACGTAATTATGGTGTTCAGCATGTGTTAAGTGGTTGTATAAATTCAGAAATTTCAATGTTTTCTGAGCGTTTATGTCTAAAATTGAAAGGTTTGCAAAGAAAGCATTTTCTGGGGAATTTTTCGGTCTGTATATCATCTGATTTTGAAAGACATTTTAGAATATCGTCATTCATTTTCAGTGAATACGGATTTGAAAGAGATTCTTAGAGGAGAGGTCATCGAATGGTTCTTGTACGATGCCGCAGGGTTATGAAGGGATGATGGATGGAACAGTCATGTTATAGTTTGGCAGTTCGTGGGTTTGACAGATAAGTAAAACAAAAAACAAAAATATATATATATAATAATAATGTATCGAATTGATCATGGAATAAAATATGATTACGAATGAATAACCACATGACTATGTAAGCGAATGAATTTGTTTTTTAAAAAGTGTGTTTAAAAGATATTCTACGTATGCCTTTGCATTTACATCAAGGAAGATTCGTAGTTTTTTATTTACATATCTGAGATAATTTTCTAAGTTATAGATATCTTGTATGTGTCAGTATACTTGCATGTATTTCCGGAGGTGAGACATGTTACCAACAGAAATAAAAGAAGTCTTCGATTATGCCATTTTTTAGGACAGTATAAGTGATACAGGTTTCAGTGGTCGTTTCTTCTACGGAAATATTAAATGAGTATAATTGAAATATGTTTTAATCTATTTTAGGTTGTACTATTTGTGAAAGAGAAAAAACGTACAGTCTCGAACAAGTCATGGTTCTAAGACATGCTTTTAACTGTCGTTACTTGGTGGATCCCCTTGGGTTCCTATGGTGCCGGAGATTTGACTTGCTTTCTGATATTTCATTTGTACAATACGTCGCTCGGAATAAAACGAACAGTTGTCTGTTGGCATTTCCTAAAATGATGTTTGTTATTTCTAGTGTGCAAGAGGTGTTAAGACTTTTTGCAGCTGAGTTGTTCTGTAAATGCATTCGTGTTGGGAATTTACGAAGCTGTATTAAGTTTTGATACAGCAAAGTAGTAAGTCAGCAGAGTGCAGTGGCTGGGGTTGTTAAAATATTTCAATAGAACATAAATGAGTTATGTTCGGTTGAGACATAGTCGAATTAGAACATAACGAAAGACATGCACGGTAAACCGAATGAGCAACTCTTGTCCAAACAGGTGGTCATTCAGCTACTCGTATCTAAAACAGCAGCAACCTCAATTTAACGGATGTAACTGCAACCATCCTCCATGCTTCCGTTTCGATTCATGTCACTTCGATCCGCTTGGCGGTCTTCTAGCTTTCAGCAAAATTATAACTAAGAAATAACACTATGATGAAATAAATATTAGGACTCTATGGTAACATACCATCAGGCTTCGACTCACTTTCTAATACCGATCAGCTATATATACTAGCTTGATTGAGCCTTAAAAGCCAAATGAAGCCAAAAACAAATTCCGTACGGATAGCCATATAAAATACACAACAGATCTTCAACTTTCAAACAACAAAACCAGACAGGAAGCGAAAATGACAGTTATACCACAATTTTCAAGATACAGCAAGAAGAGTTCATCCCTCTACATATACGAATGAATATTGTTAGTATATAGTTTAGTATTTTAACAGTTGTTAAAACCAAACTTCAATTTCCCACAAGCACAAGGAATTTATGAAAGTACCAAGATGCGGCGTCTTGAGAGGATTTTGCTTTGTGATTGGGCAGTTCTTCAGTGGTGGACTGGGAGTTGCTGTTATCGAAGACATAGAGGATCTTACATGATCCTCTATGTCTTCCACATTGGCCACCAATTTATCACGGGGTGTAAAGCTCTTCTTCCCCACTTTGAACTGTTTATTGAGCTGGGGCCGACTCACTTGGATACGTACAGATCGTTGACATTTATGATAAATGGAATACTTCTATGGAAACTCTACTGTTGTCGCTTTTGTTGCCCTATCTAATAAGACAGCTCTTAAAAGAAATTATCTTCTGCCCTAGAAGCTCTTTTTCAAGTGTAAAGTCCATTTCAGAAGGATTTTGATGTCTAGGGAACCCATCGAGAAGTTACAAAAGTTGTTTTTCCTTGTAAAAATGGAAGATAAACGTGAAGATATATACAAACACCTTAATTTGAGCTCTAGTCGGCTTGAAATGTTCAACCCGTACATTAGCACCTTCATACGCGTAGTCTGGTCAGTCGTAGAGAATGGCATCCGTTGATTCATATCGAACCTACACTGAGGAAATGGAAATCGGTTTCTTTGCTGTTATATTTGGCTAGACAGCAAATGATCAAGGAAATTGACAAAGCGTGTGATTTAAAGCATCATATTTGTTGTAGATAACATATTTTCATTTGCTTTTTATTGTCTCTCATCAGCGATGGTCGAGGTGAGTAAGCGCTCGCAAAAAATAAAACAATGTTTCGGACGGAACTAATTATCGATAGTTAGGAAAACACGATCTTAGAGTTGGTTGCAGCACGGCAACCTTCGATTACGGAAACGATAAAAAGTTACTGAGCAATGGACATTTATGACGAGATAAAAAATAGAGAAATATATTGTATATTGCTTTCAGTCTGTATATTTCGTAAGTATGTAGCCGAGCCGCGTAGCGTAATCGGTAGGGCAACTGACTCATAAGTGAGGTCCTGGGTTCGAAACCCGGTCCGGCCACATACTTTCGTTTCTCCTTCCGCTGATTCAAGAAGGGCAGTTGTCAGTTACTGGCGAAAGTATATGCACTTAGTACTGGTCAACCGCTTAGGAGGTCTAAGCCTGCCCATTGATAGTGTGGTTAGGTTGACTGACCGTCCCAACATGACCTTAGCTCTTTACCGTGGACGTTAAGCATCAAATCAATCAATCAATCAATCAATCGTAAGTATGTGTGTCTGAAAGCAGCGCAAATAAACGCCTTTATTTTCTATTTTTATCATAATAATTTACCTGTTGTTGATCAAATGCATGCTAGGAGTTGTAGATGCTCAACCGCATAATAACTCGCGGTCTTTAGCTTTCTTTAGACGCATAATTTTAGCCAAAGCATACTATTTTTAAGAATGGTCAACATATGTTGATGACTGTGCCTTAAGCATTTTCAGTGCGTCTGAACCTGTAATGAAGTTTTTTTGTCTCTGAAAATGTTTTCATAATCCGCTTTTTTTGTTATGTTTTTAGTTTATTTCCACATCTTTTGTAAGTAAGGGCATATATGTTTGATGAAAATTTTAGGTGTGTTGGAATACTTTCAGGAAAGGCAACCCTGCCATTTAAATGTTTGCTACTCTTGTCAACTCTTAAAAGAAAGAATTTACTCCTAAAGTTGTTTCCACTTTTAAAGAAAACGTAAAAACAAGAAATATTATAGAGCAACTGATACGGTTGGCAAGACGAAATTCTTTAAACCTGACCGGAAATTATGATGCTCAATCATATATTTCTGTACGAGATCAAACTAATTATATGGTTTGTTTTACGAGAATTCGGCACTCAAAGATAAGTGTTCATTACATTTCTGAGATGACATACCAAGATGACATCATTTTGGCGATCATAGTTGATCATTTCCGCATCGACTGAAAGGCCAAGGCCAGATCAAGTTCCTCAGTGTTCATTGAATGAGTCACGTCTTGTACCATTTCATATACACTTGCCTACACAATAGCCGGATATTGTACTTATGGTATATGGGTAACCGTAAAGAGCCAAGACACTAAAGTTAGATGAAGTGAGAAATACCAAAATAAAGTCTTTTACGATAACAGACACCTCAGTCTAACAAAGAGAGCAATGAGCATATTTTGATATCCACGGGGTGCCTTGTTCAGTGCTGTGGACACCAAAAGGGATTTAGCTCATGTCTTCCGTTGGGGCATGTGCTCTGCCGTATATGATCGTTTACAAGTGAGATGGTTTATTTAGGCGTGATAGGGCAGAGAATATTCACGATATACCCGTCCTGGCAGACCAGCTGCAACTTCATCTGAAAAATAAAATGATACGACTATAAAGACTTTTGTTGAGAAAGATACTCGGTATAGAGTAGAAATCGGGTTTAAATTTCAGTAGCAGTCGTGTCAGTTTTAAAAGAAAACCTTAGACGCAGGATCTCGGTTGGTACTTCACTTGTTGACTCCACAATAAAAGCAGGAGAGAAACAAGATAAAGAAGCTTCGAAACTTCTAGCCATATCCAAAGGTAAGGGCAAAAATATCTTTGAGAAGTTGGCACAGTTTACGCAACCTAGATGTATTTTTATAAGCCTGAGAACAAAGAGAACAAAAAAGGCGTGGATTGATGAAAATGATCAGCGACCTTAGACTTCTCGCATAAAGTTGTGCGGTGGGTTTTCTATGTCCGATTATATTGTGGCCAGGGTCCCTGGGCCTGCGCACTCTAGTGTGTACTTGTATATTATACGAGGAACATTATACGAGGAACAAGTTTTCCCTTAAGTCATTCAACAGTATGTTTGGTGAGGCTAGTCTACTTAAGATATTCTGCCACTGTTGCCACCACTTTTCAAATGTCCCTCGTACTATAGTAAAAAGTATAACCTCCAGTCAGAAACAGTGTGATTGGAAATTATAACGTTAAATGGCTCATGCTTGATATAAAATATTGGCTTCTTTATCGTTAAAACGCACATATATTTGCCACGATGAACTGCCTCGGTGCCAGGAGGTGCAGCCATGGATTCTTGAAGACCGCCATTATGTACCCGGGAATTTGCTGTTTTGGGTTTGAGACGCAGTTGCCTTTTTGCTAGATGGAAACGTGTTAAGCATTACATTAAATATAATTTTAACATCCTCATCATTATAGGAGCCTGTAGATCCACAACCATATCTATGACCACCACTTCCATTTGTAATGGACATGTTACATTTACTAATAATTCATTTAATAGCAAAACATGTTCATTTATAATAGCATAATAGCAACTTACCTTCTTTATTCTATTCACCACAGTATACCTTGTTTAACTCTTACATGACGCCGAGAGTCTGAAGTCGCCAACTTATAATGTATTCGGACCGTAAAACCTGAACCAAATATTTCTGGCTTTACGTTGCTGAAAGTGCTTACTATGGGTTCAAGGTACTGTGTTCATTACTGTGAAATGTGAAAATGGAAAAAAAATGTGCATTAGAATAGGGATGATTGTATTGCAAATTGTCATTTGCTGAGATACATCGTCGAATCTATGCTGACTCGACGCCGTACAACGAAATTGTGTACCATAATACTGACGCACTACACTTTTAAAATAAGTTATCCCCTAAATGGTCTTCTGAACTTCCCTGCAAAGGGGTTGACAAAATCATCACACAGCTGCGTCTCTGAATTTGAGCCGCGACATAAGAAACCAACAGAGTGGCGTGTGTGTCCACCGCAGACTCAGATCAGCCGTCCGCCCAGGCTGATCAGAGTCTCTGTTTTGCGCTTAAAGGGTAGATTAGAGTCTCATCTAGCATCATGTGGACAGGAAAGTCTCTGATCAAACTGGGCGGACATGCTACTTTGTTTGCTTTCTTGTGTCGCGGCTCTTTTCAGAACGACAAAGATTGTATACAGCATCCAAGAGCGCCTCTGGATAGATACAGATTAGTCCACTTTATCTCATTCAAAATACTCAACAAAGTTTGTGTACCATTTAGCGTCTCCTCTGATGCTTTTCATGTAATTCTCAGCCGAGAACATTTATGTGACTAGCGAGGAGCCCTGTTAACTCAGTGGGTTACCTCTGACCTTCTTCTGATCTAGCGGTCGTGGGATCGATTTCAGCTGGAGGCGGAAATCTTTTCAATCCTAAACGGGGCTCATTGCACATATCTTTTCACTTTCACCCTCACAGGGTGAAAAGCGGTTCAGCCTTCACGTTTGCTAATAACATGCGGGCTGGTGTGCATATATTGAGTCATTTAACTGGCAAAAAAGAGAGAAAACGAGTTTTCGAAAAAATAACAAATCGCGCCACAAAATACAATTTCCTGTTCTGGTTTCCCGTCTAGCAGTGGTATATAAACATAGGCGGGATACTGGTTGAGGCTCCTCGCCTGCACATTGTATTTTTTACCATTTTAATCAACTTAATGAAATCGAAAGTAGGTCATATTATTTGCCTACTAAAATGACCCAAATAAGTTTTCAAACCCCTTTTATGTGAAACCCAATGATGTTTTAGTTATTTAGAATTGGCTTATCACGGTCATTTACAACGACGAAACTATAGTGAGGAGCTTGCAGCGATACGATAAAAGTTTTCATGCTGGTAGAGCAATGGGGCCTTTAAAAGTTTATTGCTCCAGTTTATTGTAGATTTCCGATAGATTCTACAGCTGATGTCTTGTAACAGCCAGCGTCTGCAGCAATAGGTAGAGTCTGCAGCAATTGCTAGGTATCTGTTAGACAGACTTATCACTATAATCAAGATTGGCGCTGAGGTTCAATACTTTATTATTGGTGCATACTTAGTACCTGGCGGTAAAAAAATACGTATCTAAGTTCTAAAACTGGTGATGAAATTCACAGAGAGACCTAAGTATATTTAGACAAGCGATTCTGCATTGTGCATCAATGTGTTATGTTCGTTTTGCCTCAGATTTGTGATGCATTAGATCATCAAAGTGTTTCTGTTTAACAAGTGTCTTTAGAGTGGTTGTCAGTTAACATTTGATTTAAATTCATTTTTCTGACTATAGACTACTGTTGCGATGCTGAATGCGTTACATGTAAATAAATAAATAAGCATGTATATTTGAGCCGCGACACGACAAAACCAACAATGTGGTCATGCGCCCAGCGTGGACTCAGATCAACCTGGTCACCCACCCAGTTTACTCAGACTCTTAGTTAAGAGCTCAAAGGGTAGCTTAGGGTCTAGGCTACCTCCATGCGGACAGCGAAGACTCTGGTCAGACTGGGCGGATGTCCAGGCTGATCTGAGTCTGCGCTGAGCGCACAACCATATTGTTGGTTTTCTCGTGTCGCGGCTCATTTATATTTCACAGCCGGTGGATAATTTGATTTGTCCCCAAGGACATCAGCAACCAGAAATTAGTGCTTCTGTCCTAATTCTGGTTCTTAAGCATTGGAGCTAATGCATAAATACTAATTGATTAAACATTTTTCTTGTCAAAAAGTCTGAAACATTCTAAAAATAAGACTGACCTGTCACCGCGACATCAGTCTCGCTACTTCAGACATCTCCTTCCTGATGGTCTTGTTCCCCTTGTGTGTCGTCTTTCTCCGGCCATGGGGGTTTAGAAGACGTTAGAAGACACTTGCTGAGACCTGCTAATCAGCTTTGTTTTTCAATTTCTAGGGCTTAGCGATAAATATGATAAACTAAAATACAGAGATGCGCATCTGTCGTACAGGATTTAGTACAAGTATTTTTATACTTTAAATCGAATTTAACCAGCATAAGGCCTACGCAATTTAACATCGTCAGCGCATACTCAAATATAAGTAGCATTTTGTTTGTTTTTTATATATTTGTTTTTTTGTTGTTGTTTTTTTTACTGTTAGCAAAAATATTTGTTCGGCCATTTTTGTTGGATATGAAGTCGATGGAGTTACATAGACGTTTGCGAATACAAATTAATTGATTACAAAGTTACGTATTCATAACAAATAATTTATATAACAACATCATCAGTTGTCAGTGTGCATTGGACCAATTAGCATGATGCTTCTTTGCTGGATATCAATTTAACCATTTAACAAGATTGGGCATCTTTGGGAACTAATAATATAACTGAACTTTCGATAAGTTGAAATATCTACTGAAAGGATTTAAAGACTTCCACCCTTTATTTTTAAATATCTCAACAACGAATGCAGCAATTTCCCAACATGTATATTATTTCATACCTGATAATGTCAGTATCACGAATTTGAAGTCATTCAACCGAATCGGCCAAGAGTAAGCACGTGTTCCTCATGTGATTGATTGATTGTTTTGGGTTTATCGGCCCTTTGAGACAGTAATTCAGTCTATATCGGGCCGTCTCCCAGAGAGGGAGGAAGAGCGGAAATGACAGACGAGAGAAAAAATGTCCAAACAACCCCCACCCGCACCTACTGCAAGCACAGTAGGCCCTTGCCCTACAATGTTCCAAATCAGTAGGACGCCCCGGCACTGAAAGTTACATACAGCACCATCGCACCACCCGACCACCCCCGTGTTCCTTATGTGTTTAGTACAGTTTAAATACAGACAAATCACTTCATTTATCCACTATTCAGAGGAAACGTTTCTCTTTTAATATCAAATCAACTTTTGAAAGTTAGAAGTCGATCTGTGGCTTTATTTCGCATAACGCGCATAAATATCGCAAACGGGTGCAGATTTTTGGGCCAGTTATATGCTGAAATTTCAAAAAATGGCGTTGCGAGACAATTTTAAGAGTTAATTACGGAAATTTGCAATCCCAGACGACGTGCACGGTTTACAGGAAGCTCTAAAGACCGCCAGAAAAGCAGCTAATCGAAACTAAAAACCAGAGGCCATAACGTTAACTTACATGGACGCCCTCTCCGTACATGTAATAGGTTTTGCGCGCCAGCATCGGCTGCAATCATCATGCAAACCAAGGTGGATGACGTAACAATATCTAGACAGGAAGAAGCCGTCTTAAGGAATGTTACAAATGATAACAACGTCATCTTTTTATGCATTCACGAGATGTAACGCTCTTTTACTGACGTCATTTAAGTAAATGATTCGAATAAACTGCATAATCTTTAGATTTGATGAGTTTCAAGCATTTTGTCATAAAATGTTAAACGCTGTCACTCGTGAAAGGATCATTAGCCAGCAATTGAAAAGTGGAAGATTTTAAATCCTCTCAGTATAGTTTAAAAGCAGTTATTTAATGACTCATAAACATCTTTTTTCAGTCATTCGGAAAAGGTATTTGATTTCAATATTTTTTTAATTAATATTGTTTAAAGCATCAAAATTGTTGTCGACTTCTTTCTAAACTTGAACTATTGTTGTTGTTTCAATTAACGATGGCCTCCAGTAGGCTCAGCAGAACAAATACATGGCTGCTACTCTTGGCAACAATTAAAATCTAAAAGAGTTTCCTAAAGAGCAGAGAACACTTTTGAAAGGAGTAACATGGGCCATACTTCGAAGTTTCGGCTATTCAAGCCTAATCAGTGACCCTGACATAATCTGGTGTCGAAAAACAGAGAAGACATACTGTATTTTCTACATTTTGATAAGGCAGTCGATAAAAAGACTGTTCAGGGTAAAGACGAGTCTGTTCAAGTCTTTTCAGGGTAAAAAAAATCCTGTTTTTGTAAAGAAAATGTGTTGCAAAATAGGACATTTACAACAAAACCACGCTAGTAATTGAAATTGTGAAAACATTAAACACTACATGCTGATTATTTGTTTCGAATTTGCTGGTGGTTACTGTTTGAACTCGAAAGCTTGCTTAACCTCTGATGCATCACTGAGAAACAGTAAAATGCGTAAGACAGATGTTATCTCTCTGGAAATACCATAAGAAGATGACAGCATTAATTGCATATTGCAGGAAGCAAGTCATACAGTGAGCAAAGAATTGAGACAGATAGAGTAAACAATGCAGATCCAGACCAGACTGCTCATAAAGGAGCGTCTGATCATGTTCTGCACCGTTTACCATTCCATCTGCATCTTTTCTTTAAATAACTGCATTGTAAAACCAACCTTTTCCGTTTTATGGAAATTACGGTAGTTAATTTTAGGTGTCCAAATTTTAGAATTTTGACGGAAGCGTTTGCCAATAAACATGACTGAAGTCTGCATGTGACTTTGTCGCCTTTGTTGACAGTTATTCACTTTTTTTATTTAAATGTTTTCTCAAAATTAATAGTTTCCCAGAGCGAACTGAGAATGCACTGATCGGATTGCGCATAGCGCATAGCACAGGCTAATCTGATTCTTTGCTGTTCGCCCAGTCTATAAGGCATATTTCTTATGCTGGAGAAAAATATCAGTTGCTTATCCGTAGTGCTGAAGTACTTAAATTAAATAGAGCCACTATCACAGAGCTAGCACACTGCTACTTTATTACGTTCCACGCGGGATACCTTGTTTAACATGAAATATTGTTTTAGATGGTGCCTCCGATATTCTACTTGTTCCTGGTTCTACGTAATGATTGTTAGAAATAAGGAGCACGACATAAACATTAAGTGTTTAATATCATTTAGTGATACAGACGGAATTCTGATTAATACTTGTTTTCTATTTATTAGTTGTAAATACTTGTTTTCTATTTATTAGTTGCACAGGCAGTGGAAACGAATCAGCAATATGTTGTCGAATAAATTTTTATTTTTTTCGTCCCGTCACCCCACGGGGATAAAAGTGGATGAGGAGCAAATATTGTTTTAGTGTGGATCTCGTTGGCGTCGGCGTTGATTCTTCGTCCGCACAATATCTCAGGAAGGGCTGGATAGATTTTGACCGAACTTGCAAATTATATTATTCGGACATGGGAAAGAATTGATCAGGCTTTTCTTACCTCATTTTCAAGGTCACGGGAAAGAATTGATCAGGCTTTTCTTACCTAATTTTCAAGGTCACAGGAGTTCTTAGAACGCACTATATATGAATGGCTTGTATGCACCCTTTCTCCCGAATGAAAGTTCCAAACTAGCATGGAATTATCGATGCAAGAAGGGCAACGCTGCTGAAAGACATAGGTGGACTATAAAAGGCAGGGTCTTATAGGATCTAGGCCTATACGTTTGTGTGACCGTGACCCCATTTTCAAGGTCAGGACGTCGTAGCACGTTAAGCAGCGACGTCTCTGCCCCTTATCTCCTGAACTACATGCTGGATCCATACAAAACTACCACCGAATCATCATTGGGAGATCGCGCACAGCTGATTAGTTTTTAAAGACCTTGTTCTTATTTTCAACGCCACATAAAGACTTAGAATGTTAAAACGAATCGTCTGCACCTAATCTTCTCAACTAAATGATAGACTGATATCAAACAAGCGTTGAATCATCTGTTGGAAAAACGCAGATATAATTTGTTTTTGGTGACATTAACTCCATGTCAACGGTCACAGGAGGAGTTAGAATGATAAATTCTCCTTTGTTCTGACAATATTTCTTGAACCAGAAGGTGGAACTTGCATTAATATATGAGCCGCGACCCGAGAATACCGACAATGTGGTTGTGCGCCCAGCGCAGACTCAGATCAGCCTGGGCATCCGCCCAGTCTGATCAGAGTCTTTGCTGTCCGCAGGGAGATAGCTGAGACCCTTAGCTACCCTTAAAGCACTTTGCGAAGAGTCTGATTAGACTGGACAGATTACCAGGCTTATCTGAGTCTGCGCTGGTCGCACAACCACATTGTTGGTTTTCTCGTGTCGTGGCTCATATATCAATAAGGCAATCTGAAGACCTTAATAGGCTATGGTGAGCTTAACCCACTCTTCAAGGTCACTGAAATTTTCTTCTTTAAAATGAAGATTTCTTTTAAACCACAAGATGGCCAAGATATACCATATACACATGCCAAAAACTGGGTTTTAATCCCATTTTACAGCAGCTGCATCTGCTTTATAGAATGTTTAGGTTGGCCAGACTGTATTAAGCCAGCAAGTAATAACACTCTCTTTCAGTCTAAGGAGTCGTTATGCATGCACAAGAATGATACAGCGCTTAGTGCATGCTGGACTTACTATGCTTCGTAATGAGTTGCGGTGTGTCAACTCTGCGAATGTAGATGGCCCAACTAGTTCTCAGTCGGCAGCTCTGAGCGCGTAAGTACCTTGGTCGACTCTTACAGTAGAAAATGGCGTAAGGCTGGTAAACTTTCTAAACTATTGTTACCAGACAAAATGACAAATAAATGTCAAGAAATAAAACACTCTTCTGACGAGGCGTATTTGGAATTGCCACAATTGATATTAGAGCCGCGACACGAGAAAACCAACAATGTGGTTGTGCGCCCAGCGCATACTCAGTTCAGCCTGGACATTCACTCAGTCCGTCCAGACTCTTTACTAAGCGCTTTAAGGGTAGCTAAGGGTCTAAGCTACCTCCATGCGGACAGCGAAGACTCTGATCAGACTGGGCGGATGCCCAGGCTGATCTGAGTCTGCGCTGGGCGCACAACCACATTGTTGGTTTTGTCGCGTCGCGGCTCATTATATGATGCCAATATTAAATAAGTTTTGTCTAGACAACATTTATATCATGTTCACAATTTTCCGACGGCGTTAATTGGTGGAAAAACACAAAAGTGCAGCATGTCCTTCATCTCGCTTTGTTATAGTGATTTATAATATTTACTAAATAACGTTGTTGCAGAAATCATTTTCCCCTAATAAAATATTCTGTTATGGTAGTAGTTTATTCCATAGCATCGTATAAGGAAACATTTGCCACAACGTGGAGAGATGCTATCCGGTTATGGGTACATTATGTTTGGAAGGGCCTCGGCAAAGCTCTAGATAAGAGGGGTATTTGATGATAATTGAGGGATAATTTTCTTTATTTCTCATTGAAACCATATGTTGTGACCACTCATCTGAACCGTCTCGACGTCTCGACGAGACGGTTCAGATGACGGGTCAAACATATGGTTTTATGCAAAGTTAACAAAAATTAGCCCTAATTATCACCAAGTACTCCCTCTTATCTAGGGCTCTGGCCTCGGCATCCAACAAAGCAAACAAGAACATGCATGTTTTATTATTATTATTATTTTCCGCCAGCTTTACAAGGGAGCAATATGGGTCTTTAGTAAAGAAACTAATTTTCTCCAGCAGGAGCAAATTCCTTTCTTTAGGCACAAATAAAACTGGCAGAGTTTCTTCCCTGAAGAGGGTGCTTGGGTGGTGCGATGGTGCTGGGTATAACTTCCAATGCCGGGGCGTCCTACTGATTTGGATAATAGTAGGACAATGGCCTATTGTGCTTGCAGTAGGTGCGGGTGGGGGTTGTTTGGACATTTTTATCTCGTCTATCATTTCTGTTTTCTTTCTCCCTCTCTTTGGGAGATGGCCCGGCATAGACTGATATACTGTTTCAAAAGGCCGTGAAACCCAAAACAACCAACCAACAATCTTCTTCCCTGAAGGTGTTTTATTCACCTTGAAATAATTAAAATGTTCTGTTTCTTTCTTGGATAAGCGTATAACCAGGCCCCGAGATTATAAAACGTGAGTACATTCTCAAACTCAAAATAAAGCACACTGATTGGCTGCTTCCGAGCAGCCAATCAGTGTGCTTTATTTTGAGTTTGAGATTATTCTCAAGTTTTATAACCTCGAACCCAGATTAACCTAGTAACAACTGTAAAAAGTATGTTTACGCTGATCCTAACTGATCCATTTAATACCAGACAGTCTTATAATCGTTCCGTCTTTTCGGATTTAAGAATAACTGAACGTATATAATTATAACGGATGAAGTGCTACCGAATTTTAAAGAAGCTTAAACGGTCAAACGTTTAAACGACAGAACTACCTGTTATAATTTAAAGGAGTCGCGATACGACAAAACCATCTGAGTGGCATGTGCGCCTTGCGAAGACTCAGATCAGCCCGGGCATCCGCCTACTCTGATCAGAGTTTTGGCTGTCCGCATGGTGCTAGCTTAGACCATTAGATACCCTTTAAGCGCACAGTGAAGAGTTTGTTCAGATCGGGTGGATGCCCAGGCTAATCTGAGTCTTTACTGGGCGCACATACCACTTACAAGTGGTTTTGTCGTGTCGCGGCTCAAATGCATAAACCAAGGAAAGGCCATGCTCACAAAGCCCACTCCACCTAAGACACGCAAGACAAAGTGAGAGCCACAAACGACAAGATCGAATAGTGCATTTCCAATAACAGACGTAAATGCTTTCTTCACGGTTTGGTCTTTCCAGAAAGTATATATACATGTAGATGTCACCTTTCTTTTGAACAATTTCGAACAAATTCTGAGTAGTCCACGGGTTCATGTTGTGGCTTTCCAGTAGCTGATTGGTTTTTGACAGACCGTGGTGGTTAAACTTGTAGGTTGCTTCTGCTCCGGAATTTCAGTGTTACTATATGATGTGAGTCCTCATGTTTGTTTTTGTTTTAATATTGATTTCTCTGTCTCTGAGAGATTACACCTATGAGTTAGGAATCTTCCACGCAAACTGAATAACTAAGTGTCTGAATCAAGGGCGAGCGAGCGTTTGCCGACCAAAAACCGCTTAAGCCCCCCCCCCCCCTCAGCCCCCAGCCCCCCTCCCCCCCCCCCCCCCCCCGTTATTTCACTGCCTTCTATCCCAAAGCAAAACTTCTGATTTGGTTCTTCTTGGTTGTTTTATGTGTTGTTTGTTGATATGTCTGTTATTGATACATTGTAATATTAAGGCTAGCCCGGTGATCACCTACATGGGAAATGACTGTTCACATGGCTGCCGCTGATGGTGTCTTCGGTGGTGACTAACTTCGTGTTGTCTTTTTCCCACATGGTGTCTTGGTGAGATCTGGGATTCAATTGTGTCAGTCTCTGAGAATTTTTCTTCTTACTTTTAACCCGATCATCTTTATAGCATTTGTGTGCCTTTGGGTTGGGGATCACACTCAATGATTTGTCCGACTTAAAGCTGTTTACAGTAAAATGCCTTTACAGACTGCCTAAAAGTGGCCTTATTAGTGAGGTGGTCTTAATATTGAATATAAAATCATAAGGAATATACCATTTGGGACTAGCAAAGACCGGTTTTAATACTGAAGTGGTCTTAATTTCGAGTGGTCAAGATAGCGAGAGTTTACTGCCTTTCAGTAAGTTGGGGCTGAAGCTTTTTTGTCTGTCACAAATGGATTTGCCATTCGTGGGTTCTACTGGTGATTATCTTTTACTCCTGTAATTCACTTGTTTTGTTTGACACCCGAGGGATCTCCAGGTGTCGTAATAAGTTGTTTCTATCGAGTCCTCGTCTTTGATTCAACATAGATTCTGTCCGTGATTTTTTGTTTCCCGTGATGATTCCTTGATGGGTTAGAAAATATCTACGCGGACCAAACAACTAACTCAGTGGTTCAAACCAAGGCAGTAGATAATGGCGAGGGCTTGAATACAGTTAAAGAAGTTGAAGCCCCTAACCCCGCCCCCGCCCTCCATCCCAGTTATTCAAAATTGATCGTTCCAAGGCGGTTCTTCTGTTGTGGCTCTGAACTGATATTTGTTCTTGTTGTCGTCGAAAGTCGAGAGATCGCGCCCAGGATTCGCCATCCGACGACTAGTGAACCCAGCGCGATAAATGGGTACCTTTTTCAAATCAGGAAAGGATAAGGCAGCGAAAGGAGAGGGATGGTCTCCACCTTTCATCTGCTGTGCCCAGGATACAGTGGGTCTCTAACCTCCACTGCCCCTACGGCAATTAGGCTATGGGAAACCTTTAAATCAAAACACCATTCACACAACAGATGAAGTAAAGCACCGACGTGGACAACCAGAACAAATACCATTAACATCCATTTTACCTATTTTCTATTTTGAATTATAAAACAAAACAGAAATCAAAGTATGCAGCTATACAGATGATCATATTGCTGGGAGACCACAGACAAACGGGCATAAATACAATTAACATTATTTAAGTTTATGATATCGATAACACTTTTTCTGAAATTTAGCCGCTAAAATCTTATAACAGTCATTGAAGGCACTCACATGACCAAACACGCCAGAAAACTGAATAAATTGAGAAATGTAAACCTCATAAGCAGTAGAACAGGGAGCTCCACTATCTAGAAAAAAGAAAATTTACTTTTTCAAAACCAAAATCATCGCGTTTATCATAACTTTTGAATAAAACAAATCCGTTCGAAATAGATGTATGTAAATCCAAAAAATGGGGCTCGGTATAGGAGGCATTAGTTGTGTTTAACTGCAGTTCAGTCGGATCAATGCGATTCACCATTCCTTCAAAGTAAGAATTGTCAATATTTAAAAAAAAACGCACAGATATCGACATGCTTAGTTAAAAAAATTTTAGCTTAGAAGAAAAGTCTTGTCAATGTTTAAAAGATCGTACAGATATCCAGATGTTGAGTTAAATGCTTCAATAATTTTAGCTTAGAAAGAGAAGTCATATAATGTCTACATAGAAAAATAATTCTGCGAAATCTAAAATAAATATTATCTATTATTCACACACAGTGTGACGAGACCAAAGTTTATTTCATTCATATTAAAGGTAATTAAGCCGTTCCGATGTAACGTATTCTCGAAACTCAGAGTTTTATGTTCATATTGCTGAAACATGGAACAAGGATAACAACTGCCGGAATTTAACTGGAACTTCCTTAACATCTGAACGGTTTGACATGCTTTTTGGCAAAATGTGCATGCTTGAGTAAATTATAGTAAAGCACAGCTATCTGATAAGATAGACAAAGCACAATGGCACCATTGTCTCTGCTAGTTATATCACTTTACGACCCCTAGGTATTACTCTTTCATAGAAGTGAACAAATGTTGAAAATTGTCGCACCTCTGTGACAGGTCATACAAATGGCTCGACTCTGGGGTGAAAGGGTTAGGTATTGTTATGCTTTGTCTTGGCTGTCAATTGATAATGTATTAAACTGTAAAGATCAGGGAAATAGAAACCCTTTATCAATTATTAAACTTGCCTTACATGTATGACGCTATGGCACGTTTAAGATTTGAAAATGATTTTCGTGTACAAATGAATTTCAAGACTAGATATATATCGACTAACAAACGTTTATCATAAGGTTTAATGCTGAAGGAATACAATCGCGGGGGTTATATCAATTCGGCTACCTGCGCTTTCGACCAAGTCTGTACTCTCCAAAGTGGCTTTCGACCGAGAATACGATCGTAAGCATTACCAATAACGGTAAATGGTAGTAGTGTTAATGGTTGTCGACCAAGCTGATTCTGCTTTCGGTGGTCTCGGTCGACCGCCACTTTTGCATGTATGGTAATTGACTGACTCGGTGGAAAGCACAGGTAGCCAAATTGGTTTTAGCTGTGTCTTGTAGTTAGTATGGCCAATAACAAATCGAAACTTCTGTTCACTCTTTACTCACAACAGCCAGTCTACTATTTAGATGAAAGATAAACGGTTTAAGTTATTTAGGTAAAATTAGAAATTCTTTATCTGTTTGTATGGCAGTTCTGGATGATTATCTTAGCTGGGACATTAGAAAACAAAAGCTGTGGCATGTGTGCCCAGCGAAGACTCAGATTATCTTGGGCATCCGTACCTACATTGGAGCAATTTCTTTCATTTCAGATATGACTCCCCTCTGGCAAAGTTTTGATGTTCAGAGAAGAAAAACGAAGTCACGAAAATTGTTTCCCTTTGGAAAAGAGGCGAAAAAGCATGGCGGGGTATGCCTTTACTTCAACACTAATAAACGTTTACGGTTCGGTTGGAAAGATCTCCACCTCCAGCAGGTTTCAGACCCGGAACCGCTAGATAAGCAGGCCAGCGCTTAACCTACTGAGTACCTTTACCAATTATAATAAGTGACCTAACATTTGATTTTACTATCGATAAAGCAGGCATGGCTGCGTGTCAAGAAGCAGCTTTGGCTATTGCAATTAACGACGATCCTAGTCTTGAATCTTAGTCTGTACGGCTTGCAATGGCACTTAGGATTTTGAATATTTAGCTCAACACAGTAATTTATAGTTTACGGCTGTAGAGAAGTCGCGTATTCGTGATTTCTATGGTGAATTTAACAATAATATAACTTTTTAAGTTATTTATGTCACCGATAATATTGTTCTCTTCCAAGCTTCAATTGAGATGTCACATGACGAGTACATTTGCGCCTATATTATCTTTATTTATGAGGTATTTTGTTTTGTATTACTGCGCGCGCAGTTCCGTTTGAAAACCCAAAGGTGGATAACGTTTAACCGCCGTTGATTTCACAGCGCACAACCGTTAACTAGCGGGTAATTTTGACATCTACAGACAATCCCGTATTCTTTGTCAAGCAGAAGACCGTTTAGTGCGATAAGATATCTGATTTTCAAGATTATTAGAATTTGAAACATCTTTTTGACCGTCATATGTAATCTATCGAATCAATTAGTCAGATTTAAGGACATATTTATTCTTCAGTGCACATTGTAAACCGATGCTTCATACTGAGACAACGGCACCATATTTTGTTTATTATTTATACCCTATCAGTGACTAAGCGCCGTAAAATCGTAGCTGTATTTAATATCAGGTAGCGAGAAACCGTCAGTGCGGACCATTCGAATTATTTTATTCGGGACACATTATGAGAAACATATATTGTAAATGTCTTGGTTTATTTACTTTCCATCGGCCGTAGTTGTTGTGCTTTCTTGGCATCCGGGTAGTTTTGGGTGATTTTCTTACCGATATGCCTTGTGAACTCTTCTATAATTGTAAAAATTGAGCCGCGATACGAGAAAACCAAGAAAGTGGTTGTGCGCCATGCGAAGACTCAGATCAGCACTGACATCTACCCAGTCTGATCAGACCCTTCGCTAAGCATATTAAGGGTAGCTACGGGTCTAAGCTACCTCCATGCGGACAATGAAGACTCTGATCAGACTGGGTGCACAACCACTTTATTGTTTTTTTCGTGTTGCGGATCCTATATCAGATGAAACCATTCGTCATTTAAAAGGTGTCTAGTTTAATTTGGTTTCGTTATTTTAATTTTCTTTAGAGATGAGTAAACTTTATGCTTGTCCAAAAAAGTAGAAACTGATCAGTCGCCACGCTTTGTGGCATCTTTTCTTGGTCTGTATTTTTCCGATGTACCAGGCAGTAATACGGTTGAAAACAATGCAGAATGGACGTAAACAAGGACCTTTTTTATGTTAAAAACTATACGATGATAGTTATCCCCCATTGTGAATCAAACTTTAGAGTGCTCTGTTCAAAACATTTAGATGCTGCATCATATTTTGCTTACAGCTTTTGGTTTGCAGGTGTTTATTTCTTTTTTCTCAGAATTACTGCAAAGCTTCAACAGGCATCGATTGTCCAAAATTAACTCTGCGTCCTCTGAACAAAGTGGGTTAAAAGGACATTTTAATTTAAATCCTTTTACATTTAATTTACTTTCAATTATGCTATTTAACGATGACAATAGATTTGTATATCTTTGTCTAAATCTCTGTCTGAAGGCTAAACAGTTGATTATTAGGGGCTATTAAATTTATCTTTATATATTTTTATGAGAAAGCAACTCGGCAACAAGCAAAGGGAGGTTCGAAATACGCGAGGAGGAAGGAAAAGGTGTTTGTTTGGAATAATGTGGGCGCCATTTGTGTTTCAAAGACGATTGTCATCATGATACGTCAAACTGTCCAATTTTCAGACAGATGAAAATAGTAGGTGACCAAAAACGTTAAACAAACAGACGCAAATAAGTGTATCATGGAGACATGACTGAGCTAAATGTTTAAATAAAATAAAATGTTAAAATAACTGTTGTTGAGAGATATGAACTCACAATTGACAAGAAAATTAGAGCTCCCTAAATTATTGCAGTACACTGCTAGATGCTTACTGCTTAAAACATGAATTCAAAGTTTGGCGTATGGCTGCGTGGCCGAAACTAGCTAGTTTCGCCCAAAACATAAAAGTAAAACAGCTATTACACTCGTAGGAATAATACCATTGCTCTCGATGACTGACTGGAATGGAAATTAAAAGAGTAACTACACTTCAGGAACTGACTGAATCAGATCCCAAACCCTATCCCCAACATCAAAGGGAAAGATTGACAAAGACATCCTGACAAACAATAAATTACAAATGATAAGCCGAGTCAGCGGCTCTTTCCCAAATAGGTGGCATGGCAACTCAGCTATCTTTACTGACTAAATAATTTAGACCAGCAGAAGGGTTACAACAGATTAAGCAAATTATACAAAAAACATTTAACAACTTTTTATCTATTTTTATTATAGAAGGGTTAAAATGAGAACACAATAAATTAAACAGCACCGAACATAACACAAATGCAACCGCAACGAATGTACCGCCTTGGGGCGGTCAGTAATAACTACTGGGGGGTTTAAACCGGTTTTACTGGGCCAAAACCTTCACCATCACCCTCCGCCGCGTAGCACACAATTAGTTGGTAGTTCGGTTCGTATGGAGGTCCCCTTACTCATCAAAGAGTCATCACGGGCAAAAATTAAAACCAAGAAACACCGTGATGAAGCAAGGATGAGGACTCGACAGCCAAAAGGTGTTGAGACACCTGAAGATCCCTAGGGCGTCAGCAACATCACTGGAACACTGGAGCACCAGTTGAACCCCGTTAAGTAGCCAATATTTAAGATTAAAACTGCAGCCATTTGACAATTTGTCCCCAGGGTATAGTGCTAATTTTCAAACATTTGTACTGATTTCAAGTAAGTTTGTTTCTTAACTATTTCTTGTAAACTTATCTTAGATAAGCTAAGACTAGGACACACTTGTGATTACGAAATAAATATTACCGGAGTTTGGATTCTGCTTTGGATTTTTGTAAGTTTTCGGTGTATCAGACATTTTTCTATTTAGCAACAGCGGTTGAGGTGGTTCGGTAGGGAACGACTGCACTCGCGAGTGATGCAAAGGTGTCAACCACCTGATGCTTTCGGCGGCTCCGTCTGCCGGATTTGTCAGCAGGCGTGTGCTCGTGGGGGTGTTCATTCCTAGCAGACATCTGTCCACCTTTTTTATTATCTTCAAATGCTTGAGATTGAACGATACTTCAGAAGTTAAATGCAAATGTGTGCATCTGTCGTAGAATATTCGGTGTAAGTTAATTTAATATTATCAATAAATATGAATAAAATAATTGTGGTTCTGTCGTTTTGTGGCTCTAGAAAGTCTCCCTGTACATTTATGTAATGCTCTCATTACCTCGATCGCCAGGGTTTGTTTGCAACAGAAGAGGGCGAGTTTTCATCCAGTACAACTAACAAGTTTCCCAGTAATATGTTACTGACCATTCCAAGGTGGTACTTCTGTCGTGATTCCTAAATGTTACATGTTCTTATGATGGCTTGTCTACGGTCTTCTAGCAATACAGCCACCTGTGTAGCTTCCTACTTTTCTGTCTGTCTGTTGTTGTTTTTTTGTTGTTGTTGTTGTTTTTTTTTGTAATTTAAAACAGAAAATAGGTAAAACTAGATATTACTGCTGTTTACAGTTAGGGTAGCTGAATGACCTGTGTGGGTCAGACCAGTTAATTCGGTTCCCTGTGCGTGTCCTTTGTGAACTTTTGTATATACTTCTTTCCCTTTTGGTTTTGCGGGCGGGGTATGGGAGCTGATTGTATTTGAGCCGCGACACGAGAAAACAAACAATGTGGTCGTGCGCCCATTGCAGACTCAGATCAGCCTGGGCATTTGCCCAGTCTGATCAGACCCTTTGCTAAGCATTTAAGGGACTAAGCTACCTTCATGCGGACAGCGAAAACTCTGATCAGACTGGGTGGATGCCCAGGCTGATCTGAGTCTGCGCTGGGCGCACAACCACATTGTTGGTTTTGTCGTGTCGCGTCTCATTCATTCTGAAGATTGCCTATCGCTTTACTTTGTATGATTTAATTATATACCCGATTTCTCAATAAAGGGAATTTAGAACAAATCAGAACAAGAAAAGAACGCGTCGTCTAATCAGGTTCTTCACATTTTGAACAAGCAAAATGTTTACTTCCCTTTAAAAGAAAATTGGAAAATAGACAAACCAGGCACCCCTTGAATACAAACATAATTATACAGATTATGTTATGCAGTACTCATGATCCAACCGAACACTCATTCATTAAAGTAAGTATCAACTGCACCTCTATGTGTGGGCTGTGTCGCATCGAGGGCATATAATTGATTGCAATAATACACAAACCGCATTTAGCACGTGTTGACTGCCTCGTTAGTACCCGCTTAATTACTCATTGTTTACTACAATGACGTCTCGTTGACGAACTGAACTTAGTTAAATCAATACAACTGTTATCACGCCCATCTAAACCACAAATCAGATTTTCTCAGGCCTTTGAAAGACTTTATGAATGACCTCATCTTAACATTTGAGATGGTTTCGTTGATATAACGTTCAGAAGGACAAAATAAAGAAATTTTGTGGTTTAAGCTTGTCAAAAATCAATTTAATATTTTGTTATCGAAACGCAGAAAAAAAAACATATTTTTTAAACATCTTCTCTACTCAGCAATATATCTAAAATCTAAAGGAGTTCCTTCAAGATCAGAGAATACACTCAAAAGAAGGAACATGGGCCATACTTCGACGTTTCGACTATTCAAGCCTCATCAGTGATCCTGACATGATCTGGTGACGAAAACCAGAGAAAAGCATACGGTAATTTCTTTATTTTAATAGGCAGTCGATTTATGGACTGATAAGTATCTAAAAGAGTCCAAACAATAAAAGCGATGATCTAGAATAAACGTCTAAATCTATTTAACATTTCTGATTTCTCAGAATACATATCCAAATATCGTTAATACTATATGTTTTTATTTTAGATAAAATTATGACTAGTTGGAACAATATGGAACATAATACCCCGGTCAAAAATATCAGGTTATATGTATAACACCACAAACAGACATATGCAATGTCTCAAATAATTCAAAATTGCGTTTTGTTGGCCTTTAAGTTACGTTTTCTTAGAGGCACTAAAGCGAGTTAACCCCAGTTAGCCTTGTTTAGATGTTAAAATGGTGCTGATGCTATCTTAAAACCTAAACAACACCCGGGAAACATGCTATATAATGATATTGTTTAGGCCTTATCGCACAGTTGAGACCTTTAAGATTTATCTGTTATTTTCTTACTGGATTTGGTTTGAAATTTCGCGTTGCAAATGTCAGAAGTTTGTATATTATCTTGACAGCAAAAGACAAATGATAAAGTGATTATCTATTTTGTAATTGTTGAATGAAAGTTGGTATACGTACAAATGTATATTACTTGACTTGAGGAAGGCTCCAGTTAGATGTGGAAAAAATACGCCATCGGTCATAAGCCTATCAGGCTGTATATGTAAAATATTGGCCAACAATTATAACATTGTTTTCATACTATAGATAAAGGTTTCCCATAGCCTAACAGCCGTTGGGACGGTGGGGTTTAGAGACCCACTGTATCTTGGGCACAGCAGATGAAAGGCAAGTACATCCTTCTCCTTTCGCTGCCTTATCCTTCCATGATTCGAAACAGGTACCCATTTTATACTGCTGGGTTGACAGGAAAAATTTTCCAGTCGTCAAATGGCGAAACCTGGGCGCGATCTCACGACCTTCCGGCGACTTTCTGCACCATAACCGAGTCACTCTGACCACTCGATCAGTATAGCTATATGTGAAACAAAGATAACAAAATTGATATACGATTGGCGGGCTGGCCCACGGAATCTGTACCGAATTTAACCCATTAATGCCTAATGGACTAATTGACTATGCCAGTTTTCACTATGGACAATATAGGCGATGTACAGGTCTTGATAGGCAACATACGATATCTCTACCGACGCAGTCTGCGAGGCAGTGAGCCGCTTCTGTACATTTCGTCAGTGTCGGTGAATGCAAAAAGAAGTCGGCGATGGTCTTTCATAGCCCTAACAATTAACCGACTTAACAGGGTAGTAAGTCCTTATCATCTATACTTTCAAGGCTTTCAAGTAACTGTTTTGTTAAGCAAGACAAATACGGGTATCAATGAGCACTATTTGGGATATTTTCAGACATAAAATATTTAATTACTGAAGAGAACTAAAAATGCTACATCGAATACTTAAAACTAAAATTTGATAATAATATGTTGACGCTGTTTTTGCTAGAATAAGGGTCCACGGCTTCGCACATTTTTAGGACTTTTGCAGCATTATCTGACGGACCTTGTTACCTCATGCCTGTTTGTTTGTATTATATTATACCCTGACCGTAATGACAATATTTGATTTTTTTCAGGTTGTGACGTCATATGTAGCACGTGCATTGTATTGTACTACCGTTTGATACATTTTATATATATGAGGACAGGGCTTCGCACACCCCTTTTTGCAGAAAATAAAAGTACTCTACATGTCACTGAAAATTCTGTCACAATGTTTAGACCCAGTAAATAGAAAAAACTTAAACTAAAGCTAATACACTCTCACTATCTATATTTTGCAGGGTAGAATTACGATTTTATTGCTGATCAATTTGAGCAGGGTCGAAAACCAGCAATTTCGGAAGTCATTATTTGATTTTAAAACACTGGTTCATATGTCATTGGCAACATTTTGCTGAATCCATCACACCTCGAGTGCATAATCTTACAGCGGACCTACGAGTGTATAAATTGATAAATATTAGCAATATCTTCACTTTAATTTATGAATATGGGTTTCACTCTCCAGAGCATAGAAAACCTTCTGCATCCATGCTATCATCAAAGTTATTATAATTTCACACTCATTTTACTTTATAAAGCAAAACAAAATTTCACTAACAATTCAGGATTCAATTTTCGACAGAATAACACCAGTAATTTTGCCTGTTATAAAAATAATAATCTTTGCCGACTTAACATTTTAGAGCCCAAATGCACGTGCTTCACTCGATGCGAAAATGATGTCAAAAGATTTCATTATTAGCTTTGAAAAATTTGTGGAACATTTTGATCTTCAGACAAATGATGAATGACATATATAAAGAAATCCTGGAGGTGTGCGAGGTCATGCCCTATGCGAAGCCATGCCCCCCTTGCTCTAAATGATGCTACAAGTATATCACATTGCTATATGCTGCAAACACTGGAATGACCCTTGGCAAAAGGATCTGATAAATTTGTTATTGTTATAATTGAGCCACGACATCAGAAAACCAACAAAGTGGTTGTGCGCCCAGCGCAGACTCAGATCAGCCTGGGCATCCGCCAGTCTGATCAGAGTCTTCACTGTCCTCATGCAGGTAGCTTAGACCCTCAGCTACCCTTTAAGCGCTTAGCAGAGAATCTGATCAGATACGTCAGATGCCCATGCTGATCTGAGTCTGCGCTGGGCGCACAACCACTTTGTTGGTTTTCTCGTGTCGTGGCTCAATATTATGTTAACACTAGAAAACAAAGCTCAAAAACTGCTTGTAAAATCTTTAACATAAAACAGTTTGACCACTCTTTTTCAGCATGATGCCATTTAATGCTTATCAGCCATCTATGTAAAAATACAATTTCATGCTGAAACGTTCACCAGAATATAGAATTCTAGACCGTGGACAAAAGTGACATAAATTCCATTTTACTTTATTTTTCTGATTACTTTTACTGTCTAAAACGTGATATGAAATATTTCATCTGTTTTGAACTGACGCTCGGGCTGTTTGTGCACACTTGTACCGAGAAACGATTCCTATGCAATTTAAGCGCCGGATTATTTTTTTCCAAAACACCCTACGGGGTTAGAATCCAGTTTTTATCAAGTAGTAACAAAAGATTTTCTTTTGATAATGAAACCACATAAAGATAATTTTGCAAAAATGGAAAATGAGATGTAATCTGTTATACCGCAGGACGGACACCCGGCGCCAGGTGTGTGCAACTATGGTTACGTACCGTTGAGCCACTTGGGTAACGTCGATACGAGAATTGAACAGAACAGAACATATACCGCAGGAAATCATTAAGTACTATGCTTAGAAACGCTTATAAGGTATTATCATTTCGAACAGCGGCTTCTTGGCTAATTCTGTTGTTGTTTAATAAATATTGACAATGCATGCTAAACAATGACACTGCCTCCAACGGAACTTTCGGAATAATGATAAAGGTAAAGCTCGTGTTTTATATTCCAATTGTGCGCTTGTTTTAGATCATCCAAAATGACATCATGAGAAATCTTGTTACATTTTACAAGAAAACGGACATTACGAGATGCCATGAAGTGAAAACCAGATTGTTTGCATTCATAAAATGTCCATGTGTACTGAGACTACTCTGACCAGCAGACTGCGCTGTTGTCCTTTTCCTTACATCTTCGATGGCAGGCCTATTTGTCCATACCTAGATTGTTCACTTAAGAATGCAGGGGCCGTATTCATAAAACGACTTAAGTCGTTGCTATGCTGTTGCTAAGGCTAAAGTTTGGTAAAAGAGATTCCCTACAACTATGAAAGTTGCTCTGGAGGAACAGTCTTTGTAAGACTGTTCCTCCAGACCAAATTTCATAGTTGTAGGGAATCTCCTTTATAGATATTTAGCCTTAGCAACCGCATAGCAACGACTTAAGTGGCTTTATGAATACGGCCCCTGGTTTCTTTTCAGAAATCATTGCCGAAATAAACCATTAAAGTGACTGTCATTAAACGACTAAGAGATCATCAAATGACATTAAATGTTGTTGAGTGCAAAATTTTGAGCCGCGACACGACACAACCAACAAAGTGGCTGTGCGCCCAGAGCAGACTCAGATTAGCCTGGGCATCCGCTGTCCACCCGGAGCTAGCTGAGACCCTTAGCTACCCTTTAAATGCTTATCGAAGATTCTGATCAGACTGGTCGGATGCCCAGGCTGATTTGAGTCTGCACTGGCCGCACAACCTTTTTGTTTGTTTTCACGTGTCGCGACTCAAATGTTTTTTGATCATGATACCTATAACCAAACGGTCAATATTTGAAGACTCGCTGGTAAATTCATTGCCTGAATACCCTTTAAAGGTCAGCATAGGTAAAGATAATGGATGTGTATTTCAGACTGTCCGCCTGTTTCATTACAAAAGAAGTTTGTTATATGCTGCCATAATAACAACAGACTTTTACTAGCCTTTCTTTGCTGTGGTTCCTCAATGTTATATGTTGTTATGTCCGCCTGTCTATAGTCTCTAGCAATAAGGTCACCTAAATGGCTGCCCATTCTGCTTTCTGGTTTGTCTTGTTTTGCAATTTTAAATAGAGAATAGGTCAGAATAGATGTTCCTGCCGAGTTCAGGTAGGGTAGCAGGTTTTGAGGGCGGGATGTGGGATTTGTATTCCTGATCATTGCACAACTTTTTATTTTGAACTGCATTAAAGATAGTATTTGCTGTTCATTCGGTTTTCGTGAACTTTTGTCAGTTTGTGTGTTTGCTTCTTTCCCTTTTGGTTTTGAGGGCGGGATGTGGGATTTGTATTCCTGATCATTGCACAACTTTTTATTTTGAACTGCGTTAAAGATAGTATTTGCATATCCAGAATTATTTTTTCATTATTATTATTATTCATTTATTTTATAACAGGCTATTCATATCCTGTATAAAAAACACAAGAGAATTAACAATTCAGAGGCTTCATAGAAATATTTTACATCGGTATGGGCATTAGGAAGCTGTTTAGATTTTCAAAATTTATTAAAACATGTTTTGATTTTATTTTAAAGCAAGGACGAATAGACACATTGGATATATCTTTGTCATTTTCAAAATATTTCAAGTTGACTGATATTGAAATAATGCGATTGTCATTATCCGGCTTTAGACAGAAAATTTGGAAGCAGAGACTTATAACTTGTCCACATTTATGTCTTTCAGAGCCACAGAACCGGTGTTTTTTCAAAGCTGCGTACAGGTATACAAACAAACAGAACGCGTTCGAACCTCTATTGTCAGTCAGCTGAAAACGCATTTGAATTTAATTCTGGTCTTAGTTGGAGAATATACACAGCCTCGAGAAATCATGACTGGATATTCTTTAATGTTAGAACATCATTCTAATTCATGCCGGTCCCTTTTTGCACTCTGTTTTAATACGATTAATTTCGGACCCTTTAATGTTTTACTCAAAGCTTTTAAACAATTAAGATTTTCATATGTAAACCAAATGGTTAATTTGGATTCCGCCAAAACACGCTGAATTCTACGATTAGTTGGCAAAACTCGGATAATCTGTTTTTCTTCATAGACTTTAGTGATAATTTCACAAACCAGTATTAAACGTTTGGAGTTGTCTAGAAAACGATTTTCATAAGTAAATAAATTGAAAATTTCTATAGCGTTAATGTTCTGTCTGTAATGCTGGCTGTAATTGGGAAGGAATGATTGTTATTAAAAGGTTTTATTACGGTCCAAAGTCATAAGACATTTGTCTAATAGTTAATAAGTTAGGTGTTTCTAAGACGTGAGTATGTCAAAATAATGTCAGTTTTTATTGGAGAGGCGTATATGTCATTATGGGAGAATTCGTTTTATTGCGTAGCTGGCAAAACGTTCATTTTCTTTTCTCTTTAGGAGGGTAATAAATAACCCGTAGTTAGTGGTTGTTTAATAGTTGCGCAATAAAACCTTGTTTATTCACAGCATGCATGAGGAACTGATTTATGTAAGTTTTGTTTGAAGTTAAACTGCATACCATATTGAAAACGCACGTCCATCAACCTTTTTAATTATTTCGGCTTGAACTGTAAAACATGTACCCATGCACTATACACTCAAATGTTTCGATTCCATATGATTCGGGAATTTGTACTTCCTGTTCTTAACAAATGAACCCAATATCAGAATATAAGGAAATAGTAATACTCGTGTCGGTAAAAGTATATACAAAACGGGGAAACAAAAATATATTGGGTTTATTTCTTATTACCAAAGTCTACAGAAAAGGAATAACGCCTCTTTATATTTTCTGCCAGAGAATGCATACGTCCGTCTCGCCGTACACCTATATTGTATGTAATGTCGTTATAAATTTAGTAATCGGGGGTTTAACTTTTCAATTATAATGCACACTTTTCACGTTCTGCCCTTTTCATGCCTTGTTATGCTCGAAATCTTTGTTAGGACCTATCGGAAAAGACAGATTTCTTTAATTAGCCATTCAATAATTCAGATATGTCGCTCTGCACACGCCATTTAAGGTAGTTGGATACTAAATATTGGTGGGGCATTCAAACCACTTTACCAGTCTAATAACCCACAGGCCTATAAAACATTTGGATAAGAAAAAAAAACTATTTACCGTTTCGTTTTTTAAAAAATCAAAATTTTGTATTTCCACATACTTTTCTACACAGTTTCTATTTAGATCAATGTTTCTAGCATGTGAATGCACTTTCATTTCTGTGATTCATTTAATCTATAATATAGGATATTTATTACAAACTGGTAAAAACAATGCACTTATCTTGATAATAAGATTTTTTTTTTTTTTTTTTTTTTTTTTTTTTAATGCAAGAAAATCTAATTTCATGAAAAAAATCATGAAATATATATTTGATCGATGGGGCATGCTTATGCATATTATTTCAGAAAAACTTACCTGGTATGTTACAGAAAAAGACAAAAATACAAAATTTTCACCGTTTCGTTTCCTTGTTAAAGTTCAAAAATACCCCAAAATCTGAGAAACCCAAATAAACAGACAACCCCATTCCGCACCTGCTGCAACCAAAGCAGACCCTTGCCGTACTGTTTTAATTCCCCAGTTATTTCGATTCAACCTTAAAGGACTGCCGCCAAAATGTCCAGACGGAATGGCAAATCAGAAAGGCTCCTAAGGAGCAGTCTGATCTCAGTTTCCACTATTTGTACAAACCTATCTGTCCAAAAAATCTTATGATCTTAACGGTAGTTAGTGTCATCTGTATAGGTAGCTTACCACCAATTATTTTACATAAGCAACAGAAGTAACGTTTAAGTTAGTCACTAGAAAACTCGAAATTAATACTGCATTTTGAAGAACGACTCTCGACGATGGTTTAAGGAAGAAAATGTACACGTTTCCCCACTCCGGAGGCCGCAATTTCAACTAGAACACGTAACCCCAGCGCGTGCAGTAAATTTGGCGCGTCATTTTAGTACTAAGTAAAGTAATAACAGCAAAAAAAATCAATGTTGCCATCTTATATTTTTCATCTAGGTCTGCTATTTATTTTAACGGTTGTTTACATTAGTTACCTGACTAATGGTGGCCATTCTAACCATTCTCTTATTGACTGAAGCTTCTCCCCCAAAGAGGCGGTTCATGAATATTTAGTGGTAAGCTACCCCAAGGATGAACGAACAACAACTCTGTTTTGTTTCGACAGATGCAATACAGGGTGATTCAGTATTAGACTACCTACCTTAAGGTGTTTCTGTCATATATATTGTTATGCATGACGAGAACGTTAAGTTTCATAATTCTACATGAAACCAGAGTCCACAAATATTTATATAAAGCACGGTCAGTTTTTTGTTTCTTTGCGTACCTCATTTGTCTAATTTTGGGACATTATGTAACTGTTATCGTAATGACATCAACTGCTCTTTTGCCAATTTTTCGGCTTTTAAGAATGCATTAGTATACGCACGGTTCTCAGTAAGTTTTAGAAATTTTTTTTTGCCAAAACCTCGTACAACTGCATATCAAATACAACAGTTTTTATTTGCCAGAAAAGCTTGTGATCATCTCCTAGGGGAAGAGAAGTTGGGTTGCTTAGCCATTTCAGTTTATATTTATTATATACACCTTTGTTTGTTTACTCTTACGGTCACCTGTGACTGTGGCATTTCCTGAGCATCTTCATAAGTACTTTGCATAATATGCAAAGTACTTATAATAATAATAATAATTTATTAAGATATACCCCTTTACAACGGGGGCAACCCCAGTCGGGGTAACTGAGTTGCATCTAGGTTATATACATATATACAAGTTAAGACCATTAGCAGAATACTAAGACTAAAATTATAAACATATCCCTTAGGAAATGTCATTTCTAAAATTCATATAAATATAACCTACAGTAATACTAGAAGAAGGGCAATCACATACTGTCGTAGTATGCAGCACATCAATCAAGGCCACGCATATAGCACACTGGCATGCTGATGGGTCGTGTCTGTGGACTCGCATCGGGAGTACGCAGACCGAACACAGCGAAAGAAAAATGAATGCCGTGTGACCCTGCTTGCAAAGCTGTATCATTTGTGACTCATATTTTATGTTTACTTCATCTGCTAGGTGTTTACATTTAAGAGGAAACCAGATTTAATTTTCACACTGTCGCCTCTTGCCTGATTTCCCAGAATAACTGGAGCATATTTTTACCAAATTTGTCAAAGATATTGTAGGTCTCTGTATCAATGTATTGTCCTGTGTCTCCTATTAACAGCTGGAGTTTTTCCGTCATCGGTAAAGCCAAAAACAAATCATATACTGCTTGTCCTTTGATGTTAAGTAAAGTTTCTTTCAAATTCGACATTAAAATTTCTCTTTCATTAGTAAAGTAGTGGCAGCATAATAAAAAATGGCCTAAAGTCTCTGGGCTATTGTTGGAACAGAGATTACACAGAGATTACACATATTATGAAGATGCCCAGGTAGTGCTACATTATGCAAAGTACTTATAAAGATAACCAGGAAGTGCAATATTATGCAAAGTACTTATGAAGATGCCCCGGAAGTGCCATATTATGCAAAGTACTTATGAAGATGCCCAGGTAGTGCCACATTACGCAAAGTACTTATAAAGATAACCAGGAAGTGCCATATTATGCAAAGTACTTATGAAGATGCCCAGGAAGTGCCACATTATGCAAAGTACTTATGAAGATGCCCAGGAAGTGTCACATTATGCAAAGTACATATGGAGATGCCCAGGAAGTGCTACATGTACATTATGCAAAGTACTTATGAAGATGCCCAGAAAGTGCCACATTATATAAAGTACTTATGAAGATGCCCAGGAAGTGCTACATTATGCAAAGTACTTATGAAGATGCCCAGGAAGTGCCACATTATACAAAGTACTTATGAAGTGGAAGTGCCACTTTTGTTTAGTCATGTACAATGTTTGGATGTGCATGTGTTATCAAATCTAAAAAGATGGAAATTTGCTGATGCAAAATACGAACGTTTCTTACTTTAAAAGGTCAAAATTCCGCCACATTTTGTTTTTACTTTATGTTTTAAAATAATTTGAAACTAGATTAAATATTACGGTGAAGCCTTTACAATGTAATTAGACTAGTGGAATGACAGTATGCTAATTTATGAATAATTTCGAGTACCACTAATCAATAATAAAAATCCTTTGCATCAGCGTGCAAAAAATGGAAGCTCATCCCAGCCACCCACGCTAGAACCATCCAGTCCTCCCTTGTGATTCATGTAAGTCATATCTTATGACCACGTAGTATGAAAATATTAAGCAGGTATTAAGCTGAGGTATTTGCGAAACAATTAAGCCCATGAGCACAGGCTTGTCAGACATGCGCAGTTCATCCAGATGATTTCTGCATTAGGCCAGTGGTATGGCCAGGTGCGGCCCTGATACAACTGCAGTTTAGGAAATATCAAGTCTCATACCATTTGCGCAGTATATGCAGTCTGACAATTTATTTAGTATCAGCAGCAACAGTCTATGAATCTTGAGGCACCTGTGTGGCAAAACGTGAGTACTCTGATGAGACTGCGCGGGTGTGCGGGCATATCTGAGTAGTAAGTATTTCTATATTTTACACTGTCCTTTTCTGCATTAAAATCTTGATCAACTGTACTGAAATATACTCTGTTTCTTACTTAAGAATCCTTCAAATGTCGATATTAGTTTACATCAAACCTTGTGAACCCTTTAACTGGTTTAACATCTGACAAGATTTTTGAATACTTTATTCTCATCAACCTATAAATAGCCCAACCAGACGATAATCATAATATAAACGTTTTTTTCATTCAAAAAATATTTGAACGCAACGGATTTTCGAAAGATGGAAAAGTTGATGCCATGAAATACATGTACTACTTGCAGGCATGCATCTTTGAAGATTGCCTTGCAACATCACTGTGATCACAAAGTGATGACACCACCCCTTCATACTCGGCATTGCACTTACCATGCTTACAATCAAACGGCTCAATGTCGAGTATAAAGGGGTAGTGCCATTACTTTTTACCATTTGACTGTAAGTACAATCAGTGAAACTTTGTGCAGCGCTGATGGGCATCTGGGCGAAGAAGTTGTATCAGTCATCAATTTTCTTTTTATTTTTCCCAGTTCATACAGCTAGTCTTAACGTATGGCTCGACTTCTTCTATATCTCAAAAAGGGAGCAGATTCAAGTTTTATAGACTGGCCAGAGAATTTGATTCTTTAACTATAAACGGAATTTTTTTTATCAGACTAATGCTAGTCTAAGATGTCACCGACAAATAAAGAATTTTTCTATATTAAACCTATGTGTCGTACTATCAAAAAACTAAAAAACAAGCTGGAACTGATCAGTTTCCGATAGAATTGTCCTACATTGGAGGTTTCGGTTTTCCTTAATGTAAGACCATTTGTCCGTATAAACATAGCCCTGTAGATATCCGCCATGCAGGCAACGTGGCCGAACAAGATGTTGGATTCCTTTAAAGTTACCTGTTGCTTGTTGAAACATTTCTTGTTTACATTCAAATCCTTTGCACTTGTGGGGAAGAAGATTAAAAACAAAGTTGTGCAATGCACGAAAGTGAAAGTCTCTCGGGGATACATTATCTGTTATGGTTTAGTGCTTTGGGCCTAGTGGCCATGTTAACAACCTCAAATTTACCGGAAAACGTTTAGTTTGTGGCTTCGTGCATTTGTCTTCGCCCTGTGGAACATTCCTTTTAACTATAAAACAGAACATATACGTATGAGCCGCGACACGAGAAACCAACAAAGTGGTTGTGCGCCCAGCGCAGACTCAGATCAGCCCGGGCATCCGCCAAGTCTGATCAGAGTCTTCGCTGCCCGCATGGAGGTAGCTTAGACTTTTAGCTACTCTTTAAGCGCTAACCGAAGGGTCGGATCAGACTGGGTGGATGCCCAGGCTGAACTGAGTCTGTGCTGGGCGCACAACGATCGTGTCGCGGCTCAGATGTAAACATTCGTATTAAGATGGCACCAAGGCAAAGGTGATTCAGATTTATGCAGCGGAGAAGACTCACTTTCTTTCCGGCTTATCAGTGTTTTCCCGTTTGCGTCAGCAGTCAAAGGATGACTGTAAAGCGGAAGAATGAGTTTGTGCTGATCTAAATTTTCTCTGCAAAACATGTTGCAAAACTCCTTTTCCCTTCGCGCTGTCTTGAAAGCTAGGAGCTTACAAGAAATAATACATCCTAATTAGTCTAGCATCCTAATATAAAGAAAATTCAAAGGTAATGTTCCAAATTATCGCCATTTTTTTTTTCTTTTTTTTATTTCTATTGTTCGAGTTACAGTTAATTTTCATCGTTACTATTATTTTAAAATGTGACTTTGATGTAATTATTGCATTCCAGATAAGAAAAGCGTGCAACAAGTTGCAATGAATGTTAACTTGAATGTCAAATTTTGTGTGGAAAAGCCATATGTTAGTTTCTAACTGAAATAACAGAACAGCACCTGAAGACTTCCAGCTTTCGAAATTGTTTCGGCGTCTGGGGGTAATGAAATGAGCAGAAAATATGTCTAATTAAATATAGTGCTCTTGTTAATTGAATGTATATTACCTGCTACAGACGGTAGTATATACACGTCAGACATGTTGAGATGTGATTAACATTACTATGGTATGTGAAAGTGGGGGCAGGCTCGCTAAAAACATAAAAAGTGTCAAAATGCATTATTCTTGGATTTAGCAAATAGAAGCAACTTAATACGCAATGTCTGATCAGAGTCCCCTCTATTCGAGTCATGACACTTGCCATGTACGGGATGTAAATCTCAGCTAATAAACAGTGTAAAACAGGTCGTAGAAATCAGCCTACTAATAATATTTAATATTCTAGTGATTTTTGTGTGTCAAGCATGGAGATGTTATGATTTGCCAACGATATGGCGAACAAAGTTGCCTAACTGAACTTCTGTAGATGTTTTAAATTGCCATTCTACAAGCAGGTACCATAAAAGGGACATCTGATCAGGGTCTGCATTATTGGCATAAGGCAAATGGGTACCTCTCCTTAAAATAAAATAAAAATGATGCAAAAAAACTAAACCAAACACCCCTTAATTTACAAATTAATATATCCATTTCATAAGAATTGTACGCAAGGCAGAAATAAGTTAATGTGATACTTCTTTCAGCTAGATCAATCCAAACCGGACCGACGTCGTCCTAGAAGCTAAATCAACGCCAAGTGCCGGGCAAAAAGCAAGGCAGAAGTCCTTAAGTGGTATTTTGGCTCGGTCCGGGAACGCGCTAACGACCTTCCTATTCCCAGGAGACGCTCATATTTTTAATTTACTGCAGCATGCATACATTGTTTTAGAAACAAATAAAAACAAGACTCTTTAACAACGGTAGGAACACTATTAGCCAAAGAAAGAAAGAAAGAAACTATTAGCCAAAGAAAGAAAGAAAGAAAGAAAGAAAAAGAAAGAAAGAAAAACAAGGAATAATTAAGATGGTTTGCAGGGCTCCGTGTGCGGATGATTCACAAGAACAAATCATAGACAGTCTTCTTATGAATCATTTTATTTTATATCTCTTTTATTGCATCCTCGGTCACAACAACAAATTGACAAGCTTTTATGATAGGAGTGAAATCCCAGGAGAAAAGTAAGATTGAATATACTCAATTTGTAGGCGAATCTGCGGTCTAATCAACCTTGCTCGTAGTATCAAATGAAAATATATCTTTAAACGTTAGCAAACAGCGCAGTCTGATCAGCGTCTTACCTGTTCGCTTGAATGAAGTGGTTCATGTAGAGCCTGAGATCAAAGAACGACTCCGATCAGCTGCAAAAAAGAGTTCACTGGTCGGCCAGGCTGGAGTGCCCGTTTCAACATGGTTGGAATTACATTTGAAAAGTGGTAAGGCAGCCTGAACTGTCCTATGTATAATTTAAAGGTGTGTTTTTTTATGTTTGCATTGTTGTTGTTATTATTATTTGTTTTGTTATTATAATTTTTACTTCTACTTCTGCTACTACTAGCATCTGAACCATTACCATTATTTCTGTCTTATGAATCGCACCTTTCTGACAAAATGTCCGCACAAAGCGCTATATTCCATGAATGCTATGGACATTCCCAAACCTTTGAAAACTGAGTCAGGAGCTAAGTCACTCACTGATCCAAAATAGTATAAAACATATTATACATACTTGTATTTTGGGATCATGAAACCCATTTCAGGAGTAGAACTATTTATTTATTTATAACAAATTTCTGACAAAGTACATACGTTTGTGAAAACAAACATATATATATATAGATGCCTAAAGATTGGATGTAGAACTATTGATGCTTTGCTTATCCCAATCGGGAGTTTTCTTTCCTAAATCCATCTCTGAAAGGCTGCTTTCCTTTCAGCGCCAAGTTTATTGAGCCGCGACACGAGAAAACCAACAATGTGGTTGTGCGTCCAGCGCAGATTCAGATCAGCCTAGGCATCTGCCCAGTTTGATCAGACTCTTCGTTAAGAGCTCGAAGGGTAGCTAAGGGTCTAAGATACCTCCATGCGGACAGCGAAGACTCTGGTCAGACTGGGCGGATGCCCAGGCTGATCTGAGTCTGCGCTGGGCGCACAACCACATTGTTGGTTTTGTCGTGTCGCGGCTGAATTATAGGATTGCACTTTCCAGCACCAAATTTATTTTACTAGATCGGGCCTTTCTGGTCAACATAAACCCTTGAAATGAAAGTCTCTAAACTTCATTAAATCAGCCAAATTTTATTTTTTCCCGCGAAAGAAAATCTTTGCCATTATATATCGATAGACTTTGATTATTTCCCTTGGTAATGTCGTTAAATTGAACTACACTGCTAAAAATATTTAAAGGAACAGCAAGTATTTTCCCATAGATGTTACTGCAACATATGCCAAGTTTAACGGCCCATAAATTTGACCGTCAGTGGGCAAGATTTTCCATCTTTTTTCAGCACTTTTAAGAAGAATCGAAGTTTAAGGCAACCAGAATTTCAACACAACAGATGCCCTGCTCGTTTCCATGGTACAAGTTTTGCAATTTTCTTATTTTCTGAAATTGAGTAATTTTGCTGAAGTCTATAGAATCTCATCAACTTCAGTTCAAAGGGATCTTCTCAGTAAGGGTCATCTTGAAAGACATTCATTTTCATAGACAAAATGGTTCTTTTGATTTGGGTTGAAATTTTCACGCTTTTCATCTGTTCTGAAAAATTGCAAATTTTTAGCAAAATTCCAGTTTTACTTAAATCTGTCCATGGACAAGGGCAGGACAAATATTGGATCAAAAACTGTGCAGTCAGTAACCTCGCCCCTCTTTAAAACAATGGCAAAATAAATGGAAAATCCGTGTCTTTATCGATCGAAAGTATATAACCTCAATGTGGGGATGCGTTGCACTGTCGTCTATGGAAAAATATTAGGTGTTCCTTTAAATATTTTGAGCAGTGTATTTGACGTGACTGTGCCGGTCGCATTAAAGCGACAATGGCGCTCTGTCTGGCAGTCGCATCTGGGCGACAATGGCGCTGAAAGAGTTGAAATTAGTATAAAGTGCGTACTTGAATGCTCCGTAAACACTGGAGATCATTTTTTGCATAACATTTTGTATCGTTCGGAGGGGTGGAAATGAAGAAAGATTGCAGTAAAACAAACAGGGAAACATAAGATTTTATTTCAGATATCTGAATTTGTTATGAATACTCTTTAACATAATAGGCTGATTCTTGCCAAAAGTATATTCTTTGATATACTCATAACTATATTGCAAAAAATAGAAATGGTAGACAAATAGGGAAACATAAGAGTTTCTTTTAAATATCTGCATTTTTAATGAATAATCTTTGTAATAATGTGTTGATTGTTGCCAGAAGTATATATTCTTTGATATATTCATAGCTATATTCATTGCGAAAAATTATTTTAAGATTTCGGAAATGCTTTTGTCTATTACTGTATGAATACCAGTTTGAGTCCTGAAACGACTGGAAAATTTCAGGCTTATCGTTCCCCATTTATTTTATAAAATTACTAAATGTTTTAAAAATCCAAATTGTTCATATTTGTATAATTTTTCAACCTTATGCTTATTTAAATATTCGGTTAGCATTTAAAAACGATAGAAAGGCTCTGCTGGTTTTTGTGAACAGCTAGCCCTGATGGCACCGATTCATCGTTATTCTAGGTCACACCATTATGGCTGTAGCATTGTTCTAAGACTTTTAAAATTGCTGTTTCACTTTGTTTATTGGGCATATATCAAAATAAGATTTTATTGCAAAACTTAAACTCTGGTAATCTTGTGTACGAGTAGAGGTTAGAGATACTGTGATTTGGTCTCTACTGTAAAAAGATAGAATAAAACATAATATAGGTATTTTTGTATATTTTGTCAAGATTTCTAGAATACCTCGTCTTGCAAGACTACTTTTATTTTGAAGAAAGAAAAAAGTTTCTCTTATTTTGAAGACTTATCTATATACATTGAAAAAAAACGGTGAATTGATGATGCAAGAAAAATCCTGTGACTGAGATCGTGTTGTAATCGGATTGTGACGCCAAGCTTGCCATAAGTAAACCTCTTCGCTTTCGTTTTACGAGGAACCTCGGTAGCTCAGTATGTTAAGCGCAAGCCTGCTAATTTGACGGTCCCGGGTTCGAGATCCGCTGGAAGTGGAAATCTTTCCGACCATAAACGGGTTCTATTGCACACAACCTTTCATTATCATCCTCCCTTTGTCCCGGATATGACTTCAATACTGTTACATGTATAAATGAAGTAAAATCGGAAATCATCCATCCGTCCATCACATTACATACGACTCTGCACATTTAGACATACGAGGGTTGTTCAGAAAGTTTTGATTCTAGCCACATAACTTTGTTTAGCGGCATGCTGGGGACAAATGCTATGCGTGTATTGAAATCACTACATTTCATCTTTACAATGATACCTAACACTTTACAAAGATATATGTTCTTAATGAGTTACAACGCATGTTATTTTGCACCAGTCATACCCCTGGGCTAATTTCGTATGTGAATTTACTTTCAGCGTGTCATTCAAGTAAAAAATCATTGTAAATACAAAACAAATTTTTGTCAGCTTCTTGTCATTCTTTGCTTTTAATATCCAATCAAAAGTTAGAATGGCAGCAAACGTTATTAATTTAGTCCTTGCAAAGCAATGCGCAGTTCTCATGACGTTATTGAAAACGACGTCAACGTCATTTTAGAAAGCTCGTAACGGCTTCGTTGTTTACATTAATTTTAATTTTTCGACGGTTTCGAATTAGTTCATGCAAAGGCTCTTCCTAACAAGATTTTGAATGTTAAGGCCCTTGTTTTCGTACAAAATCGTTATAACTTTAGTAGAAAGGGAAAATTTGCTACTACATAAAATGCTTATAAGCTAAATTGAAGGGACAGTATGGAATCTAGATTGAATATATTCTCCGCGATATTTACAGGTCACAGTTGCCTGGGGACTAAGTTTTACTAGCAATGATGAAAAAAAATCAAAGACTGCTCATATATGAACTGTGAGCTTTTTAAGTAAAAATCTGCAGTGGCTGTAGGGTTACCTGTTTCACAAACGTTCAAAAATATGTCCTTTAGAAAATATACACCGCGTTTGCAGGGTTGTCCGGACATATCATACCTTTATATATTTTCGCTATCAGAAGTTCTGTAATTATGATGGTTTCCAAAATAAGACGTCACGAACAGAACTTTCTTAACATCCCTCGTAGTTGATCAACCCTTTCTGCAGTGGTTCCGTTTAATAATCTTGACCACAATACAATACAATACAAAAGTTAATTTATAGTCGGAGGGATACACACATATCAACATTAGCTATGGATAGCTATTTATCGACTTACATACAAGTAAGCAATGTCGTTCCCATGAATTTGGTATGTTGTTTCCATGAGTAAGTATCCTCTAACGACATGGCTACGAGTTAGAATAACCAATCAAATTTTGTGCAATTAAGAAACCTGACGATAACTCTATCAGTCAAAATAAACACATTGTCATTTAATAACTTTATTTTACGAAACTGACTTTTGAGGTTGGGATCTACATTTTGCGCACGATACTATGTCTTGATTTTGCTGATATCTAATTCCAGTTATTTTAAAATCTACCAACAAATGACAAATCTACAAGTCATATACGACATTCTGTTCTCCCGAGTCATAACGCAGGGCACCATTATCTTTGACTGATCTCTGTATTACATTATTTCAATGAAATTCTTTGAATAATTTTCATTGCAATACTAATGTTCTGTAATAAAACTCATATCATCGGAAAAGAAGAGAGGATCTGCATTTTTAATTCAATTTCTATCTCATAATTTTTATTAAAATTGCTTTGAAAATAATGCTATGAAAGTATGCGAAATATTCAAAGTAACAGTTTGCTGATGTTTTCGTTCTTAATAATAATGATAAAGACAAATTAATCGTCTAGTCTATTCGAAGATTACACCGATGATATGTCAATTCATAGCCTATATATCAATATGCCCTCCTACTACATGATTTTGTAGATATATTTTACATTATTATCATATAAGATAACAACTGTTAATGTGTTCGGAGACCTGTAAGATTTTCCACACGCCACTTGCTAGCTTTGCACATGCGCAGTGGAGCTCAGGTTACGTTTATCCGGGTACGTTCGACGATACGGCGCGAATTAAGAGTCTTGACTCACGGCAATACGGCAGATAGTGTCGTCGTAAAGATATAGAAAGTGAGTGTGAATATATTTAAAACAGCATTGGGTTCAAAGACGGTTTCATTCAACAGTTTTGATAACAGAAAACAACAAAAGGCAAACAAACCCCTTCGGTTAGAAAGTAATCATCGCTTAGTAAAAATAAAATAATGCATATGTTACCTTTTTAATCAAGATATGGTCGCAGTAAACCTTAGACCAGGGTAGCAAAACAAAAGCTATAAAAAGAATAAGAAATAGTTTATTGCTTTCATCATGTATTTTGTTTCTTTTGCAGCCCGAAGAACGCCTCAGCCAAGAATGGGTGTGCCTTGGATGCAGGTCAAAATTAAATACCTTCATAAAACTGTTTCTTAAAATGGCTATCGTAACTGGACGTGGTAAGTTGAAAAAAAAAAGATTTTTGAAAAATGGTCCCCACTAGCACAAATGTCACTTCATTTACTTAACTATATTATTTACACATTATTTAAAATCAACTCACGACGTATCATTAGGCAACTGAGTTTGCCGGTATCACAAAGTTCGCTCTCCTGATTTACTTGTATTAAGGCATAGATCTTACTAGCTAGGGTTTTAGAATTCTCCCACTGAAATACACAAACCTAGTGTCTTTCAACTAAATATATATTTTGTATAATTTACACTTGTTCAAATATTGTCAAACCTCGATTCTTGTCTACTTCATACATTTAGTGATACTTAGCCCCCCCCCCCCCCCCCCCCCCCCCCCGGATAAACCATAAACTATCCACTTACAGACATGTCCTAGTAGTATGGATGAATAAACTGTGCTGAGAAATGAGGTACGGTCCATATTAATTCTACTACTACTATATTAGTAAAACAAGAATTGTCAGAAGACAATAAAGCGCGACTTTGCGGGAGTTTGACTTTAACAAGCGCAAGTATGGACAATACCGGCAAAGAGAAATGAGATCAACTATCAGAACTCTCAGAATAAACAGTTCTCCTAAGAATAATTTAGTCCCATACAATATTGTCAGAGATATGACAATATCAATGAACAGTGAAGTAGGGTCACGCTGACCTACAATCAGTATGAGGTCATTTACAGTGCTAGCCCAAATCGTTAGCTGAAGTATAAGATTAATCCATGAAATAGTGTGACAAATAAAAGGCAAAATCACTAGTCCATGAAAAATAGGTCACTATGATCTGTTAGTCTGAGGTTAAGCATCCGGTCATACTGAGTTATTATCGCAATCAATCACGATCGTACATTTAATATTCTTCAACAAAGGAGGCGAAAGCACTCACCATGAAATATAGGTCACTGTGACCTACTGTCTTCAAGATATAAAATAAAATCACTGGACCAGGAAATATAGGTCAGTGTGTTCTACAGACTTTGTGTGCTCATCTTTTCCTACATTCTTCAGTCAAAAATGATAAAACTTTGATTCTTTTACAGAGCTCTAGATAAGAGGGAGTATTTGGTGATAATTAGGGATAATTTTTGTTAATTCTGCATAAAAACATATGTTGTGACCCCTCATCTGAACCGTCTCGACGAGACGGTTCAGATGAGGGGTCACAACATATGGTTTCGATGAGAAATAAAAAAATCATCCTTAATTATCATCAAATACGCCCTCTTATCTAGAGCTCTGCTTTTACATGGTCTGTAGATATGCATTAGACTTTGGGCTTATGACAGCATAATTTTCCTATATTATTTGCCTTGCAAAATTTGTCGGCATCAGAAGACATACTGATTGGGGTCTTTGTGGGCGCGATACCTCCTACACTTTTAATGAATTTTTGCAGGCTTCTTTAATATTTTCTGAAGATAAACGTGCTTGTAGTTTCGGTCGGGTAATTTTGAGGCCTTTTTTGCGTCTCAAACTAAGTCCTTGTTCAGCTTCATATTGATTGATTGATTTATTTCGATATCACAGATCAGCATTACATGATAAAACAATGGGATATTAAATATACATGTAAAACATACACATTTAAAATATCTCACATTTGAATGTACCATGGCTTGCCAATCAATACCAAGGATAACACAAAAAAGAGAAAGTGATTTCTCTTATTTCCATTGTGGTCCTTAAGGATTGATTGCAAGTCACAGTGAGGCACAAAATCATAAAATGGTAGACCTTTGAAACCTAAAACTGACCGTTAAAATACAAGGAAAGAACGTTAAAACATTAAATATCTACGTTAGAGACCATTAAGAATGCAATGAGATCAAGTCTAATACAAGTCAAATTTTTATACTATTAGATCTAAAAATATTCTTTAACAACCCTTTTAAAATTATGAAAACCTTGTATTTCTTTTACACTATTTGGAGACTATTCCACAGAATACAACCATTGTACGCAAACGACTTCTTGCCAAAACCTTTCACTTTAGGAATTGAAAAACATCCATTTTCTTGAAACCTAGTTGCATATGAATGGACAGAAGCTGCTGGAACAAAATGCTCACTCATGTAATTAGCAGATTTCCCAGATTTGATTTTAAAAACATGGTTAAGGACTATCTGATCAACCCTTCGTGATACTGGTAACCAACCAAGAAATTTGAATTCATCAGACCCTACATGCGACCTTGGATCCATTTTCAAAACAAACCGGATAAGTTTATTTTGTGTAATTTGAAGTCTGTTTTTCAACATTTTGGATAATCCAATATACCAGAAAGAGCAGGCGTAATCAAAATGACACTGTATAAGGGACATAACTAGAAGCTTTTTTGTATGCATATTTAAAAATTTCTGTTTCCTATATAAAAACTTCAGTCTAGCGTTAGCTTTCTGCAGAACTGAATTTACCATGTTCTCGCCTGTCAGAGTTTGTTCCAAAATGATGATAATTATGGTGCACAGACAGTGTGTACCTTGTGTACTCCTCCTCATAGAGATATACCAATCTGTGGGGTTTTTTTTAAGCTAACAGGTAATTTCGCCATTCTTTGAGACTTGTAGAATCTCCAGATAAAGTTTTTTTCTGTTTTTTGCTTTGCGAAAAATATTCATTTTACAGGCTGGACGTTTATGACGTGCTTACAAAGTGAGTTTCCTGTTTGTTAAACACCTTATATAGGGTTATGCACCATTTGCTTTTTAAACTTTGCAGATGTTTTTGTCATAGTCTGTAAATTAGAATATGGTTTGAGTATATTTCTCAGATTATTTGAGCCGCGACGCGAGAAAACCAACAATGTGGTTGTGCGCCCAACGCAGACTCAGATCAGCCTGGGCACTCACCCAGTCTGGTCAGACCCCTTGCGAAGCGCTTAAAGGGTAGCTAAGGGTCTAAGCTACCTTCATGCGGACATCGAAGACTCTGATCAGACTGGGCGGATGCCCAGGCTGATCTGAGTCTGCGCTGGGCGCACAACCACATTGTTGGTTTTCTCGCGTCGCGGCTCATTTTTGTCATTGTAGGACATGTCGAACTCCCGACCATGGTCAAATATCGAAAACTGAGGTGGTTTGGCCACATCTCAATGTCTCCCAGCTTAGTAAAGACTAGCCCGCCCATAGTCAAAGGAAAAAGGAAGAGCATGCATACAAGAGAAGAGGTGGGAAGACTATTAAAGAGAGTATATTTGTTCCTTTGTAGCATTGTGGGCAGTCGTCCGGACAGTTTTATGCATTTATTTTATCAATACATGTAGTTATCTATACTGACTCGTCTGGGCTGCTCGTACACAGTCCAATCTCCAAAATAATCATAACTTAAGTAATATTTTCACGCCACCATTATTATTATAGAAATATTTTATTAATAAAACACGCAACGTCTAACGGAGATGTAGTGATAATAATACATACGGGATATATAATACCAGATTTAAGAACAAGATCGAATTATTTTGTTATAAGAAACTAATGAGTTAAGGTACTTCAATATTGTTGATTAAAAAAGTAGATGTGTTTTTATTTGAAGAAATAAGTATAAGATCAGAACTGATATTGTATTAACTTTGCGTGATGTCAACGCCGTTGAGAAAACTTTCAACATACAGGAAATAACTACAACTGATAAAAGGAACAATGAAACAACAATTATTTCACAGTTTAAAGCCACTAAAATTAAAACAGTAGATAAAGAATCTTGATTTATGCTAAATTATGCATTTTCTGCTGCAATGCTATTTGTTTCTACCGGATAGCTACAAGTCTGATAGCCAATTAAAACTCCTCGCATGTGTTATTGCTTAATCGTTTATGCGTATGCTATATTATTTTTATCGCACTGTAGGACTGTGACATAGAAACGTTGCATGATCAGATTATCTGTGCCGATTTGTCTGTCTAAAAGGCAAAAGACTACGCGAGACAAGATCAGATAATATTCGCTCGTTACTGCTTGATGCCGTCAAATAAATATGTCTTAAGACGAATGTGTGCACTTTAAGGGAAACCCTCTGCAATTTTCATTTTTGCCTCCCTGTCGTATTTGGGGTCAACTCTAATAAACTGAAATGCTTCTGTAGGAGCAAAGTTTTTCCTGTATGGAAACACCTCACTTTAGAATGGTTTCGTCACCTAGGGAAGGAACCAGAAAGTAACAAATGTTGTTCTAATACCGTATAAAAGGGATACTTTTCGCGGTGTTTCATTTTTCGCGGTAATTCGCGGTCATTTCGAAAACGCGAAAATTAAAATCGCGAAATAATTTCATCTTTCTTACAAAGTATCTTCAATAGATACAGTGTCCAGATATTTAGTTTCTGTTTACTTCGGTAAGTTTGTTACTTTTAACTTGAGCCAGCTCTGTCATTACCCTGCGGCCCTGCCGCAGGTTAATGAAATAGTTGGCCCAAGTGAAAAAGTATCAATTTTACTTTCCACGCATGTTGCTAACCGCGAAAATTAAAGATCGCGAATATTAATGTTTATGTTTTTGATAATAAATCGCGAAAATTTGAATCCGCAAAAAATTACCGCGTATGTTTACGCATACATCTTAAAAAGAGCATACTTTGATATTTAAAAGTTTCGCGGTTTATAGTATGCCTCCTGGGCGATATTCAGGCGCTATTATTTTTTACCGTTGCCCTTATGTCTGTATGCCCGTCGCACCTAAAACTTAAGTTGTCAAATGTAGTCAACTATCCCTACAGGTTTCAAGCCATCAATTTGAAACTATGCACAGATATTACAAGCACATTGAAGATGTGCATGTGCCTTTTAGAAGATGCAAAAAAGCAAAAACAAATCGTTTTGTCAAAATTACGGTATTTTCAGCTTGGGTCCGGTAAAACTAGTCCCCCCTTCCCATTAATCTATTACTGACCGTCCATCCGGGCTGCAAAGCGCAGTCGGTAGGGCACATGACTTATAAGTCAGAGGTCCTGGGTTCGATACCCGGTCTGGCCACTTACATGTACTTTCGTTTCTCCTTCCGCTGATTCTAGAAGGGCAGTTGTCAGTTACTGGGAAAAATATGTACACTTATTACTGGTTAACCACTTAGGAGGTCAAAGCCTGCTCAGGAATAGTGTGCCTCGGTGAACTGACCTTCCCGACATGACCATATCTGTTTATCGTGGACGTAAAGCAACAAATCTCTCCAAAAACAAACTGACCGTCCTTAGCGGTACTTCTGTTGTGATTCCTCAGTGTTGCTTGTTCTTATGTCCGCTCGTCTGTTGTCATATAGCAATATACTCATCTGTATAGGTGCTCACTTTGCATTCTTTGTGTTTTACAATTTAAGAAAGAAAATAAATAGAAAATAGATCTGGTTGTCCATATCGGTTCTTTCGTTTGCCTGTTGTGACAGTGGTGTTTTTATTTGAAGTAGCTGATGACGGTTTACTGTGTGTGTTTCGTGAACTGTTGTCAGTTTACGTATGTACTTCCTTCCCTTTCAGTTTTGAGGGCGGGATATGGGTTGATTTTGGTTCAACGCCCTTTGAGACAGTATTTCAGTCTATATCGGGTCATCTCGGTAGCGGGAGAAAGAAGAAAGAAACGATAGACGAAAGAAAAATGCCCAAACAACCCCTACCCGAACCTACTGCAAGCACAGTAGGCCCTTGTCCTACTAATATCCAAATCAACAGAACGCCCTGGCACTGGAAGTTATACACAGCACCATCGCACCACCCGACCACCCCCAGGGCGGCATATGGGTGTCATTGTATTAGTTTCTGATGTAAGATAGCAAGTTTGTAAAATTAACTCTTCCCACAATTTTCAAGACATATATCTGAAACTTGGCACAAATAATGTAAGTATATTGAAAAGATGCATGTGACATATCAAACATGAAAAAAAAAAAACACGGCAGTTCTTTCAACTCGAAATTTTAGAGGCTAGTCTTTTACAGCAGAGTGAGAAGGTGAGCAATGATTAGGAAATGGTACAATCAGATCTCATATCCCGCCCTCAAAACCAAAAGGGAAAGAAGTATATGCATAACTTGATAAAAGTTTACGAAAACACACTATATAAACTGAATGAACAGATTGCCTAACGAGGTGATCTTTCAGTTATCCCAGTTGAAAACAACAGTAACATCTAATTTTACCTGTTTTCTTTTTTAAATTACAAAACAAAACAGAAAGCAAAGTAGGGAGCTATACTGGTAACCATATTTCTAGAAACCGATAGACAAGCGGACTTAACATTAAGGAACCACTATACAGATACTGCCTTAAAACGGTCAGTAATGGGGGGGGGGGGGGGCGGGGGGCTGCTTAAGTTAGTTTTAGCTGAATGACCACCTGCTTGGGAAAGAGCTGCTCGTTTGATATAACGTGCACGTCTTTTGTGAACTTGTGTCAATTTTTCCGTGTGTGTGTGCTTCTTGCCTATTGGTTTTGAGAGCGGGATGTGGGATTCGATTGTATTAATTCCTGATCATTGCCTATCTTAAACATCGCCCTCTATCTCTGCAGTGGTTCGAAACATTTAGGTAGTCGTTTGGTCCGCATGAAGGTTTCCTAGCCCATTGAGTAGTCATTACAGGAAACCAAAAAATACGGATAAGACCTATGATGAAACAAATGAATCAAAGATAAGTATCCGACATAAACAACGTATTGCTACATGAAGATCCCTGGGGTGTCAAACAGCACCACTGGAATACTGGAGCAAAAGAAGTAAAACAGGTGGTCATTCAGCTGTCCTAATCAAAAACAGCATCAGCTTCTATCTTTATCTATTTTATTTTTAACTTACGAAACAAAATAAAAGGCAGATTTGGTAGCAAAACAGGTAACCAAACCGCCAAAGAACATAGACAAGCGGACATAGCAAAATGTAAATCAAGAAACCACAACGGATGTACCGCCTTGGAACGGTCAGCAAAAAATTACTAGAGAGCTGAAACATGTTTTACTGGATCCAAACCTCGCCCTCTGCTTCTGCACCAGTTGAACTCCGACTGGCCAAGCAACAGACAAAACAAGTTACAAGATTGTATAATCAATTTCTCGCTCAGTATTTAAAGTCTCTATAGTCCTACCAGTAGTAAAAATCGTCAACATACAAATCATTATAAAACCTGTACAGCCTTCAGGATTAATGAAAATATTTCGGTTGATGTTCCTTTTTGTATCATATAACTGGCAAAAAAAGAAGGAACAAGTATTTTGGAAAAAATGATAAGTGTCTCCATAAAAGTACGGTTTGCGTCTCTGGTTCCCCGTTAAGCAATGAAATAATGCAACCCCGGCACAATCAATGGGATCCTTGTTTAACAGTTTTGTACTTTGTATTTTAATCAACTGTTAAACACCTATACCTTGTTTTTTTTATCTCCCGTACCTTGTGTTTTTACCATGAAATAAAGCTTGTGAAATCGAAAGTAGGTCATTTTAGTTGGCAACTAAAATGACCTAGTTATTTTTTCAAATCTATTTTATGGTAAACTCAAGGACGTTTTGATTTTTCAAAGCCGGCCAATCACGATAATAATCAATGGCGAAACTGTGGTGAGAAGTTTGCAGCGATACCTCACGATAAAATATCCCATGCTGATAGAACTATGGGGCCTTTAAACTATATACAACTTGGAGTTGATATTTACGGATATTATAACGTATGGCACAACTGATCAAGTCGCTAATTTTTAATTGTGTTTAACACAAACCAGAATTAGCTAGCTTGAAGCAGTGCTGCCTTGCACGAGGCTTATATGTATTGCTCCCGAAAATCTGTCCTATTTTGCGTTTTAGCTCTCTTGTCCAACAAATCAACTGACAAAAATGGTTCATGTGACGCTTTACAACCTCAGAAACAGCCCAAAACAATTCTTAGTTTAAAATACATTGGGATAGCGGAGTTTTGAGGGCTGGATTTGGATTTTGATTGTTTCAGTTCCTGGTCTTTGCATACTGTTTACTTTTGTGCAATCAGGACATCCGGTTAATATGAAAATGACTGCAATTTTGATATAGTTTTTCTTTAATTAATAACAGGCCACTTTGGCACTAGTACAGGTATTTGTTTGAGATCAACATGATATGTAAATAAAACGTTATAGTTTACATCTAGGACTGCGCAAACAAGAAAAACCAAAACTGAACGTATACTAACAATTTTATAGCTAGGCTAAAGAATGTTTATACTTATGATAGGTAAATGTGTGTTGACACTATAAAAATCTAACCAAATATTGGTGGATAAATTTGCAAATTTATTTGCGGTAGAATATAACATCAAAGAACCTCTTTGGCTTTTTGTTGTTTAACAGCAAAGTGTTAAAGGATTGTATGTTTGCTTTTATAATAAAATAAGTTGACGGAGAATGATTCAGAAAAAAAAGATTAGATGTCCGTTAATGATTTTTAGAAAGCGATACTCATATAACGCCAACGCATTTTGAATAATTTATAATTTAGATTCGCTTTTAATCTGTCTGAGTCTCGTTATCTCAAACATTGATATCTCAAAGAGTATTCTTATGTAAAAGAATTGGACTTAAAGCTAGTAGAAAAGGGCAAGTTTCTGGTTTTGGACCACGTAGGGATTTATGCCAAGAGCGCTTCTTAATCAAGAAAACCAGGGTGTTCAGCACACTAATATGTAGCACCAAACCTAGCAAGTTACTGACAACGGTCCAAATGACAATTAGGGTCAAGTCAGGTAAATTCGGACAGCAGGTAAATTCGGACAGTGATATTGTTTCCTTTATATGTCAGTTGTTTGGAATTAAAACAAAAATAATTGGGCAAACAGTGAAAATCCTGATGATCCGTCTCATCTGGATTTTCACTGTTTGCAATGGTATGTCCGAATTTTCCTGCTGTCCGAATTTACCTGACTTGACCCTATTGCACTTGCATATAAAGGGAAGTAACTCCGACTTTCACTTAGGCAATGCGAAATGCGTTTCAATAATGTTTTCGTTTAATATTTATGCGGACTTGATGCCTTCAATATTGATCCAAAGTCTCTGCACACATGTGTTTTATATTTTCTTATTTTTTTTAAATCCAGAAATACCGCCTACAATGCCGATGACAGTTTGTACATTTAAACCGGAAGTACTTGTAAAGGGCGTGTTTTTTTTTTTTTTTTTTTTTATTTTTTTTTTTTTTTTTTGGTAAAGACTGACACAAATGTGAGGCATTCGACTATTATTCATATGCCTTTTTCCTTTTTCTCAAGAGGTCATTATTTGGACCTCAGATGGAGTTTGAGTTTTACATAATTCTCAAAATGTGTGAAAACTTTAACAACAAAAAATGAAAGATTTTAACACTAATTCATTTTTGATGTAATGTTAAAATCTTTCAAATAGAACCTGCATAAGCAATTTTAATTTTTACATTTTTTTTTTCAAGATGAGGCATCGTACTGAAGATTGTTTCTTTAGAAATAGACGGAATTGTTTTAACATTTTCTTTGATTTTTTCCTTAGACAACTCTACCTGAGCTAAACTGTCGCAAAAACCTTGCCTGACAGTCCAATCTTAATCTGAATACAGTGCGTGTAAACAGTAGCGTTTCAATGGTTTCAAGTATAGTTTGGAAACATTATCTTTTTTCTTTAGTTTTCAACCCCTATTATCTCAAACTACTTATATCTCAAAGTAAATTTTCTGGGACCAGAATATTTACTTTGAGATATTAGTAAATTAAGATGAACTTCGACTATGACATATCGATAACTGTGTTTCTTTTTGTTATGTTATCCCGTAATAGCAAGATAAAGATTAGAACAACACACCGAACTATATTCAATATATACTCAACCGAATTAAAAACGCAACACCTACTTTTTCCAATATTTCATAGCTCATGTCATATGCAGATCATTTTCAGTTTCATTTCTTAAGTCAACAGGGGTTAATGTTTAATGTCCAAGAAATTCAGTTCTGTTGATGAAATGGTTCACGCTTGAGAGAGCACTACCTAGAGCTACCCGACTTTCAAAAGTCTCAATTAGGGATATGTCTGCCAAGCCCTTGGCATATTGCATGCTTATGTAAGCCTGCGTTTGGAACCCAAACGTTTCCATTACCACTCATCAATGATTTTTATACTTGTAGAAAGAGTTAGCCGCACCTGGGACACCATAAGTTATCTTAGACCCGGCGCTCGATGCAACGCATACATCCTGTCTTGCGATAGTTCTACCTCTTTTTTGAGACTTTTGAAAATCGGGTAGCTCCAGCTAGTGCTCTCTCAAGCGTGAACCATTTCATCAACAGAACTGAATTTCTGGGACAGTAAACATAAATCCATGTTGACTTTAGAAATTAAACTGAAAATAATCTGCATATGATATGAGCTATGGAATATTGGATAAATTAAGTATTGCGTTTTTAATTCGGTTGAGTATATTTGGTTGATATAAGAGGCTGCGTTAGATGACAGATGTGCTGTCCGAGCTCAGGTACAAATTGAACATACCTTCGAGTTTCGGGACATTTTAGTTAGCAGATGTTGATAACAAAAGCTAAAAAAATTTAATTATTCGCATCATTATTATTATTATCATTATTTGCATTATTCGAAGCAAAACACATCAAAAGTGCACTGCAAACAGAATTTCGACTAGTGTCAATAAGTTTCTTTAAACTTGTTGAATTTTATTTAGTGAACTAGAAATTTCCACGAATATTTTATCCCTCAGTTTTGCAGAAAGGGATAACTTTTGTGACTTCCTGTTTGCCTTCCTGCATATTGTTGCCCTTCAAAACTAGGATTTTTTCATAGAGGAAATAATTGTTTCTTCTAGCTATCCCATTAAATTTGGTAAAAGTTCGTTTATTGTGAATTCAATAACACTTTATGCAGGTGCGCAGTCTAGCCTACGCATGCGCAGGTTAAACTTTCCTCCATCAGATAATGCTTTGCTCCGTTATCAAAACGCTTATGCAAACTTAGATGCCGCTTTTATATGCAGAAACTGAATAAAGAGACCTGTCGCCTACAACTCCTGCAGCTTGGATTTGTTCAGCCCCGGATCCAGGGGGTGGGCTTTGAGGCTTCAGCCCCGCCACTTGGGCCTGGTTAGATTAAAATATATGTTGTGACATCTCATTAGAATCGCCTCGGCGAGGCGATTCTAATGAGATATCACAACATATATTTCAAGGCAAAAAATAAATTATCAAATATTCTCATCAAATTGATCCCTTATTATGTCATATTTCAAACCGTTCTCCCCCCGCCCCCTCCCTTCCCAAATACATCTCGGAACCTCCCAGCCCCACCTGTTATCCAGAGCCCCACCAGGATGTGATGGTCTGGATCCGGGCCTGTTCTTTATGGACACGAAATGTCCTTTCATCTAAACAGTTTTATATTTCCATTATTTCGATGCTTCTTTTCTAAATTATGTATCGTGATTTTTGGAGGAAGATGTGAATTGAGTCTTATTCAGGGTTAGAAACTGTGAAAAATGTTTGATATCTTTCCCAGACAATATAGATACTCATTGTCTGCCCTAATGTAGTTCTGAAAATGAACTATATTTTGGATATGTCAAACAAAACGCTGAAATGACATGATGTATGTGTACTGGCATGCATCGCTTCACAAAGCAAAGGCGGTGACAGAATAAAGGAGAGAAACAAGCATACAAACAATCGTTTTCTAAGGCTACAGACAAGCGGAGATATCAAACAGTAACATCGATAAACTCGAACGATAAAAATACAAGTATTTATCATATGGCGTCGCATCTGAGAGTGTAATAAAGCCATGCATTAAAAACGATAATCCACTAGTGGATTAAATATGCAAATTACGTCGTAATGTTATACGTTGACGTCCATAAAAACTTAGCGTTTTTTAATGGTGAAATCGTGACGTTTTAGTGCGAGTGTTGCTAATAAAATGCGATTTCAGTGTCATATGATAAATAGAATCTTGCATTCGTGCTCCTGTATTATTGAATTTATTAAACTCGTTGGGGAAAACCGATAAGATGTTCGGCAAAGTCTTGCATCTTATCTTTTTCCCCAACTTGTTTAATAAATTCAATAATATATGAGCACTCATGTAAGATCTTCTATTTAAACAATACGAACGGATAACAGAACGAACAGCTCTTTGTTAGTTAGATGGTCACAAAGCTAGCATGAATCAAATATAAACTTACGGGACACACAAAACATCTAATTTCACCTTTTTCCTATTTTGAATATGTGAGACATATATCAGAAAAAAAATAGAACTAAAAACGAAAACAAACTGAGTTTCAATAAGCCGGAGCTTTCATTATTAAAATCTAGCGCATGATATAAGAGGGGATAAAATTTGTCAACCATGATCAAGTTAACAACCCCACGCATGCAGTATGTCAAATAATATTTGTGTTGTGTCCAATTCTTTTATAAGGAATGGCTGTCCTTCTTCCATAAACTAATATCGTTTCACCATCAAAACGACGCTTGACGTAAATAGAATATTTATTCTACCCATTCTGGAGCAAACTTCAGGCTGGATCTGTAAATACAGCACTGATGTCCCACTATCATAGGTCTTTTCGCCGGAAAGAATTTCAGTAGAAACTCTCCAAATCTCATCTTTACTGATTGTAAAATTCTCCTCACCCTAACCCTAAAATGTTTGAGTGCAGATGAGAACATTTCTTAATATTTATTCAACAGTATTTGCACAGAAAAAAAAAGAATTGATAAACTTGATAAACTGTATGATAACGCATTCAAAAGTGACATTTCTGTTATAAGAGCAGAATGACTCTTCATCTTTTTATTAAACTGCTCTTTTATTTTAGTCAAGAGTTCTTATAAACTACAATTTATTTGCTTATTGTTCACGCCAGGGATATCTGCCACTCAGCAATACACTGTTTCTTTGTTCCCTTCTTTGCTTTTACATTCGTTGGCATCTCAAGAGTCGCACTGTTTATGTTACTCAAAGAAACTTAATACTCGACCATATAACTCTGGATTAAACTATACCCAAACCCCTTGCCCAATTAGAGGGCTAGTAATAGCGATTCATTATGCTCCTGAAGTCCTAATGAATTCATGAAAGGCTATTTCTAGCGGGTACAATTTCTAAAGAGACACATGATACTCATACAAGACTGTTTAAAGTCATCAACTTCTAGATTTACTCTGATCACTACAATTAATTATTAATTTAATCGTAATGTTATCCATTTGAGAAAACACTTGTCATAATCGTAACTCTTTTCTCTTCTGTTTTCTGCTTCCCATTACCTTTGCTCCTAACCTTAAAGCTGGGATAGTGGTTTTAACTAAGGTCGATCGAAATCTTTGTCCAACCCTAAGTACATAGTAGTATTTATTGCTACAGTAGAGATCCACCATTTTAACATACTTCGTGTGATTGTGTAGGGAAATTGGTCTGACCAGTGGGTCGCTAGAAAAATAGAATTCGTTTTATTTAATCTGGTTCGTCTGTCCTGAAGTGTTTCTTTTTACATCTGATTTTCTAAAATTGTATGACCTGCTAGGGTTTGTCCGCTAGACACACTTCTTTTTTTTTATTTTTCTCAACTTTCTTGACCTGTTGTTGAGTCCTGCAAATCCAGCGCTTATGCCCGCTATCATATGAACGGCATCTCTTCTTACAGGTGATGCATACCTTGGTGTTTCATGTTCAGATCATTCAGTACAAATTATTTGTACCTCATATTGTCAAAAAATGGAAAATACGCAGCAGAAATCCGTGTATGTGTACACCGCAGTATTCTTAGTTACTTGGCTGCTATGCAGAAAGAAACCGTATTCTTTGGAGCTGTATCGTAATTAAGTTTGAGATGGGTGTCTTACTGATGAATAGGGATATCGCTACACAGGTCGAACATCTAACTGCTTTTGAGCTGCATCGGAACAAAGTATGATGCTCTTTGCGTACAAGTAAAAGCAACTAAAGTACCAAAATTGTTAGTAGGAACTTATAAATCATAGAAACATTGAAGTCAAATCCAAAAAATTTAGATATATAGACATGGACGCCAAAATAGAAAGTGTGATACTCGGGAGTAGTCTAGTAAGCATTTTATAATACACACACCATGTCTATTCATCTGATTGACTAGGTAGTGAAAATGGAATCCAGTAACCGAAAGCCATATTATGTTTCGGCAATCAAGTTGGAATAAAGCTCAGAAACGGTCACATTAGAGAGATCAACGAGGTCATGGTGGCTCCCATAGAACTGTTTAAGAGGTTATACGAGTTCGCTCTGCTATAATCCTGTGACAACGATGTCACTTAAAGTAAAAAGTATGCAAAGACCAGGAACTGAAACAATCAAAATCCAAATCCAGCCCTCAAACCATAGTTGGAAACGACTAAGATTACAAATAATCAAGATACAGAGAACATATGGCCAACCGAGTGAGCAGCTTGTTCCCAAAAGGTGGCCACTCAGCAACCCAAACCGAACCGAAAATAATAATAACATACATAAGGTAAAACATCACAGAAACTCTGACACCAAAAACAGGCAACAAAGAGCCACAACAGAACTACCGCCTTGGAACGGTCAGTAATGAATTACTGGGGGGGGGCTTAAATCGATTTTACAGGCCCAACCTCACCCTCAGTTTCTGAAGTGGTACAAAACATTTAGTTGGTTGTTCGGTTCGCATGATAACCCTCTAACTCGTCAATGAATCATCACGGTAAACACATAAATCAAATTTCAACACCATGAAGAAGCAAAGACGAGGACTCAACAGATACAACGGGCCGTCTGGCAGGTGGAGATCCCTGTCCTGCACATGATCCCTGTTCTGTACATGATAAATGGCTTCCTGCAGAGACTGTCCGCGTGATTCTGCTTCCTGCCGAGGCTCTCGGCAAGAAGCAGAATCACGCGGACAGCCTCGGCAGGAAGCCATTTATCGAGGACAGTAGTCCCTGCAGGAAGCAAGAGTTCGCGGACAGTCTCGGCGGAAGCCAAATATGATGTACAGTCTCTGCAGGAAGCGAGAATTGGCGAAATCGATTATACGCTGTGATATTGCTAGAGACCATAGAAAAGGGGACATAACAACATGTAGCATTGAGGAACAAGTCACCCCCTTTTTGGTTTATTAGTTGTGTGGGTTTAACTGCCCTTTGAGACAGTATGACAGTCTACCCAGAGAGGGGGAGAAAGAAAAGAGAAATGATAGACGAGAGAAAAATATCCACACCCCCCCCACCCCCCCCACCTACTGCAAGCACAGTAGGCTCTTGTCCTACTTTTATCCAATTTAGTAGGACGCCCCGGCACTGGAAGTTATAAACAGCACCATCGCTCGACCACTACCCCCGTCAACCCTCTTTACAACGTTGCTCATAACAATAACAAAATTCTTTATTACGTTATTTTGTTATGCACAGAATGGCTTGATTGTTCAAAAATGTATTCTTTACAACAGCTAATTCAATTTAACGACAAAATGTTTGGAAACAACTGCGTTGTAATAACGGTCCACGGCGTCTAAATTTACTTGACCTGACTTGACGCCCCTGTGCATTTACCTGTCACAAATTTTATCGAGTATAGAACATTTAAGTTGCGGTCAATTTCTGGTAACAAAGGCAGACAGATTGATGAATTTTAATGATAATACAGCATCTTATATTTGTACGTTTTTGCATGTGACATCAAATTTCCCATGGAGAACCACGGCATATTTTACAATATTAATATAATGATTAAAAGAAATAAAATTCGTGTACCAAATACTATAATCTCTAATGCGCCGCAAATATTAAAATTATTTACTAATGCGCAATTGCAAACATGCTTTATAAAGAACACGTAGCATATTCGAGCCGCGACACGAAAAACATACAAAGTGGTTGTGCGCCCAGTGCAGACTCAGATCAGCCTGGGCATCCACCAAGTTTGAACACAGTCCTCGCTTTTCGCGAGGTAGCTTAAATCCTTGGCTAACCTTTAAGCGCTAAGCGAAGAGTCTGATCAGACTGGGCGGATACTCAGACTGATCTGACTCTGCGCTAGGCAAACAGCTACTTTGTTGGTTTTGGTTTTCTCGTGTAGCGGCTCATTCCAAGATTTTGTTAATTAAGGTAATAAACAAGGATTAGTTAAAAACCTGACAGAATTTCATTCTGTTGGATTATAATTGTCGCGTCAAAAGAGACTTGTTACATATTATCTTATAACTTGCCGTGAATTCACAACAATATTGCCACTCGAAGGATCAGAGAAAAAAATCTGAATCACTTTTGATGTCAGCCGGTTCAGTATTTATAAGCCGTCATTTTGACGAAACCTTAAAAATATGTTCAACACTTGTAAGTAGAAAATTAATTTTGAACGGAGGATTTCCACACAAGTGTTCTCACGATTAAGCTTTCGATCGCTTTATTAAATTGAATCAGATTTGATATTTCTAAATAGTTTATTCAAATGCATAATCCGTTGGAGTAAATTTGGATTTATTGGTATTCTTTTGTGTCTGCGGTATTTTATAATTCAAATTATTATCTTCACGCTTTTCCTTGACAGTTTATTAATTTTTCACATGATTTGAAAACATACTCTCAAGTGTTGCTCATTTCACTAGCTTAGTGCATTCACATGATTGACAGTGTAAGTTGAATACGAGAAAACCGCGAAAGACCCCGAAACATCAATAAAAAGACCAACAAAATATCCTGCAGGGATAATTAACAAACAAACAGCGGGGCTGGTCCCACAAAGGTTAAAGCCGCAACGAAAGGTTGAATAGAATATTAGTAGGCAGCAGGGTTCGATGTATTCAGCAAACAATCTAATCATGATACCAAATATTAGGTAAATTAAGTTTGTTGACTCGTATAGTATGCCCTGTTGAGTACAAAGCAAGCATAGCATAATCGTAACAAACATGAAGATCGAGTTGTACTGAATGATTATGCTACAAATACGAGGTAATGTGAAGTAAAAAGAAAGGCAATGATCAGGAATTAATACAATCAAATCCCACATTCCGCTCTCAAAACCAATAGGGAATGAAGCACATATACACTGAAATTGACACGAGTTTACGAAAGACACGCACAGTAAACCTAATGAGCAGCTCTTTCCCAAAACAGATGGTCATTCAGCTATCCCAATAAGCCTTAGCTTTTAAGAAATCATTAACTTTCGAATGTCCGTAAATGCATATCGCAAAGCACCAGACACAGAAAAAGACATAAATAATTCTTTTAAGAGCAGAGAACATATTCGAAAGAAGAAACATGGGCAAGACTTCGAAGTTTCGGCTACTCAAGCCTCATCAGTGACCCTGAAATTATCTGGCGACGAATGCCACAATAAAGCATACTGTAGCTGCTTAATTTTAATAAGGCAGTCGAATCAAAGACTTATATGTATCGAAAAAGGTCCATTAATTAAAAGATGATAAGTAGAATAAGAGTGAATCAAACAAACATTTCTGATTTCTCCGAACATATCCTCTGATGTCAAAGGTTAGCCTGGTTAAAATTCACCCGTCCACCCGTCATTTCATCACTGTACGTCGTCATAAACTTAGAAATGTGCTTATTCGAACTGCTACATATCAATCTGTAGTCAACATGCAGAGCTATCGTGGGCACAAAACCTGCCATATTGCAACACGTTCTTTGTAGCCGTGAGCAAAACTTCTTGAAAAACAAATGTGTTATCAATGTCGATTTTTCTTTTAATCTTATAACCCCGTACATCGTACATAGTGCAGATGCTTGTCGTATGAGATCTGAGGAAATATTCTTAGAAATAAGAAGTTTTGACTCATATTCTAGATTCATTGCTTTTTATTTATTTGTTCCCTTTTTGATACTTATCAGTCTTTGAATCGACTTCCTTATTATAGTATGATATTTTCTGGCTGTTGTCGACTATCATGTCAGAATAACTGATGAGGCTTGAACAGCCGAAACTTTAAAGTATGGCCCACGTCCCTTCTTTTGAACGTGTTCTCTGCTCTTGAAGGAACACTTATAGGTTTTAATTCATAGTATTAATACGGCCATAATGATATGCTGAACTGTTAAGCCAAATTATACCTTTATGGGTATTCTTATTATCGACGGCGTTTTAAAGGATATACTCAAATGCACATAAATGTTTTGGGGAAAACAAATTATGACAAAAAGTGAATGGCTAGACTTCAAAAATGTCACCATGTAAGATGTTAGATAAAATACTAGTCATCATCTAGTCGTAAAATGGTATTGGAAACTATTCAGTCTGTATAGATGGGATTAATTCAAAAATGGTACGAAATCTTTACAACAAAGAGGTCTGTCACACATCAAGGTGTAAATGTCAGAAACAGATTTTTATTGTTTGCCCAGATTGTTCGATAGCTTATGTTGTTGACAGTCCCTATGGTCAGAGTGTGAAACCTATACGTGTTTATGACTGTCTGTTCGATAGTCTATTTCTAGCAATCTCCTATTTTTCGATAAACTCTACTTCTATTAATAGACCTGCCGTTGCTCGTAGGCATAATACTCCGGGGAGAAAATTGAACCGCGACACGACAAACCCAACAAAGTGGTTGTGCGCTCAGCGCATACTCAGATCAGCCTGGACATCCACCCAGTTTTATCAGACTCTTCGTTCAGTCTTCAAAGGGTAGCCAAGGTTCTAAGCTACCTCCATGCGGACAGCGAAGGCTCTGATCAGACTGGGCGGATGCCCAGGCTGATCTGAGTCTGCGCTGGGCGCACAGCCACATTGTTGGTCTTGTCGTGTCGCGGCTCATTTTTCTTCTATGTGAAAGAATACTGTTACCCAAATGTCGCAGCCTCAAGATGGAAATGGGCGGTGGCTGAGAAGGTGTCATTATTTTAATTAGTATCGTAGTCTTGCTAATGTTTCGATGGGGCTGATAGTGTATCTCAGGTCGTTAGATTGCTTAAAGGCAGGATTTCTGAACCCCCCTGTAGAGGATTAGCTACCTGTATGAGGAGTAGAGGGCGTGGCTTAGCTACTGTGCAAATTATACCACTGTCCTGTTTTAGCCAATAAGAGCTGCCAATACTTTCACAGGTAAATACCCCAGCAAATCAATAGCCAATCAAATTAGAGATAAATCTACAGGAGCTACTGTAGATGTTTACCCTTTGGTGGCTATTGGAAAACTGAGAATAGGTAGCTAATTTTGCCTTTTATAGTCCACTCCTGCCTTTAAGGCCTTGGTGGGCTACAAAGGAAGAATTAGGTAGCTCACCTCAGTTCATCTCTGGACATCAAAGAGTAAACATCACCAATATGTCGGAAAACCCCAATAACTGATCTGATTGGTTGTTGCTTGTGTGTGGAAATCTAGCTTGAAAATGATTGACAGACTTATATTCATTGACGAGTTAGAGGGTTATCATGCGAACCGAACAACCAACTAAATGTTTTGTACCACTTCAGATACGGAGGGTGAGGTTGGGCCTGTAAAATCGATTTAAGCCCCCCCAGTAATTCATTACTGACCGTTCCAAGACGGTAGTTCTGTTGTGGTTCTCTGTTTCCTGTTTTTGGTGTCAGAGTGTCTGTGATGTTTTACCTTATGTATGTCCTTATTATTTTTGGTTCGGTTTGGGTTGCTGAGTGGCCACCTTTTGGGAACTAGCTGCTCACTCGGTTGGTCATATGTTCTCTGTATCTTGATTATTTGTAATCTTAGTTGTTTCCAACTATGGTTTGAGGGCTGGATTTGGATTTTGATTGTTTCAGTTCCTGGTCTTTGCATACTTTTTACTTTTATAAACTCAGGGACCTATAGCCTTGAGCCTTGGTGTAGTTGTTATCAGTAAAACAGTAACTACACAATAGCTCGGCTCCCTTACAGCGTCAAACAGTACGCTTAGTCCCTTGCCGGTAGGCCTAAACAGCTGGTGTAGATTACATTCCGCTCAGTAACCTATCGTAAATCGGTCTGACATCAAAATTAGGGGACAATTAGCAAATATAGAAGTTCCAATATTACCAGGACGATTTCCTTAATTAAACATCAGAAATAACAGTGGTAATTTCTATTTTTAAATGCAAATGCTCATTAAATGCTAAAAAGGTGTATATTGAATGCTAAACTAAAGCATAAAAGCTATTTAGAACCTGCGAAACCTGCCCTATCTAGCCTATATGGAAATACATTCTGTTCAAACACATGAAAATATGGTTTTTTAATATGAGCCACGACACGAGAAAACCAACAAAGTGGTCGTGCGCCCAGCGCAGACTCAGATCAGCCTGGGCATTTGCCCAGTCTGATCAGACTCTTTGCTAAGCACTTAAAGGGTAGCCAAGGGACTAAGCTACCTTCATGCGGACCGCGAAGACTCTGGTCAGACTGGGCGGATGCCCAGGCTGATCTGAGTCTGCGCTGGACGCACGACCACATTGTTGGTTTTCTCGTGTCGCGGCTCATATATCACCAGTGAGGCGAAGCTCTTTTGTTTCATATTTCTTACCATGTTTCATATTTTGTGTTTTGGATGTAATGAGGAATTCCACTGTACAAGTTCCTGAACATTTTCATTCTGGCTGTCAATACATGTATTAAACTATTTGCTTAAGAATTTGACATCAACATTTTTATTCAGAATATTTCATACAGATCCAGACTCATCTTTTCTATAATATAGTAAGTCTTTGGTAAGTTTAATGCAGATATTATTAAAACTGTACCGAATGAACGTCCTTAATGAAAATAGCAGAGTATATGAAATATTCATGCATAATTTTACGACAAATTAAATTGCTATTACTATTGGGTCACCGGTCGATTCATAATTTTGTAGCATATTCAAAAATAGGCATATAGGAGGCGTTGCTACGGGAAAGCCCTTCGTTGTCTCACTGTTCTAGAAAAGATTAATATAGCATGAAACTTTCGAAGTCCGACATAATCATCCGCTCTTCGCAATGATTTCTCATTCTAGATAGCATAGAGAGAATATAAGAAAAAGAATCTTATCAGAATACATTGTAACACAAGTTCATTCTGGTCTTAGTCGACAGGATGTGTTTTCCCCGTGTCTAGACGTTCCACCTGCGGACGATAAACGGTAAGGATTTTATTAGATCATGTCAAGACGTCTGTATTGTGTTAGATGTGGGTCGGAGATAATGTTGTACTGCCATTGATAGTAATTTATTCTTTTCTAATAAAATATTATATCGAATATCAAATTTCTTCTGTACATCGCAGAAAAATCCAGTACCAGGTGACCTTTTCCATAACTAAAGCACAAATGTGAAGATATTTGGTACGACAGACACAGAGTGAAATACTTTTCATCTTCCTGGTATGTATTTATCCTTAAAGAAACAAAAAAGCAGAAGACAAAATTTATGTTTACAATTTTATCCGAACTGCACCATATTGAGAATTCAAAAATTAGGAAGCAAACAGCATACAAGGGCTGTTCAGAAAGTTCTATTCGTGACATCTTATTTTGGTAACCATCATAAATACAGAACTTCTGATAGCGAAAATATAAAAAGTAAAACTCTCGGAAAACTCTGCAAACGGTGTGGACATATTTTGGAACGTTTTTGAAAGAGGTATACCACAGAGCCACTGCAGATTTTCACTTAAGAGCAGTCTTTGATTTTTTTTCATCATTGCTACTTAAACTTAGCCCGCAGGCAACTGTGACCTGCAAATATCGCGGAAAATGTTTAATCTAGGTTCCATACTGTCCCTTCAATTTAGATTATAAGCATTTTATGTAGAAGCAAATTTTCCCTTTCACTAAAGTTTTAATTATTTTGTAACGAAAACAAGGGTTTTAACATTCAAAATCTTGTTAGGAAGAGCCTTTCATTGGCCAACTCGAAACCGTCGAAAAATGAAAATCGATATAAACAACGAAGCCGCTTCGAGCTTTCGAAACCGACGGTGACGCCGTTTTTAATAACATCATAAGACCTGCGCATTGCTATGCAAGGACTACATCGAAAACATTTGCTGCCCTTCTAACTTTTGAATGGATATTGAAAGCAACGAAAGACAAGAAGCTGACAAAAAGTTATTTTGTATCTACAATGATTTTTCACTTGAATGACGCACTGAAAATGAATTCACATATGAAATTAGCCCAAAGGTATGACTGAGGCCTAATAACATGCGTTGTAACTCAAAAACAACATATACCTTTGTATAGTGTGAGGTATAGTTGTAAAGATGTGTTTTCAATGCATGCATATCATTTGTCCCCAGCATGCCGCTAAACAAAGTTGTGCGGCTAGAATCAGAACTTTCTGACCAACCCTCGCAGATTCAGATCGCTTTGAGTTTTTAGATTGAAGTAATATTGTATAAATTTTGTTCCAGAAAACATGTCAGAATTACAAATCACTAATCGTTCAAGACCCGGAACAATGAAAAAGTGTGACATCAGAAGCCGTAGAGCAGAACAGTTTGGCATGGACAAGTTAGTTAACTGACATGAACAGTGATACGAAGCTGAGACCAGACTCTCTCTACATCTGCCATGCCATACCAATCCAGAGAAAGGTACAAATATTGGAAGCAGGTAAATAAAACAGCAGTTGCAAACACATTATATAAATATGAAGAAAGATACTGTATATAGAAAATGCTAAACTACATGTTATAGCAGACCAATAGCCGTCAAATGTCACCAAGAGAAAATGCTAACAAATAAACTACGAGAGATGGATGACTTTCCATTTAACGTCCTCTTTAACAGTATTTCAGCCATATCAAGACCATGAGTGGGTGAAAATGAAAAACTGTTTGCAATGGAACCCGATTTACGATTAGAAAGATTCTCGCCTAAAGCGGGAAACAAACTAGGACGTAAACAGTAAAAATTGAATACGTACAGCATATCAACTAGTATTGAGGTGCTCGGCATGCAAGATAGGAAAAACCACACTGAATGAATACATTCCACCCACCCGGCACATAAGGAGAAAGAGAGAAACGCAAGCGACAAAACGGAACATCCCATATTTGATAAAAGACACATATGTCCAACAATATCCTAGATGAGTGCAATATTAAAAGCCATACAAAAACGCATAAAGTTATAGAAAGTTAAAAGATAGGCCATAATCAGGAATTAATACAATATAATTCCACCTCCGACCCGTTAAACCTAAAGGCAAAGAAGCACACACAGAAACTGACCAAAGTTCAGGAACGACATGCACGACAAACAGAATGGACAGTTTATTTTCCAAACAGGTGGTCATTCAGCTTCCCGAATTTAAAACAGCAGCAAGATATTTTTACCTATTTTCCATTTTAAATTACTAAACAAGGCAGAAAGCAGAATGGGTAACTATTACGGTAACCATATTGAGATCATAGACAAGCGGGCACAGCAAGAACACCTAACATTGAGGAACTACCATGAAAGTACCACCATGGAACGGTCAGTTAGAGATTCCTGAAGGGGGAGACTTAAACCTTTTAACTGGATCTTACATCTATGTTTTTCTAATTTCAATTTTGAACTAAAAACAAAACAATAAGTAAAGTGGAAAGCTTTATAGGTACAATGCAATACACAGCACACGGGGTCCGCATCAACGCCTCACATCCGAGTAAATGTCGGCAAATTCAGCAATACTTTGTCATCTATATATGGTGGTGCATTATCTCTCTGTAAGAAACTTAATTAGACATTTTCCGTTCTTTCAGTAATCCTTTTATGATGGTTACGCAATATTTGGAACAACAGATTTATATTAAAATTGTCGGCCTACCATATATAATTTGAAGACCGAACCAGCGGATGAATATGATGATTTTGCCTCGATCCGGCTCTATTAAAAGTGTTCCAATTTTTTTTCAGGTAATTAGAGGAAGGAACACGGTGTTGATAACTTCAAAGTAAATATATGTCTCAGAAGATGCCCAAACTTATTTTTGATTCGATCGCGTTAACTCCTCTGCCAATACGACGAAACAAGTAATTAAATCTAGTGTGATGAATAGAAGAAGCATAAGGTAGCGTGATTTGTGGTCAGAATGGTCACTTTTGTAGGTACCTAAATCAAATACTGGGTAATCGACCCGAACCAAGTAACAATAACTAAAGTTTAAATTAAATGACTTCTGTTTTCCGTTCAGTTTAACACCTTGAATATATATGACAAATTTTGTTACTTTAATTGATGCTATTTGAGATTACAGGGAAACCGATACCATACTTAGTAGTACTAGTGTGAATTTTGGACGTATTAATTGTGCCTTGAGAAACCAGTCTTCTGGCGTATGTAAGCTGAGCATGGCCAGACAGACAAGCCCGTGGACTTTGCACTGTCTGGTCAGGGCATGCAAAGTTCATTTTTTATAATGTACATAATCCAACTTTGATCTTAGCATAAAGTCATTGGTTTGTTCAAACAATAGACGTACGCATGCGCCTCTGAGCTCGCGCACCTGCATGGGGATGAAGAGGCCTTTTCTTACAAGGCGACTGATATAAGATCAAAGGTTACCAACCGACAGCGTACCAGCATAATATATTAGTTATAGAGATTGTGGGATTTTGGTGGTTAAAGAAGGTTTGACCAATATCATAAGTTTGTGCAATTGGTGCAACTTTTTGTTAACTTACCTTTCTACGATTAATAGGTCCGACTGAATATATTTCATTGTATAAATACTACGGGATTGGACACAATTGATGACAACATTAAATAGTCCTCTGATATTGTTCGACTTTTATATGAATTTCGTATTGCAGTTTCCTTACCATAGCTTTCAAATGATGTACATGCTTACTGAGATATTCCACTGACAATTTAGGAGTATCTACGCAGACCGAACGCCTACTTGTTTTGGAACTGGCTCATAACGAGGTTTCAGCCCCATTAGTTTATGCTACTATGCGTCCCTAGGCGGGTTCTTCTTATGCTGATCCCGTTTCCAATATTCCAAGCATTGTGGTCATCTTGTTTAGCTATCCATTTTGTTTCCTGTTTCGTTTTGAGGTTTGAATGGAAACTACATGTAGGTAACAACAGATGTTATATACATTTTTGTATGACTTTTGATAATTGTTCTATTGGAATTGTGGGTCTTTTAGTTGTAATAAGTATGTCTAATATCGTAGATGTACTGTTCCGCTTTTTTCAGTGGTGCTTCTCTTTTCTCCTTCTTTCGGAGTATTGCGTATTGCGTGGGTTTTTCTTGGAATTGTATCATTTCCAGCTTATCTTCATTAATATTTCAGTGCCAACAGGCCGAAGAGCCATTTCTCTTCGTGGTTTGGTATAAGTTTGTATGTATTTTGTGCGTACTTTTCTAGCTAGGCGCTGGTCATCTAAGTGTGTCAGCGTTTATTTTATTTTTTTTGTCTCATGAGCAGCAGACAATGAAAACAAAGGCGATCTAAACAGGTAAAATGTCTATGTCAAAGCAACGAAATATCTGCAATAAGAGGAGCACAATTTGTTCCCATCAGAATACTCACAATTTGTCTTTAAGTTTATATACGCCCTTTTTGAAAAAAAAAACCGGACGTATTATGTCATGGCGCTGTCCATCTGTCCGTCCATCCATCTGTTCGTCCGTCCATCAACGTTCTTGTTTGCGCCATAACTCAGTAACCGTTTGGGATATCTAATTGAAATTTTGCAGGAAAATGTTTTAGGTTGAGGCGACGTGTCGCGTACAAGAATAATTCCCCCCTTTGTAAGTTTCCAAGTTATGCCCCTTTGATTATTTTTTCCAGGGTTGTCTTGTGCGCGCCATAACGAGGTAACTGTTCGGTATATCTTGATGAAACTATGCATGACATCCAGATAATGTGTCGCATATAAGAATAATTGCTCCCCCTTACTTTGTGTCAGAATTACATCCCTTTGATTTTTTTTGTATATTAATCTTGTGCAAGATATAACTTCCAAACCGTTTGAAACACCTTCATTAAACTTAATAGCAATTTGCATGTTCCCAAGGCGGTGTGTCGAATATAAGAATGGTTGTTCCACCTTTCTTGAATTCGGAGTAACATCCCTTAGATTAGTTTTCTTAGGCTATTCTTGTACACGCCATAACTAGGGAACTGTTTTGGAATATCTTGATGAAACTTCATAGCAATATGTATGAGGCCAAAAGGATGTTAACATACAAAAATGATTGCTATTCCATTCTTAGTTTTTTGAGATTTTGCACAGTTGTGCACAGCAACATGCATGTTGTCAAAACTCTATTTTCACATTTTAGTCATCAAGGGAGACTACTAAATATTTACAATAGGCACTGGAACAACTCTTTAGTTCAATTTGCAGGTTTCAGACATGTGATGATGTCTTTTTTGTTTAGCCCTCTTTAATCAAACGTATAATGTGTTCATAAAATGTATTATTTATGTATAAATGTATTTTTTACATAATTGTTTTAAGAGGGTACCTAAAAAAACATGTTATGGAAGTTTAGTAATTATTATAATTTGTAAGTCACTTTCTTTTTTAAAAAGACAGAAATATGTGGATCAAATTACCACTACTAAACTGAACTGAACTGTGTTGAAAGGTGCGGGGACAACGTCGATATGAGAATTGAAATACTACTACTACTTGAAAGTCTCAATACTGTGTTTTGTTTAACACAGGGTTGTGTAATACAAGATAATGCCAATTGGCGGACACGAAAACCGAATTGTCACTTATGTGAGCCATATTCATTCTAATGAATCTGGAGGCTAGAGGGGTGAGATGTGTCCCTCAAATATTTACCCTCATTCCGCCCCAATTTTTGTTCCCCATATCGTTTTTTGAATTTTGTTATTTTGATTTCGTGCTGTTTTTGCCCATCCCCCACAGTCTGACCCCAATATCCCCCCAATTTTTCTCCCCAAATTGTTGCTCCCCTATTTTTCTTCCGAAAACAATTTCCTCCCCATTTTTTTCCTCCAAAAATGTTTTCCCAAAAAAAAATTCGCTCCTCAAATTCTTCCTGCCAAAATATTCCACCCAAATTCCCCTAGTTTTTCCTCCCCGAAAAATTTTGCTCACAAAAACAATTTTTGCTTCCCATTTTTTTCCTCCCGAAAAAGTGTGGTCCCCAAAGTATGCCTCCGAAAACAGTTTTTTGCTCCCCAATTTATTTGCCCCCCCCCCCCAATTTTGCCCCCCCACAAGTTTTTACTCCCAAATTTTTATTCTCCTAATTTTGCCAAAAAAGATTTTGCTCCCCAATTTTTCCTCCGAAACATTTTTGCTCCCAAATGTTTTTGCTTCCCAAAAATTTGCTCCCCGATTATTTTTTGCTCTCCCCAAATGTTTTTGCTTCCCCAAATTGTTTTGCTCCCCAAGCTTTTGCACACTTAATTTGCTGCCACTGCAACAGTGTCACGTGCGTATTTTACCCCACTCTATGGAACTCTTGTTAAATATGTAACAACACTGGGGTAGGCATACACTGTAAACTGAATAAACGGCTCTTTCCCAGATTGGTGGTTGGCTATTCAGCTACCCAAACTGAAAAACATCACTCATACAGCAAGTGAACTAAAGCACCAACATGGACAACAAGTACAAGTAACAGAAAGGGACTACAAAAGAAATACCGCCTTAAACGGTCAGTAATAAATTAAGGGAAGTCTTTTGAACCATGCCTTTAAGGAAGGCTTGTGGTGCAGTGCATTATATCGAGCATTTCGGTAGAACTTCAAGAGTCATGTAGATAACTTTCAACATTACCAGAATCAAAAATATACGCCTCCTTAAAGACAATTCTTTTTTCTTTTTCTTTTCCCTTCTTTAGAAGAATACTGGAAGATTAATTGCAGTAAGGGAGTAAGTAAGTAAGTTATTAAAGTGTTTATTTAATGAGGGTAACGAATCTTGCTTGGGACCCTCTTGAAAAGAACAGTAACAATAATTCCGATAAATCTTAAATTATTGATCTCAAGCTGATAAAATAAATATCGTTGTGACTCCTCCACATTAGGACTATTCCGACAAGCAATAAGAGAAATTATGGCGGAATTATTATTTAAATGCAAAAAAAAAAACTTTTGAACAAAATTATCATTAAAAAGCCAACATAATTATCTTTAAAATACAAACAGAATAATTATTCAAACGAAAAAAATAATTATCTGGCCGCAAATAACAACAGAATTATCATTAAAGTGCAACCAGAATTATCTTCAGAACGGAAAAAGAATTATCATTAGAACGCATACAGAATAATCATTAAAACGCAGACAGAATTATCATTAAAACGCAAATAGAATTATCTTTAAAACGCAAACGGAATAATTATCAAAAGGCAAATAAAATTATCATTAAAACGCCAATAGACTTATCTTCAAAACGCAAACGGAATAATTTTTAAATCGCTAACAGAATCATCATTAAAATGCAAACAGATTTTTCTCTTTAAAACGCAAACAGAATTATATTTAAAACGTAAACAGAATTGTCATTAAAACGCAAACAGAGCTTTTGTTAGAACGCAAACAAAAATATAATCAAAATGCGAACAGATCTTTAAAACGCAAACAGAATACACATTAAAACGCAATCAGAATTATCATCTGCACGCAAACAGAATAGTCATTAAAACGCGAACATTATTATCTTTAAAACGCAAACGGAATAATTATTCGAACGCAAACATTATTATCTAGTTAACGCAAGCGGAATAATCATTAAAAAGCCAAAACAGAGAATTAGCATCAAAGTGCAACCAGAATTATCTTCCAAACGGAACAGAATTATCATTAAAACGCAGAATTATCGTAAAACGCAAATAAAACTATCATTAAAAAACGCAAACAGAATTATCTTTTAAACAACAACGTATTAATTATTAAAACATAAACGGAATTATCATTAAAACGCGAACAGAAATATTGAAAACGCAAACGGAATAATTATTTGAACGCAAAAAAAATATATTTTAATCGAAAACATAATTATCTTTAAAACGCAAACAGAACTATCATTAAAATGCAAATAGAATTATCTTTAAAACGCAAACAAAATTATCTTCAAAACGCAAACAGAATAAACGTTAAAACGCAAATGGAATGATCATTAAAGTACAAACAGAATGATTTTTAAAACGCAAACAGAATAACCATTAAAACACAAACAGAATTGTCCCTTTAAACGCAAACAGAGTTTTTGTTCAAACGCAAACAGAATTATCATTAAAATGCAAACAGAATTATCTTTAAAACGCGAACAGAATGGTCATTAAAACGCAAACAGAATTAGCATTTGAACACAAGCAGAATTATCGTTAAAACGCAAATGGAATTATTATTTAAACGCAACCGCCTCATTCTGGAATTCAGCACGCATAGCAGGATGTTCTTGTCATGTATATGAACAAGTTAACAGTCGGACATGTTGGTCTGCAGCCTGTGGTATGTCCCATATACTGGCCACTTAAACTACCTTAATTAGTTATTCAGAATGTTTCAATATACGAGAAACAGGATACTGCTGTAAGAAAGAATGACTCGATTATTTCACAGTTACTTGTTTATGCGATGTAAAGGTAAACATTGCAGGTGCCATTAATGGTTTTACTTGTTGTCATGAGAAATTTATTTCCTTGTGTGTGATGCCTATTATTTTGTTAAGTTCGTTGCTCTGTGCTAAAATTTTTATCGCAGACTTCCAAGAGCAATATAATTGCGGCGGTCAAATTCCTATTGTTGCCATATCTTGTCATAATTGGTGCTAAAATATGAACACAATAACACCACGAAACAAACTGCGCATTACATCAATCATAACAGCCAACATGTGAAGCTTCCTAAATAATCTCGGAACAGAAATTCTCTAATTACCCTTGACATTTCTGCACCCTAGCTAAAGCCTTATTTTTGGCCAGTTCTTTCCTAACCTTTCTAGAGAATCTATGTAGACATAAAAAAAGGGTCTGACAAGTCTTTGCGGACGTGCAGTTTGTTCTGCATGTATGCTGAATGCATATGCACTCTGTACTTTCTGCAAAGGATAAGAAAACAGCAAAAGAAAGGATGATAAACCATCGTGCAAGTTTAGAGTATCGGTCAATTTGCCGTTCCATTAGCATGCGTGTACAATCTGATTGAACGAAAGCATTTTCCGTTCTCAAATAGACGACATCGTGTTCTCTTCACTTAAGAAACGTGTTAGGGGAGAGTCGGGTAACTTCGGACAGCGGGTAAATTCGGACACTGGCATTGTTTCCTTTATATGTCAGTTGTTTGGAACAAAAACAAAAATTAACTGGCAAAACAGAGAAAATCCTGATGAGACGGCTCATAATGAGCCGTCTCATCTGGAATTTCACTGTTTGCATTTGTATGTCCGAATTTACCCGCCTGTCCGAAGTTACCCGACTCTCCCCTAGTATACTGTTGTAATATGCCTGTCTCAGTTTCACCATCATTCATCCATAAAGTAAAGGTAAAGGTTTCCCAAAGCCTAGTAGCCGTATGGGGCAGTGGGGGTTAGGGGGGAAACAGCATATGACAGGCTGATTCCATTTCTCCCCTTTCTCTGCCTCATCCATCCCTGATTCGAAACAGATACCCATTTACTTCTTGGTTGACAGAAAGGGTTTTCATCGATATACGACAGTATATAAACCATGCAATTGTTGTTTTTTTTCACAGTGAAAATATAGAAAAAATCAAAGTTTTGCTCAGCATATTTTCTTCCAGGATTTGTAACAGTTCTTTTTTCGCGGTCTTTAACCTTCCCTGATTCGAAAAAAGGTATCCGTTCACCACTAGACTGACAGAGTGCTTCAGTCGTGGGCCTGTCCGTAGGGGATTCGAACCCGCGATCGTCAGCACTATAGCCAAATGCCTCTAACAACTCGACCGTTGCGTCCTGCTTATACACAAGAGAATCAACATAAGTTCTTAAACGGTATATTAAAACTGCTGTAGTCATCTGTATTGAAAATTCACAGACACTCTTGTTTTAAATTATTTTATTTTGTTTAGTTGGCCAAAGGTCCTATTTTCCGTACAACAAGTGTATTATGCTAAGTTCTTGTTGTCTTTGTTGCTCATGATCTTCATAAAACATCTTGTTGGATTAATATCCCGCTAATCTCCAATAAAGCATTTCATTAATACTACTATTCCAAGATCTCTCTCTCTCTCTCTTTCTCTCTCTCTCTCTCTCTCTCTCTCTCTCTCTCTTCAAAACTCTCTTGGATCCTGCTGCCATTGAATACCATTTCCAATAAACTACCTAGACTATTTACCAGTTCTAAGTAAAAAATACAGGTGTTTAATTAAAATATGAAATGCTGAGTAAAAATGTAATAAAAACTAAAAGTTTTCTTGCGTAATTAAATTCTAATTCTGAAATATCAGTTTTATTTACCGCTTCAGTTGCAGTAACCGTACAATTTTCTGTCATAAAGCGCAAATATTATTATAATAAATGTCACAAAAACACGTTTATTTTTCAATAACTCTTACAGAAGTTTGCGCTGCAGCGTGTTTTAGCGCATAGATTTGTTGTAAATATGCTGTAGATTTCTATCTTCCTTGCTTTTATATTGTGCTGTAGAGGCTTATAAACCTCAGGTGTCAGATGTTTCAAAGGTTTGTTTTGAATTCCATGCGAATCCGAGTCTTCGAAGGGAAAGGGGGAGAAAGTAAAGATATGTTGGTCTCTCACACATTAAGAGTGCTATACTGCTAATCGCCCTTTGAATGTTATGTATTCCTTTTCTTCAGCTTCACCGTGCTGATTCGTTGTACGAGAGACTCAAGTCCCCGACAAGGCAATACCGTTCGCATACAGCTGCTCTTATATTCTGCCTAATAGCCAGACATCAAATGCGCTTCAAAGCACGGGATTTTTTGTCAGTGTTTCGCATCGGTAGCTGAAAGCATATGAGCCGCGACACGAGAAAACCGACAATGTGGTTGTGCACCCAGTGCAGCCTCAGCTCAGCCTGGGCATCCGCTCACTTTGATCAGACTCTTCATTAAGTGCTCAAAGGGTAGCTAAGGGTGTAAGCTACCTCCATGCGGACAGCGAAGACTCTGGTCAGACTGGGCGGATGCCCAGGCTGATCTGAGTCTACGCTGGGCACACAACCACATTGTTGGTTTTGTCGTGTCGCGGCTCATTTGTTTCTCTGCAATGTAAATTAGATGACAGACTTATTAAACAGTAGGTCTTCCAAATTTCTTGGTAAGTTTCTGGGTTAACTTACATTCAATAACTCGATAAGCTTTATGCAACGATATACACGCATTCATATATACTCAAAAGCAAAAATAACGCATATTTTTCGTTTTGGTGTTTTTATGTCAAAATAAAAATCTGCTGAAATTGGCAAAACCGGGAAGATATTATCAATGCATGGACTACACTTTGTCGCAAACTTATTGAAATTTTATTCGTTTATTCATGCGGAACAAAGGCGTAAACAACGAAGGGGTCAATTTCAAAATTCACAAATACTGATCAGTAAACTCATGTTCTTGAACTGAGTTGTGCCAGGCTTAAAAACTGATGCCCTCTTTATCTAGGACACTACAATGTCTTAGAAACGTCATCAAGAATTTTCAGCATTGCTTACTGGTTATAAACAAAGTTATGCCCCTTTGAGCAAATCCCGTAAAGTGGGCAAGTTTTGCGATAGCAAAAGAAAAGTTTGTGGATTTTGCAGCAAAACGAATTGGAAATGGATTCCAATTCGGGTTAAACAAAAGGGTAAGTGTTCAGTAATAAATGGAGTGTGTAACAAAGGGAAGTAACTCTGTACGTCCTTCCAATAATGCAACCACAGATTGAACTTTTGGGCTCTGGATCCTTGAACTCACTGGGCAAAATTGAATGAAAATCATACAGCATCTTTATCATAGAGAGCAGTCTACGGTAAGCGAATGGGAAGACAAGATTTTATCCAGAAAAACACTTTCATCGGCTTTTAAATTTCTTAACTCAAACCGGAAGTGAGCAAAATACGTGCTCATCTAAAACCAAAATTTGTTTTGAACGGGTCCTTTACCCATAGCCTTACTCATTTTGAATCCCAAATTACCAGAATTTTCTTATAATTTGACGATTCAGACGATTTTCAAAAACTTCGAAAAACTTTGGGAAAATGCAGTTTTTTGCATGTGCGATTAAACTGTGTACGAATCAAGTTTTAAACCGTTTTATACCGTTTTCTAGTTGGGTACATCATGATGAACTCACGTGCAGTAAAATCGTATTGATAATTTATTTTGTGCCACTGTGAGCCAGAATTTCGTGATTTTTGCCTTTTTGACAAAAATCTAAATATTTTTTCAAAGGATTGCGCTGTGGCAAGAAAATGCTGCAGAACTTATGGCCGGGTATAGGCAAATCCCAGTATTAAGTTAAAAGTAAAATATCATTACATTTAATGAGGCAAAACAAGACACTAAAAATATGCGTTTCTTTTGCTGTTGAGTATATGACATTATTAAAAATATGGACGAAAACCATTTATTACGACAGAGGCGGCAGATTGTATCTACAGTCAACCTCTCTACTGTCGCTCTACTCCAAACATTTGAAAAAGAAAATGATAGACAGGTCTTGCCGGCATCAAATATACCCGTCCGAGCTCGGGGTGGTAAACTTTGGCGAAGATGGCGTAAGCAAATCGACATTCAAGTATGGCAAGGGCATATTAACTTGAAGTAGTGGAGGGAATATTTCGATTCTCGTACTATCTTAGCTCGCTGTTCTATCTCCTTCTCTTTGGGAGACGGGTCGATATAGACTGAAATACTATCACAGAAAGCCGTACAGTTCAAACCAAAAACCCTCCGAGCATACTTTATCTCGACAAAAGAAAAAAAAACGGAGTGCATTTTCGATCACAGTTACAGCCAGATTTGAGAAAAGAAACTTTTGTTGAGTCTGACTTAATTTTATCGTTGCTGTCAAAATAATATTTCGGTTGAAGCCCACAGCTTATTGCAAGTATGATTCGCTGGCTTTCTTCAATTCTTGACAAGTTACTTACCTAAACTTTAAGAGTAACTACACTTCAGGAACTGACTGACTACTTGAGATTTCATTTTCTGAGCCAAGTCCGGAGCTCTTGGCACGAAGCCATTTAAGGTGCTCTTGTCAGACTTAATGGCAATCTGAGAATTTTTTGTAAAGATTTCATAAATATGGAAAGAGAAAGTTATTTAAAAACTTATGGTAGCATGGGTTTTCAAAGTAATCTTTTTGACGAAGATCAGATCATGACTCTGACATGGGTTTATCTATAATCCAATGGTCATGTTTATTTTAACTTGAATGGTGAGACGTGTCTAATGCTGCCAATAAAATTTCGGGTAATCTGCACACTCATTTCTAGAAGCTTTTATCTGTATATGAACTTTCTTTGAAAACTCACTATTTGTATATTATTCTGCTTAAATTTGTCCAGACAGCTCCGAGAAAATACTGTTTAAAACATAAAATAAAATTTGCTATACAAGTCTAGGTTATTTTGCTTGGCAGCAACTTTGGACGACTGTTCGAAATTCAGTCGACTTAAGTTGCTTAAACAACAGTAAATTAAAAGAAAAAAATGGAAAATATCCCTGGCTGTATCTTATATGTATATTACTGGAAAGTCCTGCGGTCGTATTTATAAAACAGCTTAAGTCGTTCCTATGCTGTGGCTAAGGCTCAGTTTCTATGAAGGAGATTCCCTACAACTTTGAAATTTGCTCTGGAGGAATAGTCTTTTTAGACTGTTCCTCCAAAGCAAATTTCATAGTTGTAGGGGATCTCCTTCATAGAAATTCAGCCTTAGCAACAGCGTAGCAACCTCTTAAGTCGTTTTATAAATATAGCCCCTAGTTCAAAATCTACAAAGTTATCTTGCTTGGCATCAGCTTGGGACAACTGTTCGAAATTACATGTAGGTCGACACAAGTTGTCTAAAATGTAAAATAGAAAATATTCCTGACTGATATATTTTACAATATTAGTGCTATAGTACTGATTCAGATACTTTGATAATGTAGTCAGTACTTAAATGCATTGATAACATGATCATTTAAAGAAAGGACTTCGGAAGGGTCAATCAACCAAACTCTTTTTATGTAAAGTCGTCTGAAGATATTCTAAACTCAAAGAGACTTGTCAGTCGCGAAGTGAATCCTATCAGAATTTAGCTTCTACATTTGGATTAATTTGGCCTGTTTCCATTCATCTGTAGCAGACATTTTTTTCCTGGCCGTGGGAACTGAAGTGGCTTGGCCCGGAACTCAAAGTTTGACGTTTCTGGTGTAGGCGTCCCTTGCCTGATATCTTGCGTCAGTAAATGTGTGCTCATGCGTTAGGATGTAGGGGAAGGGGATGTGGGTTTCTGCCTAGACCTGCCCATTATCTGCTTAATTTCTGTTTTAAAGTTTAGTGGGACTTGGGCGGTTGGGTACATTAGTGCGTATCTGTGACACTGGGCTTCGTATGGGTACTTTGTATCCGCCAAAAAAGGTGTAACTGTGCTAACCTTTGACAGAATCTATTCAAATTCAGTCAGATTTGAGAAATATTTGTAAACTAGAACTGTCGGAGAATTTGACTATACCCCCGCTTAACTGCTTTGATCAAATAGTGTTATTTTTGAATACATGAAGTATAAAGAAAGAGAACTCATTGTCAACATGTATACCAAATATCAATATATCCCTGTCTATGTAATACACAGTAAAATGATTTCACACAGACAGATAGAAAAATTAAACATGTATGTAAGACATAAGTCTTTATAAATCTGTATACCAAATATAAAGAGTCAAACTAGAAAGGGATGCTGTGAAATTTGTTATAAAAATTCAAAGTAAGGAGAGAAAGAAAAACTGGAAAAATATAGGGAAGAATAAGCAGAAGAAAGCTGGTTCTTGATCCCACAATACAACAATTATAATCAACCTGCAAACAAAATAATGCTACTCTAACTTGCAATGGCTGCATAGACATCTTTGACAAAAATGTTATTAGTCAAAGTATGGAGAGAAAGAAAATCGGACAAATTCAGGGGAGAATATGTCAGCTAACGGCTGGTTTGCAATCCCACAATACAATAAGTCGTTATCAATCTATACCAAATATGAACACTCTACCTTGAAGGGTTGCTGTGAAATATGTTACGAAAAATTGTATTATTCAGTGTGAGGAAAGAAAATTGGACAAATACAGGGAGAAATATGCCAGATACAGCTGGTTTGCAGTCCCACAATACAATAAGTCGTTAACAATCTGTACATCAAATAAGAACATTTTACCTCGAAGGGTTGCTGTGAAATCTGTTACGAAAAAATGGATTTCAATGCAAAGAGAGAAAGAAAATCAGTCAAATACAGGGAAAAATTAAAGGAGAAGGCCGGTTTGCAATTCCACGATACAACACATCGTCATCGACCTGCATACCAAATATGACTACTCTAGCTTGTATAGTTGTAGAGAAATCTTTGACGAAAAATTTCATTATTTGAAGTATGGAAATAAAGAAGATTGGACAAATAAAGGGAAGAATAAGCAGGAGAAGGCTGGCTTGCAATCCCACGATACAACACACCGTCGTCAACCTGTATGCCAAATATGCTCATTCTAGCTTGTACGGTTGTGGAGAAATCTTTGACGAAAAAATTGATCACAAAGGGACGGACGGAAGGACGGACGGAGGGACAGAAGGGCAGACGGACAGATGTAAACCAGTATACCCCCCCACACTTTTTCAAAGCGGGGGTATAAAGAGAAACTAGTTTTACACATTCATGGAAAGACATTACAGTCATCTCAACAACCACACATGGACAGCCAACAGTATAGCTTACATCAGCCACAGTCGCGCTACATGTATCATGGTACAGAAATAACGTGAATGTTGTTCATGATGAAACTGCTACGCAAAATGAAAAAAGTCAATAAGCAATGCTTTTTAGATCCCCCCCCCCCCCCCCCCCCCCGCACAGTAATGGTCAGAAAAGAAAACTCACTTGTTCCGGACAAAACAAATACAAAGGGAAATAACTCTTACAGAATTGGCCCATAGTTTTATAAAAGTTTATCTTGTGGATGACAGTCTTCCTGCAACATTTCATTATTGCCTTTACTAGACAATGAAACAAAAAGTAAAACAAACTTTTTTCTATCATAATTTGAATTTCAAAGTGCAAGTGTGATCTTGAAATGAGGTCAAGGTAACCAAATATAATCACTTCTTTCCCCGATCCCAAGAAAATATCTGTGCTACTTCTGTCACATTCCATCAATTAATTCACGAGATAGAGGACACACAAGGCAATTTTTTAGAGTCTTTATACTGCGGAGACCTTAAAAATGGGGTCAAGGTCACCAAAATCTAATCAACGCTTTCCTATGCCCTAATGATGTGTTTGTGCTAGTTTGGTAAAATTACAGCCATTAGTTCAAGTAAAAGCGATATTCTTTCCAAGTGCCAGTGTGACCTTAAAATGAGATAAAGATCACCAGAATGTTATCACTTCTTTCCCATGTCCGAATGATATTTGTGTGCTAGTTTGGTCGAATTCCATCAATTAATTCATGAGACAGAGCGCACTCAATGCTCATTTTGGGAGTCTTTATAATGAAGTGACCTTGAAAATGAGGTGAAGGCCACCAACGTTAAGTCACTTCTTTGTCCTGTCCTAATAATGTATCTGTGCTAGTTTGGTCCGGTTCCAGCCATTGGTTAAACAGATAATATGCACACAAGCTTTTACTGCCTTTTAGTGTAGTGACCTTTTAAATGAGGTAAAGGTCACCAAAATCTAATCACTTCTTTGTCTTGCCCTAATAGTGTATCTGTGCTAGTTATGGTCACATTCTAGTTATTGTTTAAAGAGATATTTTGCACACAAGCTTTTGACTGCCTTTTATTGTAGTGGCCTTTAAAATGAGGTAAAGGTCACCAACACCTAACCACTTCTTTGTCCTGTCCTAATGATACATCTATGCTAGTTTGATTAAATTCCAGTCATTAGTTACAGAGATATTGTGCACACAAGCCTTTTTCTGACTTTTATTGTAGTAACCTTGAAAATAATGTCAAGGCCACCAAAATCTAATTACTTCTTTCTCCTGTCCTAATGATATATCTGTGTTATTTTATTCGAATTCCAGCCATTGGTTAATGAGATATTATGCACACAAGCTTTTCAGTGCCTTTAATTGTAGTGACCTTGAAAATGAGGTAAAGGTCACCAACACCTAAACACTTCTTTGTTCTGACCTAATAATACATCTATGCTAGTTTGGTTACATTCTAGCCATTGGTTAAAGAGATATTGTGCACACAAGCCTTTTACTGACTTTTATTGCAGTGGCCTTGGAAATGAGGCCAAGGTCACAAAAAATTTGACCACTTCTTTGTCCTGTCCCAATGATATATCTATGATATTTTATTTAAACTCCAGCTATTTGTTGAAGAGATATTGTGCGCACAAGCTTTTACTGCCTTTTATTGTAGTTACCTTGAAAATGAGGTCAAGGCCACCAAAATCCAATCACTTCTTTGTCCTGTCCTAATGATATATCTGTCCTAATGTTATGTCAGTAAAAAGCTTGTGTGCAAAATATCTCTTAAACCAATGGCTGGAATTTGACCAAACTAGCACAGATATATTATTAGGACAGGACAAAGAATTAGGTTTTGGTGACCTTGACCTTAATTCCAAGGCCCATTCACAGTTCCATAAGAGAATACGTTTATTATACCCCCGCAAACTTTGTTTGCGGTGGGGTATACTGTTTTCACGTTGTCCGTCCGTCCATGTGTCCGTCCGTAACACTTTGGTTTTTTTCCTAAAATCTTGGAAACGCAGTGATGGAGATTCATCAATTTCTGCAGACACATTGAATTTAATGAGATGTACGTACATAAGAAAAAGTAAGAGCTAGGGACCAATTCTCTTAGAGTTATTGCCCTTTGTAAAATTTCTTAAGGCATTGTAAAAAGCTTGTGTGCACAATATCTCTGTAACCAATTGCTGAAATTTGACCAAACTAGCACAGATACATCATTAGGACTGGACAAAAAAGTAGTTAGATTTTGGTGACCTTGGCTTTATTTTCAATGTCACTAGAATAAAAGGCAGTAAATAGCTTGTGTGCACAATATCTCTTTAACCAATGGCAGGAATTTAACCAAACTAGCACAGATATATCATTAGGGCAGTACTGTTAATGTAGTGACCTTGAAAATAAAGTCAAGGTCACCAAAATATAATCACGTTTTTGTTCTGTCCCAATGATATATCTGTGCTAGTTTGGTCAAATTCCTGCCATTGGTTAAAGAGATATTGTGCACACAAGCTTTTTACTGCCTTTTATTCTAGTGACCTTGAAAATGAGGTCAAGGTCACCAAAATCTAACCACTTATATGTCTTGTCCTAATTATGTATCTATGTTTGTTTGGTCAAATTCAAGCCATTGGTTACAGAGATATTGTGCACACAAGCTTTTTACAATGCCTTAAGAAATTTTACAAAGGGCAATAACTCTAAGAGAATTGGCCCCTAGCTCTTACTTTTTCTTATGTACGTACATCTCATTGATATCAATGTGTCTGCAGAAATTGATGAATCTCCATCACTGCGTTTCCAAGATTTTAGGAAAAAAACCAAAGTGTTACGGACGGACACATGGACGGACGGACAACGTGAAAACAGTATACCCCACCGCAAACAAAGTTTGCGGGGGTATAATAAACGTACTCAGTTATGGAGCTGTGAATTTGCCTTATAATTTAACTTTCAACTGAGAACGAAACAAGCATATTAAGTATGATTAGATATAATCGTTTGTGAATATAAATGGGGCTTCGAAAGAAAAATATTCTATATGAAACTTTGAATATCGATGAATCAGCCTACCTCTTCGCCCCGTCAGTCTATGTTTAATCAGTTATGCTTCCATTATTTTTACAAAATGAAGATCATATTGTATATCACAGGCATTTTAGAAATGATTAAACTAAAGGTAGTGATTTATGGTAAATATACTCAACAGCAAAAGAAACGCATATTTTTAGTGTCTTGTTTTGCCTCATTAAATGTAATGATATTTTACTTTTAACTTAATACTGGGATTTGCCTATACCCGGCCATAAGTTCTGCAGCATTTTCTTGCCACAGCGCAATCCTTTGAAAAAATATTTAGATTTTTGTCAAAAAGGCAAAAATCACGAAATTCTGGCTCACAGTGGCACAAAATAAATTATCAATACGATTTTACTGCACGTGAGTTCATCATGATGTACCCAACTAGAAAACGGTATAAAACGGTTTAAAACTTGATTCGTACACAGTTTAATCGCACATGCAAAAAACTGCATTTTCCCAAAGTTTTTCGAAGTTTTTGAAAATCGTCTGAATCGTCAAATTATAAGAAAATTCTGGTAATTTGGGATTCAAAATGAGTAAGGCTATGGGTAAAGGACCCGTTCAAAACAAATTTTGGTTTTAGATGAGCACGTATTTTGCTCACTTCCGGTTTGAGTTAAGAAATTTAAAAGCCGATGAAAGTGTTTTTCTGGATAAAATCTTGTCTTCCCATTCGCTTACCGTAGACTGCTCTCTATGATAAAGATGCTGTATGATTTTCATTCAATTTTGCCCAGTGAGTTCAAGGATCCAGAGCCCAAAAGTTCAATCTGTGGTTGCATTATTGGAAGGACGTACAGAGTTACTTCCCTTTGTTACACACTCCATTTATTACTGAACACTTACCCTTTTGTTTAACCCGAATTGGAATCCATTTCCAATTCGTTTTGCTGCAAAATCCACAAACTTTTCTTTTGCTATCGCAAAACTTGCCCACTTTACGGGATTTGCTCAAAGGGGCATAACTTTGTTTATAACCAGTAAGCAATGCTGAAAATTCTTGATGACGTTTCTAAGACATTGTAGTGTCCTAGATAAAGAGGGCATCAGTTTTTAAGCCTGGCACAACTCAGTTCAAGAACATGAGTTTACTGATCAGTATTTGTGAATTTTGAAATTGACCCCTTCGTTGTTTACGCCTTTGTTCCGCATGAATAAACGAATAAAATTTCAATAAGTTTGCGACAAAGTGTAGTCCATGCATTGATAATATCTTCCCGGTTTTGCCAATTTCAGCAGATTTTTATTTTGACATAAAAACACCAAAACGAAAAATATGCGTTATTTTTGCTTTTGAGTATACATGCAAATATCTGCATAAAACCATAAAAAATAACGTATCTCCCTGAACGTTAGCAGACTTCCTCTTTTTGCTTTTCTCTACAGTTTAGAATACAAAATAGAGGTGCATGCTGCTTACAAATGTGTTTTATGAGGAAAGATCAAACGGTAGTTTTTCTGAGTAGAAATCTAAAAGAATAACATCATTATTGAAAATTTACGTAGCGCTAAAGATACACTATTGCATTATGAAGAGCGTCCTGGCAATTTTTTGTTCAACTCTTTCTCAAATATTGTAAGGTTGACCAGATGAAAACAGTAGCTTTTTCTCAAATGTTCAACCATGTACAAGAGGCATATACACTGGATGCATTAATTCAATATATGATAGGCAAGCATACCTATATAACACCCACAATTAAATAAATAAATAATACATTACTGATACTATGACAAGTGTGTAAATAGAATTCTTCAACCTTATTAAAATAGTCTCATCTGTGGGTTGTGACAAAAAAAAATGGACACAAGCTACGTCTGTTTTTATCTGCTCAGCCTGATAATGTGTGAAAGAGTTGGATAAAAACAATTACTAGGACGCTCGTTGTAATGTAACAAGGTGACATCAGCACTAAGAATATTTTCAATAACGATAATATTTTTTCAGATTTATGCGCAGAAAATTACCCTTTGATCTTTCCCTATAAAAACACTTTTTAACATCAACAAATCCTGCATTTTGGGATTCTAAATTTTGAGAAACAACATAAAGAAGACATCTGCTAAGTTTTGGGAAGACCAGTTGTATTTCCAGCGTTTTCTGCAGATTTTAGTCTATGCCCCAAATCAGTAATTATCACCACCTTAATGAATACAATATATTTGTACGATCTAGCCATGAGAAAGTTCTTTAGACTATGTCGGATCACATATACCACGAATACTTTCCTTATAGATTGGTCGGACATACCAGGGTAATATTTTTCAGGGAGTGACTGCATATGAGCCGCGACACGATAAAACCAACAAACTGGTTGTGCGACCAGCACAGACTCAGATCAGCCTGGACATCCGCCCAGTCTGATCAGACCCTTCGCTTAGCGCTTAAAGGGTAGCTTAGGGTCTGAGCTAGCTCCATACGGACAGTGAAGACTCTGGTCAGACTGGGCAGATGCCCAGACCGATCTGAGTCTGTGCTGGGCGCACATCCAATTTGTTTGCTTTCTCGTGTCGCGGCTCATACCAGGAGCTTTCTCCTTGTCTGTCTGAATGTACCCAGCTAGCAGCACTGTCTCGTGGACAAACCGAGCGGAATTTTCTCGCCGTGTAATTGCACATTCCTTGTGTACTATTGTCAAGTCAGCTAAATTCGGACAGCAGGTAAATTCGGACAGTGACATTATTTCCTATATATGTCAATTGTTTGGAATTAAAACAAAACAATAACTGGCCAAACAGTGAAAATCCTGATGGGACATCATGAGCCGTCTCATCTGGATTTCACTGTTTGCAATGGTATGTCCGAATTTACCTGCTGTCCGAATTTACCTGACTTGACCCTATTCGTATGGCGCTACACAGATTTTATAATAAAGATTGGCGTCATGTGGAGAGGTGCTTTATAGGACAACGCGTTCTTTTGATACTCAAATCAGCCTGAGCTTTTCTGCATACTGACATGACACGGTATTCGCTGTTCCTATATCTCATAGCTCGTAAATTATATATCTGAAACAATAAAGGCTAATCAGACTACGCGGATGCGCAGGCGGATTTGAGTCTTTTTTTTCGAGCATGCTATCGATAAGGTCCATTTTATGAATTACAAAGCAGATTTTATAAATAGCAGTTTAATCAATTTTCATGTAACTGATGAGCTATATTAGTTTTGCTTTTTATTTAGGAACAGCGGGAATATGGCTCATGCTGTTATGTTTGGTCAGATGAGAAAGACACAGTAACTAATAACTTCTTTGATAGTCTTTAACATTGCATTCAATATATAACGCCTTTGTTATATTATGTCTCTGATTTATTCTGTGTTTTCTTCACTATGAATAGCTCCACCCATACTGAAATATGATTTATCAATTACATAATCAACTTTTTTTTCTAAAATTCTTGATGACTCTAGATTATTGCCCTAATTATCTCATAAAATAACTGTTCAAAATAAGTAAGGGTTAGTAAGACATTTAAGAAAGCAGAATTAACAAAAAAAGTAGATGAATATAAAACTGTTATAACTCATTAAAGACATATTCATAGAGACCTTCAGGTGCAGCGCCTTAATATGACTTGATAACTGGCAAGTGCAGTGTTGCGGAACTTAATCGATGTTGTTTCTGTCAAATACGCATACATGTAATTCCAAAAGCAGAATACCGATTTTATTTTTCTCTCCAGCTACCCATTCGTATGAATGAATTTCTTGAGAGAGAAATAACTGGAACCTGTCGCTCATAAAAATGACTATATACGGCTAACTATATAAAGAAGGTATTTTTAAACGGACACATAAAAAAAGAACAGAGGGTTGAAAACATCTCTAAATAACTAGAAGGCTCCTTCGCTACCGGTTTCTTTCTTCAGTGGGGTCAGTACTCAAATTCAGGTGTTTCCATATGTCACCCTGGAAAGGTTTATAATTGGGTTGCTGTCTAGAAACCGGTAGAAACGGACTCTTTTCTTTTTTTTATCATGCAAAGTCGATAACAGTAAATAAATGTGCTCTCGTTTGATAGATTTTTAGACATAGAAATTGAGTTATTATGCTACAACAAATGTATTGCCATTTCAGAAACTTTGTACAGTGTGATCATCTCAATGTCATAAAATGTTGGCGTTGTTTTATGCTTGCTACCATATTTACATTTGCTGTATTTTTTCTCTTATGCCACCTTTGAGTGACCTGGGATTTTTTGCTAAATAAAAGGTTTGTTCAGTTCTGTTATGTTCAATATGAAGAGTGATACGTTTAAGCTTGGCACGTGACCTAGCGTAAATTGAAAGTAGACAAGGGGTCGATACCCGAATTTTGCACGAATCCAGCACAGCAATGGCTCATCATTTTTATGCAAACTTTATGTAGACAGTCGCCTAATGCCTCAGATACTTTTTTCATGGATTAAACGGTGGGCGAAATTGAGGTGTAGACCCGTGTTACTCTAGACCAGGTGATCTGCTATGACTGTTTCTGTTTTAGCTGAATATCGTCTCTTGAATAGTGCTCTATCAATAAACAACAATAATCTAACCCAGCCATTATTATTTATTTTTATACTCACCTCTATATCAAAATGTCCCCTACTTTTTGTGAGCAGTATATAATAAACGAACGAACATGGGTCCCACTGTGACATTTTAAGGTAATTTTTTAAGAATGACAATGCACAAAATGAGCTCCCTGACAAAAACGGGACTCACAACATATGCTAACATGGTAGTATCAAATCAGCCTAATGACTTCCAATTTGCTTCCTTGGACAAAATAGCCCCTCCAAAATGAAGGTTTGCTGAAAGAAAACAATTTGTTCTTAGATGATAATTTTTTTTCCTTTAAGAGATGACCCCCATTTAGAATTGAGGCAAAATCAATATGAAAGAGTTGCCGTCCATGCAAGTGTACCCATTCACCTTAGGTACAACCTGCCGACTCTCAGCAATCGGAGCCCAGGTGTTCAAAATGACGTCGTTAGTTAGGGACGTTAAATTTTCAAACATGCTGTATGCAAAACCATGGACTTTTTCCGAAAAAATGTGAGGAACTTTTGCAAGCTCGTCACTATTTTAGCCCAAAATATTAGCCTGCTTGATTTTGTGTGTGCTAGAAGACTTAACAAGTCCTTCACTAACGACTTTGTGAAGCCAAATATGCCCTTGCAAACAGAAGGTCCTTGCACATTTCCATTTATATTCAGGCTTTTCTGAGTCTTCAACGTCCACAAATGTTAAAACCACCATTAAAGCGTGTCCTGCCGTATGGAATATGGGAATGTCCAGCTGATTGACGCATTCTTGCAAATCAAGCAAAATATATTTAGACTACAGTGGCTTAATTTTAGAATTTTAACTGCCCTGTAAGAAAACCTATCTTAAAACTTACCGTGACGAAATGCGCATGTTAAGAAAGCATACACACTTGCTGTATCAGTTTAAGACACGAACAGCATCGTTTTCTATGAAAGGTACTACAGGTCTATTAATTTATCGAGCGAAACGCGCACGATTTGACTATACTGCGAGTGTGCGCAGGCTGCGACCAGCATGCAGAACCTCACAACACGTCTAATAACTAGTTAATTGATTAATAAAAGATTCAAAACTCGCTTATTACCCGTTATCAGAAGAAAAGAGTAACCGCACATGCGTGGGATGAAACAGAAATACAAACAAATATCAATATATACTGCCAAGTTTAGCCAATTGAGTCGCGACACGACAAAACCAACAAAGTGGCATGTGCGCCTAGCGAAGACACGGACCAGCCTGGGCCTTGCTGTTCGCATAGCGGTAGCTTAGACTCTTAGCTATCCATTAAGCGCACAACAAAGACTTTGATCATAGTAGGCGAACGCCCAGGTTGATCGGAGTGTTCACTGGACGCACAAGCCACTTTTTTGGTTTTGTCTTGTCACGGCTCAATTACACTGCCGAGTTTAGCCAATTATTTATACCTTAATATTATCATGGAAATCATTGGACAAAATTAATGGAAATTAAAGTCTTCTCCGACAAGTTTAGAAGGAACCTTGATAAATATTTTATGAGACATCTATTCAAGTCTGACGTGAAACACTGTCAGGCAAGTGACATGAACTTTAAGTACAATTCGAATCGGTATCGAGACTGCTGCGATTCCATTTAATGAGAATCTCGTATAAATGCATAGTTTGTCAAGTGATGCGAGCTTTCTTCAAGCAATGGTTTGGTTTAAACATATTTCTTCAATAAATTTACATTATAATACATATGTAGACAACACAACTGAACAAATGAAATGGATCAGAACGAAAGTTGAAAGCGTATAGAGCTATGTCACCCCGCAAAATGTTATAAAAACGCAAAGTGTTATAAAATTTATACCAACGCAAAATGTTGTAACTTTATAACATTTTGCGCTGAATCTCAATACCAATAAAAACGCAAAATGTTATACATTTCTTAACCCCGCAAAATGTTATAACAACGTAAAATATTATAACAATTATAGGAACGAAAAATGGTATATAGTTATAGCATTTTGCGTCGAATCTCCAAACTATTAAAAACGCAAAATGTTATAAATTTCTTCACCCCGCATAATATAATTACAACGCAAAATGTTATAACAATTATAGGAACGCAAAATCTTATAACTTTATAACATTTTGCGTTGAACCCATTTTTGTATTAGATTTGACATTTGACGCAAACTGTTAAGGTTTAAACGTTTTGTTTTGTACGAACTGTTACCACGTATTGTGTTGTTATAAATTTTGCGGGAGGATGAAACTTGTAACATTTTGTGTTGATAAAAGATTTGAAATTTGAGGTAAAATTTTATAATATTTTGCGTGTTATGATATTGTTATAATATTTTGCGATATATCATTTTGAGGGGTGAAAGTAATTTATAACCTTTTGTCTATCTTATGAGCTATAAAATTCGACGCAAAATGTTATAACTTCTTATTGCATGTATTACTAAATATAGTAACGAATATCTTGGATACGCAGTCCAATATGGCTCGTGATTCCTTTCCCCATATCAGCCCGCTCGTGCAAAGCCATATCGGCCCGCTCGTGCAGTCATATCAGCCCGCTCATTCGAAAACAAGATGGCGGAACGCAAACGGGAACAGATGTAAATTTATGGCTTGAGCGACTGGATTTAATGATATGGAGGAGAACAGACCGACAGGGACTGCTACACGGCTGAGAAAGTTTGTAGAGATTGCTTGTAGAGAAATCGAAAATCGTAAACACAACGCGACAGTCTTTACAGACTCAGACAGTTGGAGCAATCCTCTCTATAGAAATGAAATTGAAATGCATATTGTAAGTTTTTTTCTCTGTCTCTCTTTCTAAGAATTGCTCTCTGTGAAATCCCCTTTAAATCTTTGTATTTCTAACTTTGTTTGAAAATGATTGCATATATGTAGTTTTAATGACGTCATGTTAATTGAAGGACGTCAGCACGGCGGCAGTGTGTGTGTGCGTACTTTGCAACGTAACATAACGCCAAAAACAATCGGGTTGACGTATCGTCCAAAATAGTTCCGTTTGGTTCAGTCAGAATTATGATTTAGGGGAAAGTGCAGAATACATGTAATAAAAAGGTTACGACATATCTAGTGCCGCATTGCCAGGCATATCGGCCCGGCCGCTCCATATTGGCCCTCGGGCCTAAAGGCCCTCGGGCCAATATGGAGCTATCCGGGCCGATATGCCTGGCAACGCGACACTAGACATGTAATAACCTCTAAATAACATTTTGCGTTCTTATAATTGTTATTTCCTTTTGCGTTGTTATAACATTTTGCGGGGTGAAGAAATTTATAACATTTTGCGTTTTTATGAACTTTGAGATTCGATGCATAATGTTATAACTTTATAACATTTTGCGTTCCTATAATTGTTATAACATTTTGCGTTATTATGACATTTTGCGGGGTGAAGAAATTTATAACATTTTGCGTTTTTATTGGTATTGAGATAAGACGCAAAATGTTATAAAGTTATAACATTTTGCGTTGGTATAAATTTTATAACATTTTGCGTTTTTATAACATTTTGCGGGGTGACAGAGCTCTTCTTCTAAACATTAATCCGGCGGAACATATAACATTCAGTGCAATGTCTATATTCTGTTAGTTTAAACACATATACTTTATATCATTATGATACATTAACACAGAAAAAGGGCAATTATGAAAGCCAGACTACTATTGTAAAGATGTCTGCGATGAATCAAAGTTCCCTAATTATCAGTTTTAAATAGATCTGTATAAGCCAGTCAACAACAAACAACGCAAACAGCGACACATCACAAAGACCAGTACAATGACAGCATTCAAATACTACATAAGAAAGAAAAGAAAAAAAAATATGTAGATAAACAAATACAATACACACACATACAAGGGAAGGAAAAACAAAAATAGACAATTCGGGTTTTGTGGGGAAGAGAAAGATGGGGCACAGACTCCGGGGCACCCAGATTTTGGTCGTTAATTGTGTAGATCGGTCGCTTGTGTTTGATCTCCAAAAGAATATCATTGCACACAAACGATGCGTGTTTAAAATATATTTGTGCACACTTTCAAATATTTTTTTGTTTATTTCATGGGATAACAATAAATCCCCATACAATAAGAGATTGAGAGAAGGATTCATGTATAAAGAAATGGCGTTTATTAATTCTGTACGTTGAATTTCATAGTATCTGCAATGAAAAAAGAAGTGTTGCGCATTTTCAATACTGCTACAACGGCACAAAGGCGATTCTGAAATGTTCTTCCGAAAAAGATCGAGATTCAATGAACTACAGTTTGTTCTCGAGTATGAAGGATCTGTGACCGTCTGCTACCAATATAAAGGTGATAAGGTACTGATGTTTTGTCTTTATTGAGGTAACGTTTAAACGAATTTATAGAACTGGATTGCTTAGCCTCTGCAGATAAACTGTTCCACTCCCTGATTGTTGACGGCAAGAAAGATTGATAGTAAACTGTTCCACTCCCTGATTGTTGACGGCAAGAAAGATTGATAGTATTGCTGAGTTCTAGCATCTACAGTTCGAATATCATTGGCATTAAGTAAACTATAACGAGACAGATTATTAACTGACTGTGGAATTAGGCTAGACAGGTATGAGAGTGTAAGATTATACATCATTGTATAAAATAAGGTAAGCCTATGGTTGTTCCGCCTTTTTTCAAGTGAATCCCAACATACTTCGTTATATAGAGCATTTACTGAAACAAGTTTTGTTGCTCCAGTCGAAATCCTAGCTGCTTCATTTTGTATCTTATTTAGTTCATTTTTTTTTTTCATATTCTGCACAATTATCCCATATAACATCACCATATTCTAATAACGGCCTAATAAAAACTATATAAATTGTTTCCAGTAAGTTTCTGTTTAACTTGAATTTCAATTTTCGCATTATATTGATTCTGAACCAAGCTTTTTCTGTGATGTAATTTATGTGTTGATGCCAAGTACAGTTATTAGAGAGATATATCTCAAGATGTTTATGGCAGTCAACTTCTGTTATTTGGTGAATTTGCGTATTAAGTGTAGGATGATGCGGTTTAATTAATTTACGGGAGACAAGAAGTGCTTCAGTCTTAACAGGATTGAAAGAGACCAACCAAGTTGCAGCCCATTTTGAATTTTTTTCAAGATCCATGTTTAGGCAGCCCGCCACTATCATCGACAATCATAAAAAGACTTGTATCGTCCGCAAACAACCGAATACTCGAACCAATGTCAATTACAATGTCATTACTATATAGTAAGAAGAGCAAAGGTCCCAGTGTAGATCCTTGAGGAACTCCGGCTCTGATAGAAGTCCAGTCAGAGATAGCGCCAGGGAGCACAACACGTTGTTTTCTGCCAGAAAGATAGTTTTTAAACCAGTCAAGGACATTCCCTGTGACACCAGCTGCTTTGAGGTTATGCAGGAGACCAGAATGCCATACGCGATCGAATGCTTTGCTGATGTCACAGAAGACAGCCCTGACCTCTTTCCCGGAATCAAGAGCTTGGCAGAAGGTATTGTAAAGGAATGTTAATTGATTAATAGTCGAATCGCCCGGTATAAAGCCATACCGAAAAGAAGATAGTAAATTATTATCCCGAAGATAATTGTATAAGTATTTAAATACAAGCCTCTCAAAAACTTTGGCTTCAGTTTGGCTTCGGAACCAAGAGTGCAGATTAGGATCCTGCAAAATTAAACTTAAAGCATCAAGGCTATTTTTATCCTGACTTGAGCCAATTATGGATGCAAGTTATTTCGTCAGCAAACACTTCGAAAACTAAGCGTTTTGATTAATAAATTCCTGTTAAACTTTAGTGACCTACTGGTATTGCCTACTTGGGCGTTAAGTTCGACTTCGGTTGAAGCTTATGTAAGATAATCGCAGAAGTTTATTCAGAGCTGAGTGTATCCGTAATGTTGAATGTGCTTTGTGGAGAAATTTAGTAGCCTATGTACAAATGAGCATAGTAAATACTTTCAAACCTCGAGCACCTGCTTCATGCGCTGGCCGTGTTATGGTCGTGCTTCATATCTTAAATTAAATCTCACATAGAGATATAAAAATTCTATTTTTTGCACTGTCATATACATTAGAAAGCGTCTTGCTTAAAGACAAGATGCTGTAAGAATATTTTTCGCTGCTATTGACAAAACAGGCGGACAGAAAATCAGATAAGTGCATATTTCAAGGAAATTGAAACCAAATATATTGTATGTCTACGATTTGAGTGACATTTCTAACATGAAAATAGTATTGCCGAGCTCTTCGTTAGTTCAATACCAAGTTTTCGTCACGAAATACATATACGAATTGCGAAAAACTTAAACTTGTTTTTCATAGCATTAATTTGAGCCTGGGCACGACAAAACCAACAAAGTGACATGTGCGCCCAGCGAAGACTCAGATCAGCCTGGGCTTCCGCCAAGTCTGATCAGAGTCTTCGTTTTCCGCGTAAGTGGTAGCTAAGGGTCTGGGCTACCTCCATGCCGACAGCGAAAACTTTGGTGAGACTTGAGAATGCCCAGGCTGATATAGGTAGTTTGGCACTTACTCGGCATTCTGAAATGAGCCGCGACAAGACAAAACCAACAAAGTGGTGCATATGCCAAACTACCATAGCATAGCCCACCAAGAGGAAGAGGAATTACAGTATACACGTAACAAAATTAGCGGAAAACAAAGCAGCCAGCTCTCTCTTTCCACAAAAAAGTAATGTCAGTGCTAAAAAGGGCGTAACTAACTTACCGACAAGGCACAAAACGGGACATCACTTTCAAAAAGCCCTAATTTTTCTTATGGTTTGCTGACTTAATCAAACATTTAGACTCAGTCAATGTTTTTCTGCAGATATCAAGATCAAACTCTGTTTTACGTTTTGACCTCATTTAAAACCGGGTTAAGCTCTCCCAAATTCCACCACAAGGCACCACAATATGCAAATAGAACGAATACGTGTTGTATTGTACTACTGATTGTTTGAGGTAATCTTCTGTTACTCTTTCTCTCTCTCTCTCTCTCTCTTAATTTTAGCTTATGTTTGTAATCGCAAATATTCGGTTATAAGATGGGAGTCTAGCCTTCCATAATTAACGCAAGTATGTCAATCAGGCTTGTATTATTCAGCTATTAATGGGTTTTTCTCTTCATGAGTTTCACACCCCATCTTCTTTCAGTCTCTTGCGTCGATTGTGCGTTGTGAGTGTTGCTTTTTATCTGAATAACTTCCTTTATCAGTTTCTACTTTGATAAGGTCTTCTGAACATATGAGATATTTTGTCCCAGGATCAATAATTCGCATTGCCTTATATGACTTTAAAAGTCGACCTTTCACCTCTCCAGTAAAGTTTAAATTATTATTTTGGATGGCGGTTTCGATTGTACTACTAATAGAGTCAATGGCATGGTAGTTCGCAAGCTGTTTGGTGACAATATAATGACATAAAGCACACCGGGTGTCTGGCTGTAAGTTTGTGTCCAAGAATGAAGAAGTCATAATAATGATCAGTTCCATAACACTTTATTACAAATTAATTCTCGTCATTAAATGCTGTTATTCTAAATAAATGGACGACAGATGCAGTGTCAATCTACGGTCAGTAGCAGAAAATATTTTGCAGTTTTATACATGTAAGCGAACAACCTATATACTTTAAAGTAAACTTCGACAGGTTTTCTTCTTTATTCCTAACAGACAAACTGTGATTTCAAAACAGGAGGGCCATAATGGCCCAAGATCGCTCACCCGAGGTTCCTGTGAACTTAACCGCAGAGATATCCATACGTACGCCAGACAGAGTTTTCTCAAAGATTCAATGGAAAATGAACCCTTTATTGTGTACCTAGGGTTTTTCTAAGATTTAACCTAATGAACTAGTTTTTGACCCCACATGACCCAATTTCGACCCTGGTCTAGATTTCTTGGATATATACATTCTGACAAAGTGTCATGAATATCGGATCAAAACTGTGCCCTCTAGAGTGTACGAAACGTTTTTCTAAGGTTTGAGCTAGTGACCTAGTTTTTAACCCATCATAACCCAGTTGCATCCTTGGTCGATTTGTTGGAGATAAACATTTTGACAAAGTTTCATGAAGATTGGAACAAAACTGTGCCCTCACATGGTTTTTCTAAGATGTGACCTAGTTTTTAACCTGACATGGCCCAGTTTTAAATCTGGTCTAGGTTTTATAAAGTTAAACACTCTGACAAAGTTCATAAATATTGGATCATAACCGTGTCCTCTAGAGTGTACACAAGGTTTTTCTAATATTTGACCCAATGACCCAGTTTTTAATTCCACATAACTCAGTTTCAAATTTGGCCTAGAGTTTTTAAGGATAAACATTCTGACAAATTTCATGAAGATTAAATCAAAACTGTGCCCTCTAAAGAGTACACAAGGTTTTTCTTAGATTTGACCTAGTAACCTAGTTTTTAATCCCACATGACCCAGTTTCACAACTGCCCTAGATTTTATTAAGATAAACATTTTGACAAAGTTTCACGATAATTAAATCAAAAGTGTGCCCTCTGTTCAGTTCAGTTCAGTTCAATTCTCCTATCGACGTTACCCCAGTGGCTCAACGGTACGTAACCATAGTTGCACACACTTGGCGTCGTGTGTCCGTCCAAATGCCCTCTGTTTCATTTGAAGGTTTATTTCTATTTTAGCTCTGGCGGCCATTTTGTTCAGCGGAGTGGAACCGTTTTAGCGATTTTTGTTCAGGAACATGAGTCAAGCATTTCTATGAAATAATTTTGAAATCGAGCCGTTGGCTTCAGAGGAGATGTCGTTTTAAGGGTTTTCTATTTTTAGCTCTGGTGGCCATTTTGTTCAGCGGAGCGGAACTATTATAGCAATTTTGGTTCAGGGCTATAACAGAAACATTTGTGTGAAATTATTTTGAAATTGGCTTACTGGTCTAGGAGGAGATGTCGTTTGAAGAACTTGTTAACGACGGACGGACAGACGGACAGACAAATATGGATCAAAATAGCTCACCTTGAGCGCTTCGTGCTCAGGTGAGCTAACAAATACAAATAAAAATATTCATCAAATTTATTTGTTTGTTTTTTTTCTCTCTCTTGAAATCCAGTACTGTACTATTAAGTGATGCCGTAATCAGAATTCTGACTGATTTTACACAACCGCTTTACCAGCAAAATCCTAAAGATTTTGCACTGTCTCATGCTTATGGGAAACGTGAAAAAATAGATATCTGTGCTGCTTTTCAAGCAAAGTCTCTCGCAAAATTAGAACTGCTTAATTACTTATGACAGCTCTTAACACTGTCACGCAATATGTAAATATTTGAAGGTCCAAAAAAACTAATATTCACCGAAATACTGGTCAATAAATATTTTATTGTATTATAATTCTAAACGCAGTTTCATTCGATACATATGACAGTTTATCATATGACGTCGCTGTTATTCAGTGGATAACGTCGTGTCATAAAAATCGTATGACAACACGTGTAATAACACTTTGGCGCGTACACGTAACGTCATTGGCAACGTCCATGTCAACAATGCGTTTTCTTATTAGAATAATCTTTAGTTTGAAGACTTTAAAATCCAATTTTAAAGAGTCATATGATAAACAGAGTCTTACACTCGTGGTCATTTCATATGAAATTTAGAAAACTCGCCGAAGGCTCGTTTCATAAATTTCATATGAAATGACCACTCGTGTAAGATCCTCTATTTGTCATGATGTTATCCCGCTACGTTACACTCTCAACATTAAGGTAAATCCAACGTTACGTCACCAGAATACAATTGACGTAAGCATAAAAGCTATATTTACTGATTGGTCAGTGGCGCAAATCATTAACATGACCACGATGTTACATACAATTTCATTGGCTGATTCGACGTCACGTGCCGGTCATTATTTTGTATATTTCTTTTCCCATGTAACTGTTCTGTTTTCATTGTCTTGTGCGGGCTGTGTGTTCGTGGGTAACTTTATCATTTTTATTTTGATATATACAGGTATATAATTACCTGCATCAGCGATGATTTTTATAAAGTTCATTAAATGCTGCTCACTATACGAGTAAGAGATCGTCTATGGATGTCTTTATAAGACATTTTACCATCACCTATCGGTCGCTTATGGTAATTGTAAAGCAATTAAATCAACCTATTCAGCCGTACTGACAGGTCAAAGGACGGGGTATATAATTAAGCTATCACACAAGATGTATTTGGTCTGAACCAGCTTCGACGTCTTAGTGAGTTTGTGTCCGTAATTATCTCTTCGAGCAGAGTAAACATATGGTTGAAATATACAAAGAAGATACACTGAGAATAAATCACAGCTGACTTAGGCCAGGAAGTTCAATACTTCAACGAGGCGATTCAGTAAAGTGTTATTTGGGCCCGTTTATTAAGGATAGACCTACTTTGTGGCTGACAGTAAAAGAAACTCGTGATAATAGTTCATACTTCACTCTACAGTCTTTCAGGTTACAACAGATGAATGGACGCTGATATTTTTTCCATTAATGCTTGCAAAATTGCTAAAATATAAATGCAACTCAGTTGTCATAAAAGATTATGCCAGGAAAGAACCGAAAGGGCAGGTATATGTACATTAAAGGTTGATAATATTTCATTTATGACAAGCGGGAGCATGATGGTTCTGTATCAGTCACTTCAGACTACAGCTTCTAGTGATAGCTTATACCTTCCGTCATTACCCCACCCCCCACCCCCTCACCCCAGCTAGGCCTTTACAGTACAACCTTGGTGGGACCATAAAGAAGGCTCTAGGCTACCAACAGTGACGGAAGTCTGTTCCTTTTGGGTTGAGCTGCTGCTTTGACTATATATGAGCGCGACATGGCAAAACAAAAAAGTGGCTTGTGCGCGCAGAGAAGACTCAGGTCAGCCCGAGCATCCACCCAATCTCGCGGTTCAATAATAAGCAGATGAAAAGGTAATGATCAGAATCGGCGCAATCGTCGTTTAGCACATCCTGTCCTACACGCTAAATTGGAAAGGAAAAATAATAAACACGCCACACAAAGCAAAACAATACAAGCGAAAAGCCAAGAGGTCAACTCTCTTCCAGCAGATGGCCGCGAGGCTATTTTAGATAATATACAAAAGTTTACTTTAAAAATTAAAGTTTTGGAAAAATCCTTTTCAACTCCGATTTTACATTTTTCATAGTTTCATAATTTATATAGTCACGGGGTAGGGGGCTAATAATCTCCTGAAATAAAAGATCGATTGTATCAGAAAGCTTCTGTAACTTCTATGATTTCTGTAATACCAAGTTATTCCAAACAGAAAAGCAACTGCAGGCCAATGTACACCTTTGGACAGTAAGGGTTCGTTTTACTTTTTTACGACGTTTGTGATTCAGGTACTCATGCACACTCAGTTTCAACCTGAACGACGTCGATCAGGGCTGATTGTCTAATACTTCCTACAAAATATCAGCTCAGTCATTTAATTGGTTTTGGAGAAGAAGCTTTGTTTTGTTTTGTTTTGTTGTTTTTTTAATCCTGATTTATATGTTTTCTGTTTGATCCGTTGATGTATAAAGTAAAAAGATAGGCAATGATCAGGGATTAATACAATCAAATCCCACTTCCTGCTGTCAACACCAAAAGGCAAAGAAGCACACACACACAGAATGACAAAAGTAAAAAGATAGGCAATGATCAGGAATTCATACAATCAAATCCCTCATGCCGCCCTCAAAACCAACAGGGAAAGAAGCACTTACATACAGAAATTGACACAAGTTCACGAAAGGCACGCACAGTAAACCGAATGAGCAGCTCTTTCCCAAACAGATGGTCATTCAGCTACCCCAATAGCAACATCAACATCCATTATTATTTATTTTTTATTCTAATTACAAAACAAAACAAAACAGAAGGCAGATTGGGCAGCAATACAGGTGACCAAACCGCCAGAGACCATGGACAAGCGGGCACATCACAATATAACATCAAGGAACCGCAACAGAAGAACCGCCTTGGAACGGTCAGCAAAAGATTACTGGGGGGGGGCTTAAACTAGTTTTAGTGGGCTCAAACCTCGCCCTTTGCTTCTGCAGTGGTTTGAAACATTAAGTTAGCCGTTTGGTCGGCATGAAGTTCACGAAATGCACACTGGTTAAACCAAATGAGCATTTCCTGCACAAACAGATGGTCATTCAGCTACCCTATCTAAAACAGCAGCAACATCTATGTTTACCTTTTTATTTTAAATTACAAAACAAAACAGCAAGCAGAATGGGCAGCTATTCAGGTGAGCAGACTGCTAGAGACCATAGACAAGCGAACATAACAACATAATACTGAGGAACCACAAAAGAAGTACCGCCTTGGAACGGTCAGCAAAAGATTACTGGGGCTTAAACTAGTTTTACTGGATCCAAACCTCGCCCTCACACAGACCGAATAACTTGTATGTTTATGAATCACAACAGAATCTGCGAGGGTTACGCGCGTCTTAAAACCGTTTAAGCGCCTATTGCCCCTCACACATCTCCAGAAATTTAATACTGACCGTTCCAAGGCGATTATGTTTTTTTGTCATTGTTTGTTGAGTGTCAACAAGTCTGGGATTATTTGTATATTATTTAGGAGAGTCTCACGGGCACCTGCTGAGAAAGAGCTGACCGCATGGTTTTTTGCTTGTATTGTTCTGCTTTTTGCACTGTCTGATTATTGCCTTCTCATCTATTTAACAAAGGGCCGTATTCATAAAGCCACTTAAGTCGTTGCTATGCTGTTGCTAAGGCTAAAAATCTTTAAAGGAGATTCCCTACAACTATGAAATTTGCTCTAGAGGAACAGTCTTTGTAAGACTGTTCCATCAGAGCAAATTTCATAGTTGTAGGGAATCTCCTTCATAGAAATTTAGCCATAGCAACAGCATAGCAACGACTTAAGTCGTTTTATGAATACGGCCCAAGGTGGCCTAATCGGTAATCGCACCGGAACCGCTGAACAAATTTTCGTTCCCCTAAGTACATCTAAGAACTTTGGTTTTAACCAGCCTAGTGGCTTCGTATGGGTAGTCCTTTGAATATGTTGACAGACGACGGACTGACTACGGGCCTGCCTATCCTATAAGCTTCTCCCCAGCCCGAAGCCTTCGGCTCGGGTGAGCTGAAACCCTAAACTGACCGCTTTTGACCTTACCATTTGTATGTCAAAAATTACAAGCTTACAAACTTTTTAATCCGTTTTCTGAAAATACCGTCGCTGACCCGGTGACTTCGCTCGAGGGTTGTCACTAAATCTCCTCAAGAACTTTGCTGGTCTATTATATTGTAACTTTATTTAGCGAGTTTGAATTGACAATATGTTTATTTCGCTGATATCATTGTTGGTATATTTTACGTTGACAGCCACCTACTGGGCTGACGGTGACTGAGAGTAGATGGAGTAGTGGACTTTATTGCAATAATTAACGGACAGGTCAGCTGTCTGGTTTAAATACGCCCGAGTAACCGTATACGAGAACATGAATACAACACCTGCAGTCTAGTTTATCTCTTTATAACATGATTCGAAACATGAAGAAGCTGAAAAAAATATTGTGTCTTTCCGGAAACAAACAAAATTCACATATATTATGGGGGATAACAACGTAACATAAATCTAACCGGCTTCAGCGATTTATAAAGCATTTTCGATACTGATAATTCATACTGATCGAAAAACTAAAGGCCGTTTACTTCATTGACATACGAGTAGTTTTCGTACACTTATAACGTCAAAAACGAAGATCCAACGATATGGATGCAGCGTTGCTTCGACGTTGTTTTAGTGTGAATATTCTATCAAATAATACAAACAACTGTAATGTAGCGTTTCTCATTTGGTTAGTATACAACTGATATGAAATTTTCTTGATGCTACAGTCTCTGATACTAAATTGCACTGCAAAATAAATGCGTGTATCGAAAATACAAGACCTCGTCAGAGATACATTCTGATTTTATCAGAATAAAATGAGAGAGGAAACGAAAAATAAATATAAATGGTAAAACACGTCATGCAGATAATGACTTCTAATTCCTGAACTATCGATGAAAAAATGCCGAAAACAGGACATGAGTGTCAGTCTTTGGGCACGTTCTGCATAATTGCTTGGGTAAACCCGCGCAATACCTAGGTATTCCTCGAGCTCCCCGACGATATATGTATGCATATCTTCGAGTAACCTGAATAATACCTGGGTATTGCTCGTTTAAGTCACAGTCTCACTGTCACGTTTTGAGGGCTAGGTTCTACTATGTTTTTTAGAAAACGTGGCAAAACGGCAGTATACGTTGTAAAACGAAGTGAAACCTATATAGATATAGCTAAATACGTGGCCGAGTTACGTTTGATTTAGAATGTTAAACTCAAACATGGCATTTTGATATACGTAGCGTATACCTAGCAAAACGTAGCAACACGAAGTAAAACGTGGTAAAGCGTACTAAAACGTAGCCGAAACGCATTACATACGTACAAAATCGTAACAATGATAACCTAGAGGTACTCTAAGCCCCAGTCTCACTGTCACGCATTCAGGACTAGGTTTTTCTACGTATTCAAAACGTATTAAAACGTAGTTAATACGTATTATATACGGATATATACTGCTACATACGTGGTCTAGCTACGTTTGAATTGAAAATACAACTTAAACGTAGCATTTCGCAATACTTAATGTATGCGTAGTAAAAACGTATTGAAACGTAGTCTAAACGTACTAGAACGTAGATGAAACGTTACAAGTACGTAGCTATGCGTGAAGGTCTTCTGCGTATTACTACGCATAACATACGCTTTCCCAGTTCTTAGAACGTTTAGTGACTTTTATTCTACGTTCTATTGCCAGGCCGGGTAGCGCAATCGGTAGGGCACCTGACTCGTAAGTCAGAAGTCCTGGGTTCGAATCCCGGTCTGGCCACATACTTTCGTTTCTCCTTTCCCTGATTCAAGAAGGGCAGTTGTCAGTTACTGGCGAAAGTATGTGCACTTAGTACTGGTTAACCGCTTAGGAGGTCTAAGCCTGCCCAGGAATAGTGTGGTTAGATTAACTGACCGTCCCGACATGACCTTAGTTGTTTACCGTGGACGTTAAGCATCAAATCAACCAACCAACCAAATCTACGTTCTATTACGATTTGGTATGTTTTGTGATACCTACTAAAACGTCACTTTGGGTTGGTAGTTATCCCGGACACTACCTAGTAGTCCATAGTAAAACGTACGGAATAGTAGTAGTTAAGTAAACTGTTCTTATCCCTTCTGAGTTTTGTGGCATTAAGCCGTTTGATAACCGTGTAATAGGAAGTAAATCGTAATTAAACGTATTAGAAACGTACTAGATACGTACTAACACCTAAATACCTACAAAACGTGGTAGATGGTTTTGACAAACGTAGTGCGGCAAACGTAGAACAACCTAGTCCTCAAAACGTGACAGTGAGGCTGGGCCCTTACCCGAGTAATTATGCCGATTGTGCACATTCTCATATCTACCTGTATAAGCATTAAAAATGCCATTATACTACAATATAGCTTATCGACGAAGCCAGTGCCATAAAATAATCTGATATCCTCTCCAATCCGTCTGAAATGGTCGAGTAGATAAGTCGCACGGTTCTGATGTAGAAGGTCGCGGGTTCGACCAACCGGCGACTGGAAAACTCTCTCTGCCCATCAGTTGCTCCGATTCAAGGAATGACAAGGCAGCGAAAAGAGAGGAATGGGATTCGCCTTTCGTATGCTGTACCAAAGATACAGTGGGCCTATAACGCCAACTTCATCTACAGGTACTCTGCTGCGGGAAATCTTAACCTTTTAAATACCAAACGTTGACATATTCAGAATGCACTTTACTAAGAGTGTGCGTTTTAAGGACTAAATATAGGACCTCTGACAGTTGTAATGTTAATTTGCCTATAAAATTAGTCAAAATTGAGTTTTTGATATACCCAAGAATTTCTCTTGACATTTGTTTCTCTCGACTTTCCCTAGCTGGCTATGAATTTAATTTCTGATTGTCTAGCACATAGACTTCAACTGTTGGTGAACAAAGCCAAATTTTATAATCAAACGTAATGGAAACCGGAAAGTTTTTTTTAAATATACACCCCCTCCCCGTGCCTCACCTAGCCAATTTGCATGTATGTGTGTACTATAATAATACACATTATATGTGACTGGCATGCTGAAGCACGTGGGGGTTTGGAAAGACAGTGAACAGCTGCAAAACTGAATAAGTGGGTGGGGTACTTTCACCCTGTATATCTAAAAATAGGCTAAAATCCTTATTATTGAGAAATATTGGATAATATCAGCAACAGTTGTGTCTGCACTGTTTTAGCATAGTTATCAATTAAAATTTAAAATTTCGATATATTAGGAAAAAAATGACTTATTTTCGGAGACTGAAAATTTCACATATCCCTCTCGATAAAAGCGGTTTAAATTAGTCTAGATGCATGATATTTTTTCAAAATCACTGTCAAAACGGCTTTACAGTACATAAGTCTACATATTGATGCAGCATATTTCAACTTTTGCTGTCTGAGAAAGGTGAAATAATTTGTCGAAAAATAGGCAAATATGCATTCATACTGTCAGAGGTCCTTTTACTGTGTGACTTGGACCGATGTGACTACTTTCAATAAGAGTATACGACAACTACACACTGGAATTACCCATCAATTTTTTACTATTAATATATTTGTTATTTTATTGTACATATTATGATTAATTTTCCCAGGATGCGTTACATAGGTGTGAACTTGTAATCAGCTGTTAAGAATGCTTACTGTCAACACATAACTTTAACTGATAACTGATTAAACAACACCCTTCAGCAGCACAGATATCAGTTTTAGTTACAGTACATGTGAATTCGATTGTAATAACTGCATATTTCTGATAACGGGCCGAAAGAGCTAGTGCATGATGATCTATGTAGGTTAACCCATTAATCAATAGGGCACAACCAAACAGTACAGATCCAGATCAGACGCAGCAAAACGCGGCAGATAATCAGCATCTAAAATTTTGCTTCAGCAGTTGGATACTTCTCCACGAAATAGATTAAAATTTTGAAGAAGAAAAAACTAAAACCACTTAAATGTCAAGGTACTCATCCATTTGATAAGAATAGAATAGTTCATTGGAAATAAATACAAAACATGTACCAGTATATGAAGGATACTTGTAGAACGCTACCCCGACCCCAATCCCGATCTGCTCACTCTTATAAACTTTTCTCAAAATCACCCATGTACAAAAAATGAAGGGATTTACTTTTATTGCTGAAGAAAATTTCATGGATATTTAAGGATTCTTAGATTTCATAACAACTCTATTGTATATGTTATCCTAACTTTGTGTCATTAGTCTGATGGTTGTTACACATAGAGCTGAAGCCGATTCAACACTTTTTGCAATATGATATATGAAACTGAGAGAACTGAATAACTTTGCAACCTCAGTTTTGATCCTAACTTGTATTTTATTTTGTACATTGTATAACTGTATTTCGTTTGGATAAACCATATTTAAATTAGCATGTACTGTTCAACACGCACATCAATGAGAAAAACATTTCAACTCCGATCTGTACAAGATGCTTAAATATTAAACAATAAATTTTATGGTATCCTGTATGTTTTCTATCACATTTGCAAAAAGTAACAGCTTTGTGACGTCCTGTTTGTTTCCCTGAACAAAGAGACATTCCAGAATGGGGTCTACTATTAAAGAAACGGTTCCACTTTTTCCTTTAAGAATTGACATTCATTGAGAAGAGTGACAAAAAGATAACAATAGAGTTGCTTCCACTGGAAGTGTATTGTTTCTAACTTTCGTTTCGAGGTCGAATGTTCTCATAATTTATTTGTTAAATTACGTTCATTTCTCAATAAAAAATAGCAATAGAAATGCACCAAATAATTGGTAGATGTTATTGTCAAGACTAAGTAGCACTTCAGCATGGGACGTGTCAGCTTGCGACGTGAGGTGTCATTTTACACCAGAAGTGTTCCATACAAGTTCGGAAGTGAAAGTGCTTTCATTGAAGGGCAAAATCACTTTTAGATCGTTTTCGTTTCTTACTTTTTACATTAGTCAAAGATGACTGCTGAACGTCAATGCATCCTTCCGCAAAGGAGGTTCATTCTTTCCCTACATATCATATTCAAATAGAAAGCTGCTATGGAAGGAGACATTTCTGACAAGTAAACAAAATACAAAAAAAATATATTAGAATCCCTGTTATTATCCAATGCTACTAAACCTGAAACACAAAACCCCAAAAGGCACATTATCATACGATTCGTTATTATCATGGTTAGTTGTACATGTATTTGACAGTAACAGTCAGTTCCAACGACAATTATAGAAATATACACAACGTTTCGTCTATCTACATATAATTTATGTTGGCTGTTTACATGCTGAAGGTAATATACTATTTGCAAACAATGTATTTTCTCGGACGAAACCTGATATGGTTTGTAACTTTGACCATGAGCGAGATCTACTCCTTATTTAAACACCATAAATCAAATAAGGAAAAGCATATTTCGTTACAAGGAATTCCTTGGCACAGTTGTTCAAACCTTACGACGTCATATGGAAACATCCCGTAACATGGCACTGAAACGGTTTGCTGGTTATATGTAAGCTTCTCATAATTGCTATATATTTCATATTGAATGTATTGTAAACCTCTTTACAAATTCATTTTTTGTGTGCTTTAAATGCTTGTAATAATGCTTGTAATAATGAAATAAAGTAATCAACTTACCTCATACACAGTGCAGCATAATTTCCAAAAAATGTCAATCAACATCAAATAAGTTCTATTCCACAAAGTGTAAAGTTCAGGACTTTTCTACTTTAATTATGTGTATTTATGTTCTTCTTGCTTATAGTATTGTTAACTGTCAGGAAATCCGTCCTCAACTTTATTCCTTCATGCAGTAGGTGTCAACTTCTTTATAATATCAATATCAATTATTTCACTTGATATTTATAGAAAATACAAACGGGTAATTTCTAGAATGGATTTTTTAACTGTATCATGCACCGTACTGAACTACGTATATCTAATAGAGACATTTGAATTTCTCTTTGGAAAAATGCAATTTACATCCGTAATTCACCACAATGACAATTCAATGCAATGAAGGGTTTAACTGATACCCGATGTAACAAAGAAATAACAAATGCTATCATTAAATAAACAGGTAATTGTTTGACCTGAGGTCACCAATTTACAGGTGTGATTTGTACGTTAGGACAAGCAGCTTCACCATCTGAGTGTCAAATACGGGCATATGCGGAGGGCGTGGAATGTTGTCAAATCACGGCTTTACTACTATTTTATTACCTCCTATATTTCCGCAAGCCTAAAAGACTGTCTGCTGAAATTTAGATTCATGCACAATGTCGTGCCACAACGCTATAGGGTTCTTAGACAACATCACTTTGACAATGTCTTTCTTAATTCATAATCAGCTGTACTTCTCATCACCGGATGACGTTGCATGCGCACACAAAAGACAAAAGAGAAAAAAAAAGGCAATCAGCTGGAACTTATACAATTTGGTCGCATATCCTGCTCTCAAAACCAAATGACAGAGAGGTTTATACATAAGTTGCCAACAGTCCACAAGAGAAGGCACGGTAAACTTTCCCAGACAGGTGGTCATTCAGTTACCCCAGATGAAAAGCATGTCACACAACAGCTGACAGAAAGCATTAACAAGAACAACAAGAACTAGTGATCCGGTTTAAACAGTACATTAGACGGAAAATTTTATGTTGCAATTTTCTGATGGTCAACATGTTTCTGTCATAATCTATTTTATTGTATTGCTCCTATTTGTGTTCGATGTCTTTGTGTGCGTGTGTGTGTGTGGGGGGGGGGGGTACTACCTGAATATGTTAATGGATGACATGCCATTTACTATATTTTATGGCACAATAGAAAAGAAGTTCAGATACTTTTGCGTAGAGTGTACTTATTAGTGACTTCCATTGTTCGCTGTGGACCAGCAGGCTGCGTAGATGTGTAGAGTAATTCGAGTCTTTAAACGTTTAGCACATGGCCTGCAGCATATTTTCTCCTAATGAAAGTAAAACGTATGCAAAGACCAGGAACTGAAACAATCAAAATCCAAATCCAGCCCTCAAACCATAGTTGGAAACAACTAAGATTACAAATAATCAAGATACAGAGAACATATGGCCAACCGAGTGAGCAGCTTGTTCCCAAAAGGTGGCCACTCAGCAACCCAAACCGAACCGAACCAAAAATAATAAGAACATACATAAGGTAAAACATCACAGAAACTCTGACACCAAAAACAGGCAACAGAGAACCACAACAGAACTACCGCCTTGGAACGGTCAGTAATGAATTACTGGGGGGCTTAAATCGATTTTACAGGCCCAACCTCACCCTCAGTTTCTGAAGTGGTACAAAACATTTAGTTGGTTGTTCGGTTCGCATGATAACCCTCTAACTCGTCAATGAATCATCACGATAAATACATAAATCGTATTTCAACACCATGAAGAAGCAAAGACGAGGACTCAACAGATACAACGGGTCGTCTGACAGGTGGAGATCCCTGGCCTGCCAAACAACCCCACTGGAAATCTGAAGCAAAAGAAGGTCACCAGTTGAAACCTGTATCCTAGCCTGTCACCACAATAATCATTTTTGAAATTTCCTTTTTCTTTTATCTATTCTTTTGCAAAGTATGCAAAATTTCTCAGAGGCATGGCCTTAACTTCAATTTGATGGGCTTATCGAATTTTCTGTTGCTATCTTAAATTTATCACTAATTGAGTTTGTTGGAATGCCGACTGGCCTAAGACACATTTTACTATACTTTGGTATTGTGAGCGAATTGTCTAACAGATTTTCTTGCCCTAAGACTGACTTGCCATTGCGACACAAACTTAGGAGATTCATTTGAGCCGCGACGCGAGAAAACCAACAAAGTGGTTGTGCACTTTGTAGGCATCGTTTTCTTGATGTATCTGGCTGCTCTGTCTGGACAGCATGGATTTGTATTCTCTGGTATGTCCTATGCCTGCTACGTCCCATCAATCACATGTCTCGGTGCTTTTCAAGCTCTATTGCTGGTTTTCTTGATTACAGAAGGGAGACTTGCTGACACTTTATCTGATAGAATTGCATTCATTACATACAGATGAAATGCAGAAGGATCTGCAGCTGGACCGACAATGCTTAGCAAAAGAGTTTACAAGAAGTGTTGCCAGATAACTGAAAAGTAAATTATATTGCTGATCTACATGTTAAATTTCGAACTTGAAATCATCGAAAAAGGAGAGACCAATCCAGTCATGAGGAAAAGTCCACAATGGACAATACACATGTAAGAAGTTCTTTACAAATCGAGATGGTCCATGAATTATCCTTATCTTATTTTATACCTTGTGTACATACTAACATAGCTGGGTTTGATTGTCTTACTGCATACTAACGCAGACATGCTTTCCCCTACAGGCTAATATTCTCAAACACCATTTACATTCTATTAGCTGAACACTACGCCTGACTGTTTTTGCTTGTTTTGATGTTTATTGTTTACATTTAAGTTTGCATAATCATGAAGTGCCACATTGATTTCGCCTGCATTCTCTCTACACATACGTTTCTTACATATCATGCTTTAACAAACACGTTAGAGAGTTAAAAAAAAAGGTTTACTTTTAACGGGAACGGTTTAGATAAATCCCTTAAAAAACAGTTTTCCGAACATGAAATGAATGCACAAAGGTACTATATGTTGATAATACAAAAGGGCGGCTTTAAGATATACACACATGCATATTACTTGCAGATAACATTTTTGGAACATTCTTTACAATGACAGGTGTTGACTTTGTACATATAACACCTTTAAATATTGTTTTGGTAATTTGCATTTACATTCTAATGATATAAGTTCAGCTATCTGACATAAATGACCTCAAAATCTTTGGTGCGATGGATTAGTTAATAACATTGGTTAAAAATATACGGACTAGTTTTTAGTTCTGTTTATAAGGACTCGATATCAAATCAATTTTATCATATTCGTAACGTATTTAACGTATTTAGAATGACTAGACAAATATTTTCTTATGAAACTTTGATATTTATCTTTTATCCAGATGTGCAGTTAAATACAAAGAGTAAATTAATTAATCTTAATTGAATATATCCTATCATATCTATGTGGTCTAGCTGTTACAAGGTCTTATTTAGGATAGAGCTCTCATATTACGCGTGACACTTCAAAGGTATATTTTAGTGACATACTTGTTAATGTGCAATGCATTTGACATGTAATGATATTGGGCTTAGGCAGTTAAAGATGCTATCATTCTGACCCCAGAATGTGTTATCATGGTGTAATCTATTCGTTATTTTCCTCATGTCTAGTAAAGATGCAGTCTTGCATGTAATTTAATTAATATAGATCACATCCGTTTTTAAGGTGGTACTTTGTTTTGCCTGCCCTCTTGTTAAATCGTTTGTCATGCAACTCAACAAAGAAAACTCAGCTTATAATTAATGAGTTCAATCAGTTCCAGTGCTTGATAAAGAACCTTGTTAAGAGTTGGAAAAAAATCCATTTTGTCATTTGCATTTCGTTTTCTTCTTCTTCGATGTCATGGTAAGGTTTAGTGTGATCCAAAGTAAAAGTGGTCAACGTATCAAAATCGTAAGTCCAAACTCATAAGCTATTCAAACACTAAACAATCTGAAATATTTACATACACAGACATGGACCCCTAAATGAAAGTGTGAGCCAACCTAACCCATGCCGCACACATCTGTACCAGGACACCATGTCTTGGCTTACTTTTATCTTTTATCCGAATGGAAATGATAATTATCTTCTACAAAATCTGTTGAAGCAGTACATTTTCATTTTACCAATACATGTTCACGGGGAGGCGTGGCTATATTTCTCTGTATGGTTATAGTAAAACGTTTGAAAGTCTTATAAAGATTAGACAAAGAAGCTTTTTAACGCCTTCTCTTCAAAAACCGTTGTTCCAATTTCAAAACAATCTGACAGGGGTGTTTCGAGGGTAAATGTTAAACAATACTTTTTCAAACCGAGTGATTTTGCTAAAAAAAGAAATAATGGCCACAACGAGGACTGAACATATTTTTTTCTATGCGTCGGTAATGTGGACATAAAAACTTCCCTGAGACATGTCTAACACGATTTCAAATTGTTTCGACTAAGGTTTGACAGGTTGTTAAAATGGAGTAATTTCAATTTCATTGAAATAGTATAGCCGCTAGAGAGCGGGCTTTTTCTGCTTGTATTTCTGTGCAAGATGTCATCACAGTTTCACAGAAGTGTTTCTTTGAAGCCTTCTACCAATGTTTTTCCAATCCGTGTTTTTTTTTCTGGAGAATTAGGACGGCAGGGGTAGGGCTTCGTGTGCCTCATTCTCATTTGATTTTAAATATATGTGACTAGATAGAGACTATGAAGGCATTAATAATCAGCCACCTGGAATTACCTTTTAACTTCCAACTCATGGAATGAATGGTACAACATGAACTTGGAGATACAGTCTTATCTCAGGGTGCGAACACAGACTGTAGTGCTTGACGGAGAGTCACTGACAGAAATGCCCGTAATATCTGCAGCACTGCCAGGTCCAGTTTGTTCTGTTGTACATAAATGACCTATTAGATAATTGTATTCAGACTCAGCTAGGACTACTTGCTAATGATAATGCAATATAGTAAATACAGCAACACACTCCAAACTGGTCCCGATACCTTATAACAGTTGGATCGAACAGATATGAAATTAAACCAAGGTAAGTGTCAAGTGTTTTCTTCGCCGTTATAATAAATGTATAGAGGTAACATAATATCTATTCTATTCTATTCTATCCCAAAACCTTACTAGGTCGTTTGGGCACCACAGATGTCTTCGAAACAATCCCTTTCCACCTTGTCCTGTCTTCAGCTGCCCTAGCTGAGCTGGCAAAATCCATCGCTGTCCACCCTTTAATATTGTCTTCACACCTCTTCTTCTGTCTGCTTCTTCTTCTTTTTCCTTTCACTGTACCCTGTAGAATCGTCTTTGATAAACCAGAAGACCTTGAGGCGTGGCCAAACCACCTTAGTTTCCGTTTCTTGTCCAGCGTAAGGAGTACATCATATTCTCCAATGGCTGTTTTGATCTTCTTGCGAACCTCCTCATTGACTATATGGTCCTTGTACGAAATGTTTAGTAACCTTCGGTAGCATCTCATCTCAAAGGCCTGCGTTCTTTTCTCTAAATCTGCTGTCAAGGTCCACGATTCATATGGAAATGACAAGGGAGCGCTTAAGTTTCACCTTTGATTCAAGAGATCAAACATAATATAATAACCGTGAAATACTGACGACGGTATCGTCAACGGCGACATTTTGGGAGCTGTTGAGTATGCAAACACCATACCTATTTAAAGACCTGGGCTGGAACACACAGACAAATGAAACAACTCACAAAGTTAATATTTAAAGACCTGGGCTGGAACACATAGACAAATGAAAGAACTCATTAAGTTAAGATAAAATTAGGTTTGGGGAAAAACAACTTGTAACCAGTTGGCAAAGGAATTAGTCTGTAGAACCTTAGTCCGACCTCAGCTTAAATGTGCCTCCACTCCCTGGAGCCCTTTTTCTAAAGGAAGATTACGCAAAAAGGGACTGCCATATGTGTGACAGATATAACAGTGTCACTGTGACGCTGATAAATCTCGATTGGCAATCTCTCGAAAATCGCCGCTTTGATGGCTCAAACATTTTATTGAATTATCCCGTCATATGCATCTACTCAATTTCCGCCAGGCACATGCTACATGTACTACTGAATATTATCAGTACTGGCCCAGAGGTTATAAAACTCATTACATTGCTCGGTAGCAGCCAATCAGTGTGCTTTATTTTGAGTTTGCGATTATTCTCAAGTTTTATGACCTCGAACCCTGATTCTCCCGTTGACGGTTGTTTTGTGGAATGGGCTTACTGGAAGTTACTTATCATTCTTCCTATCGAAGTAAGCAAGATCAATCAGAAAATAAGATCTGTTGCATCCAACTTTTACTTCAAAGGACGCGTTTTTAACTTCTTTGAAAGACGGATACCCTAAAGGCACTGCAAAATTTTACTCTAGCAGGCCGTAATTCATATATGAGCGGTCTTTGATTTTTTAAATTTTTTTTCCATCTTTGCTACTCTTTGCATCGCGGAAATTATATTTAATTTAGGTTTCATTCTGTCCCATGAATATGAATTATCCGTATTTTATGTAGTAGCAAATTCTCCCTTTCCACTAATGTAATGAAAACAAGTCTGTTAGCTTTCAAAATCTAGTCAGCAATAGCATTTACATGGGTCAACGAGAACCTGTCAATTAATTTAAATTAGTGCGAAAAATGAAGCCTGTGCATTCTTTCAAGAATGACGTTGACGTCGACTTCAATAACGTCATTAGAACTGCGCATTGCTTTGCAAGGAATAAATCGATAACAGTTCCCACTCTTCTAACTTTTCTATAGATATTGTAGGCAATGATGGACAAGCAGTTGAAAAAGATTAATTTTGTATTTGACTTGAATGTCTATCATTATGACATTAGCTCAGTGGTATGACTGTGCCTTATAAAATGCGTAGTAAGTTAATAAAGAAAAGTGTCTTTGTATTGTGTTTGGTATCATTGTAAAGACAAAATGTAGTTCATTCAGTACATGTATAGCAGTTGTACCCAGCGTGCCCCTAAACAAAGTTATGAGGCAATTTGAAAAACTTTTCGAACGCCCCTCGTAGATACATGGACGTTCCTTGGGTTCATCATAGCTGCACAATCTGTGTGAATTTGTTAAGAAGGAAGGCCACCAGAAACTGGCGGGGTTGGGATAGGCAAGGTATCCTGATTTACGTAACAAGGTATCAGGATTGTTCAATAATTTCTAAAAGGTTAGATCCTTTGGACTCAAGGAATGCATAAAAGAAATGAAAGAAGAAGAACTGGTTTTATTCAACCGAAGCTGACACAACAGAACAAACGGTTTGTTTTGTGGTTTGTGTTTATCCTCCTTCTTTCGGTGCCTTGAGTGGGTTATGCGTTATGGCCCAGCAGGCACATGACGTCGAAACGACGTCGTACTGACGTCGATGCGACGTAACGACGCCGCATCAACGTCAGTACGACGTCATTTGACGTCATGTGCCGGCTGGGAATATGGCATTTTTGTAGTATCGGAATCTCTTCATTTGTATTTTCGGCCAAATAGCGGCTACGTTTAAGCTCTTGTGGATCAAGATGTCAAACTAATTCGTCATTATATAATTTAATATAAAGAGATTTATCTCCCATGCAAGATGTAATAAATATATATGTGTTCTATAATTCACATTATGTATTCGCTCAAATATATCGACTGGTTCTTCAACCAATTTTAAAGAGTAACTACACTTCAGGAACTGACTGAATCAGATCCCAAACCCTATCCCCAACATCAAAGGAAAAGATTGACAAAGACATCCCAACAAACAATAAATTACAAGTGATAAGCCGAGTCAGCAGCTCTTTCCCAAATAGGTGGCAACTCAACTATCTTATGTAATCTGTATGCAAGAAAAGTGTCTTTGTATTGTGTTTGGTATCATTGTAAAGACAAAATGTAGTGCTTTTAGCACATGTAAAGCAGCTGTACCCAGCGTGCCCCTTAACAGTTATGAGGCCATTTGCAAGACTTTTCGAACGCCCTCGTAGATTCATGGACATTCCTTGAGTTCATCATTGCTGCACAATCTGTGTGAATTCGTTAAGAAGGAAGGCCACCAGAAACTGGCGGGTGGGGAGAGGCAAGGTACCGAGATTTACATTACAAGGTATCAAGATTGTTCGATAAGTTCTGAAAGGTTAGATCCTTTGGACTAAAGGAATGCATGAAAGAAATGAAAGTAGAACAACTGGTTTTATTCAACCCAAGCTGACACAACAGAACAAACGGTTTGTTTTGTGGTTTGTGTTTCTCCTCCTTCTTTCGGTGCCTTGAGTGGGTTATGCGTTATGGCCCAGCAGGCACATGACGTCGAAACGACGTCGTACTGACGTCGATGCGACGTAACGACGCCGCATCAACGTCAGTACGACGTCATTTTGACGTCATGTGCCGGCTGGGAATATGGCATTTTTGTAGTATCGGAATCTCTTCATTTGTATTTTCGGCCAAATAGCGGCTACGTTTAAGCTCTTGTGGATCAAGATGTCAAACTAATTCGTCATTATATAATTTAATATAAAGAGTTTTAATAGCCCATGTACGATGTAATAAATATATATGTGTTCTATAATTCACATTATGTATTCGCTCAAATATACCGACTGGTTCTTCTACCAATTTTAAAGAGTAACTACACTTCAGGAACTGACTGAATCAGATCCCAAACCCTATCCCCAACATCAAAGGAAAAGATTGACAAAGACATCCCAACAAACAATAAATTACAAGTGATAAGCCGAGTCAGCAGCTCTTTCCCAAATAGATGGCAACTCAGCTATCTGTATTGAACTAAATAATTTAGACCAACAGAAGGGTTATAGCAGACTAAGCAAATTATACGAAAAACATTTAACAACTATTTTTACCTATTTTCTATTTTTATTATGGAAGGGTTAAAATGAGAACACAATAAATTAAACAGCACCGAACATAAAACAAATGCAACCGCAACGACAGTACCGCGCAGCACGATGCCATGCGCTTTCAAAGTAGTAGAGACCCTTGTTGGAAGAGTCTGTATGCAAGGTATGATGTATATAACCACTAGTCTGACAGTCACGGATTTAATAGTAGAAATGCTGCTGTTCTGAAGTTAAACTTTTAGAGTTAACAGTGCAGGGGGGTGCAGCGTTCCATGAGAGCATAAAAGTACATATACTTAAGGACAAAAGTTCTGCACGGATGATAAAGAACATCCGTGCAGAACTTTTGTCCTTAAGTATAGTACAAATTGGGACTTAACTGTTGACGTTATGTTGCTCAAAGTTTTGGTGTCAGTAAAGCATGAAATATAGGTCGGGGATACAATAAAGCACATCATCCAAGAAGACCCTCCTAAAATACTGTAATTGTATTGGGTTCGGTGGGACCGAACTTCGCTCTTTTGCAATTTTAGACACATCACGGGTATCTAAGTTCTCGATTGTGTCATGCATTTCAATTATTCCTTTGTCATCATGTTCTCGGATATTAAAGTTCGTGCATTTATAATGACCGCGAAAATCACATTAGTACAGTGTGAGCATTTCTATAATATTTTATCAAAAATCTAGATTTTCAACAAATGGGATGATTTTGATTTCGAAATTGTTAATTTCCCGTTTTTAGCTCGCCTGAACAAAAGTTCAGGAAGAGCTATTGTTGTCACCTTGGCGTCGGCGTCGGCGTCCGGATTGGATGTTTTGGTTAAAGTTTTTAAAGACCTATATCTCCTTAACCCATGGATGGATTATTTTGATACTTGCACTGTAGTTAGATATTGGTCCAAAGTTTAACAGGGTACCACCCCCTGCCCACGCTGTGACCTTGATGTCAAGGTTACGGACTTAGAAAATTGGCAGTTTTTTTTGGACTGGATGTTTTGGTTAAAGTTTTATAAAGCCCAATATCTCCCTAACCCATGGATGGATTTCTTTGATACTTGCACTGTAGTTAGTTATTGGTCCAAAGTTTTTCAAGGTACTACCCCCGCCCCCCCCCCCCCCCCCTCAGTGACCTTGATGTCAAGGTTATGAACTTAGAAAATTGTCTTTTTATTGATTCGATGTTTTGGTTAAAGTTTTTTAAAGACACATATCTCCTGAATTCACAGATGAATTCTTTTTATATTTGCACTGTAGTTAGATATTAGTCCAAAGTTTTACAGAGTACTGAGTACTACCCCAACCCCGCTCAATGACCTTGATGTCAAGATCAGGGAGTTGGAAATTCGGTCTTTATTAAAGTTTTCTAATTGCATACTGATTCATAATGCTTGGCAGAGATTTAATTTACACTTGAACTGAGGTTAGACACTTTTTTTAGTTTTTACAAAACGCTATATACTTACCCCACTGGATGACCTTGATGTCAAGGTCATCGACTTTAGATTTTGTCTTAAAGATTTTGGTTAAAGTTTTATATTCATGAAGACATATTTTCACAGTGCCACAATGGACCCAGTTGATACTAATACTTGGACTGATGTTAGATAATGGTTCAAGGTTTTCATACATCCTAGCCCTCTGCACCCCCACCGCCACACCCACCCCTTAGTTCTTTGACCTCAAGCTCATGGGCTTTGACATTTCATGTGGATTTTTTATTTTAATTTTATTTTAAGGCTTATTTCTGAGATAGCTTTTGTTTATTAATGTGTTGCCATTATGGACATGCTTGTCTGAAGTCCACACCGCCATAGCAACTGTGTGATATGCAAGCACCTATTCAGGCGAGCTATGCTGCCGGGCGACAGCTCTTATTAGATGGGATGTTCCACGAGCAACATCATACAAACATATTTGTCGGACAAGGGCATCGAGTCAATTGGGTATTTGGGTTTATTAATAATCGGAATACACTTTTAACTGCCTTACATCTTGAAATTTAAAGAGTATATACACTTCAGGAACTGACTGAATCAGATCCCAAACCCTATCCCCAACATCAAAGGGAAATATTGACAAAGACATTCCAACAAACAATAAATTACAAGTGATAAGCCGAGTCAGCAGCTCTTTCCCAAATAGGTGGCAACTCAGCTATCTTTACTGAACTAAACTAGAGATGGCAGTAAGCATGGCTTACCAAATACCCCCCGCATTTAACAGTTAAGCATGGACCTTCGTCATCTAAGTTTTACAAAGTTATACAAAGCATACATGTTATGACAACTACAAACAAATATAGCTCATCCCTTTAATCCTATCAAGGTAACTGAACATGTCTACTTTTATCTAATGATGGCTCCAGACAGCAGTCTAGAAGGAGTAGCGATAACAACAAACTTTTATTACAAAAATTACACAGGGGAATAACGCAGGCAAACACTTCTGGGAAAAAATGGAAAACACGGGTCAATTTTTTTCGAACCAAATTTGAATAAAATATGCACATCTTCATACCAATATGTGTTCACATACTCAATTTCAAGAAAATCGGTCAAGCGGTCTAGGGGGAATTGCGATAACAAATATTTTTTTACGAAAAATATAAAGGGGCATCACTCAGCAGGAAAACATTTCCAGGAACAAATGGAAAACACATGTCAACTATTTTCTTATGATGCATCTATGAACTAAATTTGAATAAAATCAAAGCGAAAAAGGACTAAAACTCCCTATAAATTAGGATAAAAAAATCAAAAAGGGGTATAATTCGAGCAAGAGGGGTAACATTTCAAAGTGGAAACTTTAATGCACATCTTCATACCAATATGTGTTCACATACTTAATTTCAAGAAAATGGGTCAAGCGGTCTAGGAGAAGTTGTAACAACAAACTTTTTTACGAAAAATATAAAGGGGCATAACTCAGCTGGAAAAACATTTCCGGGAAAAACTGGAAAACACGTGTCAACTTGTTTCTTATGATGCATCAATGTACCAAATTTGAATAAAATCAAAGCAAAAACGACTAAAAAAAACAAAATTAGGGCCAAAATATCAATAAGGGGCATAACTCAAGAAACAGTGGTCAGATTTCAAAATGGAAACCTTAGTGAACATCTTCATACCAATGTGTGTTCACATACTTAATGTCAAGAAAATCGGTCAAGCGGTCTAGGAGGAGTTGCGACAACAAACTTTTTTTACGAAAAATATAAAGGGGCATAACTCAGCAGGAAAGCACTTCCGGGAAAAACTGGAAAACACGTGTCACCTATTTTCTTATGATGCATCTATGGACCAAATTTGAATAAAATCAAAGCAAAAACGACTAAAAAAATCCAAAATTAGGGCCAAAAATATCAAAAAGGAGAGTAACTCAGGAAATAGGGGTCAGATTTCAAAATGAAAACCTTAGTGCACATCTTCATACCAATATGTGTTCACATACTTAATTTCAAGAAAATCGGTCAAGCGGTCTATGAGGAGTTGCGATAACAAACTTGTTTACGAAAAATATAAAGGGGCATAACTCAGCAGGAAAACACCTCCAGGAAAAACTGAAAAATACGTATCAACTCTTTTTACATGCTGCATCCATGGACAAAATTTGAAACAAATCGCGGTCAGTAATAACTGCTGGGGGGCAAACCGGTTTTACTGGGCCCAAGTTCAAGATGTGCAACCTTTTTTCATAGATTTATCGCCTATATTTAGAGTGAAGGTATAAATATATAATGATGGCTTAAAAATACGGGGTGCCGTTTTACTATTTATTCCATATTTATGGATCTCCATTAATTGGTTTTTGGATATCCCTTATTCGATTTATTGATATTCAAAAATACAACATAATATACTCGAGGACTTAAAAAACGCCTCACCCCGAATTGTAATGTATTTTAGTAATTCCACATTTCAAGCTATTAAAGATGACTAGGATTTTTTAGAAAGTGTAAAACTGATCAAAAAAAAGAAATTGCACTAATTTATGTCATGCGTGACGACCTTTGCACTTCACAGGTCAACGTCACTTCCCCTTAATTTTATTTTAAACTTCTTTATGATACTGCCCTTAAAGTCGATCCCAACTTTGCCGTGAGAGATATCATTCTGCAAAAACAGAAAATTAAAGTCGCCATGACTTTATGTGCTGTCAGACAGCTTAAATCGAAAACTGGAACACACAAATTGGAATCTCAGAAAAGTTGGAAAACACCTTACAGATTTACTTTCTAAGCATACGTCAACATCAGCGGATACTTTGATATCAGAACCAAACGTCTGTTTATCAGCGCAGTGAATGACGTCAACGTCAATGATTACATTCTAAACGGGCTCTAAAATGCACATTTTAACTACACGCGGTTCTAGAGTAGACCACCATTGGTCTTAAAATGCTGTTTGAATGAATTTATTGTCGTCGGTTTCAAAGTTTGCTGCCATGTTTAAAATGCCATTATTGCATTCCATGAGCGTTTGTTTACCTCACTTCAATTAAGTAATTGCTGAAATATAGCGGCAGACGGGAACCTCGCTATACTCCGATAAGCATTCGGACGGTACATTATAATCGTTTTGCTGAAATCCCACGTTTTAAAACATCCTTTTATCTTTGTCGATCATTCTTTGTCGCGTGTATTTAAACCTTTTAGATTCTAAGATTGTACTCAGTCTGACGATTATCTCATGCATTTGCTTTATGCATGCAGTTTTATTTATCATTAGATTTATTTTAGCTGATAATGTAACAAATGCAGCATTTCAATTTCTCTCAGATGAGGCGTTTTTAAAGTCCTCGAGTATATTTGATATCCATAATTTGCTTTATAGATCCAAACTTCGAGCAATGGGTATCAATGATTCGATTTTAAGACGTACATTTTTTTTTCTTTATTTTTTATTTGCAGAAACATGAAAAATGATCTCCCATTATCTCTCATCTCTCTTGAGCCATCTTATCTGCAGAAATGGGAATAAACACAGAAAGTGTGAGCTTCAAGTTTTTACGGCTGTTTTAGTCAAGGTCTTCGATAAATACCGCGAAGCATCAATGATCAACAAAATTATCGGTAGAAAGGCGAATGGGTACTCGTCGTAGAGATGTGATTCTTTTGCAAACGCATTTTGACTCTTATTGTATTGTGGTCTTCCCTTGAGGAAAGAATTTGCCTCATCTATAAACAAACTATTTCCTATAAGAATAGCTTCCATTTGAAAGCAAACAGCATTATCACCAAAGTTGTTTTTCGAGAAACCACAGTCATGCATCTATTTACCATAAAGGAAAAGGACTAACTTTTGTTAGTGTCTCGGTATAAGCTGAACTTGTCAAGCGCCAAATGCAACGTCCGTGAGTTCTTTTAGGAATTCATCAATTTCCCTATGGCATTTATCATTGATAGAGCTACACCTCTCCGAGTGAAATATCGCAAATAAATATAATATTGAGCCGCGACACGACTAACCAATAGAGTGGTTGTGCGCCCACCGCAGACTCAGATCAGCCTGGGCATCCGCCCAGTCTGATCAGAGTCTTCGCTGTCCGCATGAAGGTAGCTTAGACCCCTAGCTACCCTTTAAGCGCTTAGTGAACTCTGATCAGACTGGGTGGATGTCCAGGCTGATCTGAGTCTGCGCTGGGCGCACAATCACTTCGTTGGTTTTGTCGTGTCGTGGCTCAATTATTCGACGACGAATTTAAGACGACGAACCAAACTGTGATCGTAAATATAAAATATTATTACAAAACATACAAAAATGATCACTATAATATTTGCATGTGAACGGCTTTAAAAGGCGCAGGGAAGCTGCAAAACAATAATTAACTCAAGCAAACTAAATGAAGATGAAATCTGCAAAAGAATACTAGACGCACTTACCTTTGGCGTGATTCCTGTCTGCCCTCCACATGAAAAAATACTTTATCCAAGGTCCACTACGGCGTGATCTCCAAGACAGGCGATGACTCAGAGCTTTCGTCTCGGCCATATAATCCATATTTCCTTCCTGCAAATGATGCTGGACAGCCAGACTATTTTTTGACAGTTTGTTGTCAGAAAATAAAGCTAGTAAGTGTCTCCCTGTCTTCAGGACAAATTCCAGAACCAAAACTGTAGTTGTCTATATGTGTTTATAAGACGTCTGTAAGTATAATTTTGAGAATTTAAAAAAATTGTTTCTGCTTCAAGTACTTAATTAATTTGTTTAAATTCTATAAAATACATTATGAAGGAAGATCCTTAGGAAGCAAGAACACATAATAAAATCAAAAATAGCAGGCTCGGTTTAATCTAGTCCGTGTGCGGTAACAGACTATTGCAGGAGTTCCCACGACCACCATGTTGTAAAACTTGTTTAAGCCTCAGTACCCAGCTATTACTGACCGTTCTAAGGTAATACTTCTGTTTTAATTTCTTCATGTTACATGTTATGTTGTCTATGTTCACCTATGTAGCTGCCCACTTTGCTATCTGTTTTGTTTTGTAATTTAAAACAGAAAATAGGTAAAAATAGATGTTATCTAAAGAAGGGAAGCGTCAGAGAAGCAAAATAGCTGACTCGGTTTAAGTTTGTTCCTCATGCGCAGCAATGTAGTGTAACAAGCATCGACACTTTTTGTTTGGTTTTGTTTCAGTTCCTTTGTTTTATAATTAATGTAATCACTGCCACAGTTATGATAAGCGAGGACTAGCAACCCAAACAGGGGCAATTTATCTAGTATGTCAGATAGTCTATATAATTGTTTTTGTTACTCAGAGAAAATACAGAAAGGTTTTCTTCCAAGAGAAGAAAAAAATCTTTACTAAATTGAGCCGCGACACGACAAAACCAACAATGTGGTTGTGTGTCCAGCGCAGACTCAGATCAGCCCGGACAACCGCCTAGTTTGACCAGACTCTTGATTAAGTGCTAAAAGGGTAGCTAAGGGTCTAAGCTACCTCTATGCGGACAGCGAAGACTCTGATCAGACTGGGCGGATGCCCTGGCAGATCTGAGTCTGCGCTGGCCGCATAACCACATTGTTGGTTTTCACGCGTCGCGGCTCAGTCTTTAAGAGCTGGCATCAATTGAGAAAGGAGACAAAAATGAAAATGGCTGGGCTCATTCCCTTGAATGTGTACTTATATACCTTAAGTATACATATAAGTATTCAAATGGCATATATTTTTAGAATATGACAAAGCAGATGATACTACGCGAAATCCCTGATACAAATAGGACAGCGTGTTCTTTCATGTATTTTAGTAAAATAAGATTATCTCTTGGTTTAAACATATTTTATTCATATTAGAAATTGTAACATACATACATATATAGTATACAATACAGGCTTGGGATTAGAACGAAAGCTGGACGCTTATAGAGTTCTTCTCCCTAATATAATACATCTGTATACAGTATGGCGGATATTTGTGTAAAGTACAAAATATTAAACCAAATAAACTAATAGGAAGCATTACCATAATATGAAAAAGAAACAGAAAGGTATAAAGCATCTCACAATACAGTGCAAAAACTAACGAAAAAATGAACGATGAGCAACCAAAAGAGCAGAGAGAGAGAGAGAGAGAGAAAAAAAAAAGAGAGAGATGCTCAAAATATATGAAACAGTGGATTGAGAGAGGGGAAAGGGGCGCAGCATTTCAGGCTCATTCAGGTATGTCCGCTAATATAGGTTTATGTAAGTTGATATGTGCATCAGAAGTTATGACTTTGTACTCAAAAACGTTTGGAATCCACTACGAATTTATAGACTTTCTCAAATATTGTCCTATTGATTTCTTGTGACAAGGACAGATCACCGTACAAAAATAGGTTAAGAGTAGGATATTGATAAGGAGAGACTGCATTTATTAGTTCATTGCGCTGGGCCTGATAAAATGTACAATGAAAGAAAAAATGTTGAGCGTTTTCTAAACTACCGCATCGACAAAGAGGAGAGTCTACTATATTTTTAACAAAGAGATCGAAGTTAAGAGAACTACAGTTTGTTCGAAGACGCGTTAGTAGTATTTGACTTTTCCTACAACCGGAGTAAAAGTGCTGGGGAACTTTTGGATTATCCTTCTGTAGAAAGCGTTTAAAGGAAGTCACCGATTCACACTGCTTTGCTTCACCAGGCAGATTGTTCCATGCCCTGACACTAGATGGTAAAAAAGACATATAAAATTGGTTTGTTCTCGCATCAATAGTTTGTAAATCATTAGAGTTTCTAAGATTATAGCGTGATATGTTGCTGACAGTCTGTGGTATTAAAGAGGATAAGTATAAAGGAGTAATGTTATACATCATTTTATAAAACAAGGTCAGTTTGTGATTGTTACGCCTGCATTCTAGTGATTCCCAACAAATTTCCTTATAAAGTAAATGTAATGATACTAGCTTTGTTGTTCCCGTAGCGATCCTGGCAGCTTCATTCTGGATTTTATCTAATTCCTGTTTTTCGTATTGAGTACAATTATCGAAAATAACATCTCCATATTCTATCAAGGGTCTAATGAAAGTAGTATAAATTGTTTCAAGAGATTTTCGATCGAGTTTAAATTTTAGTTTTCTCATAATATTGATTCTAAACCAAGCCTTTTCTTTAATATAATTTATGTGATGATGCCAGGTACAGTCATTGGAAAGGTATAGTCCTAGATGTTTGTGAAATTCTACTTCAGATATTTGGTGATTTTGCATAAAAAGAGGTGGATGCTGCAGTTTATTTAATTTACGCGAGAATTATTATCTCTTCTGCCCATGTCTGTCAATCTTCCTATTGGTTAGGATCCGTCCTCTATATTTTAATATAGTCTGCTTGCCTGCCCTCGGAGTAACAATAAAATCGCTCTGAAAGCGTTCCAAATTACTTGAGATGGATCCAGCACTTCATATCACTTTGGCTGACCTTAGTTTTGACAAGCCAAAATGATTACGAATCTCTAGTCAAGTATGGCAATATGTATAGCGTGACAATATCAATCAAAATACACAGGAAAGTCACAGTGACCAAGAACAACCCACACAAGACATAGAAGAAAGAAAACTTGTGAGATGCACAAACGAAGAAACAGAACCGCACATTTTAGATAACAGACACCCTCAGTCTATCACAAAAAAAACTGAACTGAAGACTCACCTTGGAACGGTCAGCATCAACACTACTGAGGATTTTAAATAACTTTATGCGCATGAAATCTATGACTGAGAGTCAACAAACTTTCATACAGCCGTTTAGGACTAAAAGCGCCAAATATACTCGAAAAAAATTGTAAGGGGCCAAACTTTTACCCTGCGATTTCTGGTACATGTCAAACATTTGGTAAAATAAATCATTTCTTCCTTCCATTTCATTCATTTTGCAAGTTTTGTACACATGAAGTTTGAAACTATAGCCTTTATCTTGACCAAGTCCAGACTTCAATTCATACTATCCTCAAAATCAAAGTGGTCAGAAGTCCATAAGGAACAAATTCACCAAAATTTTCGATTTAGCCAATTCCTGATTTTTTCGCAAAATTTCTCAAATTTAATCAATTTTAAGTTCAGCAACCTGTAACAGTTTTAAAACTCATAGGAAATTTTAAAAGTTATGCCGGACCAAACTGACACACTATCAATTCTCTATGGGAATTCAAACCACTTTCATTTTAGGGGTAGTTTGACTTAAAGCCTGGACTTGGTCAAGAACAAAGGCTATAGTTTCCAACTTCATGTGTATAAAACTTGCAAAATGAAAAAATGGAAGGTAGAAATGATTTATTTTACCGAAAGTTTGAAATGTATCAGAAATCGCAGGATAAAAGTTTGACCCTTTAATATTTTTTTGAGTATATATCCAGATGAGGCGGCTCATCACGAGTTCTACTTTTTTTCTTTCTTTCTTTTTTTTTATGGGGGGTGCGCTTTAAGGGTCAGTTGGTTGTTCACAACGCATACGTAAAAGTTTAAAGAGTTCCTTCAAGAGCAATAAACATAGGCTATATAATCGATTAATATGTGGAACTAAATCAGAATGAAGAGGAATGATGCAATTAAAGGAAAATCAACTCTACAATTTTCTGTTCTGACTCCCGTCTCAATGGGGTCAACTATTTCAGGAAAATATTGCTGTTTGCTTTGTAGCGAAATGACATCAACAAAAAAAAGCAGTCGTATTACTTAAATTTTGATTTGAGATCTTATTTAGAAAATGCATGGTCACCCTTTATGTTTCTGATGGATAATAAGAGAGATCTGAGCCCTGGGTGGAGGGTTAACTTTCTGTTTCGGCACTTTGAACTCGCTATTCTAACTTCGAAGTATCTCATGCGACGTCGTTAAGCTATAGACTGCCGGGATGATAAACGTTTATCAGACCGAAAGATCTTCTATCGGACCTGCGGGCTGGATAAAACTTGTCAAGGCCCAGCTTTGTCAGATATGCAGATTGCTTCTGTTTCAGTCAAAACGTCTGTGTCTATATAAGGAATCAACAAAATACACGTCTTGGCACTGAGTCTGTTCGTGTCTTGTCAAGCTCGAAGGAATAGAGCCAACCAACAAATTATCAGCTAAAATATCCATTATTGCAGATAGTGTTTTTAATGACATTTCCAGATCTATATTTTAGTTAATTACGTTAAGCAAGAGACAGAAAGCAGATATTTTTTCGAAAAGCTAAAAGGTGACCTAATTATGCGAAAAAATATTTCACGTGACATAAGCAAAGTCGCCATCACTAAATTTAATAATAATTCGTTGTTTTCCGATATTTTCCCGCATAATTTCAACCCACCACCATCCCCGAATTACCATCCATTTTACGTTAAGTCTACATTTTATGAGAGTATTTTTCAGTTATTTTAATTTTGTTTCTGTAAATTAATCCTTTTGTTTTTATTGGAGTTATATTTTTAAATACTACTGCCCTTTTGTGAGCGGCCTATTTTAGTACACCACCTGTTCTGCTTGTAAGCAAAGTCTTCGCTGTTTTAAGTAGAGTTCAAACATTTTTGTATTGTATGTTTAAACTAACATGTTCATGTATTTGTAGTTAGTTTACAGTGCATTATCGTCATTTAAAAATATATGACAATTTCAATCGAATGCACTCTTTAGTTGTCATTCTTCCTAGCAAAAAACAAAGCTCAGTGTCTTCTACCCTTCATCAGTATTTCTGGTTATGGCATAAATATTCAATGTGGTCAAAGTGTACCGTGGTTTATATTTTCAGGTCATTAGCTAACACCCATGCTAGAGTACATGGCCAGTATCATGAACAGTCTCAGTTTAACCGAGTCTGCAATATTTGTTGGTGTGCTCCTTGCTTCTAAAGTGTCTAACATACAGGGGCTGTATCTATAAAACGACATAAGTGGTTGCTATGCTGTTGCTAAGGCTAAATTTCTATGAAGGGTATTCCCTATTACTATGAAATTTGCCCTCCAGAGCAAATTTCATAGTTGAAGGGAATCTCCTTCATAAATTTCTATGAAGGGGATCCCCTAAAACTATGGAATTTGCTCTCCAGGGCAAATATCGTAGTTGTAGGGAATCTACCTCTATGAAGAGGACTCTGTACAACTATGAAATTTGCTCTGGAGCAATAGTTGTAGGGAATCCCCTTCATAGAAATTTAGCCTTAGAAACAGCATGGCAACGTCTTAAGTCGTTTTATAAATACGACCCCAGTGTTTTATTTGTATTGCTGTAGAGCCGTCTTTTGTGTTGCTATAGATGTTGCTTGCTGTATTCACCGACGCCTTTTTCTATTCTTAAAGCTTGTTTATGTCCATAATATGTGTTTATGTCATATAAATCTAATAAGAGAGTGAAAGCCAATAAATTGTATTCCTCCGAGACGAATAAGTCTGGGAGATTTTGCCATAGTATGTACTGTAAGCACTGGTTCATTGGCTTTTAGCGTTGTATCGCAACAATTTATCTGCGGATAGAAAATGTATTGGCGTTTCTAAGATAATAGTTTTAGCGCGAAAAACACACACGAAAAATTGTCTCTGCTTTCGGATGCTCTCTCTCTCTCTCTCTCTCATAAGATTTCTTATGTAATTCCACGTTTTGCTTTATAGATTCAGATACCTTGTCATGTGCACTTGGAATGAACCCATATTGAAACTAGGTATCAAATATCACCAGTGATACCAATTTGCTTACCTGTGTTGTCGACCAATCCGGTAGTGTACAAAGTGGCTGTCGACCGATAATTCGTGGAATACCAAATGGATAATGCGTTTATAAAACACTATGCATCCAACCATATGCCCGACCCAGAAAGGGAATGGTCTGTCCTAAATATATTGACGGAAATCGTTCGGAAATTAATCTATCTCCAATCAGCTGATCCTAGCACAAATACTTTTCAAGATATTTACAACTTTAAAATACTGACATTTTCAAAGGGCCATATCTCCTAAAAAAATTGTCGATATTTGTTCAAAAGTTAATCACTCCATTTAATAAGCTGGCAAAGTTTCATGCCTTTTGCTTAGATACTTTTGAGATATCTTGCTGACAAATTAAAAATGCCTAAATTTTCGAAGGGCCATTACGCCAGAAATAACAGAAATCATACAATTAAGGAATGAATTTCATTTTTCTGAGGTTACTACACTGGGTCACGTGCAAAGTGGATGAGCCCCGAAAGGGCTCATGTCAACTTTGCTAGTGATCCAATGTAGTTTACACTTCGATAAACATCAGAAAAATTAAAGTCATTGCTTATATTTATATTTAATTCAATCAAATTTTTCATGAAAAATCTTATATAAGCGCTAAAATTGAAGCAGTAAAACATGAACATGCAGTTTTTCTGCTAACAGCAGAACGGCATGCATGACGTCATGACGTTGCTGACGTCCAATCAGGTTGTAGAGAGCCACTGTTTATTTTGACGTCAATGACGTCGCGTGTCTCAATGTAATTATTGGAATGTAAACTACATTACGTTCCAATGCTTTACTATAGGGCTTTTCAGTAAATACACCAAGAATGTAAATATAAGGAAACAAATTAATCTACTTATCATCTGCAATCAGCTGGCCAAGTTTTTTAAAAGTCCTTTTTGAAAGTTCTTGCTGACAAAATCAAAACGCTAAAATTTTCAAAGGGCCATAACTTCAAAAAGATTGACGAAAATCGTTCTAAAGCCAATCCGTTCATTTACTCATCATTTCTAATAAGCTGGCAAAGTTCCAACCCCTAGCTAAAATACTTTTATACTTTTCGAAATACTTAGCTGACAATATTTCATTACATTTTTTTCCAAAGGCGGGCGGGGTAGGGGGGGGGGGGGGGGGGGGGGCTCCAAAATAGGAGACAATTCGGACAAGAGTGAAATATACAGGTTAGCTAGCTTTTAATGGGAATTCATATGTGAAATTTCTCTACCCTGGCATGCACAGTTCTAAGATAAGGTGTGTGATGAACAGACGGAGATTGGTTCACATACGGATGCCCATATGGACGGACGGACAACCCAAAAGCAATGTGCCTTGTTAACTTCTTCAAAGCTGGGAGCATACTAACAGTAGCTAATACTATTGTTCATGGCTGTAGACCGAGCTGATTTTGATGTCGGATGTCTCGGTCGACAGCCACTTTTGCATGTATGGTAATTTAATGTTGGTTTGGCGACACAGATAACCCCGTGAATATACACGTACCTGCAAATGTTGTTTATAGTTTGACTAGAAGAGTTTGAATTCCGGCTGCTATAGTGCAACTATTTACATATACGGGCGTCGCGGAACAGATTGGCCCGGCTGTTCAAAGTTCTGCCAATACACAGTTCCGAGCCACACCCAGAATGTCACACAAAATCACATGATATCGTATACCTGGCCAATGCAACGACAACTTAGCACGTGACATTGTCTCACAAACAAATCGCACGTGGTCAATACCAACATAAGTCCGTGATTTTACCTTTCAGTTAATGAAGGGATGTATAGCTGTTTAAAGAAAACAAACTGACACCACTTTTAATAAATTTTACCCTGCTTTGCAAGAACAGAACGCATCGGGCATCGGAAATGCATGATGCGCCAACTGCCATGTGTAGGCCATGAGGAGGCTGATTCTTCGCCATAGATCGCCAACATTTAGCAGGCATTGTTTTTTTCCGCCATCTTTGTGTAAGCTTGTGAGACGTAGTAACAGTAACTAAGCAGGCGGAGCTTAGCAGCTATTCTCGGAACTGTGTATAGCCTCTGTGTAGCAGAGCATCAGATAACATGGAAATAGCCGTATCGAATAAATTAAAATTGTGAACTGGGTATGTATACTGGCATATTTACATTTCTGTACGTATAGTTGTATTGTCTTTCAAGGTTGTGGTATTTTGATCATGTGAAATGTCAAGCAAACTATAAAAGATGAAATACTTGTTTGTTTAAGATAAACTGTATATTTGTTCTTTTTGTAAGACCTGCAAAACAATAATAATTGAGCCGCGACACGAGAAAACCAACAAAGTGGTGGTGCGCCCAGCGCAGACTCAGATCAGCCTGGGCATCCGCCCAGTCTGATCAGAGTCTTCGCTGTCCGCATGGAGGTAGCTTAGACCCTTATCTACCCTTTAAGCGCGCTGCAAAGACTTTCCTCATATTGGGCGGACGCCCAGGCTGATCTGAGTCTGCGCTGGGCGCACAACCACATTGTTGGTTTTCTCGTGTCTCGGCTCAATTGTAATTAAGTATCAATACGAAGGTATTTTAGTTTGATTTAATTAAACTGATAACAAGTGTTTTGTTATGAATATCCATAAAGTCACCCAGACCTAGGTGTTAGTTTGAGCTAGTTTTCAGGCATATGATGGACATAGATACCCAGCAGGCAGAGAAAGTAGAATCAATATTGTATCAACGTTGATACAACGTCATTACGTTGAGTGAAAGTTTATTCAATGTTGATTCAGTTTTGTGTGCATGTAAATTAACATTGAATCGATGTCGCTTTGATGGCATTACGTTTAATCACTGTTGGTTCAATGAGGTGTACCAGTGGATAGTTTCTCATCAAAAACGTATTACAATTTAAAGGACTTAAACTATTCTTAATTTATATTTGTAAGAGTCTTAGAGTAATAATGGAGACAAAAGTTGATCGCCTACAGTCAGTTGAAGACTTTGTGGAAGTAAAAGTAGATATTCTGTTTGTTTGTGGCAAGAAAACAGAAATGAAATTCGTTGAAAAAGTCAGAAAGGTTCTAGACTTTCTAAGCCCGCCAGTATCTTCAATTATAATGAAAATTAAGGACGTTGAGGAAACGAATGTGCAAGCCAAGAAAACAGTGAGCGTGTTTAATACAAGCCTTGATGTTGCCCGTCTGTTTGTTGAGATGGGGATTACTGCCGAGGGACATAACTGTTGTGTGGTGCAAAAGAAAGGTGAAGTCGGCTTTGGACAAAATTCTGGAATTCTTAATATTTTTGTTGAAAGTAAAGAGAATTTCATTCAATGGTGGCCACAAGTATTTATATTTCTGTGTGGACGAAGTAAAACTTCTGTATCTGGACCATGTTTCTTTATGTACGATTATGCTTCAGAGCCATGTGTACAGCACGTGCATGATTTCATAAACGCCTGTGAGAAAGCCGGTATACACTTTGCTACACTTCAGCACACATATATCGTTCATGCATCACGTGCATTGATAATACATCACAGCGGCTGGGGATGCGAAGTGTACGAGAAAAATAAGAAAATCCTAGACAGCATAACTGCACATGAAATGCCAGTCATCGTAGTTGCCCGAAGTCGACTCGCGGTTGATTCCCAGCTGGAAGAGATTGCTGACACCATTGAGCCAGATCTTAATGATCCAGCGGTGCTGGCTTGGGTTCTCTGTCAAACAAAGCAGGGTAGGTGACATGCGAGGTTCCAAGTCAAAACGTTCCGTCACTATGAGCAATACTCTGTCATTATTTGAAAACTGAGTTAGAATCTAACAAAATAAACAATAAATACTTCTGGAAACCAAAAACAAATGCTTATTTTTTTGTAGTTTTTAGTTTATTAGCAACTAGTGGTGCGGGTATGCGGCGCACCTCTAATATTAGGTGTTAATTAACACATATATGTATTTCGTAAATATTTATTTAAGAGTCCTCTTTTATTGGTATCATTGGTGGTGTAGCCAGAGTTTAAAGGCCTTATTGCTTTATAAGTGGTAAAAACTGATGAACTAGTCTATCTTGCAGTATCGCTGCAAGCTTTGTGCCACTGACTGAAATGTCGCAAATTTATGAATTTATCATTCATGTTATATTTGTAATTGCTCTGGGATCTGGCTTTTATATGGGTAAATGGAGAGTCAAATTCAGTTTGCTTAATTAGTGCCAACTAACTTATTGCACTGCATACAGGTATGCACCGTTTCTAACTGCACGGGCCAGTTTTATAACAGGTCCCTCATGTTATTGGTTTGAGGACTTGGTTTGCCATCCATTTTTAAACAGAAGTGAAATTTTCGTCAATTTTATTCGCTATCATGGAATGTGAATCCTTTTTCTAAGTGAGGATACTCTAAACGGGAAGAATTTGGTCTTCCTCTCTCTCTCTCGTTCCAGTATGCATTGTCCATTATGAGAAGTTACTTACATTGGTAGGGCATCCAGTGCAGTTTGAGCCAACGTCAGTACATGTATTCATGTGATTGGTAACACATTTATCCGATATACTAATAATTTATCAAATGGGAGAAACTAATTAAATTATTTCTTCTTTTGCAGTTGATCATGAAATGAGATCAATCCATAGAGGTAAGATTTCCTAGAACTATTTTAATAAACGTCAAAGCTTTCATGTTAATAACTTTAAGTAGCATTATGTCTGTACTAAAATCAGTTTATTCTTATTTACTTGATGAGTTAGAACAGTCTACTTTAGATTTACCTCAGTTTCTATGCAAGTATAAAATCAAACATAAAAGAATCTTAAGCCATGAGTTGAAATTCGGTCAGTTTTGAATTCCCAGTGGGTAAAAGAGGGCGGATAATTACTTGGTTTTTATTTTGATATGCTGCACGAAAAAAATGACTGTGTTTTATATGGAAAGGTCTCGGGAAAGGTACTGATATGGAAAGGTACTGTTCTCCAAGGTTGTTGTTCCAATACTTGTAAATGTGGTCTTCAAGAGACTCAGCAGAACGGATTCATTGCTGCACTTCCTGGCACCCAGTCCGTCCATAATGTTTTCCCAGATTTATTCAAAAAATGTATATATGCAAAAACAATACCAGACGAAAACAATACCACTTTAGAGTAAAGCAGGTAAAATTATCCAGGTAGCTTAAGCATCATGAGCTAAAGTCGCAACTGACTGTTATGGATGGTTTACCATAGGATTTTTCAATAAATGCACTGAGAATGTAAATATTAGGGAATATTTCACTAAAATGGCAACCTTAATTTGCACGGGTTTGCGATAGAGTCACCGCCAAACTTTAGATTATTTGTTAATCTAAATAATGTGGTCTGTACATTGATGCCTATTCTATTCTATTCTATCCCATAACCTTACTAGGTCGTTGGGGCACCACAGATGACTTCGAAACAATCCCTTTCTACCTTGCCCTGCCTTCAGCTGCCCTAGTTGAGCTGGCAAAATCCATCCCTGTCCACTCTTTAATATTGTCTTCCCACCTCTTCTTCTTTCTGTATCTTCTTCTTTTTTTTCTATCACTGTGCCCTGTAGAAGTGTCTTTGCTAAACCAGAAGACCTTGTGACGTGGCCGAACCACCTTAGTTTCCGTTTCTTGACCAACATTAGGAGTTCATCATATTCTCTAATGGCTGCTTGGATCTTCCTGCGAACCTCCTCATTGGTTATATGGTCCTTGTATGAAATGTTCAGTAACCTTCGGAAGCACATTGATGCCTAGTGCAGTGAATTAACACTTTTCAAAACGGAAATAAAGATCCTTTTACCTAAATTATAAAAAAAATAGTCAGTTAAAGAAGAGCCTTTCTTTCGTGCAGCGAATCAAAGCCACCTGATGAATTAAGCAAATTGCCATGTCTTTAGTTATAAAACGAGGAAGAAAACGTCGTTGTAGTAATGTATATGTCTTTCTAACATTCGACCTTCCCGTCCGTCTCGCATATAAAGTCTTGTCTTGCTTTCGAAAAGATTTCAAAATCAGCATCCTCTTTTAACTTGTTTTTTGACAGATGAAATGATTGAGCCGCGACACAACAAAACCAACAATGTGGTTGTGCGCCCAGCGCAGACTCAGATCAGCCTGGGCGTACGCCCAGTCTGATCAGAGTCTTCGCTGTCCGCATGGAGGTAGCTGAGACCCTAAGCTACCCTTTGAGCTCTTAACGAAGAGTCTGATCAAACTGGGCAGTGTCACACTATCAAGCCATCTTTAATGATAAGTCAAGTGATCGTATAGTTTTCTAAGTTTATTAAATTTAACATTTCCGCGACTACTAACTACCCAGGTTCATAATAAGTCAAATTCATTGTTGCTTCTTTGTTATTTCCTAGTTACAAACTTAACCCAATCAAAAGCCAAATCTTAATCCCCAAATCTCCCGAGCGCGATGCGCTTCTGTTTTATATAATGAAAGGTCATGCACTTTATTATCATAAAGTTCGAAGAGCAATTTGCATGGTGATATTGCTTACGTAATTGCATGCTATCTCTATGCCTATATTGTCATTACCAAATAAGTTCATGGCATATACTTAAATCGCTATTTCTTGGAAATTGTACATGGGCTTGCTCAAGTTATAGTTATGAATCATCGATCTATTTAGGCTACTTAAAATTACGCAGGTTTTCTGAGACACACCTAGTGCAAAGAGTTCTTAGCCCGAAATAAAAATTGCTGAAAATCTAATTGTAAATGCACTCTGTGACAGCAGGTGCCCAGGCTGATCTGAGTCTGGGCTGGACGCACAACCACATTGTTGGTTTCTTGTGTCGAGGCTCAATTATGATGAAAGCAGTCACTATCTTACTTCGGCAAGTTATCTTATTTGAACCCTCTTTTTCAGGCTACCCGTTGCCGTTGACAGTGGTAGACAAATTACTGAACTGCTGTTTTGTTCTCTATGGAATAATTGCTTCTTTTGTGGCTACTGCTGTATTGGGCATATTTCTACTAATTGCTGGTAATAAATATGAAACCTCATTTTATCATTCAGCAAAGTTTTATATTGCTTATTATTCTTCAAGCCGGGCCGCGTAGCGCAATCGGTAGGGCACCTGACTCATAAGTCAGAGGTCCTGGGTTCGAAACCCGGTCTGGCCACATACTTTCGTTTCTCCTTCCGCTGATTCAAGAAGGGCAGTTGTCAGTTACTGGCGAAAGTATGTGCACTTAGTACTGGTTAACCGCTTAGGAGGTCTAAGCCTGCCCAGGAATAGTGTGGTTAGGTTAACTGACCGTCCCGACATGACCATAGTTGTTTACCGTGGACGTTAAGCAACAAGTCAATCAATCAATCAATATTATTCTTCAAATACCATTTTGTCAATTTGGTGAAAGAGTATTACCAATATGTACTAGGCTAAACACGATGGAAAGAGTGGCCAGTTGCAAATTTTGTTCTATGTACATGTATAATAAAGAGAACTGCCTATCGGAGTGAGGACATGTAAATATTGAAACAGAGACAGATAAACCTGTGTGCAGCTGTATAGCCGGATGTAAAAATATGACTATAATTCCACAATAAGGATGCATGTATATAAAACTGCATTCTGGATACTACCCAAAAGCGGTTTCAAAAACAAATGGAAATGTAACAATATTTAAAACAGTAAGCTCGACGGTGACGGTTCACCTGAATCTTCAGTGTTAGTAAGGTATCCCATTTGGTCGGTCGAACATGCTTTGGAATCATCGATGTTGGGCCCTACATAGTCCATTTGAGCCGAAACATGAGAAAACCAGCAAACTGGTTGTGCGCCCAGTGCAGACGCAGATATACCTGGGAATCTACCAAGTCGGACCAGAATCTTCGCCAAGTGCTTAAAGGGTAGCTAAGGGTCTCAGCTACCCCCATGCGGACAGTGAAGACTCTGGTCAGACTGGGCGGATGCCCAGGCTGATCTGAGTCTGCGCTTGGCGCACAACCATTTTGTCGGTTTTCTCGTGTCGCGGATCATTTACTGTTGTGTGTTAGGGCTGCTCTGAGCAAAACCAACTTCCATGTGTGCGTTTTTTTATGTGAATGGGTACACTTTCATGGGAAGCAAATCTGTAGTTTTTTCCTCCGTTCCGAATGGAGTCAAAGAATCTGCTACCGAAAGAATATGATTGTTTCTTTTACGAACTGGCCCGGAGGTTATAAAACTTGAGCACATTCTCAAACTCAAAATAAAGCACTCTGATTGGCAATCAGTGTGCTTTATTGTGTGCTCGGAAGCAGCCAATCAGAGTGCTTTATTTTGAGCAAGTTTTATAACCTCGGACCCTGAATCTGTTTTGGAAGGGCTCCGTCGTTCAAGGAAACAAAAATGATCCCCCATTTTTAACCTTTAATGCGCCAAAAAACAGACAACAAAGTTTACGTCTGCAGAATGTCAAAAATGTTTCGTCTAAGTGATATTATATTGAGAATTCGAGCACTAGAGGGCAAACAGTGTAGATTCAGTTGAGGTGGCCCATTATGAGCCACCTCATCTGGATCTACACTTTTTGCTAATTCAACAATTTTAGTTTTTGGCGCTTTAAGGGTTAAAGTTGGTGGCAAATTATGAGATGTACCGTGATACACCTTATGAGTGATTTTCACACACAATGCCTAAAATTCTTAATGCCTACCTTTTTGTATCTTTTCAGTTATATTGCTGGTGGCTTGCGAAAGATGGGACAGCGTCAAAGAAACCGTCAATAAACATATTGTCTTCCGAGCTATATTTGTCACGCACGTGCTGTTGTATTTTGGGACTATTGGCCTTCTCTTAGCTAACTACCTTGTACTGGAATTCAGCCATATTTATTCTGTTCCATTTTACATTTATTCAGTTTCATTCATTGTCCTGTTTCTTCGGTATATATTGGTTCTCTGTCTCCCATGGCATGCGAGATGGCCTTTAAGAGGAATAACTGGTTCTGGGAAGGTATTTCTTTGAAATTCAGACGAATTGGGTTGCAAATCATGGAATTAGGATGACTATGCTAATAAGTTAAACAAGTACTTAGTACTTTGAAATTTACTCTGGATAAATACAGTTGCAATGACAGGCGGGTTACAGAAATTATGACACCAAAGACAACTTTTTATCATGTTTTGAACACATCAGGATATATCTGTTTATATTTGTTTTATTCACACATTGCTTTATTTTTAATATTTTTGAGTTTACGTGTGTTATACTTTAGAAGTAGATACAGTTTGAACAGTGATTTGTTTAGTTGGTTGGTTGGTTGATTTGATGCTTAACGTCCACGGTAAACAGCTAAGGTCATGTCGGGACGGTCAGTTAACCTAACCACACTATTCCTGGGCAGGCTTAGACCTCCTAAGCGGTTAACCAGTACTAAGTGCACATACTTTCGCCAGTAACTGACAACTGCCCTTCTTGAATCAGCGGAAGATTTGTTTAGTAATACGAGTAAACCACCACCTGGAGGTCAGCTGAAATGAAGCTCTATAAGAAAGGATTGCGAAGCAGTAATGCAAAATGCTTGTCAAAAGTTACGCCACGGATATTTTACATGTTGCCATCATACAAATGATGTCACTATACATGTAATTCTTTTCAGTGTGAGAATGAATTTATAGTCACTCGTAAAGACCAGAATTTAGATGAAATAAAAAAAACGAGATGCACATTGATGCACTGAAGCCCTGATTTCATATGAAATGTTTAATGCTTTAAAACTGACATTATCTACGGAAGACTACATCTTCCGGAACGAACATTCAAAGTAGGGTGAGCGAGTGAGTGAGATATGAGCCGCGACACGAGAAAACCAACAAAGTGGTTGTGCGCCCAGCGCAGACTCAGATCAGCCTGGGCATCCGCCCAGTCTGATAAGACTCTTCGCTAGGCGCTTAGAGGATAGCTAAGGATCTAGGCTACCTCTATGCGGACGATGAAGACTCTGCTCAGACTAGGCGGATGCCCAGGCTGATCTGAGTCTGCGCTGGGCGCACAACCACTTTGTTGGTTTTCTCGTGTCGCGGCTCATATAACGTCTCACCAACACATAAGCCATACAAAGACGTGACCTCGGTTTAAAGTGTTTCATCCGAAAGACCAGAAGAGCAAGTACAAAATAAAACACCAATATTGTAATAGCCGGTAGAGCGTATTAAGTGCAGTTTAATATAGAATATTTCCACTCTTTTACGACAGGGAGGACCGAGTCGCTCTTGAGCATGAAATAAGTAGGGCGATCCCCCCCCCCCCCATCCCCCCCCCAAAAAAAAATAAAACCCTTCTCAAATATTTGTTTGTTTTTTCTTGTCAAAAGAACGAGTTTGCTCCTAAGGGAGCAAATTATTGCTCGTAGCTGTTGACCTCTTTCGAAAAGGGGACAAAAAAAAGACAGGACAGAGTTGCTTCCCTTGAAAGTGTATTCATTTACCTTCATTCAAACCACCACAAGAGGGAGAAATGCAAAATACGTAAGCATACAACCAAACATTGCATCACTCATAGCCCAAGTCCAACAAAGAGGACCTGCGACAGAAGAACTATCTGGGAACGGTCAGTAACAGATATCACAGGGTATAATCGATTCCGCCAATTTTCGCTTCCTGTAGAGACTGTACGTCATATTTGGCTTCCGCCGAGACTGCCCGCAGACTCTTGTATCCTGCCGAGATTTCTGTACCTGATAAATGGCTTCCTGCCCAGACTGTCCGCGTGATTCTGCTTCCTGCCGAGGCTCTCGGCAGGAAGCAGAGTCACGCGGACAGTCTCGGCAGGAAGCCATTTTTCGAGGACAGAAGTCCCTGCAGGAAGCTAGAGTTCGCCGACAGTCTAGGCGGAAGCCAAATATGACGGACAGTCTCTGCAGGAAGCGAAAATTGGCGGAATCGATTATACCCTGTGGCTATAGTTGCAAAGTGAACTTTCAGTTAATTTTCTCATATTTAGTCGTTTTAGTGAGTGAGTGAGTGAACTCGGGTTTAACGTCCCACCAACAACGAGGTCATATGGAGACGGGACCTCGGTTTAAAGTCTCATCCGAAAGACCGGAGAAGCGGGGGATCGATCTTGCGACCCCTGGATTGGTAGTTTGGAGTGTTATCCACTACACTACAGCCGCTTCTTGTCGTTTTAGTAGTGTTCTGTTTTTATTATTATTATTATTTGACCTTACATGATATTCGCTAAATTTTGTTATTTAAATTCATCAGAACCGAAGGCTCCAGAGGAGCTTATATCATAGGCAGTTGTCCGTCGTCGTCGTATATCGTCGTCTGTCTGTCGTCAACACTTTCAATTTTGACATCTCCTCTGAAGCCATCGGGCCGATTGGGCCCATATTTAATCTGTAGGATCCTTGGGCTCGGCGATTGAAAGTTTTTGTTGTTCATTTGATGGAAATTGGCTCTTTACTTTGGTTGTTGTAGCAACAGGGTTTCCATTGACTTATAATCGGGAAAATCGAAAAATGGCATTTACTGGTACATGTAAATTTAAAGAGTAACTACACTTCAGGAACTGACTGAATCAGATCCCAAACCCTATCCCCAACATCAAAGGGAAAGATTGACAAAGACATCCCAACAAACAATAAATTACAAGTGACAAGCCGAGTCAGCAGCTCTTTCCCAAATAGATGGCAACTCAGCTATCTTTATTGAACTAAATAATTTAGACCAACAGACGGGTTCAACGGACTAAGCAAATTATATGAAAAACATTTAACAATTATATTTACCTATTTTCTATTTCTATAATAGAAGGATTAAACTGAGAACACAATAAATTAAACAGCACCGAACATAAAACAAATGCAACCGCAACAAAAGTACCGCCTTGGGACGGTCAGTAATAACTACTGGGGGGTTTAAACCGGTTTTACTGGGCCCAAACCTTCACCCTGACCCTCCGCTGCGGTGCACACAATACACAGTTCCGAGCCACGCCCTGAATGTCACACAAAATCACATGATATCGTATATCTGGCCAATGCAACGACAACTTAGCACGTGACATAGTCTCACAAACAAATCGCACGTGGTCAATACCAACAAAAGTCCGTGATTTTACCTTTCAGTTAATGAAGGGATGAACACCTGTTTAAAGAAAACAAACTAACACCACTTTTAATAAATTTACCCTGCATTGCAAGAACAGAACGCATCGGAAATGCATGATGCGCCAACTGCCATGTGTAGGCAATGAGAAGGCTGATTCTTCGCCATAGATCGCCAACATTTAGCAGGCATTTGCATTTGTCATTTGTTTTTCCGCCATCTTTGTGTAAGCTTGTGAGACGTAGTAACAGTAACTAAGCAGGCGGAGCTTAGCGGCTATTCTCGGAACTGTGTATTAGTTGGTAGTTCGGTTCGTATGGAAGCCATTGGAAATATTTTGACAAAACTTTTATAGAAGACTTCCTTTAGTAATCTACTATCATCCATAAGTTTTTGGCCCACTGCTCATTAAAGCCCCGCTTTGACAAAGTGGAGCTATACTGGATTTGGTCTGTCCGTAATTCCGCACGTAACTCCGTAACGCCGTAATTCCGTAAAATACTTGAGTCATAGTTTTCTCAAGAACTACTGAAGCTAGAACTTTGAAACTTGGTATACATATGGACAATGAGTTGTTGTATCGTGGGATTGAGAGTCAGGATCTGTGCTTTTTCTCTTCCCTTTATTTGTCTATTTTTCTGTCTTTTCCGGGTAAATTTTTGTCACAGTTTTCTCAAAAACTGTGCAAGCTATAATTTTCAAACATGGCACACATATGGCGAATGAGTGATTGTATCGTGGGATTGAGACTCAGCCTCATTGCTCTTGGTGTTCTGTTTTTATCTATTTTTCTTTCTATCCCTATTTTGCATGTGAGCATTGAAAAATTGTATCAGAGTTTTCTCAGGAAGTATTAAAGCTAGACTCTTGAAACTTGATAACTCATGGACAACTGCTGTGTCGCGCGGAATGCTCAGTGGGTGTTCCTCGTTACCGGCATTCTTTTTTTGCGCGGGGGGAGGGGGGGGGCGGGGGCGAGGGGGGCGACACTGAAGAAGTTAAATACAGAAACACGCGTCTGTCGCACTAAATTTGGTAAAGGTATGTTTTTTTATTGAAACCATTTGTCAACAAGTACCATAACACCAGCAGGGTGACATCAATGCTGTATAACCTTGAGTGGGAGGCTTTGGAGACAAGACGAGTAAAAAGGGTGCTGACGATGCTCTTGAAGATAGTTTATGGACTTGTCGAAATATCACCAGAGAAATACACCGGAGAAATACAAGGGGCGTTCGAAAAGTTTTGCAGGTAGCCCCATAACATTGTTTAGGGGCATACTAGGGACGAGTGCTATGCATGTATTAAAACACTATATTTTGCCTTCACAATGATACCAAACACTATACAAAGACACTTTTCTGTATTGAGTGACAATGCATTTATTAGGCTCCAGTCATACCACGGGGCTGATTTCATATGTGATTTTTATCAGTTTGAGATATTCAAGTCAAAAATCATTGTAAATACAACATAATCTTTGTCAGCTGTTCGTCCGTCGTTACCTATAATACCCATTCAAAAGTTAGTAGGATGGCAACTGTTATCGATTCATTTTCGCAAAGCAATGCACAGTTCATATGACATTAAAATCGACGACAACGTCATTTTCAAAAGATTGTAGCGCTTTTATTTATTTTTTTTTTTACATTTACTTTAATCTTTTGACAGGTTTCAGTAGGCCAATCACGCAAAGGCTCTTGCTGACGAGATTTCAAATGCTTACATTAGGATACTTGTTTTCGTTACAAAATCATTACAACTTTAGAAGAAAGATAGAGAATTTGTTACTGCATAAAATGCATGTAATCTAAATTCACAGGACAGTATGGAACCTAGGCTAAATATGATTTCCGCGATATTTACAGGGCAGCATTGCCTGGGGATTGTCTGTAACCAGCAATGATAAACAAGAAAATCGGTGGAACCGATGGATGCTCCCCGAAGGCTTGGAATAGGACAATAGGTATCCTGGTGAAGGAGCGATTTTCTGAGTAAACTAAATGCAATTCAAAATGGAAAAAGTAATTCTCTTCAATACTTTTAGAGCAATGCTCTAGACATGCATACAATGGAGAAAAAATAAGAAGGGAAGTAACTCCAAAATAACTTGGGATACAGTTATGGTTCTTCTGCTCTGCACTTCTTGTCATTGCCCTCTATTATCAATATAAGAATTTTCATTCATGTTCCCTTAAATATGTACAGGGATATACTCCAGACAAACTAAATAACTGAAAAAATTAGGAAGGGCACTAATTCCGTATTTACTAAAGGTAAAGTTATAGTTCTTAAGCTCTGCACTTCCTTGCATCACCCACTATCAATGTGTAAAAGGAGGGGTGTCTATAAGGCTGTTTTCATGGCCACTACCGATTTTTTTTAAACTTTGTAAACTCAAACTACTATGTGTTGGCTGTAACGTCATGCATTATTAAATCATTTGGTGAAGGTTTCTTTGGTGTGTACAAGATGAAAGTGGGTGGGGTAATTCTGACCCGAAGAGGGTTCTGTTATGAAAATGCTAATATTTTTATTGCTACTAAGAACTGGAAGTCTACCATTTCATGACTTCTTATGTAATGACAGATATAACAAATGATTATAATACTTTTGTGAAATTCCTGCATGCATTGCGTTTATACTCACTTGTATGACATACCCAAATTTTAGCTTTTTTTATTCTCCAACTTTACGCAAAACCACAACAGCTTTTTACACTCAAAGCTATTCCAATGATATTTTGCAGTTATACAGTATATTAGATGGTTGTTCCAAAATTATGCCGATAATTTTCTACAATGAATATTTTCTGAGTTATCTCCCCTTAAAACCGCTTCTTTTTATTTTTCAAAATTATTACTCAGATTTTATACCCCGCCACATGTTAGTGGCGGGATATTTATACCCCCGACATGCGAAATATGTCAGTGGGTATATAGTTTTTGTCATTCCGTCTGTTTGTCCGTCCGTCCGTCCGTTCGTCAACTTCACGTCAAAGTTTTGCGTTAAACCTTTTAAACGTTAAACGCTCGTTTCTTAACCTTATATCAGATTCTCTTCATATTTACTTTGTAATATCTCTATAGCTTTACCTTTGATCTGAAATATCAAGGCAGCTGGGTCAGGCCCCTGGGAGGAGGTCACGGGTCAATAATTATGACTAAGGCATTTTCATTATGTCAAATTTTTGTGTTAAACCTTTTTTAATTGTTCATATTTTTGTAACCACAGGTCAGATTCTTTTCATATTTGGTTCATGATAATTCTTGAACATTACCTTTGATGTGAAGAGTCTTTGCCCCTGGTTCAGGTCCCTGGGTGTGGCCAAGGGTCAATAATTAGGACTTTTGCCTTTTCATTATGTCAAAGTTTTGGGTTAAACCTTTTTTAATTGCATGTATTTCTGTAAATGCATTGCAAATATCTTCTAAATTGTATTCATGATATCTCTATAGCACTGCTTTTGATAGGGACTTCAAGGTCAGCCTCATGGGTGGGGCCAGAGGTCAATAACCAGGACTCAGCCATTTGTATTTGTTGCTTGTTCTGATATATTTTAATGGAGTCTAGTGATGCATGACTAATTTTATTTTATTCTAATTTACTTTACATGGATACTGCTGCTGCCCTAAGGTCAAGTGACAGACTTTGAATTTGTTCCATTTACATTTGCATTTATTTTTTGTGTTAAAAGTTTGCTTTCATTAGGCGGTGACACTGGTCGGGGGTATACGAGAGCACTTGCTCACTTGCTCTAGTTTGTTTTCTGCTGTTTGTATTTCTGTTCATCTGTTTTACGTACATTTATCTGCCTGTCTGTTTGTCCGTATGTCAGTTTGTTTATTCGTGAGACTTCGTTTCCTTTCGATACCGTGAGTATTTTTAATGGATTTTCTTCAAACTTGGCATGTGCACTTGTCTTGGGTCTTTACAAGCTGCAAAATACGTTACTTAGAGTATGTGTAATAAGAAGAGACACTGGAAAGAACATGATACAATTCTGAGAGAATAAGCAAAGACATTTGACAGTGGGTACTAATTTTATTTTATTTTATTTTAAATATTACGAAGACAGACTGACATACGGACAAACAGACAGGCAGATAAATGTACGTACAACAGATGAACAGAAATACAAACAGCAGAAAACAAACTAGAGCATGTAAGCAGGGGCTCACGTATACCCCCGACCAGTGCAGCCGTCAAATGAAAGCAACATTTTAACACAAAAGTCAAATGCAAATGTTAATGGAACAAATTCAAAGTCTGTGACCTTGACCTTAGGTCAGCAGCAGCATCCATGTAAACGGTAAACTAGTATAAAATAGAATTAGTCATGCATCACTAGACTTCATTTAAATATTTCAGAGCAAGCAAAAATTACAACAAATGGCTGAGTCCTAGTTATTGACCCCTGGCCCCACCCATGACCCTGACCCTGAAGTCCCTATCAAAAGCAGTGCTATAGAGATATCATGAATACAATTTAGAAGATATTTGCAATGCATTTACAGAAATACATGCAATTAAAAAAGGTTTAACCCAAAACTTTGACATAATGAAAAGGCAAAAGTCCTAATTATTGACCCTTGGCCCCACCCAGGGACCTGAACCAGGGGCAAAGACTCTTCACATCAAAGGTAATGTTCAAGAGATATCATGAACCAAATATGAAAAGAATCTGACCTGTGGTTACAAAAATATGAACAATTAAAAAAGGTTTAACACAAAAATTTGACATAATGAAAATGCCTAAGTCATAATTATTGACTCGTAGTTTAAACAATATTTTATTCGCATATACATACAAACAGCAATTGTACTATTACAAACAACAAATAATATATGCAAATGGGATTCAGAAAAAAGTCAACATACTTATCTAAATCTGTATCCCAAGATGCCAACATAATATAATTACTGTATAAGTGACTTGGATGGAATGAAGCACTGTTAATAATCGTATAAGGAAAGGCATTTGGACATTGCAGACTTTCTTAATAGAAAATTCTCCACGGGGAGTGGACGGTGGTAAGTGCATAAACTATTACAATAATGTAAGACATAGATTGCTATTGGAATTGCAAATTGTTGATCTTTATATTTCTCGCCAAAGTTCCTAATAGTGTTACTGCGTTACTTAAAGGTAGGTTCCTGGACTAGCGATGTCAATTATGTCCACAAAATAATTTCGTCTTTTTCTGAGCAGTATTGAATTCTCTTATTTTTCTGAATTTGTTGCTACTGAGAAACTCGTCAGATGTTGAAGAAAATAGTCGTTTTCCCTTTTGGTTTATTTTCTTTTGTTGGAATTCCAGTTCTAAAAATAACTATGTTTATTATGTCTATAAGTACGCAATTTCTGATGCCATTCTCCAAAGGTCAATTTTCCCTTGACGTGAGCTCTCCTAGAGGTCCTGGCATGGCGGATGGGTTAAAACTATCCCAAAATGCAATGCAGCATGACATCAGCTGCGTTATCTATTTTTGGCGCGAACTAAAAATAGCGCTAACTGGTGTGCGAAGCAGAGTTAGGAAATCCCTTGTAAAACAACTTTTCTAATACTTTTTTTATTTACACTTTTTAGTGAAACTTATCAGTTCCCTTTTATAAGTGCTTTCCAACAACTTGGATGAAAGTTCATCAAAATTATGATGCATTCCAAAGTACAGGAACCTACCTTTAACTTAAACGTTGATGGTTGAAGATATAAGTAAGACTCTTAGATAAGCAGAAGATAAACAGGAAAAACTAGACCGCTTCTAGAAGACAATGAAGGTTTGCGTTGTTTCGTCAACGCGTTGAATATGATTTATCTACTTACTGAATCTGAAATCGCTTAGATTTTACGATATAATTTTGAACATTTAAAAATATTTGCTTGTTTTGTTCATACGACAGTTCACTATTCCCGTACAACAGTACGTTAAGCGTTGGTTCACACATTTCAGACACAGCATCGATCAATTCTTGTCTTATATCAAGATACCGAGTACAAGCAAAAAAGTAATGTTTGGTGTCCTCATTCACCCCACAAATGCATGACGGACTGTCAACTATATTTTTAGAAAACAGATGACTATTTAAGGAGCTGCAGTTTGTTCGAAGCCTCGAGTGATAAATCTGCCCAAGGCGGTTGCCCACGTTAAAGAACGACGGCGGCTGCGTTAGATTCGCGTTCAACTGATATTTAAATGAGGTTATAGTAGTAGAGTTGCGAATAACTGGAGATAGCTCATTCCACTCGCGTATTACTGATGGCAAAAAGGAGTTAAAATACTGCTGTGTATTAGAATGGATAGTTTGCAAATCAGCAGCATTACGAAGACTGTATGACGATACGCTTCCGACTGTTGGGGGGACGAGCAAACACAAATAATCCGGACATAATCCATTTGTCATTTTATAAAATAGAATAAGTTTGTGTTTACGTCTTCTTGAAGCCAGAGGTTCCCATTTAATTTCGCTGAGAAGAGAATTGATCGAAACCAGCTTTGTCGCTCCTGTAACTATACGCGCGGCTTCATATTGTATTTTTTCAAGCTCATTAGATTCATACATAGTACAATTATTCCAGACTACATCTCCATATTCGAGCAATGGTCGGATAAAAGAAAAATATATAATTTGAAGGGATTTTCTATCTAACTGGAATTTGAGTTTGCGCATAACGTTTATCCTTGTCCAAGCTTTAGCTTTTATATGTTCAAAATGGTCATGCCAAGTGCAGTCACTACTAAATACAAGACCCAAATGTTTATGAATATTTACTTCAGCAATTGGTTGATTATTCATACAGACAGGAGGATGATAGAGTCTGTTGAGCTTTCTTGAAAATAATAATGATTCAGATTTATTAGGATTGAAGGTAACAAGCCAGTTTGTGGCCCACGTATATACTTTCGAAATATCAGAATTGAGAAGTTGTGCTGTTTCCAGCGGATCATCGACTATAATATATAGACTGGTGTCATCTGCAAAAAGTCTTATTGAACAATTAATATTTTCAACAATATCATTTATATATAAAAGAAAAAGTAAGGGACCAAGTATAGAACCTTGAGGAACACCAGCTTTCAGAGTGGACAGGTCAGAAGTTGCACCAGGAAATACAACCTGCTGTTTTCTATTACTCAAGTAATCAGTAAACCATTGTAACAGAGATCCAGATATGCCTACAGTACGAAGTTTGAAAAGCAGCCCTTCATGCCACACTCTATCAAAGGCTTTACTTACATCAAAGAATATAGCTCGTACTTCTTTGTCATCGTCAAGTGCTTTGCAGAAGGTATTATAGATATCTACAAGTTGGTTTACAGTAGAGTCTCCCGGCACAAAGCCAGATTGAAGTGTAGACAAAACTTCGTGTTCATGAAAAAAATTAAAGACGTATTTGTGTATAAGCTTTTCAAGAACTTTACCAATAGTACTGAGGAGAGAAATGGGTCTATAATTTGATACATTTGACGGGTCGTCTTTTTTCAGAATGGGGGTTACATTTGCTAATTTCCAAATGCTAGGTATTTTACCACTGGCAAGAGAAAAATTAAAAAGTTCACATAACGGAAATGATAACGGATGGGACAGTTCTTTCAGCAGCCTATTATTAATATGATCTGGTCCAGCAGCTTTACCAACTTGGAGAGAGTTAAGAATAGATTCTACTTCGTGGGGTATTAACGTGATAGATTCAAGAGTCGAATCAACCCGTGGGATGAACTGTGGTAAAAACGCATTACCATCGTCAAGTATTGTTTGTTCAGTAAACAAATTATTCAGTAGGTTAGCTTTTTCTTTATCGTCTGAGTAAATTTTTCCATCAAGGTTAAGTGGTGGTACTGAGGATGTTCTAGAGGGTTTGATAAAACCCTTCAGCGTCCTCCACCAGTCTTTAGGTCCGGTACTACTGCTTTTTAATTTATCTGATAACTTGTCAAGTTGTAGTTTTTTCGATTTGCGAATTTCACCAGTAACCTTATTTCGAATCTGCTTATAACGTTCAAAGTCATTTATATTATTAGTCCTTTTATATTTATCAAATAAACGTTTCCGTTTCCTCATAAGTTTCTTTATTATATTATTCAGCCATGGTGGGTCTGATTGTCTTACCTTAATAATTTTATTGGGTATATGCCTACGAGCAAGTTCTGTTATGCGATTTGTTACATTATTTGCATATGTATCGATATCATTATCCTTCAGGGTATTCCAGTTTGTGTCTGCAACTTCTCGGGAGAAAGACTGATAATCTCCCCTATCATATAACCAAATATTCCTGGTAAATATTGAAGAGACATTCTTCATAAATTTAAAAACACAAAAAATTGGACAATGGTATCTGATGTTTTGTTCTAAACAAGGTTCACCGACACCACTTATAAGTGTACTATTTATATTAGAAGTTAGGAACAAATCTATCAGAGAAGAGGAATGTTCTGTAAAATGAGTCGGTTCCGATATTAAGCTTTCCAAACCAAAATATTGACAAATATCATCAATTTTCCTGAAGCTGTTTTGTTTTAAAAGGTCCAAGTTGAAGTCCCCTGTAATAAGAATTTCTTTAATATTTGTATCATATGCCAAACCGATTGAATTTTCGATTTCTAATAAAATGTCACTAGTGGAATTGGGTGGCCTGTAGAAGGTACCAATAAGAATTTTTCTTTGTTGAACCGTTAGTTCTAGCCATATGCATTCGACGTTTCGTATTTCTAAGTCATTTCGACGTTTGACGTACAAATTTTTGTCAGCGTAAACACAGACTCCACCATGGCTGTCACCAAGTCGATCACGTCTAAATAAATTAAAACCATTAATTTCAATTTGCTGATCTAAAGTTCTACCATCAAGCCAAGTTTCAGTAAAACAAAGTATGTTAAAATTGCGAAATTCCGATTCTAATATATCAATTTTGTTTAATATACTCTGAACGTTGTAATGCACAACAGAAAAATTATTTACAATTTCCGACTGGTTAAAAGACAATGAAGTTCCTTCGGATGAGGAAGAAGTATCTAAATCTGGTCCGGGGTTTAATTCAACATCGCCACATCTTAATATCAATAGCGATAAAATAATTTTTAGCTCAAAGGCAGTAAGATAATTCAAACCTTTGACTTTGGCTTGGCGATAATAATGCAGACCAATTTGAAGCCTGTAACTACTAATCTCAACTATCATTATGTTATACTATCCACAAGGGATCGTAGTAGTTTCTGGGCTTCAAAGAAAAGTCTGCAAGAAAATATACAACAAGCATATTGAAAGTCAATCCTCAAAGTTGGATAAGTAAACTGACGCAAGACAATGCGCCCGCCGTCCGAAGAGTCCCCGTGGAGATGAACAATGCACCAAATGTTAAAAACGATTATATAAAACATTGTTGTGAAAATTCATAAACACATGAGGGAAGAGGAATAGTCACTTAGCTATCCTTATATACTACCACTGACGCTGTATGGGGTCCGGGCTCGATACGAGACGGTATTCAGCTCCTCACCAGATTAGCAACAGACTATTAAAGAATCACACGTGACGCCATATAATTATTAAGAGGTTGCCAACAAACTAATACTTAAAGCTTATCGAAAAAATGTCACGCCAGCTTCAGCTTCATGTCCCGTGTCGAGCCCGGGCGCTACTGATGCTGTGACCCTTCATTAGAATCGTCTCACCGAGGCGGCTCCAATAAAGGGTCACCACGTAAGTTTTCATTGAAAAATAAAGTGAGGTCCAAGTGTGCCTCCTCGAGCAAAACTCCCTAATGACCCATCCACACGAAGAACACAACCATCATTAACGTCTGACAACTGGAGAAGTGACTGCCAGTGCAATATAGTCAAACCTCAATAAAATATTTATATTAAGCATCTTCCAGCCACCTCTCCAACTGTTTCAATAAAAACTCATAATTTATTCCGTCCCAACCACTTAGTGCGGACACACATCGCACCCGCCGAAAGGCCATACCCGAGAAGCCACACCACCGGACCACACTTTACTATTATTGCCGGAGTTACTTTAAGCACAGGTATCAACAATGTAAGGGATAATTTTTTTTTAAGAAACAGGAGAAAGATAAAAGCACTTAACTTAATCTAACGTCCGGTTGTGCAAACGATGCCCCTCCCGATTGGATAGCTATGCAAAAAAGTACCAGCCTAACAAATAAAATAGCGAGCACCCTAGCCAAGCTTCATGTCAACAACAAAATATATATAGGCCTCCCGGTCTGAGTAAAAGTTAACCTTACAAATATCTACCCAATAGATAACAATCCGATCGGGAGCCGCATCGCTTGCAGAAACCTACGTCTTGTTTAGAAGATAACTTAAATACAAAGAATTACTTAATGACTCAACACTTAAAAGACAAACCAAAATACATTCATACACAAATACATCACAAGCCCTACAAGACACACCTCTAGCTTAAGTTTACAACGTCACCAGGTCAATTTTATCATGACGTCATATGCTAGTTAACCTAGTACACTTGGGAAACCCATATTTATTTTTAGAACTGATCTCTGTTCACGTGGAATGTGTGGCTTCCACACGCGCTACCCGCGCTTAATTAAGATTCAATTAGGTCAGATTACACAAATCAACATAAAGGATTACTAGCAAATTAAGGTAAGAACCTTAGTGTATCTATCCAGCAGGCACGAGGCGTCGAAGCAACGACGCATTGACGTGATGAAACATCATCGACGTCAATACGACGCTGCTTCACCGCGCGCCTGCTGCTCAGACCGTTTAACAATTTGTATCTGTCTTCTAGTCTGATTGGCAATATGCCCATGCATGTAGACCCGAGGCAATGACATGAAGTGCTCAGACAGGAGGGGATGACAGGGACACCTCTCGGACACAACCCCGTCCCCACACACGCTGTGACCCCACAGGCACTCGACGAAAAACTTGTAAAATCCTCATATATTATGAAATATTAGTCTGTCTCCCACCTCTCTATCAAATTTCAAGTCGCTCGGTTGCGATATAAGAAAGTTACTAAATATCCCACTTCGTAGTAAACAGAGTCAAGGTGCGACACTACCGCCATTTTGAAAATATGTTTACCTTCTCCAGTCATCTTATTCTCACCTATATAATAAGCATTTCACTTCCATACTTCCATATTGGAAAACAATGTACATATCTACATTTACCTACAATCAAATCATTTCCTGCCAGTGACGGATAATGCGGAATTTACACCAAAATTCTAAATCACGACGAGAAACAGAGTAAAATGACGGAAGTCAACAAATCCGGGCTTGCGCATTGCAGTCCCTATTGGAAAATCCACAAATGCGAGCTCGTTGATTGGTCAACGAACGTACAAGTTTAAATACCGCGTGATTTGAATTCGGGAAAACTACGTCATCAAAGCACGCGCTACTGGAAATTCCGCGGAAAATCCCACGATTTCATCACTTCCGTCAATGAGCATATTTTCAAAATGGCGGTAGTGTCGCACCTTGACTCTGTTTACTACGAAGTGGGATATTTAGCAACTTTCTTATATCGCAACCGATCGACTTGAAATTTGATAGAGAGGTGGGAGACAGACTAACATTTCATAATATATGAGAATTTCACAAATATTTCGTCGAGTGCCTGTGTGTGACCCCTAATCAGAATCGTCTGGCCAAGGCGGCTCTAACGAGGGGTCAAAAAAAAAAAAAAAGAAGAGAAACTATCCCCGAATCATCCCCTCCTGTCCGGACCTCTTACAAACCTATAAGATTACATCCCATCGAATTGCTTGTTTCATGCTCGAAGGAATGCTAATTATAGTCCGGTCGCGATAAGTTGGCAATGTTATTGTTTTGTGTTTATTTTGATTTGGTGACTGATTGGCTATATAGCAGAGTTCAGCTTATCCAACTCACGGGAACGAAAGAATAAATTTGAATAATTTTGTTACTATCAAATTTGTTATCAATGATATTTTTAAACTAGAGACAGTTCCTGTCTTTAAGCTTTCAAAAAGTGTCATTTAGATAAATTAAAACTGCCAGTTAACCGTAATGTGCCATTAAGACCATAGGTCAAGAAGTTGCATGAACTGCACCGTAATGATTGTACAGGTACTGTTGACATTAAAAATGTAAACAAAACATTGCCACTTTAGCGCGACCGACCTATAGAGATCTGTAAATGTAACTTTCCTGTGTTTTGGACACCCATGGTCCTCAACCCAGTCCTGTACATATGGAAAACCTGCACACCGGGTTACTCACCCAGCAGGCACACGACGTCGAAACGACGTCAAACCGACGTCGATGCGACGTTATGACGTCGAATCGACGTCAGCATGATGCCACCCCGACGCCATGCACCCGCTGGGTAAGTTCCTCAGAGTTAATGCTCGAAAGAATGTTATTTAGAGATCTGTAAATGTAGCTTTCCTGTGTATTCGGACACCCATAGTCCTAATTAAATTGAACCCAGTCGTGTACATATGGAAAACCTGCATACCGGGGTTCCTACCCGGCAGGCGCATGACGTCGAAACGACGTCAAACTGACGCCGATGCGACGTGATGACGTCGAATCGACGTCAGCATGACGTCACCCCGACGCCATGCGCCCACCGGGTAGGTGGGCGCATGGCGTCGACTCGTGACCTCCTCCAAGGGGCCTGACCCAGGTGCCTTGATATTTCAGATCAACGGTAAAGCTATAGAGATATAACAAAGTAAATATGAAGAGAATCTGATATAAGGTTAAGAAACGAGCGTCCACAAAAGGTTAACGCAAAACTTTGACGTGAAGTTGACGAACGGACGGACGGACGGACAAACAGACGGAATGACAAAAACTATATACCCACTGACATTTTTCGCATGTCGGGGTATAAATATCCCGCCACTAACATGTGGCGGGGTATAAAATCTGAGTAATAATTTTGAAAAATAAAAGAAGCGGTTTTAAGGGGAGATAACTCAGAAAATATTCATTGTAGAAAATTATCGGCATAATTTTGGAACAACCATCCAATATACTGTATAACCGCAAAATATCTTTGGAATAGCTTTCAGTGTAAAAAGCTGTTGTGGTTTTGCGTAAAGTTGGAGAATAAAAAGGCTAACATTTGGGTATGTCATACAAGTGAGTATAAACGCAATGCATGCAGAAATTTCACAAAAGTATTATAATCATTTGTTATATCTGTCATTACATAAGAAGTCATGAAATGGTAGACTTCCAGTTCTAAGTAGCAATAAAAATATTAGCGTTTTCGTAACAGAACCCTCTTCGGGTCAGAATAACCCCACCCACTTTCATCTTGTACACACCAAAGAAACCTTCACCAAATGATTTAATATTGCATGACATTACAGCCAACACATAGTAGTCTGAGTGTACAAAGTTTAAATAAAATCGGTAGTGGCCACGAAAACAGCCTTATAGACACCCCTCCTTTCATTTGGCTTCCTTCAATACTTCCTAAGATATGCTTCATACGAGCAAACTAAAGCACAAATTAAGAAGGGAGCTAACTCTGTAATTATTTATGACAGGGTTATGGTTCTTATGTTCTGCACTTTCACTCATTGCCCTCTATTAGTGTGTGAAGTTTCATTAAGTTCCCTGATATACTTTCAGAGATATGTTCTGGACATGCGAAATACTGAAAAATAGGGAGTTAACTTTGTATTTACTTAAAACAGGGTTATGGGTCTTGTGCTCTGCACTTTCTCTTACTGCCCTCTTTCAATGTATGAAGTTTCAATAAGTTCCCTTTAATACTTTTGGAGATATGCACCGGACAAGCTTAATATTGATAAAACTGGAAAGGGAGCTAACTTCGTAAATACTTATGACAGGGTTACGGTTCTTATGCACTGCACTTCCTCTCATTGTCCGCTATCAATGTGTGAAGTTTCATTGAGTTCCCCCTTATACTTTCAGAGATATGCTCCGGACAAGCAAAATATGCAAAAAACTGGGAATGGAGCTAACTTCGTAAATACTTGTGACAGGGTTACGGTTCTTGTGCATTGCACTTCCTCTCATTGTCCTCTATCAATGTGTGAAGTTTCATTTAGTTCCCCCTTATACTTTCAGAGATATGCTCCGGACAAGCAAAATATGCAAAAAAAACTGGGAAGGGAGCTAACTTCGTAAATACTTGTGACAGGGTTACGGTTCTTGGGCACTGCACTTCCTCTCATTGTCCTCTATCAATGTGTGAAGTTTCATTTAGTTCCCCCTTATACTTTCAGAGATATGCTCCGGACAAGCAAAATATTGAAAAAACTGGAAAGGGAGCTAACTTTGTAAATACTTGTGACAGGGTTACGGTTCTTGTGCACTGCACTTCCCCTCGTTGTTCTCTATCTATGTGTGAAGTTTCATTTAGTTCCCCCTTATACTTTCAGAGATATGCTCCGGACAAAAGTGTGACGGAAGGACGGACAGACGGACGGACAAAGCGGCGACTATATGCTCACCCTTCGGGGAGCATAAAAATACAAACACTGCTCATATATAAATTATGGCCTTCTAAAGTAAAAGTCTGCAGTGCCTTTAGGGTATGCCTCTTTCAAAGAAGTCCAAAGCATAAACACTGCGTTTGCAAATTTGTATAAGTATGTTTGTTTTAAGAACTTCATGCAGGTTCTTGTATATATGTCAGATTGCTTGTGTGTCTTTGTATTTGGTAACAATCCTGTTACTGGATTTTTAAACCAATAAAGTTATTTGATTTGATTTATCTTTATGGTAGTAACCAAGATATTAAGTCACTTGCAAAACTTTTCGAACGCCCCTCATACATGTATTAAACATTGGTTTCGACAAGCACATGGTCACATCATTCCCTAAAGTTTAGGCAGACCCCAATTTTCAGTGACTATTATATAACTGTATGTCACTGCAATTCCCCCTCTCGCTGCCCCCCCCCTCCCCCACTATCAACCCCCCCCCCCCCTCCTTAATCATTCCTGGCCGTCACAAGGCAGAAATTCTGTTTTTCAATCTTCTTGGTTGTTTTGTGTGTTATTTGTTTCATTTGTGTTATTGTGTTATTTGTTGCTATATCTGTTATACATTTATTGTTTGTGATGTTAAGGCTAGCCCCGTGACCCACATGGGAAATGGCTGTTCACCTTGCTGCCGCTGATGATGTCTCTGGTGGGTACTAATTTTGTGTTGTCTTTTCCCAAATGGTGTCTTGGTAGGATCTGGGATTGAATTGTGTCACTTCCTGGGAATTTTTCTACTTGTGTGTGTGTGTGTGTGTGTGTGTGTGTGTGTGTGTGTGTGTGCTTTGCTTTGCTGTGCTGTGCTGTGCTGGTTCGGTGAATTTCCAAGGACCGTAGGCTACCGTAGCCAGATAGTTCGATGAATGAAGGTAAAGTGGCCAAACTTCCATTTCCTATCCAGCTTTCCTGTCATATCTTTTTTTTTTTTCACTTTGTGCTATCCTATCATTTCCATTCTTCGTCTTAAAGTCGCGACCCCCGCACTACAGTAGTCAAGTGTGACAGCTGCGTGTACCAACCATATCGTGTATTCATGTAGATAACTAGATATATATGACTTTTCTTGCACGGATGCCTGAAGTTATCGTCTAGATCCAACGATCTTAACACCTTTACATTTGTTTACACCTGTAGGAGAGTGTTGCAAATATAAATGAGGATCTTTACAGTTACAGTATTTAATAATGCTGGACATTTTCCCGGGAGTAATTATTTTCAAAAAGCATCTGACAGGGTATGGCATGCAGCCTTATGGGCCACCATGCGGAAGTACAATACCAATGCAAATCCAGTTCGCGCCGTTGAACACCTCTATGATAAGGCCAGAAGTGCAGTTCAGATGAATTGCATTACAGAAGAATGGTTCTGAACAACAGTTGGAGTTAGGCAAGGATGCCTTCTCTCACGCACTTGACCTAAACCGGACCAACAGCGATAAAATATCAGGGGTGCATATTAATGAAAGTGTAATGTGGAATGTCCAGTTTCAGTTTGTTGTCAAAAAAGTTTCGTCTCATCTATGGCTTTTGTCTCGTATATCGTCTTACTTGTCTACAGAAGACAGGCTATTGTTGTACAATGCTTACATCATACCGCATTTTTATTATTGTTTTATTTTATAAGGCAGCGAAAGGAGAGGGATGGGCTCCGCCTTTCATCAGCTGTGCCCAAGATACAGTGGGTCTCTAACCCCCACTGCCCCTACGGCTATTAGGCTATGGGAAACCTTTACCTTTACCTTTTATTTTATGGGGAAATTCAACGAATTGTAACATAAATAAAATTAGAAAGCTACAAAGGTGAGCATGCAAGAGTATATTACGGAATGAATACACTAATTTGGAAGAAGCCCGAGATCGTTTGAAATTACTATCCTTCAATGAGATCGTATTTTTGCACAAAAAAAACGAACTTTTCTTTATGTATAAAAGTAAAAAGTATGCAAAGACCAGGAACTGAAACAATCAAAATCCAAATCCAGCCCTCAAACCATAGTTGGAAACAACTAAGATTACAAATAATCAAGATACAGAGAACATATGGCCAACCGAGTGAGCAGCTTGTTCCCAAAAGGTGGCCACTCAGCAACCCAAACCGAACCAAAAATAATAAGAACATACATAAGGTAAAACATCACAGAAACTCTGACACCAAAAACAGGCAACAGAGAACCACAACAGAACTACCGCCTTGGAACGGTCAGTAATGAATTACTGGGGGGCTTAAATCGATTTTACAGGCCCAACCTCACCCTCAGTTTCTGAAGTGGTACAAAACATTTAGTTGGTTGTTCGGTTCGCATGATAACCCTCTAACTCGTCAATGAATCATCACGGTAAACACATAAATCAAATTTCAACACCATGAAGAAGCAAAGACGAGGACTCAACAGATACAACGGGCCGTCTGACAGGTGGAGATCCCTGTCCTGCCAAACAACCCCACTGGAAATGTACCAACCATATCGTGTATTCATGTAGATAACTAGATATATATGACTTTTCTTGCACGGATGCCTGAAGTTATCGTCTAGATCCAACGATCTTAACACCTTTACATTTGTTTACACCTGTAGGAGAGTGTTGCAAATATAAATGAGGATCTTTACAGTTACAGTATTTAATAATGCTGGACATTTTCCCGGGAGTAATTATTTTCAAAAAGCATCTGACAGGGTATGGCATGCAGCCTTATGGGCCACCATGCGGAAGTACAATACCAATGCAAATCCAGTTCGCGCCGTTGAACACCTCTATGAACAATATAGCCCCGGAATACGTGACAGATCTGTTTCATTTGCGAGGTAACAGCTCAAACGATACTACTTCTAATTTACGATCAGCTTGTAATAAGAACTTTTTAATACCTAAACCTGACATAAGCCTATTTAAAAGCAGCCTGTCCTATTCTGGCGCACTTGTCTGGAACAGTTTTCATATATAAAAATGCGACAACTATACATTCATTTGTAAATAAATGTTCGACTTGGTTGTGAAATTAGCCTAATCAGATTTTCCGGTATGCCCCCACCGCTATTTCAATCCCTCAGAATAAAGTACGTGTTCACAAAAGATATATTTTATTAACAAATTAATATATACATATTTAAATGTACATTGTACATGTCTAAGAGAGAGAGAGAGAGAGAGAGAGAGAGAGAGAGAGAGACCCTTTTTATTGCCCCCGTGACAATAGTCAGGGGGGCATTAAGATTTGCCCCTGTCTGTCTGTCCGTCTGTCCGTCCGTCTGTCTGTTCGTCACACTTTATAGTATAGAGTTTGTGTAATCAACTCCTCCCACAGTTTTCAATGGATCTTTTCCAAACTTTGCATACATGTTGTGGACATATTGAGGATGTGCATGTGGATTTTTAATGGAGCTAAAATTAATTTTGACAGAATTATGGCCTTTTGAACTTAGTCATTTTAGGCAATTTTTTGCATTGTAGGGTATAGAGTTTGTGTAATCAACTCCTCCCACAGTTTTCAATGGATCTTTTTCAAACTTTGCATACATGTTTGGGACATATTGAAGATGTGCATGTGGGTTTTTGTTGGCCCTAGAATTAATTTTGACAAAATTACGGCCTTTTGAACTTAGTCATTTTAGGCAAATTTTTGCATTGTAGGGTATAGAGTTTGTGTAATCAAATCCTCTACAGTTTTCAATGGATCTTTTTCAAACCTTGCATACATGCTGTGAATGTATTGAAGATGTGCATGTGGGTTTTTGTTGGCCCTAGAATTAATTTTGACAGAATTACGGCCTTTTGAACTTAGTCATTTTAGGCAAGTTTTTTTGCATTGTAGGGTATAGAGTTTGTGTAATCAACTCCTCTCACAGTTTTCAATTTATCTTTTTCACACCTTGCATACATGCTGTGAATGTATTGGACCTAGAATTAATTTTGACAGAATTAAGGCCTTTTGAACTTAGTCATTCTAGGGAAATTTTTGAATTGTAGAGTGTGGAGTTTGTGTTATCAACTTGCTCCACAGTTTTCAATGGATCTTTTTCAAACCTTGTCTACATATTGTGGACATATTTGAAGATATGCATGCTGCATTTTGATAGATCTAGAAGTAATTTTGACAGAATTACAGCCTTTTTAACTTAGTCATTTTGGGCAATTTTTTACATGGTAGGGTATGTTTTCAATGGATTCTTTGTAGGTGCTTTATGGATATACATGTACACGTCATGTGACAGGCGCTGCACGGGGGCATCATTAGTGTCTTACAGACACAATTTTCTAGTTTGATAATTTGATAAGTGTCTTAACATGTATTGTTGTACTGTGTATATGTATGTGGCTTAACAGAGGGCCTCAAGGAAGATTGATTTGCCAATTGAGTTACCCTCTTTAAATAAATACCTTACTTACTTACTTACTTACCCTCTTCAGCATTTTTCTAAAGATTGTGTCTGATGCCCAGGAAGAACATGACAGATAGGTTAGCATAGACGGCAAAACTCTTACTTAAATGTGCTATTTGCCAATGGTAGTGACACTCTTGCTGAGGAAGAGCAGGGACCAGACTCCCTCGTTGAAAGTCTCAACGAAACTTGCACAAGGTATAAAATGGAGTTAAGTGCCAAGTATACCTAACTACATGTAATGACAAACAGCGCTAATGGCATCCAGAGGGATGTCACGGTTAAAGGACAGAAGCTTACAACGGTTAAAACCTTCAAGTATCTCGAACAATTGTCTCAGACGAAGGCTCAAAACTGGAGGTTCCCTCAAGATTTACACAAGCCACTGCAGCTCTGACAAAGCTGAAGCCAATATGGACTGATAAAAAATAACTCTTGGATCAAAGAAGAAAATGATGCGCTCTCTTTTAATCTCAATACTTCTGCAAGCTTATAAGTCATGGATCTGGACAACAGAGTAACAGTAAAGAACGTAGGCCTTTGATATGAGATGCTACCGAAAGTTACTGAACATCTCCTACAACGACCATGACACCAAGGAGGATGTTTGCAGAAAGATCCAAGCATCCATTGGAGAATATAACGAACTCCTGACCTTGGTCAGGAAACGGAAACTGAGGTGGTCTGGCCACATCTCAAGGTTTGAGACAATTTCAGTTGCAGGACACAGTGAACGGAAAAAAGGATGAAGAGGTAGACAGAAGAAGTTTATGGGGGAAGACAAAATAAGGAGTGCACAAGGATGGATTTTGTTAGCTCAGCTTGGGCGATTAAAGGCAGGATAAAGATAAAGAGGCTTTATTTAACGTCGCATATTAGAAAAGGACAACATAAGCTCTGTAGAGCTTTTATTGCGACAAACAAGGTATCAACTAACAAATTATGCCTAAGTAATGACTTAACTTTATTTTCTTAAGACTAGCATCAGCCAAGAAAGCCAGTACCATTTTCTACGCCTTTGATAAGGCGCGACCTCTCGTTCCCAAAGCGAGTTTGAGAGTTTTTCTGAAGTTTCTGAAGAGTACCACTTCAGAAACTGAGGGTAAGGTTGGGCCTGTAAAATCGATTTAAGCCCCCCAGTAATTCATTACTGACCGTTCCAAGGCGGTAGTTCTGTTGTGGTTCTCTGTTGCCTGTTTTTGGTGTCAGAGTTTCTGTGATGTTTTACCTTATGTATGTTCTTATTATTTTTGGTTCGGTTTGGGTTGCTGAGTCGCCACCTTTTGGGAACAAGCTGCTCACTCGGTTGGCCATATGTTCTCTGTATCTTGATTATTTGTAATCTTAGTTGTTTCCAACTATGGTTTGAGGGCTGGATTTGGATTTTGATTGTTTCAGTTCCTGGTCTTTGCATACTTTTTACTTTTTAGAGTTTTTATTTTGACCAAAACCCCTAACCGGGATACAAGTTACAAACAAGTTAACAATTACAATTATGAACATGAAATTTTTTTTAGGAAATGTGTACGCCAATGCCAATAGCATTGAACTCTACAGTGGGTAATCTGATCAGCAAATAATTTGCAATCAAGCATGCCTGAAATCTGGCAAATACCCTGAGCATTTCAGTAAACCCTACCTTCAATGAGCAAGATGTACCATACAGACTCTAGGCATCTGGACAAATAGATCTGAACAAGCAAGCATCTACATCTACATCAACTGCTCCATTTAATGGATAAAATAGGAAAAACAAACTGCTCCATGACAAAAATACGGTAATTAAGAGAACTGAGCACCAAACTCCCAGAATCCATACGATTGTCACTGAGAGAGAGAGAGAGAGAGAGAGAGAGAGAGAGAGAGAACGCTCTACCACTGAGCTATCGGGGCCAGTAAAGAAAAGCAAAACAGGGAGATCTAATGCAGAATAAACGTTTAAAAGTGATATGGATAAAGATGTTAGGGTTAGTTAATTAAATAATGGGAGCGCTCTCAGGCAAAGTGGAAAGGGATTATAAAGTCATCTGTGGTGCCCCAACGACCTCGCAAAGTTATGGAATGGACTAGACTAGATTTTGTGATAGACTAGACTACGTTTATCTTGGTGTTTAGTTTTACCACAATGGTAAGGTTTCGGGTCTTACTCATGATTGCTGATTGGTAATATTAAAAGACTGTCAATGGGCCGTACCGTCTCTTTTTAGTTTGACCATTCTGTTCTGTTCTGTTTTCTTAGTGTCCCTCCGCTTACTTATTCGGAGCACCCTCGGATGAGGTAATTATTGGCCTTATGACTTTGGAGCTCAATTGGTGGTGTTTTATATACATGTGCTGTTGAACATATTTACAGTTTATAACTTTTGCTGTGAACACTGAATCCTTCCTTTTCTTTTTCAATTCCCCGAAACCTCTCTCAGTGCAATAATCCGTTTGACATGAATCGTGAATATGTACTCCCGTGAATATAATTCAAGCATCCCCAACCCTCCAGGACCAAGATCCTCCGAAGGAATAATTCCTGTGACGTCTAATGTCAACTGTGTGAGAAAATCTGGGTTCCGAAGCTGTAGGACATGCCCGTTGGTCAAGAACTGGCTCTTAGACAACTTTTCTACGTATGCCTGTCTTTCAGATTTGAAGAATACACATTACCCCAGAAAATGCTGGCGAGTCTCAGGAGCAGCTGAACAGAGTCTACAAGTTGGATCAATAGCGTGTTGATTGAAAGAAGCTCGATTTGATTGTAAGATATATGTTCCAGTCAGTAGTTTACATTTCACTGGTGCCCGTTTACTATCGTGCACATTATTCCTCACAGTGGACCATATATGATGAGAACTCCCAACCTTCAAAACACCAGGATTCATGTACTTTGTAGAGGACATTATGGTCTGGTCTTGGACTTTACCCAGCGCAACTGTCATATTTCGCTCGAATGCAACCTTGGGCACGTGATAGACAAAATGGCGTCGCACTGCGGTAATGGGCCTGTGTGTAAGATTGGCCCTTCAATCTTAAATTCAGACCTGTCCCAGCTCTCGTCAGAATGTGAGCGTATGATGAGCAGTGGCGCAGATTATCTACATCTTGATGTCATGGATGGACAGTTCGTTCCCAACCTGACTTTCGGTCATCCGGTTGTAAAGTGTCTCCGTCCAAAATTTCCTGGGGTTTTCTTTGACATGCATATGATGGTTGCCGGCCCTGAAAAGGTATATAATTAGTTACAGCCCTGAGCCCTGTATAACAATTGCATATTCTGAAAACTAACCAGTTACAGTGTGACTGTTAGTTGAGGGCAGTGTAGGTGTGGTAGCCCTTAGGCCGTCATACCTTGCTGGTTCATGTAGGTTCACATGGATATAGCTCTTCTTTAGTAAATTTCTCTCTAATATTTTGATGAACCCTAGAAATGATAATCACAACCTTTGCCTCCTTTGATAGTCTTGATGATCAAAGGAGGCTAAGGTAGTGATTATCACTTTTAGATGGACCCCAGCCTATTGGGAACACCAAAGGAGCATACAGCTTCACAACTTGCAACGAAGGCTCGTCACTCTAGCCACATAGACATCTATCTATATAGATACTGCCTCAACCCCATAGAGAGGACAAAAGCAAGCTTCTGAGCTAGTAGTGGTATTTACACCCATTCACTACAGCAAAGTTGTGAAATGCTTTATCTCACCATTACCAGACTGACAAACAGATATAGAACTGGACGAGCTTGAGTGGCCATCCCTGGAGACCCCCTGGGAGCAGTCCTCCTTAACCTCCTTTTATAAGATTCACTCTGGTTCAGTGTCCCTTAAGTAAGATAAGTACTTGACCCCAGCACCACAGTGCTAGGGCATATCCCATGACTCACAATACACTAGATACCTTTCATATAGTGATGCCCTGAAAAATTTGTTCATCCCCAGGACTTTTCCTATATGGAATAGTCTCCCCTATTCAGCGGTTTCTGCCTAATCCGCTGAGGAGTTTAAGGCCATTATTTAGATTATCGTTCCAGAGGCATGTGTTTTAGCATGCCTCTGATCTGCTTCTTGTAAATAGTTTTAATGGCCCACCCCGAAAGTTTGTTTTCCCTTTGAGCTAAATTCTAAATTTGGCCACCCACCACTCCTGAGGTAATGATCAGAATATGATCGTCTCAGTATTGAGAGATAGATAGATACAGTATTCATTTCCTGAATGTTTTCAGTGGATTGAGCCAATGCAAGGAGCAGGTGCAGACCAATACACATTCCATGTTGAAGCAACAGAAGATCCAGCAGGCTGTGTGAGGAAAATCAGAGAAGCTGGCATGAAGGTATGGCTGCCCGTGAAAATATGCCATACTTATTGTTATAAGATGGGGGTTTCCCTACCAAAACAATCCCAGAAAACTAGTACCATCTTGGAAGAGTTTCAGAAGAGAAAACCCCATCTCATAACTGAATTGATCAAATGACGTCGCATCTGAGAGTGTAATAAAGCCATGCATTAAAAACGATAATCCACTAGTGGATGAAATATGCAAATTACGTTGTAACATTATGCTTTGACGTCCATAAAACATCGCGTTTTCTAATAGCGAAATCGTGACGTTTTAGTGCAAAATTTGCTAATAAAATGCGATTTTAGTGTCATATGATAAATAGAATCTTGCATTCGTGCTCCTGTATTATTGAATTTATTAAACTCGGTGGTGAAAATGATAAGATGCTCGGCAGAGCCTCGCACCTTTTCTTTTTCCCCAACTCGTTTAATAAATTCAATAATACATGAGCACTCATGTAAGATCCTCTATTACAGACTGATGTACAGATTTGGGGCAATTTTGGAAGAGAAACTTGCATCTTCTAGTTGATGAAGGAGAATATTAGTTTGCTGTGCTCATAGCTGCACAATTTTTGGCTATTCTGAGAATATGATAATGCTTAACCATGTCAGATTTGAAATTTCCATATTATCTCAACTGTAGCTCCTGCATTTAATTCTAAGAAATGAGTTAAAACTTTCTGACAGTGTACGATGGCAAACAGTAAATAGATCAGGATCAGTATACCCGGTAGATCAGGATCAGGCTTCTCATTAGGTGCATGCAATCAGATCTAGGTAATTATTTTTGGTGCCCCAGTTTTTGTCTCGCCTGCGAAGCAGAAGTGAGACAAAGGTATTGCTTTTCCGGTGTTGTCGGTGGCGTAAACTTTAATCGGCTTTTTGCGTTTAGGTCAGTTTCACAAAGCGCTGACAGGCGAGACATCGCATTCCGCGGAATTCTTGTTATGATTAAAGGATCTTACTAAACCCCTATTGTTAGGGAACTCTGATGTTGTAAACAGACAGCTAAGGTTCACCCATCCATTCATAGCCATGTGACTACTCTTTTCCATATTTGAAAACCTACATGACCTGGGCTGATATCAGCAAACCTGTGCAAGAAGTAAGAAGCTTGTTTTTTTTATGAAAAGTCTTAATTTTGGAAGTCTAAAAATGTCCTTGTTGAAGTGAAAATGAACAGTGAAATTTTCTGTTGTTCCACCAGATCTTGTACATTTGTATCTTATAACCAAAAAAACCTCAGTCACATATTTCATAGATGTCAAATTGTAATAAAAGCTCTTCAGCAGTTATTCCTGATGTTGGTAATTGTATATGCACTTACAGGCTGGTATTGGTATAAAGCCAAACACACCAGTAGATGTGATAGTACCTTATGTTGATATGGTAGACATGGTGTTGATCATGACAGTGGAACCAGGGTTTGGTGGACAGAAGTTCATGGGCGACATGATGTCAAAAGTAAGTTTCCTATGTTGATATGGTAGACATAGTGTTGCTCATGCTGCAGAATCAGGGTTTTATGATTAAAAGTTCATGGTTGGCATGATGTGGAAAGTTAGCTGCTTATGTTGATATGGTAGACATGATGTTGATCATGACAGTGGAGCCAGGGTTTGGTGGACAGAAGTTCATGGGTGACATGATGTCAAAAGAAGGTACCCAATGTTGATATGGTTTTCGTGGTGTGGATCATGACAGTGGAGCCATGGTATGATAGACAGAAGCTCATGTGGACTTGGTATCAAAAGTAAGTAGCTTATATTGACAGAGCAGACATGATGTTGATCATGACAGTAAAACCAGGATTTAGTGGATGGTATGACATCTAGAGTAAGTAGCCTATGTTGACATGGTAGATATGGTTTTGATCATGACACTGGAGTCATTATTTGGTGAACAGAAGTTCATGAGTGATATAATGTCAGAAAGTAAGAACCTTATGTTGATATTGTAGCCATGATGTTGAATATGGCAGTGGAACCAGGTTTTGGTGGAAAGAAGTGCATGGGTAACATGATGTCAAAGAAAATATCTTTAATTTGATATGGTTAATTATTGTGTTGAACATTATAGTAGAGCTGTGGTTTGAATTAGGAACAAATGTTTTTGTTATTAGTATGTAAAAATTTCAAACAAAATGTGGAGTAGTATCCAAACATTCTAAATATGAGCCGTGACTGGTAAACCAACAATGTGCACCTTGCGAAGACTCAGATCAGTCTGGGCATCCGCCCAGCCTGATCAGAGTCTTTGCTATGCGCTTAAAGGGTAGCTAACAATCTAAGCTAGCTCGATGCAGACAGCAAAGACTCTGATCAGACTGCACAGCTGCCAAGGCTGGTCTGAGTCTTCGCTGGATGCACATGCCACTTTGTTGGTTTTGTCATGTCACTGCTTATACACTGTATATGAGCCGCGACACGACAAAACCAACAATGTGGCAGTGCGCCCAGCGCAGACTCAGATCAGCCTGGGCATCCGCCCAGTCTGACCAGAGTCTTCGCTGTCCGCATGAAGGTAGCTTAGACCCTTAGCTACCCTTTAAGTGCTTAGCAAAGAGGCGGAACAGACTGGGTGGATGCCCAGGCTGATCTAAGTCTGCGCTGGGCGCACAACCACATTGTTGGTTTTCTCGCGTCACGGCTTATACGCTGTATATGTTTTTCTCATGTTACAGGTACAGTTTATCCGAGACAACTTTGGTGATGTTGATATAGAAGTTGATGGTGGGGTAGGACCAGCTACTATACAGGCCTGTGCTGATGTAAGCTTGCTTACTTATGATTAGGCCAAGAAAAAAAATATGTGTGGTTCAGGTTACCCGACCTACCCTAAATTTTTACCCCCTACCCTAAACCTTTTTTCTCCAAATTCTGAAGTTGGAAGAGAATATCAGTACAAAATATGTATCAAAATGACCATCTGAAATGGACATCTAAATTTCTATGCATTCTGTCTTTAGTATTGGAAATAAAAGGACTAAAACAAGGTTATATCTTAAAAAACAGACCTTTTATATCAGTTTTGTCTTATTTAATACATTTCCAAGCAGCTCTGAATATTCCAAGAAAAAATAAAGTTTTCAAAAAAAAATGTTTCCTACCTACCTACCCTAATTTTTTTCAGGTTGTAACCTGAACCACACATGTTTTTTTATTTGGCCCTACCATATTTACAGTAACAAATGCCCCTTCTCTAATGCACCCGCTTTTATATAGGAAATTGTGGGCAAATTATGTTTCAAGAATATCATTTTAGGACTTTCAAATTATAAACCACCAGAGCATTGAGTTGAATAAACAGGGTTTCTGAATAGTCTGACAGCAAAATAAAGTAAAAGGTTTGAAAATATATATTTTAAAAATGTATATTGGTCCAAGTTACAGCAAAGAATGGTTAAACAAAAGCATTTTAGAGTTACTTCCCTTTCAGGCTGGAGCAAACATGATAGTATCAGGAAGTGCAGTAATCCAGAGTGATGATCCAAGACAGACAATCCAGTATTTGAGGAATGTAGTTGAGGATGCCTTACAGAAATCTCAGCTGGAGAGATAGCAGAGTGTGATATAGTTTTGACTTCTCAGGGATTATGTGGTCCTGAAGTGCTACCTGGGGCTTTCTGGCATTATTAGTTTTCCATGATAGTGGAAAACTATGATAAAAATCTCGTTAACTAATCAGTTGAAGCCTGTTGACATTTCAATGAAACTTTACAATGCACAGTGCCGCTACAAACTGAAAAGGTCTTCCACATTTATATTTGATTAGAAGACTGGAGTTTCCCTCGAAACGGCTTTAAAAATCAGCCTAAAAATTCAGTATCCATCTTATGAGACAGATCTGGATTTTGGAAATACCATTTAAAACAATCTAAAAATCTTGATCTATCTTATTAGACAGATCTGGATTTTTGGTGATTCCCTTCCAAAACAACCACAAAAGTTCTGGAGCCATCATAGAAAAATAGATCTGGATTTTGGGGTTTCCTCTAAAACATTCCCGAACCATGTACATCTATCTTGTAAGACATCTAATTTTTGGGGGTTGTTCTGAACTGGGCAATTCCACCTGATAGCAGAATTATACAAGACTGATTTAGACATCTGGGGCTATGCTAGAGGGGAAAAAAGACCCAGTTAATAGCCAAATGATTGTTACTTCAATGTGTGTAGTTGTACAATTGTTCACAGCTATAAACTTTAAGCTTATCATGCACATCACATTTGTGCTAGTCAAATCCTCTGAATACCTCCAATCATCAAAGCATAAAGAAATTCAAGAAAATACAAATATGATTACATATACCCAGAGGCAAAAGGACGTATAATGGTACTCATTTCCTTTATACTACACAGGCCTAAATAATATTGTTTTACTCAAGGTACAATAACCAGCTATTGTGAAATTACTGAGTTAAATTCTTGCCCAGCAACACTTATTATATACATACATGCCTATTTGCTGGGCCGCGTAGCGCAATCGGTAGGGCACCTGACTTATAAGTCAGAGGTCCTGGGTTCGAAACCCGGTCTGGCCACATAATTTCATTTCTCCTTCAGCTGATTCAAGAAGGGCAGTTGTCAGTTACTGGCGAAAGTATGTGCACTTAGTACTGGTTAACCGCTTAGGAGGTCTAAGCCATGCCCAGGAATGGTGTGGTTAGGTTAACTTACCGTCCCGACATGACCATAGTTGTGTACCGTGGACGTTAAGCATCAAATCAATCAATCAATACATGTCTATTTTGCATTTTATTCCCATTTGCATCATTGTTGGACAAAACAAGTGTGCTGTTAAACAGTATTTAGCTTCTCAGTTGGTTTTCTAAACAAACCTTAACTACACTGTTTGTGTTTCATTTACTTGATGGTAAGCAGAGCTCTAGATAAGAGGGAGTATCTGATGATAATTAAGGATAATTTTTCTTTTTTCTTGTTGAAACCATATGTTGTGACCCCTCATCTGAACCGTCTCATCGAGACGGTTCAGATGAGGCGTCACAACATACGTTTTTATGGAGAAGTAATAAAAATTATCCATAATTATCACTAAATACTCCTTCTTATCTAGAGCTCTGAATAGGCTCTCAATGGCAAACAGAAATGAGCCGCAACACGACAAAACCAACAAAGTGGCATGGCACTCAGCAAAGACTCAGATCAGCCTGGGCATTCACCCAGCCTGATTAGAGTCTTCGCTGTGTGCTGAAAGAGTAGCTAAGGGTGTAAGCTACCTCCATGCTGACAGCAAAGACTCTGCTTAGACTGGGTGGATGCCCAGGCTGATCTGAATCTTTGTTGGGCGCACATGCCACTTTGTTTGTTTTGTCTGTCATGGCTTCAGTTGTGCAATTTAGATGTTATGGGTTGGCCACATCAAGTAGTTTGTGGTTGCAGAATGCAGTTTACATTTAATACAATACAGTCATGACTAGCTGTCTATGTAAAAGTTATACCATGGTTTGTCCCCCTGTATGAGCATATAATCTACAAGCTCTTGTAAGTGGATTATCTCCTGTACAGACAGACAAACCATGACACATGTATAGCTATTTTATACCACTCTCATCATGTAGACCTTGCACATTACAAAATATTACATGCTAAAGTTTGCGTGGTATAAGAAGTTAATACTTTCTTTTGCCCTGAGTGGGCTGCTCCAAAATGGTAAAATTTGAGGTGTTAGATGTCTCTCTATCTTGGTTCAGAGCCTGACAAATCCATTGTCCACCTGCCCGGGACAAATTAAAATTTTTGCTGGGCAGTAAAAAATTTTCCTACTTGCCCAGAAAAATGTATATGCTATATAGGGAAAACTGATGTATTTCAGCAATTTCTAGCAGAAACATTTTACCAGACTAAAAAATCAGATTTTGATTTGTCAGGCCCTGTTGGTTCCAGGATTTTTCACCCAAGATTCCATCCTTATACATCCAGTTCTTTCAAAGTTTTATATATAAATTCATCAAACCCTGCATACACTTTCTTCTGACCATGGTTTCTACTGCTGTGGAAATTCAAAGCAGATGCAACCGAGCATTCCGGTATAGTATATTAAAATAAGTTCCTTTGGAAGAGATTTCAGTATACTGCATGTGATAAAATTTTGTAGAAGTACAATAATAAATTCCAGTATACTACATGTAGCTAAATTTTGTAGAAGTACATGTATACAGGTGCAACAGAGCATTCCACAGAATTCTTATTTCATTGGGTAAAAAAGTTCCCTTTGGAATAAATTTCAGTATACTGCATGTAACTAAATTTTGTAGAAGTACATGTATACGGTCAAACCATATTTTTGTAGCTAGATTTAGATAGCCAGTATGTCATCTAGCTAGTGTGCTGATAAGTTAATATTAATCATATATCTGAAAAGGGACTCTAGATTAACATGCAAACAGGTTTATATTCAAATCTGCACAAGCCTTTTGCTCATGGTTTCAGGGCATCATGTTCTTAAATGTATAAAAGTATTTTGTTTTTGGCTCACCTTTACCAAAGTACAGGAGGAGGTATTATTGTCACCTGGGTGTCCACGTCAGCATCTGAGTTGAATGATTTAAGCCACATCATGTGATTTCCGGCAATGTGGCATTGGTGACAAACAAAGCCGCTGATCTGACTGCACATAAGTGCAGTCTGATCAGAGCCTTTGCTTGTCACATCAGCCTTCTGTGGAAGTGACCCAAGCCATGGTCTCTGATTACTCGTATTATATTAAATGAGAAGGATGATCTGAACATCACATGACAAAATTGCCACATTGTTGGAAGTCACATGACGTGGCTCATTTGGTAAAAAAAAATTATCTGATGGGCAAGGCACTGTCAGACAAGCTATCCTGTACACGGACAGGTCTTGTTATATATATTTTTCTCTTTGGAGATCTTAGTCTATTTTTGCTTTAAACAAATTTAACGCTAGTCCAACACCATTTACATGTATAAGCTGAGCACATGACTTTACTTTTGTGAAAATCAGAAGTATGTACACTATTTTTTAATCAGATGAAAAGATAACTCAGTGTCTTTTATCTTGTTTGAAAATTAACAGTATGAAATTGTTAGAAAACACATTACTGTGGTAATGTCACAATGAATTTGAGCCATGACACAACAAAACCAACAAAGTGGCATGTGCACCCAGCGAAGACTCAGATCAGCCTGGGCATCCTCCCAGTCTGATCAGAGTCTTTGCTGTCCACAATGAGTTAGCTTAGACCCTTAGCTATCCTTTAAGTGCTTAGTGAAGACTCTGATTAGACCTGGTAGCTGCCCACACAGATTTGAGTCTTAGCTGGAAGGACATGCCACTTTGTTGGTTTTGTCATGTCGCTGCTCATTTGTTCATATTGCTGCTGAAAATAATTGGGTACGACTGCATGTGAGCCACATATGACAAAATCAGTAAAGTGGCATGTGCACCAGCAAACATTCAGATGAGCCTGGGCATCCTTCCAGTCTGATCAAAGCCTTTGCTTGCCCTTAAAGGGTAGCTAAGGGTCTAAGCTAGCTCCATGCTTGCAGTGAAGACTGATCAGTCTGGGCAGCTGCCTAGGGTGATCTGAGTTTTCACTGGGTGCACATGGCACTTTGCTGGATTTGTCGTGTCAGGACTAATGTTATTTCTGTCATTTTTGTAAAGAGAAACAACTTTTGTGATTTCCTGTTTACTTCCCTGGGTGATGGAGCCCTTCCAAGAGAGTGGTCTACTCTAACAGAAAAAGGATAGGCTCTTACAAGAGCAATTTTTAGCTCGCCTGTATGAACGTACAGAGAGCTATTGTTGTCACCCTGACATCTGCATGGGCGTGGGCATCACACTTTACAGTTTTACGACAAAGTTTTTTAAGCTTTCAAATCTCAACAACCACTGGCCAGTACCTTTCATATTTGGAACATAATCATATCATAGCATATCCTTCTGTTCTGTAACATCATATCCTTCGGTGAGGCCTTTGGATGGGGCTGAGGGGTAAAAATAAGGTCACACTCACTTTAAAGTTTTGCGACATTCATATCTCAGCAACCACTTGCAAGAAACCTTCCATATTTGGAACATAATCATATCATAGCAAAACAATCCATTTTATAACAGCATACCCCAGATTCAGACCCCAGGGTGGGGCATAGGGTCAAAAGTTAGGTCACACTCACTTAAAAGTTTTACAACAAAATTTTTTTAAACATTCATATCTCAGCAACCACTGACTAGCCAGAACCCTTCCATATTTTGAACATAATCATATCATAGCAAAATGATCCATTTCGTAACAGTATACCCCAGATTCAGACCCCAGGGTGGGGCATAGGGTCAAAAGTTAGGTCACACTCACTTAAAAGTTTTACAACAAAGTTTTTAAACATTCATATCTCAGCAACCACTGGCAAGAACCCTTCCATATTTGGAACAAAATCATATCATAACATAACCTTTTATTACATGATACTATACCCAGGGTCAGACATCGGGTGGGGCTAACGGGTCAAAAATTAGTTCACACTCACTTTACAGTTTTATTACAAAGTTATTTAAACATTCATATCTCAGCAACTACTGGCAAGAACCCATCCAAATTTGGAACATAATCATATCATAGCATAACCTTTCATTACATACCCCAGGGTCAGACCCTGGTTGGGGCTTACGGGCCAAAATTAGGTTATACTTTAAAGTTTTACATTAAGTATATCTCCTTTTCTCATGAATGGATTCTTTTGGTATTTGCACTGTGGTTAGATATTGGTCCAAAGTTTTACAGAGTACCACCCTTTCCCACACAGTGACCTTGAGGTCAAGGTCATAGACTTAGAAATATGGGTTTTTGTTAAAGTAATATGATAGCATACAGTTCCATAGTGCTTGGGATGGATTTTGTTTACACTTGAACTGATGTTAGATACTGTGTTGAATTTTCACAAAATACTACCCCTGCCCCCCGCCATCCCCACCCACCCCAACACCCCCAACCATGTGTCCCCTGAAGGCAAGGTCATTGATATAGAATTTTATCCTAAAGCTTTTGTTTATAAATATGTTGACTGCTTGCATGAAGTTTTATGTAGTGCAAGCCATAGCAACAAATACCTGTGAGATGGGCAAGCATCAGTTCAGGCGAGCTATGCTGTCAGGCGACAGCTCATGTTTCCTTTGAGACTCTCAAAGGAAAAAAATTCACCCATAAGAGCACATTTTTTCTCAGATAGTTTGCTCACTTTGGCAAGGGAGGCTTAAAAATAAAACTGGTATAGTTGCTTCTCTTGAAAGTGTAAAGTTTAACTTAAATTGTATCAACGTACATATTTGACTGAGCTAAATTACTTCTTCTAGAATCTCACTGTCAGATTGAGGTATGTACCACATGACTTTTTATGACTGAGATTATGCAGACGTAATTCAACCCAGATGAAACATATATGCCTTGACTGGTGACAGAATAGAATATGTTTCAGTTCCCGTTCAAAGTTGTTCAAGATTAATGTCTTATAGATGTGTTTCACCAAGCATTAGTTCATCATTATTTATTTGAATTTTATAATGAATAATAAAAACAGTAATAAAATATATTGTACTTATTTTTTCTATCCAGTAACCCTAAGTATGAAAGACTAATTAGCACATATACCCCAATAAGCACACATCACAGGCATATTAATTTTAGGGCACATGATTACTAGATTCAGCTCACATGTTAAAATACTAAAATGCCTTAACCAAAACTTTAAGTATAGATTTCTAACACCATGCCATAAACTTTCTTATACCACCTTTACAAGAAAAAGCCAACTTTAGTACGAAATATTAAATTATAGGTCTACACTAGTAAGGGTGGTATAAAATAGTTATACCATGGTTTGTCTGCCTGTACAGGAGATAATCCACTCTCTAAAAAGCGAGTGGATTATCTCCCGTACAGGCGGACAAACCATGGTATAACTATTTTATACCACCCTTATCTCCCGTACTGAAGGACAAACCATGGTATAACTATTACTTCAAATGGTAAAGAGTTGCAGAGTGAGTGGAAAATGTATGCAAGGGCAGATAATTCAGAAAGCATGTATGTCAAGAGTTATTCTTGTTAATATATTGCTGCGATAATATACACATTCTTATTAAGTTTTGTTACAAGGTTTCAAGCTGTTACGGAATAAATGAGATTGATAACATACAGATGGACAGACAGGCAAACAGCGGTAATTAATGATTGCAGAGTAACCTCATCTTTACCACAATATATAATATACTTCAAATGCTATTAGCATACCAAAAATCTTTTTCCTATGAGAAGCAGTTCAGAAAATGGAAAAATGTCAGTCAAACAAGGGAGACAATTTAGAAAGCAAATAATCCAGATTTACCTTTTTTGGTCCAGATACATGGCTTTGGCAGTATACATACTTGTATTACCAAATAGACTTTTGTTTGAATACTTTAAAAACGGTTAAGGTGTTATGGAATGAACGAAAATTTATGCTAAGCATGCAGATACTTTAGTAATCTAGAGCTGCAGCTCTTGTTCACGATATATTGTCTGAATGACATGTACTTTAGTCCCTCGCTATCGAGGACTTGGAAAAGATGTAGCATGTACACTGCAGATCACAGGATTCCTACTCGTATAATGGCCAAACCGAGAAAATCAAACCTATTCATAAAATTTGAAGTAAAATTATAGCCTATTCAAATACTTTGGATCTGAACACAATGATTATTTGTTTAGTAATAAAACTGGTTTTTACCATTTCAAATTGCAAACCTTAAAAAAAATAAACTTTAAGTTTAAACAATATTTATTCTGTAGTATAAAATACATACCATTTAGGCTCTAAATAACGACACCCCTCCCCTCCCCCCCCCCCCCCCCAACCCCGATTTCGCAAAATGCAACACCCCTGGAGTGTTTAATAGGATTAATAAATGTAGTAAATCAGCCAAAGCTACTATATCCAGAGAAGCAAACAGGAATTTATGCAAGTTGATATAACGTTTTTTTCAGAAAAGAGATAGGGTGTGTTTATTAGGATTAATACGGTAGTTACGGAAAAGTATAATAAATAACATAGCACTGGATCTGACAGTTGGTGAATCGCTTATATGAAAGTCATCTCCAGGCACACACTTCTGAGGAAAAAGTCTGAGACAACTGGTCTAGCTGTTGCCAGAACTGAGAAATTAGTAGGCTAGCTATTGATAGTCGGCAAATGGAAAAATGTGGCAAATCATACAATTTGAGGCCGAAAAATACAACTTATCTTTTAATCTCAGATCAGAAAAGTATACCAATTCCAGCGGTACATCCCACTGCTAACAACTATTGTTGGTAACCTCTCCTCCCTCCCCACATCCACCTCTGGTGGCTTAGGGAGATGTGGACCTCTAAAAACTTTAACCAAACCAACCAATGAAGCCTAGTGAAAGATATCCATAAACCATAAGAATTTCATGCGAAACTTTTATCCGCTGACCCACAAGAGTTGGGCAAGACCTCATTTTTTCTTATTTATTTATTTTTTTTTTTCAGAAACCTAGTGAAAGACCTCGAGCCATTAAGCCATAAGAATTTTATGCGAAACTTTTATCCGCAGACCCACTAGAGTTAGACTAGACTGAAGTCTGTTTGAATGGCTTTGTTGCACATTTGCATACATGACAATGCCTATTTGTTTTTTTTTTGTTTTTTTGTTTTGTTTTGTTTGTTGTTGTTGTTGTTGTTGTTTTTTTTTTGGGGGGGTGCGTTTTTTTTTTTTTTTTTTTTTTTTTTTTTTAGTTTTTTAACTTTAAAGGCATTAAAGTTAACAACCTTGCTAGTTTCTTCAGGGAGTTCATTCCAGAGCTTCGCCGCCTGAAAGGTTAGCATCAAACCTAAATCAGGGGACTTTTCAGTAAATTTTATTTCCTAGAATCATCTAAGGATCAAACTGGTAATAAAAGTGGATTGTCCTGTTTAATGTGAAAAAAAAAATAATAATAATAAACACTCTTTGCTACCATTAAAAGGATTGTGCACGATAGTGAATAGGATATAGATCCAGTAAATGAGAAGAAGAACATCACAGAGCCTGTGGAACTCGGGTACATGCGTGTTTTTTTTTTGTTTTGTTTTGTTTTTTGTGTGTGTGTGTGTTTTGTTGTTTTTTTTTTTGTTGTTTTTTTAAGTACTTGTTTTTTGTTTAATTCTCTTGGGAACTCAAGATATTATCCACAGGGACCTGTAAGAAACCCTTTTAGTAGTCATCAGGTCCCTATGGTGTTATTATACCACAGGGGGCCTAAAGACCACAAAAATAGTTGATACAGGTCCCAGGGGTATTATCGTTTACATGATAATATCCTCTTTCTTCAAGAAAATATGTCAAGATACTATCCTGTGGAAAAAGGATATTGTCCTGCAACCAATATTATCCCACAAGATAATTCCTTGACGCATCAAGGTCACCGTGCACAGAATGCATAGCACAGGTGGACCTCTCTTGGCAAGGGTGTGCTGCAGAGTACAGTTAGATTGCTAATGCTCGTGATACTTGAGTAACGACCGAAAACACCCATAGTCACATGACTTTCAAAATGGCTGCTGGCAGAGTCAGTAGTGTTTTTCGTCCAAATCTATTTAAGGGTAAAGTAGCGATTGTAACAGGAGGAGGAACAGGAATAGGGAAGGCAATTACACAGGAACTTCTCTATTTAGGTAAGATGTAGCTGGAACTGCATGCCATTGACATTTAAACCATCTTTAACAGGGAAATGGCATTGTAAATGTAAATAAGAGCAGTCGGGCAGTACCAGTGTTCGGTAGCCCTTAAACAAAGAGATAAATAGACACTGCTCATACTAGTTAAATACACTTATTTTTATACATTATTACTTTATTTGCTTCAGGATGCAAGGTGATGATAGCTTCAAGAAAATTAGACAGATTGTCAGTATCAGCCAAACTACTACAAAGTCAGATTAAACCTGGGTCACCTGCAGAACTGGATCACATTCAGTGTAACATTAGGAATGAGGAACAGGTAAGCAGCTCCAACAATTAATTCATATTAAGGATCCAGAGTTGTGGGTAACAAAATGAAAATTGCATGATTATCAGGATATAAGACTGCATCAGCACACCCAAATATATGAAAAGGAATAGCTCGATTGACATATATGCTACTTTTATATCCTGATTGGCTGTTGTTCTAAACTGCAGATTGAGATGAGGGATATGTTCTCAAGGTAAATGAAAACTATATGCCAGTATTGGCCAGGCACTTAATTGGTAAATGTAGATGAAATGAAAATGGCCTGTGCAAAATTTCAGAAGGTACATAAAAATAAATTGATCCAGTGACACAGAAACTCATTTAGCATGTTTAGACAAGAATATTGGCTCGAAGCTTTTGCTTTAGGAAAGGGGGGTGGGGGAGGGGGGGGGGGGAGGGGAGAGCTGGGGATGTTTGGTTTAAAACTTTTGGCCTTGCTGAAACCCCCCAAAAACATTTTTGTTTTGTCTCTTACCAGGTACAGAAGTTGATATCAAGCACAGTCTCAAGATTTGGGAAATTAGATTTTCTGATCAACAATGGTGGTGGCCAGTTTCCTAGCCCAGCTGCTAATTTTTCTCTGAAAGGATGGAATGCTGTGATAGAAACAAATTTGACAGGAACTTTTCTCTGCTGTAGAGAAGGTGATTTGTGTTCCGTGTACATTGTAGTTTTTGTTAGTTCCATGAAAGTCTTTGTGCGCACACCTCATTCGCACAGATGGCTGGGCAATTGTGGTAGATACGAGGGGCGTTCAATAAGTTTGTAGAACTCGGGGTTTAACTCACAGATTGGAAGATGGTTTCAACATTATTTTTCAATATAATCCCCCTTTACTTTAATGCATTTGGCCCACTTTTCTGTTAAGGTGGTGATTTGTGGTAAATGCAAAAATCTGCATAAAACCATAAAAAATAACATATCTCCCTGAAAGTTAGCAGACTTCTTATTTTTGTTGCTCTCTACAGTTTAGAATACAAAATAGAGGTACATGCTGCTTAAAAAAGTGTTTTTATAAAGAAAGATCAAAGGGTAGTTTTCTGCACAGAAATCTAAAAAAATAACATCGTAATTGAAATTTTACGTAGCGCTGAAGGTACGTTATTGCATGATGAAGAGCGTCCTAGCAATTATTTGTTCCAACTCTTTCTCAAATTGTAATGTAGACCAGATGAAGACAGTAGCTTTTTCTCAAATGTTCAACCATGTACAAGGTTAATGTACACAGGACACATTCATTAAATATAGGGTAGGCAAGCATACTTATATAACACCTACAATATAAATAATGCATTACTGACTCTATAACAGGTGTGTGTAAACGAAATTGTTCAACCTTGTTAAAATATTCTCACCTGTCACAGGCTGTGTGTTTTGACTAAAAATTTGGACAAAGACTACAGCTTTTTTTATCTGCTCAGACTGATAATGTGTGAAAGAGCTGGAAAAAATAATTGCTAGGACGCTCTCTGTAATGCAACAATGAACTCTAAGCACTAAGTATATTTTCAATAACAATATTATTTTTTTAGATTTCTGCACAGAAAATTACCCTTTGATCTTTCCTTATAGAAACACTTTTTAACATCAACAAATCCTGCATTTTGGGATTCTGAATTATGAGAAACAACATAAAGAAGGCATATGCTAAGTTTTGGGAAGATCTGTTGTATTTTCAGTATTTTATGCAGATTTTTGTCTTTGCCCCAAATCAGTGATTATCACCACCTTAAACAGTCTATGCCTTTGAAATAAAAGTCTTCAGTTTGGTCCTCAAACCAAGCCTCTGTAGCAGCCTTGAGCTCATCATCATCCCGAAATCTCGTTCCACGCAAGTGGGACTTCAAATTTCGAAACAGATAATAATCACTTGGCGTCAGGTCTGGACTGTATGGCGTGTGATTTAACTGCTCGAACTTGCACTCACGAAAAGGCGCTTGTGCAACTCTGGACTCCACCATTTGCTGACTATCTTGCATGTTCAGGTTTCTGGGTACCCACCTGGCAGATACTTTTGACATGCCTAAATGTTCATGGATTATAGTGTAAACACTTCCATTAGAAATACCACATTCTGAAGCAAGTTCGGCAACTTGATTCGGCAATCATTTAGTACAAGTCTCTCAACATTGTCGATCATCTCCTGGCTGATGACATCAGCAGGGCAACCTGGCCTTGGGTCATCTTCTAATGTGTCTCGCCCACATTTAAACTCTGCTGACCACTTTGCCATTGTGGAATACTTTAGGCTACTATCACCATACACATCAGCCATGCGCCGATGGATTTCTTTGGCGTTTGCACCCTCCTTAGTGAGGAACTTTATGACTGCTCTGAACTCAATATTCTGACTTTCCATTTTTTGCCTATGGGTACAGGTTTTCAAACAAAAAATAAGAGCAAAAAATGTACGTGTTGACTGAACGGCTGTTATCATTCAACTGACAAAGGTTTACACTGCACAAAAATGAAAAAAGAAATCTTGAATTGTAAAGAAAAATACCGAGTTCTACGAACTTATTGAACTCCCCTCGTAACAGGACTTAAGTGCAGTATTTTTGCCATACTATTGTTCCTGCAGTGTTGTAGAGAACCACTTTATCAATAGGTTAACTAGAACTTAAGTATGACTTAGCAGCTTGATAAATGTATTTAGATCTTTACCATTACTGAGTACAACTTGAGCTGTGATCAGATATTGCAAAATTGACCAGTGTGTTTCAAAATACACTACCAAAGGGCTGGCCGATAGTAGAGATTTTAATTTTTCTAAGAGACAAGCCCTGATGGGAGCCCTGCACTGTGCTGACAATTTTTGGGTCTAATAATTGCTAAGGACTATACAAGGCACCCTAAGGACTATACTTCAGTTTTTAAATATGTAAAAAAAATTATAAATAATAGAAAAAATAAAAAAGATGGCACTAGGAGAATACCCCATTTGCCAGCTGTTTTGACAGAATTTCAAAATCCCAACACAAAGCTAGTGATGTTTGTCAATACCAAATAAACAGATTTTACATTGGTTTGAAACAGTTGCATGACAGTATACAGCAGAGTTCTGGATAAGAGTGAGAGTTTGAAGGTAGTTTTATTATTATTTCTGTTAACTTTCCTTATTTTTTCATCAGCAGCCTCTCATCCAGAAGATAGTTCCTCAAAATCAATGTTGAGGTGTTTTTATTAATGGCTGGCACCTTGTAATACGGCCAACTAAAAATAAAGGAAATGTTGGTTATTAACGAAAAATATAAATAGGGCCAGTTATGATCTGTATTGTAGAACTATCCAGAAGGATGACCTAAACCTTGAACAAACTTTCTTGACACTCCTTTTATCTACAGCAATTGTCTGAAGTTGGAAGCAATAGTTTTCACTAGCAGATTAACATGATATTTTACAAATGTCAGCCTGGCCCAGAGGTTATAAAACTTGAGTACATTCTCAAACTCAAAATAAAGCACACTGATTGGCTGCTTCCGAGCACTTGCTAGGAAGCAGTCAATAAGTGTGCTTTATTTTGAGTTTGAGATTATTCTCAAGTTTTATAACCTCGAACCCAGATTTACTATTTTGTACTTAAGGTGTATGGGTTCACTTCCTCACTTTTCCGCCATATATAAAGGGGGACAACTTGTGTGACTTCCTGTTTACTTTAGGATCTATAGATGAAGAAACCCTTCCAAAAGAGGGTCTACAGAGCTCCAGATAATAGGGGGTAATGAGGATAATTTGAATATAATTTTTCTTATTTCTCAACAAAAACATTATGTTGTGACCCCTCATTAGAACCGTCTCGTCGAGACGGGTCTAATGAGGGGTCACAAAATATCTTTTCATGGAGAAATATGCAAAATTATCCCTGTTACCCCTTTCTTATCTGGAGCACTAGGGGTCTGTTCTTTAAGGAAAGAATTTGGTTCTAGAGGAGCCAATTCTTTCCTTTAAAAGTTGACCTCCATTTAGAAAATTGTGAAATTGGTAGAGTGCTTGCCTGAAAAGATACCCATTTACCTTAATTGAGTCACGACACAAGAAAACCAACAAAGTGGTTGTGTGTCCAACGCAGACTCAGATCAGCCTGGGCATCCGCCCAGTCTGATCAGAGTCTCCGATGTCTGCATGGAAATAGCTTAAACCCTAAGCTACCCTTTAAGCACTTAGCGAAGAGTCTGACCAGACTTGGTGGATGCTCAGGCTAATCTGAGTCTTTGCTGGGTGGACAACCACTTTGTTGGTTTTCTCATATCACGGCTCAATTATATTTTACTGATAGCCTATAACCAGTGGATGGAGCAACATGGAGGTGTTATCATCAACATAATAGCTGATATGTTCAAGGGATTCCCAACAATGAGGTTAGTCTGCTTCCTTAAAAACTATCAGCTTGAAGAATCTTTAAAAAAAAACATATTTGTTGTTACTCTCATCAAAACCACCTCACTTATGTATACCATGAGTGATGATGAATTACATTTTCATAGAGAAATGAAAAAAAAAAATCCCACAGTAATAAACAAATAATAGCCAAGCGTGGAAGGTTGTTGTAAGTGGCTGTTACTCAATCTTTATACTGCAATGCACTTGCTAAAACCTGGAACTACACTGACAAAAAGTTCGGGTAAAGTGTCACACAAATTCAAAACTCTACTCAACTTGGATTAAATAGATGGTTTCTTTTCATTCTGTATATACTAACAATAGGTCACAGTGACCTATATGTCCTGGTCCAGTAATTTTACCTCATATTTCTAACACTGTTTCATGGATTTACATTATACTTAAATGGGGCTCATGGTTTATGCTGACACTGACTAATCTTAATCTTATTTTAGGTCAGTGTGACCTATATGTCATGAGCCAGTGATTTTAGTCCATGTCTTGAACACTATTTTATGGATTTGCATCATACTTGGGTTAATGCATTGGCCTGACACTATGAGTGACCTGATACAAATGGTAGGTCTTTGGGACCTATACTTTATTGTCCAGAGATTTAAGCCAATATCTCTTTTAAACAGGTAACTATTTCATTGACCTGCATTATACTTGGTGTAATGGTACATTCAGATACAGCGATTGACCCCATGTCACTTTTAGGTCACTGTAACCTATATTTCACCTTTCATTGGGAGAAGTCTGCGGAGGCCCTATAGTAATCACCTTGTCCGTCCATCTGTTTCTGTCCGAGAAAACAAATTGGTAGTTAGGGGGCTAGGGTTAGGGTGTCTCTAATGTATTTTAAATGGGATTTATTCCGTAGATGCTTAAAAAATAGGTTTATGTGGCTAGAAAAGGGTTTAAGTGGCTTTTTTTATAATGGAAAAGACATAAGTATACATCCGTTAGAACATCCGCCCGTCTGTCCGTCCGTCAGCTTTTCGTGTCCGGTCCATAACTCTGAAACCGTTTGAGATATTTTCTCAAAACTTTGTACAAATACAAAGCATCATCAGACGATGTGCAGAGAACAAAAACCATTACTCCACCTACACTTTTTACAGAATCATGTCCCTTTATAATTTTAAGTATGGAAATCGTGTCCGATCCATAACTCTGAAACCGTGTGAGATATTTTCTCAAACTTTGTACAGATATAAAGCATCATCAGACAATGTGCAGAGAACAAGAACCATAACTCCACCTACATTTTTTACAGAATTATGCCCCTTTGTAATTTTAAGTATGGAAATTGTGTTCGGTCCATAACTCTGAAACCGTTTGAGATATTTTCTCGAAACTTTGTACAAATACAAAGCATCATCAGAGGATGTGCAGAGATTAAAATCCATACTTCCATCTACATTTTTTTACGGAATTATGCCCCTTTGTAATTTTATGTATGGAAATCGTGTCTGGTCCATAACTCTGAAACCGTTAAAGATATTTTCACAAAACTTGGTACAAATATAAAGCATCATCAGACGATGTGCAGAGAATAAGAACCATAACTCCATCTGCATTTTATTTTGAATTATGATCCTTTGAAATTTTAAGTATGGAAATAATGTCAGCTCTATAACTCTGACACCTTTCAAGATATTTTCAGGAATCTTAATACAAGTATAAAGCATCATAGATGATGTGCAGAGAACAAGAACCATAACTCCACTTGCATTTTTTATGGAATTATGCCCCTCTGTTCTTTTTAGTATGGAAGTTGTGTCTGCTCTTTAACTTTAAAACTCACAAAGATATTTTCATGAATACTTTGTACAAATATAAAGCGTTAACAGATGATGTGCAGAGAATTAGAATCATAACTCCATCTACATTTTTACAGAGTTATGCCCCTTTGTAATTTTCTGTATAGAAATCATGTCTTCTCTTTAACCTTAAAACTGTTGAAGCCACTTGCACAAAACTTGGTATGAATATGAAACATCATCAGACAATATGCAGAGAACATGAGGAACCATAACTCTATATTTTTACAGAACTTTGCCCCTTGTAATTTTGTGTATGGAAATTGTGTTCATTCTGTAGTTTTAAAACGGCAAAAGATATTTTCAGAAAAGTTCTTACAAATATAAAGCATATCAGACAATTTGCAGAGAATAAGCATTGTAACTCCAGCTACATTTTTACGGAATAATGCCCCATAATAACTTTTTGTATAGAAACTGTAGCCAGTCTACAACTTTAAAACTGAAAGGTTTTATTGATATTTCCATTTGGTGACATAGGACTTAAATGCCATCAATGGTCCCATATAAAGGCGGGGCCCTATTAGTTAACATGTTTCTAGTTCTGACTTTACAGTTGATCTCTTTTCAGTTGTCCATTGACAGTTCTTGTTGGGACAGTTATGGTAGTTGCTAAAGGTGTTGCATGAACTTCTAGAATTTTTAAGGTATCTCAAATGGACAGGCTATTAGTACAGAATTGATATGTGATGGAATCTCTTAAGAATTGCCTCACATGAATACCATAAAAATTCTAAAAGACTGGGACACCAAAAATAATTATCAGAGCGCCAGATAAGGTGGGGTTTTGAGGATAATTAAGAGATATTTTTTCTCATTTCTCAATGAAAACATGTCGTGACCCATCATTTGAACCGTCTTGGCGAGATAGTTTTAATGGTGGGTCACAACATATGTTTTAGTGAGGAAGTATTGAAAATTTTCCCTAAATTATCCCTGTTACCCATTGGAACTGTTTGAGTTCACAATGCAGTAGTGCATCAAAAAGATGCAGATGGACTGGCAAACAGTGGAGAGGCTGATCAGACTGCTCCTTTAGCAGGGAAAAATACTAGCAATTATTGCTTAGGATCCAGACTGCCAAAAGTCAATATTTAACGTTAGGGGTATGGGCATTTTTTCAAAAATTCAAGGGCCCAGCCCAAAAAAGAGGGGTCATGGGTGATTGGGCCCCTGTTAGTCTTTTTCCCTGTTTGGGAACAGTCTGATTTGGGTTTGCGCTGTTTGCTCTGAACTATCAGTCCCAATATGTAGAATTGTTACTTTATGCATTGGAGAAATGTAAAGACCACAAATGGTTCCCTCCATCTGGTGGGCTTATCAACAGTTTCTGCTTGTTTTGTTTTCAGTCACACAGGTGCTTCAAGAGCAGGGGTAGATAATCTCACAAAGTCACTAGCTATAGAGTGGGCAGAGAAAGGTGTGAGAATAAACTCTGTTGCACCAGTAGGTATTGTATAATTTCACGTATTTCCGTGGTCAAAAATAAATTCCACTCCTAAATGGCTGAAGTTGACCACCCCATAGTTTAATTTAGGCATGTCTCTTTTGGGTTTTTTAAGGTTTATCACAAAATGTTACAAACAGAATTAGTCATCACATCGTCTGCACCATTTATGCTTCTAGTTTGTCCAGTGGGTTAGAGAAGGCATCCTTGCCTAACTCCAGCTGTTGTTCTGAACCATTCTCCTGTGCTGCCAGTCATCTGAACTGCACTTATCACCTTGTCATAGAGGTGCTTAATGGCATGGAATAGATTTGTATTGATATTGTACGTCCACATGGTGGCCCATAAGACTGCATGCCATACCCTGTCAAATGCTTTTGTGAAATCTGTGAAGACATGGTACAGATTCTGCTGATGTTGAAGGTACTTTTCATATAGGATTTTGCAGTTGAAGATCTGTTCTGTGGTGCTTCTTCCGTCTCTGAACCCAGTCTGTTCTTATTATTTTATCTACTCTGTGTAAACCAAAAGCATTTAGTATTAAACAACAGTTATTCTGTTAGACATAGGAGAAACCCATGTGCAGACAGAATGTTAACCCATTGCATTCTGGGTATTTTTTGTCGTCTGCATCAAAAATCAAGAATATTGTGACAATATTGGTCAAACTAACTCTTATAGAAATGATGTCTAGGCAGCAAACATTTTGGATCTCAGATCAGGCCCCACGTTTCTGAATCCAAACTGTTTGCCCAGATAACCCTAAAGGGGTATCCCGAATGGAATGAGTTAATAGGCAGTATGAAGGTGCAAGAATCTTTAAGTAAGTGTTCAGTAAAGTTGTATTTGAAAATGGGTAAAATCCTTCTGTTCTTGGACTTGGACCAAGTACAGTTTCAGCTTCTCAAGCAATGAAGAGGGAACAGAAATTCATTTGCCACTTTGATAAGAATAAATTTGACCATACTAATGAGCCACAGCACAAGAGAATCAATAATATGGCATGTGCATCCAGCCAAGACTCAGATCAGCCTGGGCTTTCACCCAGTCTGATCAGTCTTCGCTGTCCGCATTGAGCTAGCTTAGACCCTTAGCTACCCTCTAAGAAATTTAGAAGACTGGGCAGATGCCCAGGCTGATCTGAGTCTGCGCTGGGCGCACAACCACTTTGTTGGTTTTCTTGTGTCAAGGCTCATATTTTTTTATCAATACAGGGTAGTTCAATATATTCTGACACGGCTGCTGCCAATTATGGAGACCCAGCAATATTTGAGAGTATAAAACCAAGAGTTCCTGCCTATAGACTGGGCACAGTTGAAGAAGTAGGTTCTTTTTAATTTTTGCTTCTCTATTATTGCTTTCAGTATTTATAATTTGAGCCACGACACGACAAAACCAACAATGTGGTTGTGCGCCCAGCGCAGACTCAGATCAGCCTGGGCATCCACCCAGTCTGATCAGACTCGTCGCTAAGCGCTTAAAAGGTAGCTAAGGGTCTAAGCTACCATCATGCGGACAGCGAAGACTCTGATCAGACTGGGCGGATGCCCAGGCTGATCTGAGTCTGTACTGGGCGCACAACCACATTGTTGGTTTTGTCACGTCGCGGCTCATTTCTCTTTGATTTAGGGCCCTGTATATTCAGAAACAGCAGCATCTAATTATGGAGATCTTCCAGTATTTGAGATTGTTAAGATAAGAATTCCAGCACAAAGGCTTGGCACAGTGGAAGAAGTATGTATGACTTATGAAGATTAGGCAGATTGGAGCCTGTGCCTATCTAGCTCTTTTGCACATACCACTAATGGCAGTCCGTAAGACTGATAAAATTGCCAAAGTACTTGGGAAATGGAAAATAGACCATTGGTATTTTACTCAAGTGGGAAGTGTAACACCTGTGATGGACAGATGTTTTGAAAAAAAAATGGTAGTTGTCCTTGGCTAACTTAAGGTAATTCAGTCACTTAGTATGGCTCGAAAGAATATAAAAGAAAAGTAAAAACCTGTTTTGTGGCCATTGATTAGAAATGCTTTGCATTCATAAGAACAAGTCTGATTCTTCAGTAGAATGGTTATGAGGGACATGACATGTGATTTTATGAGAAATAAGAAAAGTTGTCATCAAAAATACAGGACCAACTGTGTTGTGGAAGGTCTATGTTTATACTGTTTATAAACCAATGTAAGGGTGCCATATTTCTTGGGTGATGAGACAGAGATTTCTTCCCCTCCAAAACAGCCCCAAAAGTCCAAATCTGTCTTAAAAGATGGAGCTAGATATTTGGGTTTGTTTTCATAAGATTGATGTAGATTTGGGGGATTGAAAAACAATCCTATAGTAGAAATACATAAGACTGATTTAAATATTTGTGGTCATTCTATAGAGTGAAAACTCCCATTCTAATGCACTTACATATGTAACGCGACGTCTGATTGGATAACGTCAAAATTTGCGACAGTAAATCCTGCGATATATTGTCGCAAACCCGATGTCATTAAGAAACGTCGCTTCTCATTGGCTAATGTCTGGTTTTATGTTGATGAAAGCATTTGTTATGGGTGTATGGTAGCAAACTTTTATAGGTGAAAATCTGAAAAGAGCATTTGAATGGGGATAACTGTAATGAAAATTGTCATTTGGGGAAGTAAATCATCGGTTTTATGGTTGCAAGTTGCGTTTTACGGCTCCGCTGGCGCGTCACCATAAAACGAAATTTCCGACCATAAAACCAACAATTTACCTCCCCAAATGGCAATTTTGAGTACAGCTATCTCCTTATTTTACAGCTGAATAAATATGGTATTACTTAAGCCAGCTGGTCTGATGAACCTCTGCTGGTTACATCACATAAAGCAACTTCCTTGCCAATCACCATTCTGTTTGATAATAACTCATCTGCTGTTTTTTTTTTGGGGGGGGGGGGGGTTGGCTGTTCCTCCATGTTACTTAGAATTAGCAAATTTTCTTAGGATGATCATGACTGTTGTTAAATACTTACATGTATGTTCAGGCTCCTCTGAGTCTCCGTTCATTGCACATTTGTGAGGGTTTTTCTTGTACATTACGCTTTCAGCTTCAAGAGGGTAACATTCTAGATTACCAATCGAGGGGTCGCAGGTTAGATCTCCCACTCCTCCAGTCAGTCAGATAAGAGTTTAAACTGAAGGTCCATCTCTGTATGATGTATTTGTTGGTAGGATGTTAAACTCAAGTTCACTCACTCACTCTCTCAATTTCAGGTTTCCTCTGCTGTGTGTTTCCTCCTCTCTCCTGGGGCCAGTTTTATATCTGGGGCCACACTAAGAGTAGATGCTGGGGGAAGCCTATACACAAATATGTGGAATGTTCCTAGTAAGTACCCCGATAGACAGTAATGATATTTCCTCATGGCAGCTGCCCATATGAGACAATGCTTTGAATGTTCATTGTCTGAAGGACATGATTTGTACAGTCCTTTATTTTTGCAGTAATTAATTTTGAATGTTATCATTTCTTGCCATATGAATTACCCTAATGTGCCATTGTTTTGGAAGGTTTTACAGTCTTACAGCTGTAATTTCATTAGAATGTTTTACATATTTGTGGCCGTTCTATAGAGGAGAAACCCTCTTTTAATAGCTGAATAAATATGATAATAGGGTGAGTATTGGTGCCCCAGGTGTGTATTTCTTTCATTTTCCCTTCCAAAACAGTCCCAAAAAATCTAGGTCCATATTATAAGATGGATCTAGGGGTTTTGGAGATTTTTGGGATTGTTTTGGAAGCGAAAAACCCATATTACAGCAGACTTCCGTAAAACTGATTGGGATATTTGGGGTCATTCTAGATAGGGGAAAGCCTTTTTTATAGCCAGATAAATATAGTATTCCATGTTTGAGAGTCTTTGCTTTTCATTGTGTGGATTTGCTAGGACCAGAAGATGGCTGATACAAACAGAAGAGACTCCTCAGCTTATTAGATAACATTCACTGTATTTCTTGGGTTATAAAACAGAGAATTTCCCTTCCAAAACAGTCTTGTTAGATAGATCAAGGTCTTTGGGAAACACACCATTATATGGCTGAAAACTTTGTTTACATTTTTGCAGTAATTTTGGAAGGGTAAACTCCCTTCTTGTAACCCAGTAAATATGGTATGCTAGCAGGTTTGAGGCTTTGCTGTTGCAATGACCTGTTGTTGTGTTATGATTCTTATTTGGCTTTAAGAGATGACAGCTTCCCCTTCCAGAATGACACATAATATATGAGCCGCAACACGACAAAACCAACAATGTGGTTGTACGCCCAGCGCAGACTCAGATCAGTCTGGGCATCTGCCAAGTTTGATCAGACTCCTTGTTAGGTGCTCAAAGGGTAGCTATAGGTCTAAGCTACCTCTATGCGGACAGTGAAGACTCTGATCAGACTGGGCAGATGCCCTGGCTGATCTGAGTCTACGCTGGGCGCACAACCACATTGTTGGTTTTCTGGTGTTGCGGCTCATTTGTGAATTTGGTAAACTAATTTCCCATTTCAAAACTCTAGACCCATCTTGTAAGATAGATCTAGATTTTCAGGTTGTTTGGAAGCGAAAAAAAACATTTTATAACCAAATTAATATGGCTGCTTTTATTTTCAGAACACGACAGATGGCCGGCATATACCTGGAAAGATGATATTGATGATGATGGTGACGGCACACCTTCAAAATTATGATAAAGGAAAAGAAAAGCAACTTTAATCAACAATTTATTTAGAAATTTTCTGTCAGACTAATTCCCTGACAGGCAATATACTCAGGATATATTCTGTAAAACTGTATTATGATTTATTCTGTTGATGGTATTTATGTTCGAGTGGACAAAAGTTTGTAGTTGTGTAGTTTTAAACGAAATAATGAGAACATAAAGACCTGACTTCTCTGCCGGAGGTTCTGGTTCCTAGCACATAACAATGTTACCTTTACAGGTAAAGGTGTGAAAATAAAGTCAATCAATCAGTGGACCAGAATTAACAGTCATGATAATTTCACTGGCTGACTGGATGTTGACACTATGTGACCAAGAGACAGAATGACACAGTTCTGTTCTGTTTCTCCTCTCGTAACAAGTTTCCCCAAGTGGCTCAGTGGTACATAACCATCGTTGCACACACCTGGCACCAGGTATCCGTCCATTGAATGAAACTGTGGAAGTTAATTCTCCTTATATAGTGCCATCCCTGTCTTATATGTATACATATTGATAGTTTGTTAAATTTGTTAAAGAAACATTTTCAGGGGCAAAAATTGTGAACATCAATAGCAATACAACTAAGTGCTATAATGTATAGATTATGGAGAAATGAGGCACTTCTGTTTGGGGACAAGAACATGTTTTAACATATGGAAAAGGTTCTGTTTAGTATGTCTGCATGTTTTCATCATACAAATTATTTTCATTAAAATGTTCTCCCCAAAAAAGCATGAAAGAACGTAAGACAAGTGACGTTCCATTAGAGGTGACAAAATAAAGTATGTTTTAATGTCATAAAACATTTCACAGTTCATACTTTGCCATTTGTCTTTCATACTTTGTTAGAATCACAAATACCATATTAATCCTTATAAATGCCCCTGCTCTAATAAAGGCCCCCAGCCTCTTTTCCGAAAATAATGTTGTATTAACTTGCATGAATTCCTCGGTTTTCTTCATTCCATGATGTAGCTCTTTGGCCTGGGGTCTACTCTTAAAAGAAAGAATTTGCTCCTAGAGGAGCAAATTCTTTCCATTAACAGTTGACCCCTACTGAAAAGGGAGGCAAAATTAGTTGGCTGCTTCCTCTTTAAGTATATCCATTCGCTTTATAGTGTTTATTAGAGGTATTTGGCAGTGGTTGATTTATTACAATTCAGTCACTAAATAATGCCCCCCTTTGTCAAATACAATGCCCCTGGGGGGTTTAATAGCATTTATGTGGTACATGTGTTTCATTAACAAACAGTCCATTAGTACAATAAATAAAACTGACAATAACTTGTTGATTCTTTCTGTATCCAGGGGTTGTGAGATCGATCCCCTGCTCCTCCGGTCTTTCAGATGAGATGTTAGAGATGCCCTTGTCCATCTGTCCATATGTCCATCACACTTTGTAATACTTTTCTTGTCTCCACAACTCCTCCTGCAGTGTTTGATGCAGGGATTTGAAACTTACAAAACAGCAACATAAAGGAAACAGAACTTTGATTCAGGTCTTTATTGCAGAATTATATCCCCTTGAATATTTTGACCATATTTTACACTTGTAGTACTGTTTGTGTCTCCGCAACTCCTTCTACAGTGTTTGATGCAAGGAGCTGAAACTTGCAACACAGTTCGGACATGCATTGAACATGTGCATAAAGGAAACAGAACTTTGATTCAGGTCTTTATTGCAGAATTATATCCCCTTGAATATTTTGACCGTATTTTACACTTGTAGTACTTCATGTGTCTCCACAACTCCTTCTACAGTGTTTGATGCAGGGAGTTGAAACTTGCAACACAGTTCAGACATGCATTGAACATGTGCATAAAGGAAACAGAACTTTGATCTAGGTCATTATGGCAGAATTATATCCCCTTGAATGACACATATTTTGACCATATTTCACAATTTGTAGTACTGTTCTTGTCTCTGCGACTCTTCCAGTAGTATTTGATGTAGGGATTTGAAACTTGCAACACAGATCAGACATGCATTGTACATATGCTTAAAGGAAACAGAACTTTGATTCAGGTCTTTATTGCAGAATCATGTCCCCTTGAATGCATACATATTTTGACCATATTTTCATGGCTTGTATACAAACTCACCTTTTGTCATCGCTCTAGCTGCCTTATTTACTAACCGATTTTGATATTACATCACAGCTATATTGAGTATGACAATACCTCGAACAAGTTTGCGTTTCAGGTTGGTAGGATCAAGGTCAAGGTCACAGTTGTTATTCAGAAAAACTCTGTTTGAGTGACAAAATGCTGGCAGGCATGATACCTCATTCTGCAGTATTCTTGTGTAGTGCCATTAGTATGTGTATACCAAATCACAATGATGACCAACCACATATAAAACAGCTGTAAACAGATTTACGAAATATTGAAGATTACACATTGTCTAACATCATGCAGATTTGGAGATAATTCTTTATAAAGCATTCAAATGAGGGGCCATAACATATGCCAAGGTGGTTCAAAAGAGAGGTCAGCTTGCCATGAAAAGGACTTTCGGTCCCATTTGGGTTGCTATATCAATAGAATTTTATTGCATGTTCACAACTAACTGCAGCCCTGTTAGTCCTTATAAAATAATTGAGTGGAAAGGCCTTCTGGCTGAGCTGAAACGAAAACTCCATGCACTGCCAGGCTAGATTGCAACTACTGCAGCTCTACAAGTCAGCCAGGCCTGGAAGAATACCATAAAAGTTCTGAATATTGGGATAGATAGGTTTTAGCAAACAGTGCAGATACAGATCAAACTGCTCCTGAAGGAGCAGTCTGATGTTGGCCATTCCTTTTGCTTCTTTGTGAAGCATTACTTGATTGTAAGAATCCAACTGTTCCATGTTTATGACAATCATAGAAATTATATTAGGTGTCACAAGTACAAGAATTTTTATGGTAGCATAGAATGAACAGCACTCTGGTTGTAAATGAAGGTGATACAGCACCAACAGGGGCTTCCATGGCCTAGTGTCTAGGAATTTAGGAAATTGAATCTGAAACATTAGGGGCTCTCACTACTGTGGGTGTGAGCCTCTCTCAGCACACAATTGAGAAGGCCGCCTTCTGCTTGGAGAAGGCCAGGTGTTTTTAACCCAGAGAGCCCCTGTTTGGAGAGGCAATAGTCTGGACATATTTTTGCCAAGAGTTGGTAGCTTATAAACTATAAGATCAAGGGCTGTTATTCTCACTGCCTCATAAAGGTTAGGGCATATGAAGTTTCATGAAAATATTCCAAAGGACTAGGAGCTGAAGCAAGGATAAGACAGTTTACTTTGGCAGACCTCATAAATAGATATACAAAGTTATGTCTTTTCTATTCAAGATGTGTCATCGTTTTAAGATGACTGCATCAGTGAAAATTCATTAAACTATTTCAAAGAACTTAGAATTTCTAGCAAGAACATGAAATTTTTTACTGTGTAGTTATCTCAGCATAAATTAGGAGACTAAAAGTTGTTTCTGATTTCATTAAATACCATCTGACTCTCGTTAGGATGAGTATCATAAAGATTAAGGAAGGTAAGTAATTCTGCCAAGGGGAGGTAACTCTTAAGACTTAAAGAGTTGAATGGCTCATCATGAAAATATTTCAATGAGCTAAGGACAAATATTCTTGTTTATTGGGGGTCATAATCCTATTACACAACAGTCCAGTGACACAGCTATTTCATCAAAGAAAATATCCTTTCTCACATAGAGATAGGGCGAGTAAGCGTGGGGCCTGTCCTACCTACTCAGATCTTAATACCAATTCTCTGTAAGCACCAGACTTTTTGTATAGAGGGCCGGAAACGCAAGGTCGGGAGTTCTTTTTCAAACTTTCTCCCTTTTTTTGTTGTCACACAAAAACAAGTAATTCACACTTCGTTTGTTCATTTACCATCTCGTTGCCATGGTAACCGCGTTTTTCTGTTTTTGCAGAAAAAATGCAAAAATATTCAACAGAAATTCACACTTTCTGTCTTTGTATATCTCCTAGAATAGGCTAGGTTTCATCAGAAACTCTTTAAATCTAAAAACTAGGGACTTATGTAACTAATGTGAAACATCAAAACAACGTTCTTCCAATGTCTTTGGTATATCTACTGTACAGCAAATGTGGGTGGGGTAACCAGGTATTGCAAACCACTATTTTTAGGCATTTTTAATCATCATGTTTAAAAAACGCACACTTCTGTGACACATTTGCATACTTTAACGTAAAACAGGAGGCTTTCCATTTTCAGAAAATGAAAAAAACTGAGTGGGGCAAAGCTGACGTCAGACCGTAACCATGGAAACAAGTCATACCCCATGCAAGAAAGTAATAACGGAATGTTATACTATTACCACAGATTTGCAACAAAATTAAATGCAATGCAGCTATAACTAGTGATCCTTCTGCTATTGAAATGTGTATTCTACTTGATTTGATGGAATTTTGACATCTTAAGGGTTGTGAGGGCTATTTATAGCCATTAAAAGGGCCCAAAAAAGGGCAAAAATGGTAAAAAATACCATATATATCACTCTTTTTCACTATGAATCAACAAAAGACAACACTTATTACTTTTATATTTGTGAGGAAAATACTAGTTTGACATATACTGATAGAAAACATGACAATGGAGAGCCCTAAATTTCCAGGGATTGAGTCTATAGGGGCCCAAAAGGGGTATGTTTGAAAATATTTTACCAACATAATCACCATTTTTCACAGTGGAACACATTACAGCATTTAAAATGATGAAATTGGTTGCACAGAAAGAGCAGGCTTATTTATGTTGCAGGTAAATTTGCAACCGGGGGTGGGGAGGAGTGGGTGGGCCCATTTCCTATTGATTTAAGGGGCTCTAAAAAGGGACAAAATGGTCAAAATTAACACAAATCACTAATCCTTTCCACGGACCAACATAAAACAAAACAGTTTACTTTCAAATTTGTAATGAAAATTTAAGTTTGGCACAGACTGATATAAAATATGGCAATGGGCGCCTTACATCTCCAGGTTTGGAGTCCCAAAGGGCCCAAAAGGAGTCCCAAGGGGACCCGAAAAGAGAAAAATGGAAAATATTGCCATAAATAATGATCATGCTTCACAGAGAAACACCCTACAGCATTTGTCATGTTAAAATAAGCAGAGGAAAAATATGTATATGTTTGCTACTAGTGAATTTGCAATAAGGGATAAGAAAACAAATTTATACCCATTTTAGGGTCCCAAAAAGGGGCAAAACTGGTAAAAAATTGCCTCATATCACTTAATCTCTCTTCGAATAAAGAAAATGCAACACTGGTTCCTTTTAAATTGTTATGAAAATATTAGTTTGACATATAGTAACAGAAAACATTGCAATGGGCAGCCCGATTTCTCCTGGCTGAGTCTATAGGGGCCCCGAAAGGGGTACATTTAATGATATTCACCCAACATAATGATCATTCTTCTTATTGTACACACTATAGCATTTGTCATTATGAAATAGGTTGAGAAAAGCACAGCCTCAGCACAATCTTATATATGCCATTGGTAAAGTTGCAATCATGGGACTGGGAGCCCTGGTTTTATCAATGTAAGGGGTTCAAAAGGGACAAAGATGGTCAAAATTTAAAAACAAGAATCAATATTTCTTTCCACAGACTGACTAACAACAGACAATACTGGTTACTTTTAAATTTGTTATGAAAATAAGTTTGACACATGTTGATAAAAAACATGGCAATTTGGTGCCTTACATCTCTAGGTTTGGAGTCTTAGGGGCCGAGAAGGGAAAAATTCGAAACTATTTGCCCAAAATAATGGCTATTCTTCACAGAGGAGCACACTGAAGCATTTGTCATGTTAGAATCAGTAGCCAAAAAAGGAGGCTTATATATGCCGTTAGTTAACAAATAATAATAATAATATAATAATAAACATGGCTTTAGGTCTTTGAATCCCTGTTTTTCATTAGTCACTGCGACAAATCTCTGTTCTTCATTGGTCACACGAAACAACATACCACCACACAACAGAACCAGAGGACCATTGGTCCTGTAGCTCACCTGAGCCCATTCATCCTTAGCACTCAAGAGTAAGAAACACTGAAGTAAGTTGCACAATTTGGCCTAATTTCAACTTTGACTGAGTTGTTATGCTTGTCCTAGTAAATATTAGCAAGTTTGATGAAGTTACAATAAAAAAAACATGTTTGTAAAACTTTTTGCCTAAATATTGCAGTAACACAGAAATAAATGCCAATTTGCACTTTTCCCAATACAAGTCTATGGAAACTTTAAAATGCCATAGTAATGAAACCATGAGGGCAACAAAAATAAAAAAACAGTCTTTTCGTAGTGGCTAATGTCATGAACATGTGTGCAAAGAATCAGCTTCATCTCCCTATACGGTTTTTGAGGAAAAGATTTTTAAACATTTTTTTCAAAAATATTTCTTTAATATTGCCATGGCAACAAATCAAATTCGGCAATTTAGACAAAATTAATAGGAATCATAGAGGACTACTCAAGCAACATTTCTGTAGATAAAAATCCAAAAATAACTTCAGGGAGATAGCAAAAACTGCAGCTTTCCATTTTTCCCATTATATTTCAATGAAATCTATAAGTTGTCATACCAACCTATCCGCTGAAGCAATTGCCATAAAAAAACTGTAATTCTATAGAGGCTTGTACAAAGATCCGTTCTGTAAAGAGTGAGCTTTATCGGCCTCATAGTTTCTGCAAAAATGATATTTTAATTTTTTTTCTATTTTTAACGATTCGGTTGCAATAGCAATCAGCCAAATTGTGCAATTTACATAAATTTCATGTGATTGATAGAGGACTACTCAAGGAACATTTCTGTAAAAGTTTTGTCAAAATATCTGCAGTCATATATCAATAAATGCAAATTTTAAATTTTCCCATTATAAGTCAATGGCAACTTTAAGTTGCCATAGCAACCAAACTGCTGGAGCAATTGCCAAGAAAAACAGTATTTTCATAGACGGTAGTACCTAGATCCTTTCTGTGAAGTTTGAGATTTATTGGTTGTATAGCTTCTGAGGAGATGATTTTTGAATATCTTTCCTATTTTTAACCATTCGGTTGCCATGGCAACCAGCCTAATTGTGCAATTTACATACATTTCATGTGGTTGATAGAGGACTACTCAAGGAACATTTCTGTAAAAGTTTTGTCAAAATATCTGCAGTCACATAGCAATAAATGCAAATTTTCAATTTTCCCATTATAAGTCAATGGCAACTTTAAGTTGCCATAGCAACCAAACTGCTGGAGCAATTGCCAAGAAAAACAATCTATTTATAGATGGTAGTATCTAGATCCTTTCTGTGAAGTTTGAGCCTTATTGGTTCTATAGTTTCTGAGGAGATGATTTTTGAATATCTTTCCTATCTTTAACCATTTGGTTGCCAGGGCAACCAGCCTTATTGTGCAATTAACATAAATTTCATGTGGTTGATAGAGGACTACTCAAGAAACATTTCTGTAAAACTTTTGTCAAAATATCTGCAGTCACATAGCAATAAATGCAAATTTTCCATTTTCCCATTATAAGTCGATGGCAACTTTAAGTTGCCATAGCAACCAAACTGCAGGAGCAATTGCCAAGAAAAACAGTATTTTTATAGACGGTAGTACCTAGATCCTTTCTGTGAAGTTTGAGATTTATTGGTTGTATAGTTTCTGAGGAGATGATTTTTGAATATCTTTTCTATTTTTAACCTTTCGGTTGCCATGGCAACCAGCCTTATTGTGCAGTTTACATAAATTTCATGTGGTTGATAGAGAACTACTCAAGGAACATTTCTGTAAAAGTTTTGTCAAAATATCTGCAGTGACATAGCAATAAATGCAAATTTTCAATTTTTCCCATACAAGTCAATGGAAGCTTTAAGTTGTCATAGCAACCAAAGTTCTGAAATGATTTGGATAAAAAAACAGTTTTATTGATTCCCCCTGCCTATAGATGCTATATATGAAATTTGGTAACAATGGGTCTTGTAGTTTCAGTGGAGATGTCTTTTGAAAATATTGACGGACGACGGACAGACGACGGATGCCTGCCTATACTATAAGCTCACCTGTGAGCCTTCGGCTCAGGTGAGCTAAAAAAAACATTGTGCTGTAAGACGGGGGTTTCCCTTACAATCCCAAAAATCTAGACCTACCATATTTTATTGGTGGGAAAACCTGATCTTGTTCTACACTTTACCGTCTTATACCTGAATATAATTAAGCCGGGCCAGGTAGCGCAATCGGTAGGGCACCTGACTCGTAAGTCAGAGGTCCTGGGTTTGAATCCCGGTCTGGCCACATACTTTTGTGTCTCCTTCCGCTGATTCAAGAAGGGCAGTTGTCAGTTACTGGCGAAAGTATGTGCACTTAGTACTGGTTAACCGCTTAGGAGGTCTAAGCCTGCCCAGGAATAGTGTGGTTAGGTTAACTGACCGTCCCGACATGACCGTAGTTGTTTACCGTGGACGTTAAGCATCAAATCAACCAACCTGAATATAATTACATCATCTGCGAAAAGCGATCTGGCTATAATTCTTCAATATTTGGTTCATGATATCCCTGTAGCATTACTTTTGAACAGGACCACCTAAGATTCAGGGTTAGGCTCATAGGTAGGACTTAGCCATTTGTTGTATAGTTTTGTGTTATACATCAAGCTACATTGTATAGAAGGATTTGCAAGGAGTGTATTATATGACTGTTGTTTTTTTTTCAGCGCAGGCTTTGTATTTGTCCATTATAAGACTATGGCAAAAAAATATAGTGGCTTAGAAGGTTTTCGCTGAAATACTTTCTCTGGAATGAAGCATATTTAGAATCGAAATTTGTTATTCACGCTATTTGTACCATGCTTTTGTAACAGTCGTGTTAAACATAGGCATAGAAATGGCTAAAGGATAAGATCCACGGAAAACCAGCTTTACACATTTTCGAAAAGCTAATAATGTGTCACTGTCTGCATAAAATACTTTACTATTAATACCAACATCTAGATTTGTTTCTTTAAGAAAAAAATGCATACCGTTTTTTTTTGTTTTTTTTTCGTTTTTTTTTTTTTTTTTTTTTTTTCTTTTACATTTTCACATGAATAGCCTCTGTTAGGCCCCCTTTACTGAATTTAAGTATGGCATATTTTATATTAAAATATATTAGGCTTGTACTTTAACAACCAGTTTCAACGCCGAAAATGTAGTACTTTGTTTCAGAGTGAAGAAATTAAAAAATCTACAATATTTGTTGTTTATGTTTTAGCGAATTTCAAATTTTCCCCTTTCTAGGCCCCTATATACTCCATACCCACGGGTTAAGGGCTACCTATATTGCCATATTTTCTATCAACATATGTCAATCTAATATTTGATGACAAATTTAAAAGTGACCAGTGTCGTCTTTTGTTGTTTTGTAGAGAGAATGAGTGATATGTGGCAAATTTGACCATTTTTGCCCCTTTTTGATCCCCTTAAATTATCATAAATAGGGATCCCAGCCGCTTGATTGCAAGTTTACTTGTTGCATATACATGTATAGGGCTTTTTTCAACATTTCAACATATTTCACCTTGACAAATGCTGTAGTGCGCCTTATTGTGAAGAACGACCATTATTTTGGGTGTTTATTTTCAAATTAACCCCTTTTCGGCCCCTATAATCTCCATACCTGGGGATATTGGACTCCTTTTTGCCATATTTTCTATCAGTATATGTCAAACTTATTTTGTCATGTCAAATTTAAAAGCAGTCAGTGCTGTCTTTTGCATATTGATAAGGAGAATGAGTGATTTGTGGTAAATTTGACTATTTTTCCCCTTTTCGAGCCCCTTAAATTTTCATAAATAGGGCTCCCAGCCCCTTGAGTGCAAGTTTACTGGTGGCATATATAAGGCTATTTTTTGTTGTTGTTTTTTTCAACCTATTTTTATCTTGGCTAATGCTGTAGTGTGTTCCAGTGTGGAAAATGATTATTATTTTGGATGAACCTTTTCAAATTTACCCCTTTTTGGGCCCCAATAGTCTCCATACCTAGAGATGTAGGACTCCCTAATGCCATATTTTCTATCAGTTTATGTCAAACTAATAATTTCATAACAAATTTAAAAGTAACCCATGTTGTCTTTTTGTTGATTCCTAGAGACAATGAGTGAGGAACATTAATTTTGACCATGTTTTGCCCCTTTTTGGGCCCTTTAAATGAATATAAATGGGACTTTCAACCCTTAAGGTGCCAAACCCTCACCAAATCAGATAGAATTAATATTTCTACAGCATTTGGACCAGTAATTATAGCTGCAGTGCATTTAATTTGCTTATAATAGTGTTGTTTCAGTATGAGCTTCTGTTTTCACTTTTTGCATGGGGTATGATTTGTTGCCATGGTTACGGCCTGAAGTCAGATTTGCCCCACTCTGTTTTTTTCATTTTCCAAAAATTAAAAGTCTCCTCTTTTAGGTTAAAATATGCAAAGGTGTCATAGAAGTGTGCGTTTTTTAAAAGTGGTGCTTAAAAATGCCTTAAAACTGTGTTTTGCGATACCTAGTTACCCCACCCACCTTTGAGGACCAGTAGATATGCCAAAAATATTCGAACAAAGTTGTTTTGATACTTCATGTTAATCACATAAGTCCCTACTTTGTAGATTTAAAGAGTTTTTGATCAAGCCTTGACTAATCTTGGTGATATACAAGAACGAAAAACGCAAATTTCTACTGAATTTTTGACATTTTTTCTGCAAAAACAGAAAAAAGTGGTTACCATGGCAACGAGATGACAAACGAAAAAATGAGGTGCCAATTATTTGTTTTTGTCTGACTACAAACAATGTGAGAAAGTTTGAAGAAGAACTTCCGACCTTGCGTTTCTTGAAAAGTCTGGTGCTTACAGAGAATTGGTATTAAGTGATAGAACATTGAGATTTAGGGATTATAATTAAGGAATAAGTGTGGGGCCTGACCTACCTATTCATGACTAATCATAAAGGTATAAGAACGCTGATAAAATAGAAATAAAGAGTAAGTGTGGGGGCTGTCCTACCTACTCAGTTCACTCCTACTCAGATAGACAATCGAACCAATTAGGGTATCTTGTAGATTGCAATGCAGCTGCATTGTCAGGCACACACAGCAGGGGATTAGTGGACTGATGGAGGGGAGGGAACAAGGAGGAGATAAGGAAGTAGGTGTAGGAAAATAGAAAAAGGTAAATGAGGATAAGCCAATTTCGCAAGGGTTATACGCTATGGGAAGTATTGGATTCGTGTTACGATGGGTCAATGGTTGTGAATACAGGGAATGAACTGGCAATTGAAAAGTGTAAGCCGTGTAGACAAAGACTATACAAGGATTCATAGTAATTATGTGTGTGGCCAGTTTAACAGTAAACTCTGCAGAGAATAAGTTTGTGCCTGGGAGTTTGAACAGTGTGAATCGTTAGGCAAAGACTAACTAAGCTTCAAAGTATAACGTGTGAGAATCGTTAGACAAAGACTAACTAGGCTGTACAGTATTTACAAGTGAGAAATACATATAGCGTTATTGTATTAGAGATAATGTTGTGAGAATAAAGCATATAACGGTGTGAATACAGGGAATTAAAGATTTTGGAAAACCTGGCAATTGAAAAGTGTAAGCTATATAGACAAAGACTATAAAAGGATTCATAGTATTCATGTGTGTGGCCAGTGTTAACAGTAAACTCTGCAGAGACTAAGTTTGAGACTAAGTTTGTGCCTGGGACTTTGAACAGTGTGAATTGTTAGACAAAGACTAACTAAGCTTTAAAGTAAAATGTGTAAAAATTGTTAGACAAAGACTAACTAGGCTTTACAGTATTTACATGTGAGAAATATATACAGTGACTCTGTAATAGAGATAATGTTGTGAGATTGCATATATTAACTCTGTAATAGAGGAATCTTGGGGATACCTAAGGTAAGCAAGGGTTTTGGATAGAAATTGAATGGGTTAAGTGTAATCAGACAGAGGAAAATGAAGCTCTGAATAATTGTATCGAGTAGATATTGATAGTAGTGGATTATACGGGTAATAACGGATTGACTACCAAGTCAGGATCTGCTTCGTATCAATAGAACTGGGAGGCTGGTGTAAGAATCATGGCTTTCAGATATAGTACACCAAAGGCAAGTGCCTGTAGGGCAAAATCAACAGATGAAGATAGATCTAAAGCTAGCAAAAGGACCAGACAAAGCCCTCATGGTTTGTTAACTACTTGTGTAAGATGTGACAATGATTTGGATGTACAGTATTCCCTTCCGTGTCAGGGATGTAGGCTAGTGTATTGTATGAGGTGTACTGGATTGACAAAAAATGCTTTTAGATGTATAATCAATGGGGAATTTGGAGATTACCAGTGGTCTTGTATGGCATGCAAGGCAACAGAGCCAACACTCCAGAATATACAGGAAGTACTGGGAGAAATGAAGATTAGACAAGAGGAGAGAATTGCTCGAGTAGAAGAGAAAATTCAGCTTATGGAGACGACAAACAAAGAGGAAATCTCAAAGCAAGTCCAAGATGCTAAGCAGGAAATGACCAGAGAAATCAAGGAAGACGTTATCACTTTAGTGGACCAAAGAAATAAGGAATATGAGGATAGGAGAAGGAGAGAACTCAACATAGTGGTATACAACTTGCCAGAGGGCAGCTTTCAGTCAGGGCTGGAAAATAAAAAATTTGATGAGAATTCTTTTAAAGAAGTTGTTGGCTGTTTGGGTATAGAAAATTTAGAAATGGTCACCCTTTACAGGTTGGGTAGGAGGGTCCCAGGAGTTGACAAAGCAAGAGTGTTGAAGGTCATACTTGCAAACAGGCAACAAAGAAAGTACATTTTGGATAATGCTAAGAACATTAAAGAGAATGCTCTGGATAAATACAAAAGGGTGGTAATCACCAGAGATTTGACAATAGAGCAAAGGAATGAGAGGAAAGATAAATTTAGGAATAAAAAAGGACAAAAGCCTGAGGCAGGAAATGACCCTCAAAATGAAAGAAGACTAGCAAGAAATGTGGAAGAAGGTACCCCACTAATGCAAGAAGAAGAGAGGATGGAAACAGAAAGTCCAGGTGTTCCTCATGGGGCAGAAGGCCCAGCAGTGTCACACTTGATAGGCAACTTGTCAACAGAAGGATTGGGGCATCTTGATACTTCACTGCATATGAATCTACTGGGAGAGGAAATTCCGACTAGTCAGGATCCTTATCTGTCAGACACAGTAATAGGAGATGAGACCATACTAGGGGGGTTTGATGCCTCACAGACATATGGTGACAATACTGCACAAAGAGGTGATGCAGCATTAGTAGGTAATGGGCAAAGTAATGTCAATACCAACAGTTTATTAACCGAACCTACATCTCCGGATGTTGCAAGAGACTAGGGGTTTAGTTTTACTTTTAGCTCAGAGGGCCATACAAGTACCAGTTCCCACCCCCTTAGAAATAGAAACAAACGAAATGAAAATTGCGACAAGAATTTGACAGTGATGTACACCAATGTAGATTGTTTGACTAAAGAAAAGAAAACTGAAATTGAAATTTATATTCAAAATCGTAAGCCAGATATCATTGGATTGGTAGAAATATACCCTAAACACTCTTCCATGGGTTTTGTTCCAAGTTTTTATCAGCTGGAGAGGTACAATAGTTTCTTCTCGGACTTGGAAAAGGGTCGGGGAGTGGTGTTGTACTGCTCAGATAGATTAAATGCAATTGTTTTGGATGTTTTCGACTATAATGAGTCAGTTTGGTGTGCAATACAGCTTAGGGGTGGGGATAGGTTGCTTGTGGGATGTATTTATCGATCCCCAAATAGTCCACGTGAGGATATCTTTAAGTTGAAAAGGTTGCTTTATACTGCTGTAGGGAAAAAATACTCTCATCTTCTTATAGTAGGTGATTTTAATTTTAGAGAAATAGATTGGGTTCGTCAACGTTCAACTGCTAATGTAGAAGATTCGTCCACGAAGTTTGTGGAGATTTTAAGGGACCTTTACCTTACCCAACATGTAAAGGAGTGTACTAGGTACAGGTGTAATCAAACACCATCACTATTGGATCTAGCAATAACTAATGAAGAAAGAATGATTGAAGATCTGGAATATCTACCCAGTTTCGGTAAAAGTGACCACCTTGTGTTATCTTTTAGTTTTATATGTTATACTGAGGCTCAGCCAAGGTCTGGGCCTCGATATAATTATTTTAGAGCAAATTACAATGAAATGAATAAAGATATTTCTGAGTGCAATTGGGAAGAAAAGTTCATGGATAAGGACGTGTGTGGCGCTTGGAGTGACTTTGCTGAAACCATTATTAAATTTATAGAAAAACATGTACCAGTGAGTAGAGTTCATGACAAGCGTTCATGCCCTTATGCTGATAGAGATGCGATAGCTGCTGTTAGGGCCAAGCGTAAGAAGTGGGCCAAATACGTTCACTGTAAGAACGTGGGAACATATAAGGAGTATAAAATAGCCAGGAACAATGTCACCTATGAAATTAGGCGCTCGAAATACCAGTATGAGAAGAATTTATCGGAGAAAATAAAGTCTGAACCGAAGCTCTTCTGGAGATATGTAAGTGACAAATCCAAAACTAAGGTTAATGTTGGGCAGTTGATGACAGTAAAAGGGGAACTCACAAGTACAGACCAAGAAAAAGCTGAAGCTCTAAATAAGTACTTCGCTACTGTCTTTACAATTGAGGACCAAACTAGGATGCCCCAATTTGCTGATAGGAATTTCCAGCACCCGCTCGAGGACATAACTATTAATGAAAGTGTAGTCAGGAAGACCATAGGATCAATTAAGCCCTCAAAATCGCAAGGACCTGATAGAATACATCCAAAAATGGTTAAGGAATGTGATGCCCTTGTCAAACCCCTAACACATATTTTTAAGAAATCTTTGGCGGAGGGGAAATTACCTACACAGTGGAAAAATGCCAATGTAACCGGGGTGTTTAAGGCCGGCAGTAAGTCTAAACCGGAAAACTATAGACCAATTAGTGTTACGTCAATTTGCTGTAGGGTTTTAGAACGAATTATAAGGACCGAACTAATCGAACATTTAATAGCAAATAACCTACTATCAGAATTTCAGCATGGTTTCAGGAAAGGCTACTCCTGCGTCACACAGCTCCTAGAATGTATTGATGACTGGACTGAAGCCATTGATAATGGTGAGCAGGTTGATGTGATTTACCTTGACTTCAAAGCTGCCTTTGACAAGGTCCCTCACAAGCGATTGCTTGTCAAGTTATATGCATATGGAGTACGGGGTAGGTTGTTTGAATGGATTAAGGACTTTTTGGCAAATAGGAGACAGAGGGTAGTCGTCAGTGGGGCTGAGTCTGATTGGACTGATGTTCTAAGTGGGGTACCGCAGGGTAGTGTGTTGGGTCCAATCCTTTTCCTAATCTTCATAAACGACTTGCCAGATATAAGGAATTGTATTTTGCGTTTATTCGCTGATGACACCAAAATGTATTCAAGAGTAAGGAGTCCTGATGACAAAATTAGAATGCAGGATAACATTTTTTCAGCATGTGACTGGTCAGACACTTGGGAAATGCAATTCAATGTTAATAAGTGTAAATACTTACAGTTGGGTCATCCTGACCCAGGGGAATCCCAAGTTGAATATTTCATGAAGGAAAAGAACGGGCAAATTAAATCAATACAGCAAGTTGTCACAGAGAAGGATTTGGGTATCCATTTTGATTCTGATTTTAAGTTTAGGACCCATATTAGCGAGAAAGTCAACAAAGCGAATAGAAATTTAGGCCTGATCTGTAAAACATTTACATACATGGATAAAGAAATGTTTTTAACCCTGTATAAGGCCATTGTGAGGCCTCACTTGGAATACGCTACAGACATATGGTCCCCATACTATTTAAGGGATATAGCTGAGATAGAGAGTGTACAGCGTAGGGCAACTAGAATGGTTGGTAACTTAAACCACCTTCCGTATCAGGAAAGGCTCAGGGAATTAGGGCTTCCCACCCTGGAATACAGACGGGAACGTGCTGATATGATTGAGTTATACAAGATCATGCACTGTGTCGACAAAGTGAAAGAAGAAAAAGTTTTCCGTAGGAACACATACCAACGTACCAGAGGACACAGTCTAAAATTATTCAAGGATAGGGCAAGAACGGAGGTCAGGAGGGGTGTGTTTAGGTCCCGGGTGGTTGGGCCCTGGAACTCTCTTACAGAGGAAGTGGTTACAGCACCCACTCTTAATTCTTTTAAAGCACGTCTTAATAAATTTTGGTCATCCCATCCCCATAAGTTCAGTGCATCCTGCTACAACTAGTTGCATCTGGAAGCTATCATTTTGAAAACTACCGGTCTGATAAAGCATATAATAAAGGGCCTAAGAAACTATTAGTTTATGTGGTGGACATCCACATTTGGCCTCGGAACAGTGTAAACAGTGTAAAAATCACATAGGTAATGACATAACAGGGTCATAAAACCAATAAAGACTGAGGGTGTGTTCTATATAGTAGAGAATATTTGTCTTTAAGGTGGTGAAGTTGGGCAAGATATTTTGGCAAGGGCGATAACTTAAGAGGTTGTCTCTCATATTCAAGCCATGCTGACTGTATCTGTGGGTTAAGGAGCTAGGCAGAATTTTGCCAAGGGCAGATAACTCATTAATTGTTGTTGTTCTAGTTCTCTTTCGAGAAATAGGCTCGTGGGAACGAATCCTTAATGATCTGATTAAGTGATCGAGAGTTTTTTTTTTATCTTCAAAAGATTGCAGTAGTGACTGTTGTAGCCACTGATGTTGCTTCCCGAATACACCCCAGTGTCACATGACCATAAATATGGCTGCCGCCGTAAAAGTAAAGTCTAAAAGAGCGTTTTGCGACCAAATTTGTTTAGAGGGAAAGTAGCCATTGTAACCGGAGGAGGTACTGGAATTGGGAAAGCAATTACTCAGGAACTCTTATATTTAGGTATTTTCTACTTTTCATTGCATGACATATCTTTACTATAGCAATAAATGTTACAATGGGGGAATTGTCAGTAGGCAATGTACTATAATTCGAGTGGCTCTAGTATCCGTGGATGACATCACATTTTCCGCACACATAGGAGCTCATGCAGAGATACAGAATTAGTCAATATTATCGAAAGTAAGACCAAAAATAAAATTACTGAAGACAGAAAAAATTACTTCTATTTATGCATACTTTTGAAGTAGAATTACAATTTCATTTCAAGATGAATGGGTACAATTTCTTGGAAACAAGTCAAACAACTGCGGTTTAGATTTTTGTCTCTGTTCACAAACCATATGAACTCCTAAAGGGAAGAAGTTGCTCTCCTGGGAGCTTCCCCTTCAAGAGCAGACTCAGAATCAGAATTGTTTACTGGTGATACGTCCAAGGACAATCATTCACCAGACTGGAAAGAGCTCCACCTATCAGGGAAGCAGACCGGAAGTCACAAAAAATAGTCCTTTGTAAAAAATGGCTGAAAAACATGGCCGTATGCCCTGTGACCCATACACCTGAAATGCCATGAGCAAGCAAGACCAGGGTTTGAGGTTATAAAATGAGAATAATCTCAAACTCAAAATAAAGCACACTGATTGGCTGCTTCCGAGCATGTGCTCAGAAGCAGCCAGTCAGTGTACTTTATTTTGAGTTTGAGAATGTACTCAAGTTTTATAACCTCTGGGCCTGTTCATTTTTAGTTAAGTCTTTCTATAGTGTGAGGGTCAGTTTGTCTCTGATGCCAGCTAGATGTTCAAGACAAGGATTCTCTATGATTGAACTATTTTAGATATCTGTAAGTGTCTTGAAATTGTTTCCAATTTCTTCTATGTATACTCTGCTGCAGGCTGTAAAGTAATGATAGCATCTAGAAATTTAGAAAGACTCTCCACCTCAGCAAAGGAACTACAGGATCAAATACAATCAGACTCAACTGCAGAGATAGATTTCATACAGTGTAACATTAGAAATGAAGATCAGGTATTATGATAATTCTAATTTATATGAACCCAACCTAATAAACATCCCTCCCTCATTTTGCAAATATCTAAGCTCTCTATATATAATTATATTATTCCAAAATTTCAGGCATTAAATCTGCAGATAATGTTATTGTTTCTGGTCAGTATACACAGTCTGATCAGAGTCTTTCCTCTTTGTGTACACACAGTCTGTGAATCCTGGAGACTCTGAAGGGTGAAAAGTGAAGATTCCACTCTAGTAATATGCTGAAGGAATGGCACAGTCAGTCCTACACTCTTCATGCTGCTTCTTGTAAGAAGAGTCTTAGTCTGATTTTGATCTACATTGGTGATAAGATGACTTGGCAGTTTTGCACAATTTTCAACAGTATTTGAGTCAATCAAGAATAGAAGGTGATTATAAACGGCAGTTTGTGTGTAATGAAGGTTGTTTAAGTTCATACAGAATCTCCCCTTTAATGAGACTTAGATCAACAAACACATGTGTTTTAGCAGGTATACAATGGGATATTTATAAAGTGGCTTTGATTAAAGTGTTCTTCAAATGAGAATATCAGCAATAATTTTGCAAGACATTAAAAATCTCATTTGTCATTCCATAAGTTTGGGTAGCTTGAAAATGCAAGCTGCATATTCATAGCCTAAACTACCCAAATAATAAGATGCAAAATTTTCGTACGGTTATGTGACCTTGTCATCAAGGCAGTATTCATGATGATGGTTGATTTTATTAACCTAGATAGCAATCTAGATTTGTTTAATCTTGTGAAACATAAAATTTTTCAGTGATACCAGTGATTTGAATGGATGAAAATGCTGGCCATGAACCACTATATGAACCATGGCTCAACAAAAACCAAAAAAGTGACATGTGCCCCCAATGAAGACTCAGATCAGTCTTGGCATCTGCCCTGTCTGATCAGTCTTCATGTGCGCTTAGCTAAGGGTAGCTAAGAGTCTACGCTAGCTCCATGCAGACAGCAAAAACTATTATCAGACTGTGCAGATGCCCAGGCTGATCTGAGTCTTTAAGTGGGGCACACATGGCACTTTGTTGGTTATACCCCCGACATACGAAGTATGTCAGGGGGTATATAGTTTTTGTCATTCTGTCCGTTCGTTTGTTCGTCCGTCCATTCGACAACTTTACGTCAAAGTTTTGCGTTAAACCTTTTTAGATTTCCCATATCTCTGTAACTACTCATCAAATTCTTTTCATATTTGGTTTATGATATCTCTATAGCATTGCCTTTGGTGTAAACTATCTTAGCTCCTGGGCCAGGCCCCAGGGCGAGGCCAAGGGTCAGTAATTAGGACAAGCATTTTCATTATGTCAAAGTTTTGCGTTAAACCTTTTTGATTGCTCATATCTCTGTAACTGCATGGATGATTTCTTCCATATTTGGTTCATGATATCTCAATAGCATTACTTTTGATCTGAATTACTTAAGCTGCAGGGTCGGGCTCATGGGTGGGGCCAGGGGTCAATAACTAGGACTTAGCCATTTGTTGTATAGATTTGGGTTATAGCTCTTATATACTTCAGTGGAGCCTAATGATACATTACTAGGTTTATTTCATACTACTTTACACCATACGGATGCTGCTCTTGGCGTATGGTCAAGGTCACAGACTTTGGATTGTGTACATATATAACATTTGCATTGTAGCTTTGTGGTAAAGTGTGCTTTTATTAGGCGATGGCACTGGTCGGGGGTATACGTGAGCCCCTGCTCACTTGCTCTAGTTTTATCATGTTGCAGCTCAATATTTATTTAGAATCAGTTGTATAAATTTATTTGTTACCTCATTACCTAAAGATTAAGAAAAATAGTTTGTGAACACATTCTTTTTCGGAGTTGAAATGTTACGTCACCGTTATTTGTTTTAGGTAAAGAAAATGGTATCAACTACTATTTCTCGATTTGGAAAGATTGATTTTCTTATCAACAATGGAGGTGGTCAGTTTGTCAGTCCAGCAGCTAAGATAAGACTTAAGGGATGGAAAGCTGTAGTAGAAACAAATCTGACAGGGACATTTCTGTGTTGTAAAGAAGGTTAGAGTGAACTTATTTTTGCCTGATATGGTATGATATGAGCCACGACACGGCAAAACCAACAAAGTGGCATGTGTGCCCATTGAGGACATAGTTCAGCAGGCTCTTATCATACTGGGTGGGTGCACAGGCTGATCTGAGTCTTTGTTAGGTGCACATGCTACCGTACTTTGTTTGTTTTGTCGTGTCGTGGCTCATATGATGCTGTCACAGCTAGACTCTACTGTAGTGTGTCAGTCAGTGTCCCAGATAAGTTGGGTTTTGCAGATAATACTTTGTTAATTTTCTGTATTTTTCAATTAAATAGTTTGTAACATGCATTATAACCATCTTACTGCCACTGCTACCCCATCTTATCTGACACACTGACTTCTACTTTGTGTATGACTACAATCAGTTTTTCCAGTTGGATAGACCAGGAAAGCTCTGAGCTGGAAAAGGTGGTATTTGGGTGGTGGTCGGTGGTTGCAGTAAAAAATTCACTAAAAATCAGCAGTGACCTCTGCCTTATCAAACCAGCAAAACTGAGATATATGAGTCAAAGGACTGAACATAGGCTAGGCCTTTATTTTTCCTCTGCATTGTAGTCATTTCCATTGTGGTGTACCATGTAGGGTTGGGAGGGGTAGAGGTTTTGTACCCGGGTACCAAAATTCCTATTACCTGCAGGTACTCGGGTACCCATTACTGTAGCATTTGAGGAAGTCCTTAATTAGAAAATAAACTTTTAGATCAACTAGTAAGGTATCATATCTGTCAATTGCACACATAGGAAGGGTACGACAATCATGAAATCTCCCTGTGATATATAATAAACAAAATGGTTTGTCAAATGATTGCATTTTATACAAGACAGTCACACGAAACTTTGTTCTATTTGTTTGGAACCCTCTTGAAATAGAATATTTATACATTGCATAATAATAAGCATTCAGCAGTCAGGTAACGGGTAGTAAATTTGTATCCCTGTAATTTATCTACCCGACCAAAATCCAGGTACCTGGGAACTAGTCCCAGCCCTAGTACCATGTCAGTTACATTTTTCAGCTTACAATCAGTGGATGAAGGACCATGGAGGAGTGATTGTAAACATTATTGTGGAGATATCTAGAGGAGGTCCTACGATGAGGTAAGAGTATGTTCACGTTTTGACAGGACTTTAGAATCTGTCCATCACTGCATAACAATAGTTCTAAAGAGCTGGATCAACCCAGACATGCCTGGAGACACACAAAAGATACATTGGCAAAGAGTGTAGACCCAAATCAGATTCCACAGGCTCCAGAAACCCATAAGTACAACATTGGCAAACAGTGTAGACCAAGATCAGATGCCACATTCTGTGGCATCTGATCAAGGTATACACTATTTCCTTAGGATATTGTAATTTTAAAGATAAATCAGGAAAAATAAACCTGACAGCCCTAAAACTGGAAATAGACCTGCCCAAAGAGCCAAGTGAAAGAATGAATTAATCATAAATGGGTTACTGTTACCATATAATGACTCTAAGTATTCAAACAGAAGTGCGTGATCAGACAGTGTGGCACACAGGTCAGATGGCTGCTGAAATGGCTATTGTATGATGTGGAAGGAAAACATGATAAAACAAAACCAACATTTCAAATTCTGATGCTTAATTCACATGACTCAGAATAAATTTAACTAAAGACAAGGAAGTACTATTTTGTTAAATGCCAATGAAAGATGTTGATACAGAAAAAATATATAAATGTAAAGTCTTGGATATTTATCAGTGCTCCAGATAAGAAGAGATGACAGAGATAATGTTGGGATAATTTTCCATATTTCACCATAAAACATTTATTGTGGCCATCATTAGAACCATCTCAGTGTGATGGTTCTAATGAGGGGACACAACATATGTTTTTGTTGATAAAATAAGAAAAATTATCTCTAAGTTATCTTCAGTACTCATCCTTATTTGGAGCGCTGTTTATGATGGTTTTTTTTATCATTTTCAGCCATTCTGCTGCTGCAAGAGCTGGTGTAGATAATCTCACTAAGTCACTAGCGATAGAGTGGGCTGAGAAAGGTGTTAGGATAAACTGTGTAATGCCTGTACGTAAAGTAAAGTTCATCCTTGTTTTTATGCCATTGCTATTGGATGATGGCTGATATAGTGTTTTGGTCATGCGTGTACATTATAACATAACTTGGTATGTCTGTACATTCATACTTCAAGTATGACTTAGGCCATTTTTGCAACTTAAAGATTTTTGCATGAGGTAGATTTCAGGGTTCCTTTTTTTTTGTAGTAACTTGAAATTTTCTTTGAGGATTAATAGCTATAAGTACAAGAAAAATACACAAGAATCAGGGCATAATGATCCATATGTCAAGTTTTATGGCAGTATCCATGGCAAGGGCATCTGTGTACATTGGACACATTTCTAGGCTTATAATTGCATACATACATAGTATAAACATATGCTAGTCTTCAAGATATATGCCAAGTCTCACGAAAATGAGATAACATCTCTTTAAGTCATGATTAAGTGAGATTAAGTCACAACTGCACGAGATTGTCAACCTAATTTAATTTCCGGTAAGGAAAATTCATTTCGATTCTAACATTATATGGAATGAAAAAGCAAGGATATTGCATCATTTTCTATTGGACTCTTTTGAGGGGGACTTCTCCAGAAGTTAAATATTTAAATCCAACATCAGCAAAGTGCAAAATGTGAACCCTGAGCATTAGCAATGTGATTTATCACAAATTTTCACATGATGCTGCTTCTTATATGCTCAATGGGAACAAACATTAAAGTCATGTTAGAATGTGAAACCTTCGAAATATACCAACTGGTTAAGCAGGCATCACACTTTACATGTAATTACAGCTGCAGAAAATTCACAGGACAATTTAGGAGTTACTTGAATATTTTAAATTTGTTTCTGATAATGTCAAAGTACACTATTGAAGTAAAATAAAGTTTTGATTCACAACTTGGTACCATCAGAGTAACAGTTACGATGTATCAATAATCGACCCAGCTGTATCACTGGGTTTCACTGTTGAAGTAGAGAAACAGGATATAAAGGGTTACAAAAAGATGGATATCCCTTTTAGCTTTTAGGGATTTTTTCTGTCAATTTATGTCTGTTTAAATAATTATGAATACATAAGTCTGTTTAGACTTAACAATATTCTCTCTGTTTATTACTGTTTATAGTTTGTTTTCCTTTTTAATGTTTAAACCTGGGGTTTTCCATATCAAATACAGTCAAACTTGTCTTCTGGGGTCTCTCAAAGGAAGGACAAAAAATGGCTGCTTAAGACAGGTGACCTCTAAATAAGATTCCTTTGCACTGTATTTTGGTCCAAGGGACCCAGAAAAAGTGGCTGCTTAAGACAGGTGGTCCCTTTAAAGAAGTGACTACATAAGCAGGTTTGACGTTACTATTAAACTCTGATACAAGTGTATTGCTAAATACAGATTTCTTTGTATTTCTAGGGACCAATATACAATGAAACAGCCCTGGCTAACTATACGGACAAGGATTTCTTTGAAAGAAATAAGACAAAAGTTCTGGCTCAGAGATTTGGCACTGTAGAAGAGGTATATTAGATCAGTTGTTGTATGTACTGAAGGTATATAACACGAAATTAAATGATTCGTCAGAATAATCTTTTGTTTGAGAAAATCAAACATTTCTGTTGAAAGAATTTCATTTGTAATGTCATTGAAAAATTGGCAGAGCATGGCAAACACTGTATGCCTTGCTCTGATACCAATGACGTCAAAAATCTATCATAGCAACTAAGAGTTCATATTGAAGTCAAAGTGATGTCATCAAGACATCATTTTGCCAAGGTACTAAGCACAACAGCTGGTAATTCCATAGTTGCCATGGTAACAGATCTATGACAGCATTGGTATTGGAGCATGGATAACAGTGTACAGTCTATACATAAAGTGAGTAGTGTTTGTGGAGACAAGATGAGGAAATTGCTTTTGAGGAGAACATTTTGTCTGATGAGTTGTTTTATTTAAGAAGAGCTTTATTAAGGAAGACGAAACAAGTTTGGTATAATGGCAATTCAGACAAATCCATTTGTGCTATTAGATCCTGCTAACAGTGCAGTCCTGGGTCAGACTTTACCTTGTAAGCTGTTTGTTCTGGGCCAGCACTGTTTGCTTAGATAGAATGAAATGGCTTAGCCTATTCACATATATGTGGGAAGAGTTGATACACAGTGATATCTAATCCAATTGTCAATGCACAGGCTTGCAAGTGAATAGTATTATTATCAGAAAGTGCTCATTTGCATTAATTATTCCTCATGGGGATAGCATTGTATCCAACATATTGTTATGATGAGTAACAATGCATTTAGAATCTACTGTATTTCAGGTATCTGCTGCTGTCTGTTTTCTTCTGTCTCCTGGGGCCAGTTTTATCTCGGGAACTTCACTTGACGTCACTGGTGGTGGAGCCTTATATACTAACTTATGGGAGGTACCAAGTAAGTTAACAATGCTAATAGTCAAATATTGGTCCTGCTGTTGGGCTGTTCTAGTCTCTGATTTGAATAACTACTATCATTTCTGATCAGGCCTCGAGGTTATAAAACTTTTTTCATGCTCAACTCAGCTGAGCATGACATTTTCCCTGCTGATAAACATGAAAATGCCAACTAATGTTTGCATTTTCATATTCATAGGCAGAGAAAATTTCATACATGTACTTAGCTAAACTGAGTAAGAAAACAACTGTACTTATCAATAATTTGCTATTTATTCGCAGATAAAATTTCATGCTCAGCTGAGTTAAGCTGATATTGTATTAAATGTCTTCAATTAAGTTGTTACATAATAAGGTTGGCAAGGGTAGAGGGGAGAAAACCTGGTTAAGTAGGGTGGGGATATGTGTAACTTATGAGCCTATGGGATAGGATAGCTGGAGTTGGGCCTTCCATTTGAATGCTGTTTACTCTATTTTTCTGTATTTTCAGTGCATGATAAATGGACAGCATATACGTGGAAAGATGATATAGTTAATGAAGATGTACAGTCAAAGTTATGATTTTGACTGGTTTTATAGTGATATTGGGTAACTACGGGTAATTGTTTTGTGGTATGCTGGAATCATGTACTTACCAGGGCAGAGCAAGTAGGAGAGACAAGAAGATTGTTTGATAAGGTGAATCGGAAAACTTTCTTCAGTTGTCCATGAACAAGTAAAAGTCTGTAGCATGTATCAGAACTGAAGTGTTCCAATTGAAGAAGTCTGTGTGGACATGTTTAAACAATAAAAGAAACAAAATAGATCACTGGTATAGGTTCCTGTGAACAACAAGTTTAACCTAGAAAAGATTGTTTTTAACATCTTAACTATTTGGAATGATACAGGAACTAGTAACTGACTATATAGAGCAAGAATTGTAGTGGACACACTGCAGTGAAATTGGGAAGATTTGTTTAACCCTATTTATTCAGAAAAGATAAATAGGCAGTTTTGTCACTTGTTGGATATTTTTGAATGACTGCCATGAAGACAATAGTTTTGGAGTATGGACAGGACAGGTACCTAATTTTTAAGCCATGTTGCATTATTAGAAAAATCTTACTCTTAATTATCATGTTGACATGCATACTGTTAAGTAAACATGTACATGCATTTGCATTTGATCTTACTCACTTGAAATGCAATACCAAAGTAACTGCTTTAAAAATCGTAACATGAATTGGTGACAAAAACAAATGAATTGAGCATAGATTCAGATGAAACTGTTCATCCAGGAGCAGTCTGATCAAGGTGTACACAGCTTGCAGTTTTACCAGTTGTTTGCAGGATAAAATATACTTAGATTTTGTTTTCTATGATGTTTCTGATGGATGAGATATACAAAATTTTCGAATTTTTACTGCATTTCTTTAGTTATAAGATGGTGGCTTTTCCTTCCAAAACAATCCCTAAAATCTAGATCTATCGAAACAATCCCAAAAATCTAGATCCATCTTATTTAGATGGATCTAGATCTTTGGGATTGTTTGGAAGAGAAAAAGCCATATCATATCACAATTTCATAAGACTGGCTTAGATAATTGGTGTCATTTTGGAGATGGGAAAATCCCGTTTTTTAGCCAAATAAATACAGTAACCTACATTTAGAACAGTTTCTTTGTAATATGGTCATAAACCAGCATCTCCATTATAAATAGGAAAAAAAGTTTTGCATTGTCACATTTGACAGTATCGATGTCAGCCAAACCTATATATCTATGAGTGGATACTGCTTCAACCCCATGAAGAGTAGAGTCGATTCGGCTAATGTTGTACGGTTTTGGACGCCACCACACACTGTGTTGTAGTTTTTAGCGGCTACAGTGGTCTTTCCCATTACAAATCACAAGGAATGTCTCTGCTTTGTTCATACTACAGTTATACATATGCCAGGGACAACTAAAAATAGCCTAGAAAGAAAGAAATCGTACTGGGGTCACATAGGCTAATGTTGTACAGTGGGCGGGAAACGTCGTACACCGAAGAGAGTAATTCCATACGTTGATCGGCAACAAAAGGAGACAGCCCCTTAAGTGCTGTGTTTCGGCAGACTATATTCTTTTTAAGTGCAGCGGCAAAAATAATGATCATAAACTGTATTGTAGGGTTTTAAACGCACAGAATCATAATTGGGGATTGAAGAGATGGTATAATGATATTATATTTTATGTTGAACACCCAGTCTCCTCCCCGCAACCTATGTTGGGATAGAGTACTAACATAACACAGCACCAAAAGTTGAATGTGTAAGTTTCGTAGTGTAGTGTAAGAAGTGAGAAAGGCCTGAATAAAGTGGGGCTGAATAACATGTATTTTGCATGGGGTACCTTTGGGTGGATGGGATTGTGGTAAAACAGGACAGATGAGAGCATGTGGCTACCTCACATTACTGCTCGAGTGTCATCTGCATTACCATCTACAGAAACCATTGTATAAATATCTAATATCATCTCATCTCATCTCATCCTATGTACCAAAGATGTTTTATCCCTTCCCAACCTTACTCCTCACATTTTGCGTACTGCCTATTTACCATTCCCATTTTACCTTGCTTTGTCATCCTAACATGAACTATCATTCTTAACTTATGTACTACCCTACCTCACTTCAGGTTTCCATTTTTTGTCATCCAGTCTGTCTTCCATTCCATTCATTACTTCGTCAGTCTAAATGACTTCAACTATTACCTACTCTTAATATGAACTAATGTGCCTCTGATCAACACCTATCGTATTTGCCCAATCTTAGTCAAATGCATTCGAAATTCAACAAACCTATCTACCCACCTAGGAGACCCACAATGTCTACGCCCACCCTACACTTCCTTTTCTTCAAATCATCTCCCTATCATATTATAATGTCTCTACTATACTAAAAAAGTTTGACCCTATAATATCCTCTGTTATGTTAGGTGTACGGCCACTCCACCTCACCCTGTAACAAGTTTCAACACCAGCTTAATTTAAATATCAGAAACAATCAATTCAGTTCTATTCACTGTACCATACGTAATGACCAATCCAAATGTAGCTGACAAAAGGGCATATAATGATGAAATCGGACATGGAACTGGTTGAAAATAACAACTCTACAAGTGGTTGTTCCATGCAGGAGGAAATTGCGTGAGAGAAACATGCTATTGCGAAAAACTTGATGGTGTACGAAATTACTTGACTGTACGAAATTAGGCGGATCGACTCTACTTTCAGGCAGGTGTGTAGAGGGGTCATGCCGAAAAAGTTGGGGTAAAAGTCAAGATATAATAAAGACTAAAAAACTAAAAGTTAATCTACAAAACAGGCTATAAATAATTAGAAACAAGTGTTGGGATTTAGGGCATGCAATTTGAAAGTGTCCTTACTGCTAACCTAAATGACTCAATGTCTGGGAGAACAAGAATCTGATGGGGAAGTCAGTTCCACTGAACAATGGCCAACAGGAAGAATGAATATTTTTTATAGTAACTGGCCACTTTTGCAAATTTTCATGAATGTTTTTATATGTAATTTATTGGGGAAAGGAATTCTATAAGCATTTTGCTTTCATTCCAATCCCATTAACTCTATTTTGTGTATTTTTTTGTTGCATGTCAGTGAAACGAATAAAATATAAACTAATTTATTTCTCAGAATTATGATGGTCCCTCTTACTTTTTAACCTGGGTCCGAGGTTATAAAATTTGAGTATAATCTCAAACTCGAAATAAAGCACACTCATTGGCTGCTTCCGAGCATGTGCTTGGATGCAGCCAATCAGTGTGCTTTATTTTGAGTTTGTCAAATTGAGAATGTACTCAAGTTTTATAACCTCTGGGCCCGAGCTGTTAGTCTCATCAGAATTTTCAGTCTTTTATGAGTTTTTACAGTGCTCCAGATAAGAAGAGGTAACAAGGATAACTCAGGGATAGTTTTTCATAATTGTACTAACATAAGTTTGACCCCTCATGAGAACCAGCTTTTTGAGATGGCTATGGTGAGATGGTTCTAATGAGGGGTCACAACTTGTGTTTCAATTGAGAAATAAGAAAAATATTTCCCAGACTTATCCTCAAAACTCTACCTTATATGATACTCTAGCAGGGCCTGACAAATCAAAATTTCATTCACTTGTCCGGTAAATAACTTCCACAAGAAATAGCTGAAATTTATCAGTTTTCTTTATAATACTTGTACATTTTTCTGGGCAAGTAATAAAATATTTTACTTGCCCAGCAAAATTTTAACTTGTCCCGGGCAGCTGGACAACGGATTTGTCAGGCCCTGACTATAGTATAAATCAAACTTTTGAGGGTAAAACAGAAAACAGTATTTCAAGAATATGACTGATATCACAGGCAAGGGGCCTTATGGCATGTGCAAAGATGAACAACTATGCAGTTTGATCATAGGCTTTCCATTGGCATACACAGTATATGAAACAAGTAGCATCTCTAAAGTGACAATAAACTGCAGCTCTGCAAGTCAGCCAGGCCTTACAAAATAGAAAGAAATTGTGCTCTGGCCAGTAACTGTCTCAGAAAGGAGCTGAAATGAACGCCTGATTGCCAGTAAAAATTCTTAAGAATTTGGGCTGTTGAGCAGGCTGATATGAGCCTATCCAGTTTGTATATACCTAAAGTCTGTTTTGTGCAACACCACTCATATTTAGAGGTGGAGGTCTCATTAGAACATGTACACGCATTTGAAGTTTAGACCTTGAAACACTTCAAAATGTAAAAAATCAGGAATTTCATATGTGCTTAAGTATTGGAACCCTGCCATGTAGCGCAATCGATGGGGCACCTGCCTCATAAGTCAGAGATCCTGGATTCGATACCTGGTCTGGCCACATACTTTCGTTTCTCCTTCTGCTGGTTCAAGAGGGGTAGTTGTCAGTTACTGGCAAAAGTATGTGCACTTAGTACTGGTTAACCGCTTAGGAGGTCTAAGCCTGCCCAGGAATAGTGTGGTTAGGTTAACTGACCATCCCGACATGACCATAGCTGTTTACTGTGGACATAAAGCAACAAATCAATCAATCAATCTGTCAAAAACCTATCATCATTAGTTTTCCATTTGTTCCAAATGAAAAATTAATGGTTTTAAGTGTCCCAATATTTAAGCACATTACGGTATGCCAGCTAGCAAAATATGGTAATACTATACTGTGTTGGTACTGGACCCTTTAGATGACAAGAGAACTGTTTCTAAGCTAGAACCTTAAGCTCCTTTGATTAGAACTACCAGCAAGTTGATTTTCATTTGATTCTATAGAGAGACGAGGCAGAGCTATAGGTTTGAGTATTTGATAATACTTGAGGAATCGTGTGTCTTATTTCTTGCTGAAACTCTATATTATGACTGCTCCTCTGAACCGTCTCGTTGAGACGGTTCAGATTAGGGGTCACAACATAGGCTCTTATGCACAATTAATAAAAATTATCCTTAATTGTCTGCATCTAGCTACAGAAACTTGTAGTTAAAAATACCCCTAAAACAGTCAAAGAGCCGGAAAAAAGTGATGGCGAGCTGAAAGGCTTGCTCGTTATCACTATTTTCCACTTTTTTTTACTTTTTTATGGTTATTTGTCCTAACTACAGGTTCCTGTGATCTAGTGCTCTGGACAAGGACTAGGATTGATTCCTGACACCAATGTTATTCATATCTGGAGCTCTGCAGAGATAAGGAGCAAGACAATATCAGAAGAACCCTATGAATTTGGACACCATTAATCTAGCCCAGATTTCTCCAATGAACTCCTGAAAGAACAAGTTCTCTTTGCTGTGTCGACCAGGGATATATATTCCATACTCCATAAAGGAGCAGTCTGATCTGGATCTACACACTGGTCAATACAGTAATGTGCGTATACATTGGGACACCTAAAATAATGATTTTTCCATTTGGGACATATTTTAGGTGTCCCAATACTTAAGCAAATTAGGGTAGTTTCTGTCCTTCTAAATAGAGGTTTCATTGTAAGACAGAAGTACCTTAAAATTCAAAATATTGGGACAGATAGTGCTGAGCAGACAGTGCAGACCCAAATCAGACTGCTCCTACAGGAGCAGTCTGATCAAGGTCTACACTGATAGCCATTCCATTTGCATTTTTTGGATGCATTACTACATTGTAAAACTCTTCCATTTTAGGACAATTACAGTACATGTAATTATTTTAGGTGTCCCAAATTTTAGATTTTTTATGTTTGTAGGCCTGTTACTTGCTTAAACTTAAAGACCAGGGTCATTCATGGCTTTTGTTTGATGACATCAAATAATTCTGGACAAAATAAATATGAAATATATAATTCTTTCAACAGTTTTTATGCTATATTTGATACATGCAGGTAAGCTCTTCTAATTCCGCATGCAAATATGCCTTAACACAATCTCACATAGTGGGACAAATACTCGCGTAACGTAATTTGTAAGATTGAATGGAAAAAATTGTGAGATTTTTTTCACTGAATTAATGCCATCCATTTTGATATGTTAGCCAAATAATGATCAGATTCTGGCCAAGGAGCTTCTTAACTTTCAAGTAGAAAGTCTGATAGAAGTTGGACAGGCTAAATATATAAAAACATGAGATTTTGCCCAAGGAATTAATATTGTGCCCATTTTGACATTTTGTATGGGCACATCATCATATATTTCTGCAAGTTTGTCTAAGGGAGACAACTTTCATGACTGCCTGTTTGCCTCCCTGAGTGACAAAGTCTTTCCAAAATAGGGTCTGCTCTCAGAGGAAAGAATTTCTCCTAGAGAAGCAAGCTCTTACCTTAAGAGTTGACCCTTATTGAGAAGAAAGCCAAAAATTGAAAAAAAAAGCAGAGTTGCTTTTCCTTGAAGTATTCCCATTCACTTGAAGATGAGGAATAGTCAAAACCTAAAGGAGCCATACTGGAAAAAAGAATTCCACGGGATATAGAGTCTCACCTGTATGCACATTAATTGTCACAACAGCTAAACTAAAAAACTTGACAAACGTTTCATGTCTTGCGCGACAAAGTGGCTGGAAAAGTAATACATATGTCTCACATCTGCTACTGATGCAGGGGAAACAAAAATTAATTGGAAGTTGATTGATTCCAGCCACAGCAGACTGTCCAGATGGGTACACATCACACCGTGCATATTGCTACAAACTTCTGCCAGTACAAGCTTCCTGGGCAGAGGCACAGGTATTATGATTCAGTCTCATTGGGCTTCCTCCTGTGGTGTGCTCCATTTCCAAAGGTTGCCCAGCAGGCACACAACCTTGAATCGACCTTGATTCAACATCATGATGTTGAATCAAGGTTGATTCAAGATTGTGTGCCCAGTGGGCGAGTCATTTTATTAAGGTGAATAGATTTTCCTCCATGTTTCACCACCATTTCTTCAAAGGGGTATAACTTTTGCTTCAAAACAGGTCCAACTCAAAAGAAATCTGCTCTTAAATGAAAGAATTTTCTCATTTGATTATGAGCTCTTAGGAGTGCAAATTCTATCATTTAAGTGCTTTCCACTAAGAGTTGATGACATGAGAATGGGGGAATGGGAGAATTGGGGGGCTGGGCCTGACTCATATGTCAGAGGTCCTGGGTTCGAAACCCGGTCTGGCCACATACTTTCGTTTCTCCTTCCGCTGATTCAAGAAGGGCAGTTGTCAGTTACTGGCGAAAGTATGTGCACTTAGTACTGGTTAACTGCTTAGGAGGTCTAAGCCTGCCCTGGAATAGTGTGGTTAGGTTAACTGACCGTCCCGACATGACCATAGCTGTTTACCGTGGACGTTGAGCATCAAATCAATCAATCATGAGAATGGGGGCTATATTCAAACTGGCAGAGTTGATTTTTCTTTCTCTGAACATGTATATCAATTCATTCTTGTCCTTTTACATTTTTCCCATTATGCCTGGTTATGTGAAATGTCATGCATGTGAAATGTTACTGGTATTCCTCCCACATTCCCCAGGCTTGCCAGGGACATAGAATGTTTAAGCATTTGTTCTGTTCTCCTTGTAGCTCAGTCTGATTGTCCTAAAGGGTTTACACTCAATGGTGAATGGTGCTATGTTTTGCTCAATGTTAATGGTTCCTGGGGAGAGGCATCGGTAGGCTTGTTTTTTGCTTTTATATGTAGAGCTTTGTAGAAGCAGTCTGTAAGGTATGCCATATTTCTTCGGTAAAAAGACAGGGTGTTTTCCAGCCAGACCACGTGGCCGAGTCAATAGGGAGTCTGACTTATAAGCCAGAGGTCCTGGGTTTGATACTCGGTCCGGCCACTTTCATTTCTCCTTCCACTGATTCAAGAAGGGCAGTTGTCAGTTACTGGTGACAGTAAGTGCACTTAGTACTGGTTAACTGCTTAGGAAGTCTAAATCTGCCCAGGAATAGTGTGGTTAGGTTAACTGACCATCCAGACATGACCATAGCTGTTTACCATGGACGTGGAACACTAACACAACAACAACAACAACAACAGGGTGTTTTCCTTTCAAAACTATCCCCAAAATCTAGATCCATTTTACAAGATGGATCTAGATTTTTGGGATTGCTTTAGAACGGGAAAACAACCCATGTCAAAGAAGAATTTGGTAAGACTAATTTAAATATTTGGGGTCATACTAGAGATGGAAAGACACTGGTTTATAGCCAAATAAATATGGTAATGCATACTGCTAATGCTCTAATTAGCTTTACCGGTATGTCACTTTTTGAAGTCTGCATGGAGCAAGTGTGGACTTGTCTAACACAGTTTTCTTACTAAACTACATGTTTGCAGGTGGTCCTAAGCATGTGCAGATTTTTTCTAGAGGCATAATTTAAAATCTGTGCTGGAATGGATGAGAAATCATCTCTTCACTGGAAAACCATGGGATGTTACTCTTACCAGGAAGAATTTGCGTCCTCAGTGGGAGCAGCAACTTCTTTCCTGTAAGAGTGCCATACCAACTCAGTGGAATAAACTGGAAGTTATTATCTCAGCCATTCCATCCCAGTCCATTCCATGTTTTACACTATGGCTTTTTCAAGGTGAGGATTAGTCAGCCCTGGGTGATCGAGGCATAAATAATCAAACACTATAAACATTGAAACTCTGAAAATTATTGCAGTAGATAATTTAGGAAGAGTCTTTCACGAAAAGACAAAAAAAAAAAACTGGTTTTTACAGTTTCAAATTTAATGGTCTACTCCATTTTGTCTACAAAAAAGTACAATTAAATGCTGAATTCGGTGATTCTTTTGACTATAGCTTCAAACATCTCATAATATAGTTTCAGTTGTAATAAACTCAAAAGAAAATCTAAGAGAAGATAAATGTTTCAGAACTCCTTTTTTTCTCAAAACCAAGACAGTTCTGAAACAACTATATAGAAAATGAGTGGAGGCTCATGTATACCCCAGGCCAGAAAATCTGGCTGATGAATAGGGGATGGCCAAGGAACAGACAACAAAACACATAACTATATACCCTGACATACTTGTATGATGGGGGCATAATTATCACCTGTATGGATTCACCCCATGTTTTTAGCTCACCAGAGCCGAAGGCTCCAGGGGAGCTTATAGGATAGGCAGTGGTCTGTCGTCGTCGTCTGTCGTCGTCGTCGTCTGTCGTCGTCGTCCGTCAACACTTTTAAAAGACATCTCCTCTGAAGCCACTAGGCGGATTGGGCCCAAATTTCATCTGTGGCATCCTTGGGATGGGGGATTGAAAGTTTGTGTTTTTTATGAAAATTGGCCTTTTAGTTTGGTTGCTATGGCAACTTAGAATTCCCATTGACTTATAATGGGGAAAATTGAAAAATGGCATTTTCTGCCAAGTCATTGCAGTTATGTTGATAAAACTTTTATAGAAATGTTCCTTGAGATGTCCTCTATCAGCTATATGTTTTTTGGCCCACTGCTCCTTTAATTGGTTGCCATGGAAACCGAAATGCCAAAAAAAATGGAAAAAATACTTAAAAAATTATCTCCTCTGAAGCCACAGGGCCCATAAGGTCCAGATTTCATCTGTGGCATGCTTGGGCTTGGGGACTGAAAGTTTGTGTTTTTTATGATCATGGGCCCTTTAGTTTGGTTGCTATGGCAACTTAGAGTTCCCATTGACTTATAATGGGAAAATTGAAAAATGGCATTTTCTGCCAAGCCATTGCAGATATGTTGATAAAACTTTTATAGAAATGTTCCTTGAGATGTCTTCTATCAGCTGTATGTTTTTTTTTTGGCCCACTGCTCCTTTTATTGGTTGCCATGGAAACCGAAATGTAAAAAATAATGTAAAAAAATATTTCAAAAAGTATCTTCTCTTAAGCCGCTGGGCCAATAAGGCCCAGATTTCATCTGTGGCATGCTTGGGCTGGGGGATTGAAAGTTTATGTTTTTTATGAAAATCACCCTTTAGTTTGGTTGCTATAGCAACTTAGAGTTACATTGTCTTTTAATGAGGAAAATTAAAGAATGGCATTTACTGCCAAGACATTGCATATATGTTGACAAAACTTTTATAGATTGTTCCTTGAGAAGTCTCTTATTAGCTATGTGTTTTTTTGTGTTTTTTTTGCCCACTGCTCCTTTTATTGGTTGCCATGGAAACCAAAATGCAAAACCAGAGGGCCAATGGCCCTATATCGCTCACCTGAGCACTGAGGCACTGAGGTTACAGCAACAAAACACCATGCACAACAGCAATAAAAAACACCATTTATGTAGAGGATAATATCACAAACATTTATGCAAAAAAAAATAAGCTTTATCCCCCATTAATGGCTTCTCAGAAGATCTTTGGCAAAAAAAAAAAAAAGTGAAAATTTGGCCTTTCAGCTGCAATGGCAACCAATCAAAATCGGGTAATTGGGAAAAATTCATATGGCTGGTAGAGGACTACTCCAGGAACATTTCTGTGAATTTTTGTCAAAATATCTGCAGTAACACAGAAATAAATAGCAAATGTCCACTTTCCTCATTATAAGTCTATGGAAACTTAAAGTTGCCATAGCAACAAATTCACATGGGCAATGATAATATAAAACATACTTTAGGTAGAGGTTAAAATTATTAATATGTATGCTAAGTATCAGCTTCATCCCCCTCATGGCTTCACTTTTCCCATTATGAGTCAATGGAAACTATAAGTCGCCATAGCAACCAAAGTTCTTTTGAGATTGGAAGAAAAAGAATAAAATTTATGTAGAAACTACTGTCATCAACATGTTTGCACAATATCAGCTTCATCCCCTATATGGCTTCTGAGCAGAAGAATTTTTTTTTTTTCGAAATTTACACAATATTTTGCCATGGCAACCAATCAAATTCAGCGATTTGGAGAAAATTCATATGAATCGTAGAGGACTACTCAAGAAACATTTCTGTAGAAAAAAATTTAAATAACTGCAGTTAGTTAGACTGCAAAAATTGCCAATATCCATTTTCCTCATTATAAGTCAATGGAAACTCTTTGTTGCCATAGCAACCAAACTGCTGGAGCAATTGCCATGAAAAACAATAATTCTATAGAAGCTAGTACTAAGGTTCTTTCTGTAAAGTTTGAGCTTTATTGGGCCACACAGTTTCTGCGAAGATGATTTTTTAGTATTTTTCTATTTTTAACCATTCGGTTGCAATGGCAACCAGCCAAATTGCGCAATTTGCATAAATTTAACATGGCTGGTTAAAGACTACTCAAGGTACATTTCTATGAAAGTTTTGTCAAAATATCCTCAGTGGCATAGCAATAAATGCAAATTTTCCATTTTGCCATTATAAGTCAATGGCAACTTTCAGTTCCCATAGCAACCAAACTGCTTGAGCAATTCCCAAGAAAAACAGTACTTTTATAGAAGCTAGTACTAAGATCCTTTCTGTGAAGTTTGAGCTTTATTGGTTGCATAGTTTCTGAGGAGATGATTTTTGAATATTTTTTCATTTTTTTAACCATTCGGTTGCCATGGCAACCAGCCAAATTGATAGAGGAATACTCAAGGAACATTTCTGTAAAAGTTTTGTCAAAATATCTGCAGTGACATAGCAATAAATGCAAATTTTCAATTTTGCCATTATAAGTCATTGGCAACTTTCAGTTCCCATAGCAACCAAACTGCTAGAGCAATTGCCAAGAAAAACAGTACTTTTATAGAAGCTAGTTCTAAGATCCTTCCTGTGAAGTTTGAGCTTTATTGGTTGCATAGTTTCTGAGGAGATGATTTTTGAATATTTTTTCTATTTTTTAACCATTCGGTTGCCATGGCAACCAGCCAAATTGTGCAATTTACATAAAGTTCATGTGGTTGATAGAGGAATACTCAAGGAACATTTCTGTAAAAGTTTTGTCAAAATATCTGCAGTGACATAGCAATAAATGCAAATTTTCAATTTTTCCCATACAAGTCAATGGAAACTTTAAGTTGCCATAACAACCAAAGTTCTGAAGCGATTTGGATAAAAAACAGTATTATTGGTTCCCCCTGCCTACAGATGCTATATATGAAATTTGGTAACAATGGGCCTTGTAGTTTCAGAGGAGATGTCGTTTGAAAATATTGACGGACGGACGGACGGACGGACGGACGGACGACGGATGCCTGCCTATACTATAAGCTCACCTGTGAGCCTTCGGCTCAGGTGAGCTAAAAATGGGGAAAAATACTTAAAAAAAAATATCTCCTCAGAAGTCACTGGGCAGATAAGGCCGAGATTTCATCTGTAGTATCCTTAGGCAGGATGATTGAAAATTTATGTTTTTTTTTTTTTTTTTTTTTTTTTTATAAAATCCTATCTTTGTTAGTTTGGTTGCTGTGGCAACTTAGGTTTGCATTGACTTGCAATGGGGAAAATTAAAAAATGGCATTTACTGCAATCAGTTATATATTTTGTTATCAACTCAACAGACTGTCAGACTGAGACTTTGTAGTTGTATATTTTGTATTAGCCTGTACGAATTGACAGCAATTCTGAGCCTATAGAAATTTGATAGCTATTTTGAGCTAGAGATCTGGTGAGCTTTGTGGCCCGTGGGCCTCTTGTTTTCTAGTTTTACATAGAACAATATTCTTTGCTTCCTGCATGCTTCCCTGGACAATGTAGCCCTTTCAAAATGGTTCTACTCCTGAAGGAAAAAATCTACTCCTGAAGGAAAAAATCTTCTTCTGAAGGAAAACATTTAGGAGCAAATTCTAACTATCCTTCCAGTGTTTACCCCGATTGAGGAAGGAGGCAAATATGAAAATTGCCAAGTTGCTGCCCCTGAATTTGTTCTCATTAATCATGTAAAGGTGCCACCTAATACCTTGAGTACGGTAATAACCCTAAAATTTCAGACACCTGACAGTACAACAATTATTTCTTAAAAATCTTAGAAAGTGGATTTTACACAATGTCATGTCAGTGCATCCAAATGATTCTCAGTGAATAGCAAATGTTGTAGGCCCTGATCAAACTGCTCCTTCAGGAGCAGTTTGATCTGGGTCTACAATGTTTGCTCAGGCCTGTCTGTCTGAATATTTAGGGTCATTATGGTACCCTAAAATGCTTAAGTATTTGGACACCTAAAACCAGTAATTTTGCATTTGTTCCAAATGGAAAAATAATGGTTTGTAGGTGTCCCAATATTTAAGTACAATAGGGTATATATTTTCATTACAGCACTATTGTGAAGCTGTAGGGGCCCAGCTTGCTACCATTGAAAATGCTCAAGAACAACAGTATGTGGAGGGATACCTCGGCAGGTTACACAGTAAGTTTATTTACATACAAGTATCAAATATAAGAACAACCAGCAGTTAAGGGATTTGGGTATACATCACTGTGTTTCTGTCATTTTACAGTGAGAAACAATTTTTCTAACTTCCTGTTTGCTTTCGAGGACAAAAAAGACCTTTCAAAACAGGGGGTCTTCTTGAATTTGCTCCAGTTTTAGGCAAGTGACTCATTTCTACACTAGAGTAAATGAGGGGGGATCCTTTAGTTCAAACAAACTCAACTTAATGGTTTCATACAAGTAATCAAATGACAAAAAATTTTGCACAAACCTCAGATATATACTTAAGGACAAAAGGTCTGCATGGGTGTTAACATCTGTGCGGAACTTTTGTTCTTAAGTATAGTTTGAATTTCTGTGTCCATGACCTTGACCCTAGCCCCATTCAAGCATCTAGTCCAAGGATAAATTCACAGCTTAACAACCAAACTTGGAAGAAAAACTTTTGTGCACTCTGATTATTAGGGCTCTTTCATTACTTCTGAACCACAGGTGAACTTACCTTTTAAAGACAAACATTTCCTACTATATAGAACACACCCCCAGTTAAGTAATTGGTATTATGACCCTGTTATGTCATTACCTGTGTGAGATGGGGTATTTTCTTTGATGAAATAGCAGCGTGAATGGACTGTTGCATGATATGATTATGGCACCCAATAAACAAGAATATTTGTCTTTAAATGACTTGAAATATATTTTTCTTCTAGATACTATAACAACACATTCCATCTGGATTGGAGGTACAGACTTATTGGAAGAGGGGACATTTCTGGCCCCAGTGACCCTGGAGCCCCTGACCTACTTTAACTGGGCACCAAAAGAGCCTGACAATCTAAATGGGCAGCACTGTTTGAGTCTGTTCAGAGACAATGGCTTCAAATGGGATGATGATAATTGTGAGGTCAAGAATGTTCCTCTCTGTAAACGATTGTAAGTACATGCACCATACTTTATTTCTAATCAGTCTTATGAATTTCTGCTATAATATGACTTTTTTTTTCCTAAAAAAAAGTTAGAACTAAGTCTGTTTTAGAATCCTTCCAGAACAATTCCATAGGCCTAGATCTGTCTTATAAGACAGATCTAGATTTTGGGGATTGTTTTGGAAGGGGAAAAACCTCTGTCTTATTACTGAAGAAATAAGGTATGACTTTTATAACATTGGTTTCCTTGGCACAGAGTTTAATTCTGCAGGTGATTTTGATATGTGCAGCTTATAAATCAAAGATGACTGGATATACATAATATTTTTGGACCATTTTGGATCTATTTACATTCAAATATGTGTATGGTGTTGAAGTCGAGAATATGTATTTTTTTATTAGTAGAATTTACTGCACTTTTCCAACTTTTCAAATGGTACCAATAATTTAAAAATCCTTATGTACATGTAACAGCTGTGTCCAATTTCATGACATTTTAGGTGTATGTAACAGGGGATATTTGACTTTTTCAGTGGAAGATCGATTTTCATTTCACCGAATGAACACCAAAAGCAGTATTTTCATGAGTGGCATAGATGTGAGTGAGAATACCACTTTTGGTGTTTATGAGTGAAATAAAAATTGATCTTGCACTGAAATAGTCAAACTTTCTGTTTCTTTTATGCTTTAAAATTGAACAAAACCACTTTATTCCTATGTGTCAGCCGTGATATCACGACAGAGACACAACTTTTTTTCTAGCCGTTTTGCTTCAAATATGACGCTTCCAGTGTGTTTACTGGGTATGATATTGGTTGGAAACAAGGTTTGCATCTGAAAAAAAGCTTGAAATTTCATTTAGACATACAAATCACAAGAAATTTGCTAAGAAAGAATACCGATAGGACACTAAAGCGGCCTGACGTCGCGTGCATTAAAATGTGATGTCGTGATGACGTGCAAACGTGTGATGTAATTTAAGTCAAGCCGGATAAGGTTTAGCCAATTAATCAACAAATAAATGAGACTATTTAACGAAAATCCTATTTTTTGAAACAGTGAAATCTAAAATGATAATTTCACTGTTTGAAACAGTGAGATTATCAGTTTCGATATCACTGAGAAATCAAAAGTATTAAAGAATATTAATTAACACACTTCTTGCTACAGTTGCATGAGGGACAATTTGTTTTTCTTTATTTCAGGAAAGACAATGATGGCATTGGCATTGTAGGATAATGTTGCCAGGCACCAACTGGATTTGTTGCTGATGTGTGGGAAATTATAATCTATGTCCTTAATTTTCTGTTTCGTTGTGTTTTCTTACTTACCGTAATGACCCTAAATATTCGGACAGACAGGTCTGAGCAAACATTGTAGACCCAGATCAAACTGCTCCAGAAGGAGCAGGAGCAGTTTGATCAGGGTCTACAACGCTAGCCATTCACTAAGCATCATTTGAATGCATTAATGTGTGTAAAATCCACTTTCTAAGAAGTTTATAGCAATAATTGTCAGACTTTCAGGTGTCCGAAATTTTAGGGTCACTACGGTATTTATTTAGATATAAGATGGAGATTTTTCTCTCCGTAAGTAACCCAAATAATCAGTCTTGTATAATTTGGCTATTGTATAGATATTTCTCTTCTATAAACAATCCAGAGTTCATGAAAGTCTGCGAGAGTTTACAGGACCGAATGTGGTAAATTCATGAAAATGTTAGTTGAAAATTCTGAATATTTCTACCAGACCGAAAGAATTTTTACAAGACATGTCAGGCAGTCAGACAGAGTTTGGTGAAGACTGACAATCCCAAAAATCTAGTTCTGTCTTAACTCTGGATCCATCTTTTAAGATGGATCTAGATTTTTGGAATTGTTTTGGAAGAGAAAAACATATGACCAAACAAATATGGTAATGCAGTCACACATAACTTGGGTCCATACAAACTTTGAGCACTTTGCCCCATAATAACTTTGTGCATTCAGGTACCTCACTAAGGCAAGCCAAATGCACATTGTCTTTAACTTGATCCTAAGTTTAAATACTTTTAATTGACAAATTCAAGTTGGAGCTTCCAACCTACAGTTTATTCAGCTATAAACATGGCTTCTCCTCTCTAGAATGACCCAAAATATCTAAATCAGTCATGATTTCCTTATGAGATTGGGTTTTCCCTCTCAAATCCATCCCAAAAATCTAGATCTGTTTTATAAGACATATGAGCCACGACATGAGAAAAACAACAATGTGGTTGTGCACCCAGCGCAGACTCAGATCAGCCTGGGCATCCACACAGTCTGATCAGACTCTTCACTAAGCGCTTAAAGGATAGCTGATGGTCTAAGCTACCTCTATGCGGACAGCGAAGACTCTGATCAGACTGGGCGGATGCCCAGGCTGATCTGAGTCTGCGCTGGGCGCACAACCACATTGTTGGTTTTATCACGTCGCGGCTCATATATAGATTTTGTGTTTGTTTTGGATGGATAAAAACTCTCGTCTTATAACTGAAGCAAGACCTGGGTTTCAAATTTTGATTTAAAAGCAAGTATCAATATCAATTAATTTCTGAAACCACACTTTCAACTTTCAGACCTACATGTCAAAACAAGCATTTTGTGGAATGAGGCGTCTGGCTTAAGGTAAAGGTAAAGGTTTTCCATAGCCTAATAGCCATAAGGGCAGTGGGGGTTAGAGATCCACTGTATCTTGGGCACAGCTGATGAAAGGTGGAGCCCATCTCTCTCCTTTCACTGCCTTATCCTTCCCTGATTGGAAAAATAGCCATCAGAGGAGATGGCAAATCCCCCGACCGAAGACCCCCATGGGCCTTGGTAAAAAGGGTGCACTTCAAAACACATATAAGTAATATATTGTCATTCTTTTATGCTTCTGATTGACATTATCTGTTAACAGATGCATGATTATCTAACACTCAGACTAAAACAGTATGCTTGACTGCTAAAAAGAGGTAATATCTCAAACAGCCAACATATACACAAATGTATAGCATACGATACATTCAACTTTCAAAATGTGTAAAGAACTTCTAAAGTACAAGCCCTACAAACCTACTTTTGAGCTCTCTAGTAAGTGAATTTGGATGGGGGGGGGTGGGAATGTGGAGGGGTAAGAGAGAGTTCCGAACACTGATAAGATACCACAGCATGATCATCAATATTCTAAAAGGTACATGGTTATTCAAATTCTGGAGCATGAGCAGAGACTCAAACATCAGCTCAAACTACCAAAGGGAAATAACTCACAAAGTATGAAAGCAAGAGTTATCATTCATGTATGAGACAAATAGTCATGACCTGTTCTGCATATCTGTGAAGTATCATGAAAATATTTCAAAAAGGTATTCAAGCTATGGGGCAGACACCTAAAATCATCAAAGGGAAATAACTCCAAAAGTAAGAAAGCAAGAGTTGTCATTCTTGTTCGCGACACATCATCATGACCTGTTCTATATATCTGTGAAGTATCATGAAAATATTCCAAAAGGTATTCAAGTTATAGAGCTGACACGAAATCACACCTAAAACCATCAAGGGGAAATAACTCAAAAAGTAAGAAAGCAGGAGTTGTCATTCTTGTTCGCGACACATCGTCATGACCTGTTCTATAGATCTGTGAAGTATCATGAAAATATTCCAAAAGGTATTCAAGTTATAGAGCGGACATGAAATCACACCTAAAATGATCAAGGGGAAATAACTCAAAAAGTAAGAAAGCAAGAGTTGTCATTCTTGTTTGCGACACACCGTCATGACCTGTTCTACATATCTGTGAAGTATCATGAAAATATTCCAAAGGGTATTCAAGTTATAGAGCGGACACGAATCTGCCAAAAAATCACACCTCAAACTATCAAGGGGAAATAACTAAAAAAGTAAGAAAGCAAGAGTTGTCAATCTTGTTTCTCGACACATCGTCATGACCTGTTCTACATTTCTGTGAAGTATCATGAAAACTAGAAAATTGTGTCTGTAAGACACTAATGATGCCCCCGTGCAGCGCCTGTCACAGGACATGTGTACATCCCTAAAGCACCTTTAAAGCACAAATGCTATTTACAAAGAATCCACTGAAAACATTTCACAAACTTTATACCCTATAGTGCAAAATGCAGCCCAAAATGACTAAGTTTAAAAGGCCATAATTCCTTCAGAATTATTTTTTTCCTATCATAACCAACATGCACATCTTCACTGTGTCCACAACAAGTCTCCAATGTCTGAAAAACAGCCAATGAAAATTGTGGGAGGAGTTGATTACACAAAGTACCTACCCTACAATGCAAACATATGCCTAAAATGACTAAGTTCAAAAGGCTATAATTCTGTCAAAATCAATTCTAGCTCCAACAAAAAACCCACATGCACATCTCCAATATGTCCATAACATGTATGCAAAGTTTGGAAAAGATCAATTGAAAACTGAGGGAGGAGTTGATTACACAAACTCCTCACCCTACAAATGTAAAAATTTGCCTAAAATGACTAAGTACAAAAGGCCGTAATTCTGTCAAAATCAATTCTAGTTCCAACAAAAACCCACATGCACATCTTCAATATGTCCACAACATGTATGCAAGGTTTGAAAAAGATCGATTGAAAACTGTGGGAGGAGTTGATTACACAAACTACATACCCTACAATGCAAAAATTTGCCTAAAATGACTAAGTTCAAAAGGCTGTAATTCTGTCAAAATTAATTCTAGCTTCAACAAAAAGCCACATGCACATCTTCAATATGTCCACAACATGTATGCAAGGTTTGAAAAAGATCCATTGAAAACTGTGGGAGGAGTTGATTACACAAACTGCATACCCTACAATGCAAAAATTTGCCTAAAATGACAAAGTTCAAAAGGCCGTAATCTGTCAAAATTAATTCTAGCTCCAACAAAATCCCACATGCACATCTTCATTATGTCCACAACATGTATGTGAAGTTTGAAAAAGATTCACTGAAAACTGTGGGAGGAGTTAATTACACAAACTCTATACCGTAAAGTGTGACGAACGGACAGACAGACTGACGGACGAAGATTCACTGAAAACTGTGGGAGGAGTTAATTACACAAACTCTATACCGTAAAGTGTGACGAACGGACAGACAGACTGACGGACGGACGGACAGACAGGAGCAAATCTTAATGCCCCCTGACTATCGTCACGGGGGCATAAAAATAGCCATCAGAGGAGATGGCAAATCCCCCGACCGCAGGCCCCCTGCGCCTTGGTAAACAGGGTGCACTTCAAAACGCATATAAATAGTATACTGTCATTCTTTTATGCTCCTTATTGACATTATCTGCTTAACAGATGCATGATTATCTAACACTCAGACCAAAACAGTATGCCAGATTGCTAAAAAGAGGTAAAATCTCAAATAGCAACCATGTAGACAATGTATTGCATATGATACATTCAACATTTCAAAATGTGTGAATAACTTCTAAAGTACAAGCCCTACAAATCTAATTTTGAGCTCTCTAGTAAGTGAATTTGGACAAAGAATCCAAATCTGAATAAAAAAAAAAAAAAAATTATTTTTTGGGGAGGGGGGGGGGGGGGGGGGGGTCTCGGAAAAGTATGAAAGCAAGAGTTGTCATTCTTTTATAAGACAAACTGTCATGATCTGATCTCCATATCTGTGAAGTATCATAAAAATATTTCAAAGAGTATTCAAGTTATGGAGCGAACACTAAATCACACCTAAAACCATCAAGGGGGAAATAACTCAAAAAGTTAGAAAGCAAGAGTTGTCATTCTTGTTCGCGACACATCAGCATGACCTGTTCTACACAACTATGAAGTATCATGAAAATATTCCAAAGGGTATTCAAGTTATGGAGCGGACATGAAATCACACCTAAAACCATCAAGGGGAAATAACTCAAAAAGTTAGAAAGCAAGAGTTGTCATTCTTGTTCGCGACAAATCAGCATGACCTGTTCTACACAACTATGAAGTATCATGAAAATATTCCAAAGGGTATTCAAGTTATGGAGCGGACACGAAATCACACCTAAAACCATCAAGGGGAAATAACTCAAAAAGTAAGAAAGCAAGAGTTGTCATTCTTGTTCGCGACACATCGTCATGACCTGTTCTACATATCTGTGAAGTATCATGAAAATATTTCAAAAGGTATTCAAGTTATGGAGCGGACACGAAATTACACCTAAAACTATCAAGGGGAAATAACTAAAAAAGTAAGAAAGCAAGAGTTGTCATTCTTGTTCGCGACACATCGCCATGACCTGCTCTACATATCTGTGAAGTTTCATAAATATATTTCAAAAGGTATTCAAGTTATGGAGCGGACACGAAATCACACCTAAAACCATCAAGGGGAATTAACTCAAAAAGTAAGAAAGCAAGAGTTGTCATTCTTGTTCGCGACACATCGTCATGACCTGCTCTACATATCTGTGAAGTGTCATCAAAATATTTCAAAGGGTATTCAAGTTACAGAGCGGACACGAATCTGCCAAAAATTCACCAAAGGGAAGATAACTCAAAAATTACAAAAGCAAGAGTTACCTTTCTTGCACGCGACACATCGCCATGACCTGTTCTACATAACTGTGAAGTATCATGAAAATATTCCAAACAGTATTCAAGATATGGAGCGGACAAGAAAATGTTTACGGACGGACGGACAGACGGACGGACGGACGGACGCCAGGCTCATCGCTATATCCCCCGAACCCATCGGTCGGGGGATAATATTCCAAAGGGTATTCAAGATACAGAGCGGACACGAATCTGCCAAAAAATCACCAAAGGGGAGATAACTCAAAAAGTACAATAGCAAGAGTTACCATTCTTGTACAGATACAGAGCGGACACGAATCTGCCAAAAAATCACCAAAGGGGAGATAACTCAAAAAGTACAATAGCAAGAGTTACCATTCTTGTACGAGACACATCGTCATGACCTGTTCTACATAACTGAGAAGTATCATGAAAATATTCCAAAGGGTATTCAAGATATAGAGCGGACAAGAAAATGTTTACGGACGGACGGATGGACGGACAGATGGACGGACGCCAGGCTCATCGCTATATCCCCCGAACCTTTCGGTCGGGGGATAAAAAGGTACCCATGTACTGCTGGGTTGACAGAGTTTTCCAGTTGTCGGATGGCAACGGAGAGCTGTGAACTCATGACCTTCCGTAGACTTTCTGCACAATAACCGAGCCACTCTAACCACTCGACTTCAGTGCCCCTCTGCTTCTGGCCTACCAGCAATTAAATGTTGACAAATTCATTTGCAAATTCCTTGCATGATGAAAGATGTAGACTGCTCTGGCCTATCAGCAATTACGGTAGATGTGGACAAGTTGTTTTTGACATTGATTAAGACAACAAAAGTCTTGTTGCTGACAAAAGTTTGGAGATTTTTTTATTTAAATAAACCATCCAAACAAGTTTATATTCTGTTTTCAACACAGATTTTAGCTATCAGAGCAGATGTATTGGAGTTTATATGAATACAAAACAAACAGTCATGAATTCTTTTACTTATTAATTCTAAACAAGTTAAAGCATAAGGCATGGACCCAAGATGTTATCACACTTGACATCAAGACAAAATAAAATTTCCAGAACATGCATCTGGTTATGAAAACAAAGACCTGTCACTGGGAGGATAGCTCACCTGATAATGTTCGCCTATACCGTGAAAATTCTAAAAATTGGGACACTCTAAAATAATTACCAAATTGTCCGGTAGATGGAACAGCTTGGTTTTTCAATGCAGCAGTATATCTAAAAGATGCAGAGGTAATGGCAAACAGTGTAGACCCTGATCTGACTGCTCTTTTGGGAGCAGTCTTATCTGGGTCTGCAATGTTTGCTCAAAATATCTGTCCCAATACTAAAAGTTTCTACGGTACATAGTGTAAAACTTTAACACTGGTGCTGAAGGCAGGGGTAGTCTAACAGCTCTTCATATACTTTCGTATTGGCATACAATAAAACTATAGCAACATATATGAGCTGCGACATGACAAAACCAACAAAGTGGCATGTGTGCCCAACAAAGACTCCGATCAGCCTTGGCATCCACCCAGTCTGATGAGAGTCTTCCCTGTGCACTTAAGGTGTACATATGAGCCTAAGCAACCTCCATGCCAACAGTGAAGACTCTAAGCAGACTGGGCAGATGCCCAGGCTGATCTGAGTCTTTGCTGGGCACACATGCCACTTAGTTGGTATTAATAAAGCACAAATGTACTGGCTATTCCATGTAAATGTGTCTTCCTGGTCAGGACCGGAAAGTTTCTTGGCTATAAAAATAGCAGTGTTTCTAACTGTTCAACTCGTGTCAAACTTAAACCATCCCCCACTCCACCCAACCTCCCCAAACCTTCTCCTCCCCATCCACCTCCCCACCACTGACAAGAACAAAAAAAAAAACACACACACTTTAATAACTTTCAGTCCTGCCCCTGAACATACTTTTTTCATGGGAAAGCCCTAATATGATTCAGCTTATAGCTTTAGACACAAAAATAGTCTGTACATGAAATTACTTTCTCCATAAAAATATGCAGGAAAATCTCATTTACATCATGTATACATGATGTAAATCAGATTTATCAACATATTTATTCATACAGTGAGACAGTGAATGACCTCTGGTTTAATGTCCCACTATCACATAGGTCATACGGGGACAGTACATCATGTAAATGGGACCTTATCTGGAGCTCCTTTCATACATAGGGTACTAAAATGGACTTTTCCAACTCTTGATTTGGTGCAGTCCAATAAGTATTCAAGGGGTTTTCCACAGTAATTATAAATCATAATGCTAACACATGTAGAGTAAGATCAGATGCCACAAACACAGCATCGGATCCAAATCTTCACCATGTTCTGCAATACCCATATATATGCAAGAACACCATCAGTTGCATGTTGGAATTTATGAATCTATTGTAAAATTTCTAAAAATTGGGACATCTAAATCATCACTAGCCTAAAAAGGAAAAGTTTGGTTTCACAGAGCAGTGCATCCAAAGGATGCAGATGAAATTGCAAACAGTGTTGATCCTTATCAGCCTGTTCTAAGAGGAATTGGGCCTGCACTAATTGTTCCGACATCTGTCCCAATACTTACAATTTTATGCTTAGCCTAATGAATTTCAACACTAAACTGCACGTTTTTCATACAGGCACTACAGTGAGTATGTCCCCAAAAAGCCTTTATAAGCCAAAGGCCTGGTGAAACTGTCATTTAACAAGAGGGCCATGAGGCCCTGAATCGCTCACCTGCACAATTGGCAAAGTGGCTTTTTCTTATGTCTGAAATTGCCAAAATATGAGTTTTGGGTCAAAAGTCAAAGAATGACCATGACTACTTGTACTCATAAATCTTCATGTACACATTAAGACAATCACAATTGGCATTTTTAGGCCAAAATCTTCAAACCTATCCATGAAATCTTATGTTCTAGCATTTTCCCATATTTGACCATGCCGCTAAAAAGGTCAAGGTAAACCCAAGGTCATCATTTGAACAGTCTTGGTAGGACTCTAGTACTCCATGCTACTTAACCAAGTTTAGAGGCCATTGGTGTATTGGTTCGGGAGAAGAAAAATATTATGGGTTTATACCATAAATGGGTATGGCGGCAATGTTGGTCATGTGACCTGGACCGTTTGAACATCAAGCTCTGGAGGCTCTATATGAAATGTGTTTACAATTGGCTCTTTGCCTTTTGAGGAAATGTTTGAAAATGTCAAAATATGAGAGATCTGGGTTAAACGTCAAAGAATGACCTTGACCTCTTGTACTCATAATTCTTCATGACCTCATTAAGACGACTGTATATTCCAAATTTTAGGCCTAAATCTTCGAAATCTTATGTTCTAGCATTATCCCATATTTGGCCTTGCCATAAAAAAGGTCAAGGTCAACCCAAGGTCATAATTTGAATAATCTTGATAGTACTGGAGTACCCAATGCTACATACCAAGTTTCAAGGCCATCGGTCAATTGGTTCTGGAGAAGAAGATTTTTAAAGCTTTTTACCATATATGGGCATGGCCGCCATGTTGGTCATGTGACCCAGACTATTTGAAGAAATTTTCCTTCCCTCAACCCCTGAAGGCTGTTTATGAAATGTGTTTACAATCTGCTCAGTGGCTTTTAGAAGAAGTTTGAAAATGTCAAACCATGAGAATTCAGGGTCAAAGGTCAAAGAACAACTTTGACGTCTTGTACTCAAAAATCTTCATGTACTCATTAAGATGTCTGTATTATCCAATTTTTAGGCCTAAATCTTCAAAACCTTCCATGAAATCTTATGTTCCAGCATTTTTTCATATTTGACCTTGCTGTAAAATGGTCAAGGTCAACCCAAGGTCACCATTTTAAACAATCTTTATAGTACTGGAATACCCAATGCTACATACCAAGTTTAAAGGCCATCTGTTTATTGGTTCTGGAGAACAAGATTTTTGAAGGTTTTTACCATATATGGGTGTGGCAGCCATGTTGGTCATGTGACCTGGACGGTTTGAATTAATTTTTGTTCCCTCTAACCCTGGAGGCTCTATATGAAATTTGGTTACAATTCGCCGATTGTTTTTTGAGGAGATTGTTTGAAATTGTCAAAATATGAGAGTTCTGGGTCACAGGTCAAAGAATGACCTTGACATTTTGTACTTATGAATCTTCGTGTACTCATTAAGATGACTGGATACTCCAATTTTTAGGCCTTTATCTTAAAAACTTTCCAAGAAATCTTATATTCTAGCATTTTCCCATATTTGACCTTGCCATAAATAAGGTCAAGGTCAACCCAAGGTCATCATTTGAACAATCTTGATAGTACTTGAGTACCTGGTACTACATACCAAGTTTCAAGGCCATCGGTCAACTGGTATTTGAGAAGAAGATTTTTAAAGGTTTTCGCCATATATGGGCGTGGCGGTCATGTGACCTCGACCGTATGAATAAATTTTTGTTCCCTCAACCCCAGGAGGCTCTTTATGAAATTTGGTTTCAATTGGCCCCGTGGCTTTTGAGAAGATTGTTTGAAATTGTCAAAATATCAGAGTTCTGGGTCAAAGGTCAAAACATGACCTTGACCTCTTGCATTCCTAAATCTTCATGTACTCATTAAGATGATTGCAGATACCAATTTTTAGCCCAAAATCTTCAACAGTTTCCAATATATCTTATGTTCTAGCATTTTGCCATATAAAAGCACAAGGAAGCAAATTTGACCTTACCGTAAAAAAGGTCAAGGTCAACCCAAGGTCATAATTTGAACAACCTTGGTAGTACTCGCACACCCGATGCTACATACCAAGTTTCAAGGCCATCGGCCTATTGGTTCTGGAGAAGAAGATTTTTTTAGGTTTTTACCATATATGGGCATGGCGGCCATATTGGTCATGTGACCAGGACGGTTTGAACAACTTTTCGTTCCCCCTTCCTCTGGAGGCCACATATGAAATTTGGTTACAATTGGCCCAGCGGTTTCAGAGGAGAAGTCGTTTGAAATTGTGGACGGACGGACGGACGACGGACGACGACGGACGACGACGGACGACGGAGCCTTACCATCCTATAAGCTCCCCCGGAGCCTCTGGCTCAGGTGAGCTAAAAATGTCAAAATTTTAGCCTTGAGCCCCTGGACTTCTTGTGTAAAAGGCATACTAAAAGATCTGGCATAAAAGCATACTAAATGATCTGGCATCTCATGCAATCAGCCGAAGCTCTCTTGCTTAGCCAACTGGGCCCGGTTGTTCAAAGCATCGTTAGCCTAACAAGCTCGTTAAGAGGTCAGCTCGTTAAGTGTTTTACTACTTTATAACCAAATACACTGATATTTTTTGTTAGAAAAATGTGAAAAGCTTTTGCAGTGCAAAAGCTTCTCACATTTTTTCAACAAAAAATATTGGCGTATTTGAGATATTAATGTTTAAAATTTTAACGAAACGTTGACTAATGATGTCGTTAGTTTTGAACAACTGGGCCCTAGATTAAACAAGTAGCCCAAGGGCAACGATCGCTCACCTGCCAGTATATGCTCAGGTCAAGTGGCCAAAATGCAAGCTTTCGGCTCAGGCAGGCTAGTAAACAGGCTGCAATTCTATAGGATTGGATAGTGAGTGTGTAAACTGTTCCACAATGGCCACTTCTATAAAATCACTAAATGACCTTGACCTCTAGTTTTTATAGAGGTTGAAGTTGACTGCATTTCCATATCACAGAGCTCAATAGCAACAGCAAAATGCACTTTCTCGTCTTTTCCCATTCAAAAGCCTAAGGGACCAAATTTGACCTTGCCATAAAATAAGTCAAGGTCAACCTAAGGTCATCATTTATATAAACTTTGTAGTACTAGAGTCCATGATGCTACATACCAAGTTTCAAGGCAATCGGCCCAGTGGTTCTCGAGAAGAAGAATTTTTAAGGTTTTTACCATATATGGGCATGGCGGCCATCTTGGTCATGTGACCTGGGCCAAATATATAAAAGTTCTTTCCCGCTTTGCCTGAAGGCTGCATATGAAATTTAATTAAAATTGGCCAAGTAGTATTAGAGAAGAAGTCCTCTAAAAATGTTGAATTCACGATCATTTGTATAAACTATGATGGGCTTGAGTGCCCAAAGCTACATACCAAGTTTCAAGGTCATACACCTTTTGGTTCTGGAGAAGAAGATTTTGAAGGGTTTTTACCATATACGGGCATGGCGGCCATCTTGGTCAAGACCCTGAGAACAAACTTTTATTCCCTGATCACACTTAGACTCCATATGAAATTTTGCTTCAATCAGACCAGTGGTTTCAGAGGAGTAGATGTTTTGAAAATCTTGATGACAGACAGACCGACAAAATGACCTTGACCTTTCAGTGACATAATATCTTCATCTGGTCATTTAGTTGACCATATATACATGTATTGTACCTAAGACTTAAATGGTTTCTGAGAAATCCACTGTATAAGCGTTTTCCCATATAAAAGCCTAACATACCAAAGTTGACCATGTCGTCAATTAATTCAAGGTCAACACATGGTCATCATTTGTATAAACTATGATGGGCCAGCATGCCTAATGCTACATACCAAGTTTCAAGGTCATAGGCCTTTTGGTTCTAGAGAAGAAGATTTTCGAAGGGTTTTTACCATATATGGGCATGGTGGCCATCTTGGTCATGTGACCCAGACCCCGGGTATAAACTTTCGTTCCCCCAACCCACTGAGACTCCATATGAAATTTGGCTTCAATCGGCCTAGTGGTTTCAGAGGAGAAGATGTTTGAAAATTTTGACGACGGATGGTCCGACGGAATGACCTTGACCTTTAGTGACATAATATCTTATCTGGTCATTTAGTCGACCATGTATACCAAGTATTGTACCTTAGACTTAAATAGTTTCTGAGAAATCCACTGTTTAAGCGTTTTCCCATATAAAAGCCTTACGTACCAAAGTTGACCATCCCGTAAATTAGGTCAAGGTCAACGCAAGATCATGATTTGTATAAAATATGATGGGCCCGCATGCCCGATGCTACATACCAAGTTTCAAGGTCATAGGCCTTTTGGTTCTGGAGAAGAAGATTTTTGAAGGGTTTTTACCATATATGGGCATGGCGGCCATCTTGGTCATGTAACCTGGACCAAATATATAAACTTTCGTTCCCCCATCCCACTGAGACTCCATATGAAATCTGGCTTCAATCGGCCTAGTGGTTTCAGAGGAGAAGATGTTTGAAAATCTTGACGACGGATGGTCCGACGAAATGACCTTGACCTTTAGTGACATAATATCTTCATCTGGTCATTTAGTCGACCATATATACCAAGTATTGTACCTTAGACTTAAATAGTTTCTGAGAAATCCACTGTTTAAGCGTTTTCCAATATAAAAGCCTAACGTACCAAAATTGACCATGCCGTAAATTAGGTCAAGGTCAACGCAAGGTCATGATTTGTATAAACTTTGATTGGCCCGCATGCCCGATGCTACAAACCAAGTTTCAAGGTCATAGGCCTTTTGGTTCTGGAGAAGAAGATTTTTGAAGGGTTTTTACCAAATATGGGCATGGCGGCCATCTTGGTCATGTGACCTGGACCTAATATATAAACTTTCGTTCACCCATCCTACTGAGACTCCATATGAAATTTGGCTTCAATCGGCCTAGTGGTTTCAGAGGAGAAGATGTTTGAAAATCTTGACGACGGATGGTCCGACGGAATGACCTTGACCTTTAGTGACATAATATCTTCATCTGGTCATTTAGTCAACCATGTATACCAAGTATTGTACCTTAGACTTAAATGGTTTCTAAGAAATCCACCGTTTAAGCGTTTTCCCATATAAAAGCCTAACGTACCAAACTTGACCATGTCATAAATTAGGTCAAGGTCATCACAAGGTCATGATTTATATAAATTATGATAAGCCCGCATGCCCAATGCTACATACCAAGTTTCAAGGTCATAGGCCTTTTGGTTCTGGAGAAGAAGATTTTTGAAGGGTTTTTACCATATATGGGCGTGGCGGCCATCTTGGTCATGTGACCTGGACCAAATATATAAACTTTCGTTCCCCCATCCCACTGAGACTCCATATGAAATCTGGCTTCAATCGGCCCAGTGGTTTCTGAGAAGAAGATGTTTAAAATTGTGGACGCCGACGACGACGCCGACGCCGACGACGACGACAACGGACGACGGACCAAGTCTATACTATAAGCTCACCTTGACAGGTGAGCTAATAAAACTGTCAGATAAAACAAGCTAAAAAAATATAATAGAATTTCTCCATTCTATGCAAAATTCAAACAATATTAACTTTTCTAAATGTATGACTGAACAATGAATGCACACAATTGACAAGAGAGCAAATATCTGGCAAACAAAACAAGAATTCCATGGAACGCTACATCCCACCTGCCTTGCACAAAGTCTTTGTTCTGTGAAATATAGGTCACACTGGCTGGCAAATAGTGTTAGTCACAATGTCAACAGAAAAATACAGATACATGAAGTAGTGTAAAAGATATTTGGGGACGGCAACCACTTGATCATGAAATATAGGTTGCACTGACCTATTAATATTGTTAGATCAATCAGTTTCAGATTTAACCATTACCTAAAACATGATGTATTAAAATCCATGAAATAGTGCTGCCTAAAAGTTATTGGAGATACATGGCAAAATCACTGGACCATAAAATGTACGTCACACTGACCTACAAAGAGTGTGATATACAGTGTGTCAGAATTTAACCATTATTCTGATTTTGATGCAAATCCATGAAATAGTGCTGGATATGAGGTTGAACCACTTGACAATGAAATACAGGTCAATGTCATTTACATCAGTACATTCTGATGCCCTGTATATGCCAGTTATTATGATTATATCCACAGTAGATGAGACCATCCTATGAAGAAACTTCGTGCTAGGTTTGATGATTTTTGGATTTATACTTAAAGTAAAATGAACTAAAGTGCAAATGCAAACTTAAAACCAGTGTCAACCAAAATTACAAACAAACACAAAATCTGAGGGATAAACATACGGAAAACTCAACATCTATATGGCACCATGCTGAAGCAGGTGCAACAAAAATCATGTTATTTATGATGTAACAGTATCTGTGAAGTCTGGTTTAAACATTTATTGAGCTATAAGACAGGCTTTTCTCTCTTCAATAGTTCCCCAAATATGTTAATCAGTCTTGTGAAATTAAGCTATTAGATAGTTTGTTTTTTTTTCTTCCAAAATATATAAACTTTATTTATTTCACATCGCTTGCATTAAAAGCTCACGCGAACTTATTTAAATACTCTCGATGGCATGGATGTTGGCGCGTTTGTGGGTCATACTGGTGGAGGAAACCCGAGTACCCGGAGAAAACCACCTACCTCTGACAGACGACCACTACCCTTCCACATGACGACGCCGAGATTCGAACCCGGGCCACAGAGATGGAAAGTGAGTGCTCTATTCACTACGCTATCCTGCCCCCCTTTCTTCCAAAACAATCCCAAAAATTATAGAACCATCTTGTAAGATGGATCAAGATATTTGGGATTGTTTTGGAAATGAAAACCCCGTCTTATAGCTGAATAAACATGGTACATAAATTACACTGGTGTCAGATATTCAGTAATGATGACTGAGACGAGTATCCTGGAATGTGCAAATAATCCAGTCTTTTTTTTTTTTATTTTTCTGGGCCCAGTTGTTCAAAGCATCGTTAGCCTAACAAGCTCGTTAACAGGTCAACTCGCTAAGTGTTTTACGTTTTTATTACCAAATAAGCTGATATTTTTTGTTGAAAAAATGTGAGAAGCTTTTGCAATGCAAAAGCTTCTCACATTTTTTCGACAAAAAATATTGGCATATTTCAGATATTAACGTTTGAAATTGTAACGAAACGTTAACTAATGATGTTGTTAGTTTTGAACAACCGGGCCCAGATATGTATTAATTTCCAACAAACCTTTTAAGTTTACTTTTAACTGTTAAAAGTGCACCAGTTTTTGGTTTAACTTTAAAAAAAAAAGTTCTGCAGGTCCTACAATGACTCCATGAAACTGAGTCTGCTATTTTCGTTTGTTTGATGTATTCCTTGCTTCCAAAGGAGCTACTTAATACAAAAATAAAATACTGACATCAAATATTATGATCATACCACTAATTGAGCCACATTGTGAGACTATCTGTCATAAGACATGCATACACATGTGCTGGACCAGCCAACACATATCACATATGATCTGTTTGGTTAGAGCGAGCAAAGCTCCTTCAGATTTCATATGGCCAGCTATTCCTGCCCAGACTAGTCTGATCTAGGCATACACAGGGCCCATATGCCCTGGACAATTTTTCTCAAAATAATTCAAAGTAAAACTATGAACTGTTCCAAGTTCTCAGAAAATTAAACATGATGAACTACTAAAAAATATCCAAATCAAACACAGAGGCCTTCCCAACATAATTTTGGGCATTCCAACATAATTTTGGGCAAGATCAATGAAAAGAAACAGGCTTATCAGTCTGATCTGCACATTATTACAATTTACTCAAGACATTTCTGTCAGAAACTACAACTAGCCATTGTATGCTTTCGAAATTACACTGAATGGCATAAATACGTTGAACAAGTGCTTAACATATGATACTTATCAAACATTTCAAACTATACCAATTTTTCATCTGGCTGCTTTCACATGAAAATTAAGATAAGTCCATTTCTTTTTGAAAGGTACATTTACAGTTTGACTGCATTCTGATCAGGGTTTATCCTGTTTGCTTTTTTATTCTCACCCCAAATATTAAGGCAAATATGGTATGTAAGAAATTTGTTTTAAAAATAATATGATCTGATAATAGATAGTTTAGCTCTCCTGTTTCCCCACTGCAAAAATGCCTTTACCATGAAAACAACATTTGTTGATGGTGACTCAGAAACTCACAGGCAGTGCAAAGGTTCTTTTTGTACTTGTGCACATACAACCATAAATTTCTAACAATTGGGACATCTAAATAATAACTGTAATTGTCCTAAAATTGGGGCAGCTGGTTTTACAATGCAATAATGTGTCCAAAAGATGCAGGTTGAATGGCAAACAGAGAAGACCCTGATCAGACTGCTCCATTAGGAGCAGTCTGATCTGGGTCTGCATTGTTTGCTCAAACCCATCTGCCTAATATTTAGAATTTTTACGGTATATACCAGCAGAAAACAGTAAATTTTGGGAATAAAAATTCTGAGCCATTTTTTCATATTTCTTCACAACACTCACTAGAATCAACCTGATTCTAGTAAGAATCCATAGCTGAAGCTGAAAAGACATCCTTTTAGGGAAAACAACTCTGCCATTTTTATTTTTGCCTCCCTTTTCAATGGGGGTTATCTTGGAAAAGAAAGAACAATCACCTCTTGGAGCAATTTTTTTAAAGAGTAAACCTTTTTGATAGGGTTCGTTGTAGAAGAGTGCAAACAGGAAGTCACAAAAGTTGTTTAAACAAAACATGGATGTGTGTCCAGACAGCTTACGATTACCGGAGACATGATTCCATTGTGAGGTAACCATTTTAACAAGAATGATAACTTCAGCACATCAATATTTGCTTTCACTTCTCCATTTTAAGTGCTGCTCTTAATGGTTAGAATTTTCTCTCTGAGTAAAGTCTTTCATTTATCAGTAGCCCCTGTGAGAAGAGACAAGAACATATCACTCCAGATCAGAGTGATCTCCTTTGGAGATGTAGCCAGTTACCGTAGTTACTCTGTTATAAGACGGTGGTTTTCTTTTTCAAAACAATTTCAAAAGTCTAGATCCATCTTTAAAGATGGATCTAGATTTTTGGGACTGTTTTGGAAGAGAAAAACCCATCTAATAGCTTAATTACACAACTGATTTCCATATTTGGAGCAACTTTGGAAGGAGAGCCAAATAAATATGATATTAAGCAGTGTCAGCACCTATTCATTCCCATGAGGCTCCTGTGAATTTATCCTTGAAGGAAAAACTGGAAGAAAGAAAAAAAATTCATCCCAAAAGTTTAACCTATCTAGATACTGATTTATAAATAAAAACCCTAAGCTCCCTATCATCATCTCTGTCCCTTGTTTTCCTTCTTCTCCTTCCCATAAACACTATCAAGACCAAGTCCAGTGAACACAAGAACTGTCCCCACCCACTGTCGTGAGTTCATTGGATTTGCAAATATGATAACAGATGCAAGAATGGTGAAAAATTTTCTAGTAGTGGTGATGATAGAACACGGTAGTGGTCCAAATGATGTCACGGTGATAAATATGAACACCTGGAAATATAAGCAAGAAATATCTGAATATTACCACTTTTAAATGAATTGTGGTTTGAGCATAGTCAGGCCAATGGCATGGTGTTTTCTCAAATCAAAGTCTGAATTGTAGATTGAGGAAAGCAAACTAAGCATGGCCTGACCAGTCTGCATGTCTGCATATCCACACTTGAGGCAAAACACGGCAAAACCAACAAAGTGGCGTGTATGGCCAGCAAAGACTCAGATCAGCCTGGGCTTCTGCCCTGTCCTATAAGAGTCTTTGCTGTCAGCATGGAGATAGCTTAGACCCTTAGCAATGCTTTAAGTGCACAGTGAAGACTCTGATGAGACTGGGCCCATGCTGATCTAAGTCTTCACTAGGCACACATGCCACTATGTTGGTTTTATCGTGTCACTAGGCACACATGCCACTATGTTGGTTTTATCGTGTCACTAGGCACACATGCCACTAAGTCTTCACTAAGCATATGTTGTGAACCCTCATTAGAACCGTCTCAGCGGTTCTAATGAGGGTTCACAACATATGCTTTTATGGAGAAATATTAAAAATCATCTCTAAATTATTCATTTTACCCCTTCTTATCTGGAGCTAAGCTTTTGTCTCTAACACCTCACCGTATCAAGTTTCCTTTAATAGCTTTATAACACTGTATATATCATGGACTCAAACTTTCAAAGTAAGTAATAGTGATACCATGGTTTGTCCGCCTGTTGAAGGAGATAATACACAAGCTTTAGCGAGTGAATTATCTCCTCATACAGGTGGACAAACCATGGTATCACTACTTTATACCCCTCTTATCATGTGGACCTTGCTCATTGCAAAATATTTTGTGCTGAAGCTAGCATTTCCTAGTAAGGGTGGGATAATTTAATTTTAATCCTTGCAAAACATCCATTTATAAATTTCCACTTCAAGGCAGCGCTAGCTAAATGTCTGCAATTTTTTTTTCTATTTTTGTTTTTTTCTCTAATCGATTTCTGTTTTGTCAACATGGTAGGACAAAACCCAACAATATGATGGAGTAGGAAATATCACATTAATTGTTCATTTAGTATGTTCAATTGGACAGTAACTGTCATTCATAAACATTACCATTCAAATAGTGCCAATGTTTTTTTTTTGGGGGGGGGGGGGGGTTATGAAAAACAGCTTCCAATTTGTTGAAAAATCCTGGCTTCAAACAGTCACTTGCACATGTATATATGAAAAGAGGTACAATGAATAAAAGCAAGAGCCATTTTTTCTTTAGCCCTATTAAACAGAGCATTAGACTGAGCTGGTTTTGCTGATTCAAGGCTAATGGATGCATACAGAAACCACCTACAAAAGGTGGCTCTTATAAGAGGTCAAAACGTGTGTTAAGAAAACATCCCCAAATGAACTGTGACAAAATAAAACCAACAAAGGGAAGACTCAGATCAGCCTAGGTATCTGACAAGTATGATCAGAGCCTTTGCAGTGCCTTTAAAGGATAGCTATGGGTCTTAACTACCTCCATGATGACAGTGAAGACTATGATCAGACTAGGTGGATGCCCTGGCTGACTGGAGTCTTTGCTTGGGCACATGCAGAGTTGTTTGTTTTATTGTGTCATGACTCAAATTACCCTCAAAACCCACCTTATCTGGAACTCACTCTATTATTAAAGAATGAATTTCATTTTTCTTATGTTTATGGGAGTGTAAACTACACTGGGTCATGTGCAAAGTTTACATGAACCCCTTCGGGTTTCATGTAAACTTTGCTAGTGACCCCATTTAGTTTACATTTCAGGTTTCATGTAAACTTTGCTAGTGACCCCATGTAGTTAAAACTTCCATAAACATCAGGTGTAAACTACATTAGTCATATGCAAAGTTTACATGAGCCCCTTCAATTTCATGTAAACTTTGCTAGTGATCAATTGTTGTTTACACTTTGATAAACATCAGAAAAAATAAATTCATTGCTTATATTTAAATTTGTTTTAATCAAAACCTTGATTAAAAATCTTATGTAAGCGCTAAAATTGAAACAGTAAAATATTTACATGCAGTTTTTCTGCTAACAGAGAACAACGTCAGTGAGGTCATGACGTCATTGACGTCCAATAAGATTGTAGGGAGCCATGGTTTATTTTGTGACTTCATGTGGCTCAATGTAATTATTGGAATGTGAACTACATTACGGTCAAATGGTTTACTACAGGGAGTTTTAGCAAATACACCAAGAATGTAAATGTACTCAAATAATCAAACAACTTACTTGTCCTATGGCACTGGCTATACCAAATGAGACCATTTTTATAAGTACACTAGGATACCTCTGTATAAAACCCAGCACTTGTATCACTTCACCAGAGGCTGTTGTAGCTACAATGATAAAGAAGAATTCAGTCAGAAAATTAAATAAAAAATACCGTGTTAATCCTATTGAGTGCCCAAGGGGTGTTGCATTTTACGAAAGGAGGGAGTTATTTAGAGCCTCAAGTGTAGTAAATCAGTCACTGCTAAAATACCTCTAATAAGCTTTATAAAGGTAATGGGTATATTTTCAGAGGAAGCAAGTCTATTATTTTTTGCCTCCCTTCTCAGTAGGGGTCAACTCTTAAAGGGAAGAATTTCAGGAGCAAATTCTTTCCTTTAAAAGTAGACCCAATATCAATGAGCTACCTCATCCAGAGAAGTAAACAAGAATTTATGCAATTTAACATATAAAATTATTTTCAGAAAAGAGGTAGGAAGCGTTTATTAGAGCAGGGGCATTTAATAGGATTAATATGGTAGATTTTTTGGTAGTTCTAAAGGGGAAAACCCCACCACAGCAGAATTGTACAAGACTGATTAGGACATAAAGGGTCATTCTAGATGGGGAATGCATGTTTCATAATACAGTACAAATATATATTTTTTTTCGAATATGACACCCAACATACAGACATAGTGACTAGCAAACAACACCTTCATCTAATACATGTACATTGCACAGGTCTATAGAATGTTCTGCAAACAACTGTTTTGTCACATATGAACCTAATAGCTGGCACCATTGCCAAAATTATGACATCATATCATGCTTTCTTACTGTTGAATGATGTCACGTATCTCGTGGGGGAAAAGAGCATGGATACCTTAATGACCCTAGATATTCAGACACACAGGTCTGAGCAAACATTGTAGACCCGGATCAAACTGCTCTTTCAGGGTCTACAACGTTTGCCATTCACTAATCATCATTTGGATGCATTAACGTGTGTAAAATCCACTTTCTAAGAAGTTTGGAACAATAACTGTCAAACTTTTGGGTGTCTGAAATTTTAGGTCGTTACAGTAAGTCAGACACAGATGTGTGCTCAAGTTAACATTAGTGTCAGTATAATTTGTCTGTACTCTAGAAAAATGGAGAAGTTGAAGAAAACATATTTTCCTGCAAATTTATTTGCTAAAACCAAAGAAGTTCTATCCTATCAGCAGTTTGTTGACTGATTGTTGATCAGAGGTTGCTGGTGTGATTCAAGTACAGGCCAGCTCTAAGACCAGGTTCAAATCCCGCTGAAGGAAGGATTCTTTCCAACCATAAACAGACTAGCTCCAATGCATACAGCCTTTCATTTTAATCTTTCCATTGACTCAATAAAACAGAAATACTCTTGAAAGGGCTGTAAAAACCAAAGTCATCCATTCATCCCAAATCGAGGTTCTTCTCTAGCTTCTGGATTATTTTCATCCTGATCATCTCACAAACTCCCCCACTGGCCCCAAAATGTTGATATATTAATGAAAGAGCAGTTCTCTGGGCCCAGTTGTTCAAAGCATTGTTAGCCTAACAAGCTCGTTAAAAGCTCAACTCACTAGGTGTTTTATGACTTTATAGCCTTTTTTTTTGCTGAAAAGTTTGAGACGCTTTTGCAAGACAGAATTATTCTGTCTAGAGGCGCCCCTTTTGTCAGTCCATCTAGAGTTAATGATACCAGCTGAAGAAAACAAAATCATGCAAGGCAAGGCAAAAGCGTCTCACATTTTTTCAACAAAAAATATTGCCGTATTTGAGATATCAACCTTTAAAATTTTAAAGGAATGTTAACTAACGATGTTGTTAGTGTTGAACAACTGGACCCTGCTTGGTAGATCATTACAATTCCTTCTAACAGGACTTTTGGGAAGTGGCTACGCACTGCCATAGAAATACTGGTCTTCCTTCACAACTAGAGGCGTCTTTTCAAGAAAAGAGAAGATTTTTTTTTAACTTTTAAGAGCAGCCCAGACTACAGACGGGATTCACCAACTAGGGTAGTAGGTACTATACAGCAGAAGTTGTCTCCGGATTGAAAATCATGGCTAAATCATGATGACATATCACTATCCATTATCTGTCATGTTTTTCTGCCAGTTTTGCAAAGGGGAACAACTTTTGTGACTTCCTGTTTGCTTCCCTGAAAGACGAATATCTTCCAGAAGGGGGACTCCTCTTAAAGGAGCAAATTCTTTTCCTTTAAGAGTTGACCCCCTATGAGAAGGGAGTCAAAAATGGAAATGGGTGTTTCCCCTAAAAATAATTTCCAATTATTTCAACAAACTGCCTGCTTGCACGGGCAGATCCTAACACCTAAGCTTCAAATCAAGTTCTCACCTATAGCTAACCAGAGGACTGACCACAGATTGACATGTAACATCATTTGGTAAGCCCCTGTCTTATATTCTGACCTCATTCTGTCTTGAGAAGCCCCTGTCAGTCCATCAAGAGTTAATGATACCAGCTGAAAAACAAAATTATCAACTTCAATAATTATTTCAATACTTTGTTTTTAACATACAGTCAAACCTGTCTTAAGGGGTCACTCAAGGGAAGGACAAAATTTGGTGCTTAAGACAGGTGACCCATTAATACAGGTTCATTTACAGTGTATTTTGGTCCGAGGGACCAAGAAAAAGTGGCAGCATAAGGCAGGTGATCCCTTAATAGAGGCGACCACATAAGCAGGTTTGACTATAGCCTACCAGTTTTTCTCTATTGTAAAAACATTATTTTAGGCTTAACTTTATGGATTTTAATCTCAGTCACAACAAGAAATGTTACAGTGTGTAACAAATGCCCCCGAAGGCCCCTTAAACTGACCTTTGAGTCCTGGTTGCGACCTTGACCTTCAGTGTGGAACCTGAGTCTTGCACATGACATACATTCTCATTTATTTTACTTTTCTGTTATGTTTAAATGCACTTTGGAAGTTTAAGAGAATTCATGGGGACTTAATTCAACCACTGACCAAACTGTGTTGTGTCCTTGACATTGGATACTGGAACCTAAATGTCACACCTTACATAACTTATCATAATACTTTACTTTTCTTTACGTTACCATTTTATCATGCTTAACCTTTCAGTGAAATTTGATGAAATTGGCCTCAGCAGTTTTGAGCCACTTCAGAGACATGATTTAACCTCTGAGCCCTGACTGTGGCCCTGACCTTGGGCAACAAAAGCATAATTTGTTTGTGATTTTTACCTTTTCATGAAAATTAATGAAGTTTGATTCAGTAGTTTTTAAGTAATTGAGAATAAATGACTTGACCTTTGGCCTCTGGCTATGACCTTGACCTTGGATGTGGAAACATATGTCTTGTGAATGGAAAATCTTCTCAGTAAGCTTTATCTTTCTGTAATGTTTGCTTTGGTACTTTTTTGAGTAATTGCTGAGACATGATTTTACCTCTGACCCCAGATTGTGACCTTGACCTTGGATGTGGGATCATAAATATTGTGTATAACACACCTTCTCACTACTTTCTGTGAAGTTTGATGAAAGTGGCTTCAGCAGGTTTCAAGTTATCACAGAGGCAAGAGTTGACCTTTTACCCCTGATTGTGGCCATGACCTTGAACATGGTAACCTAAATCTTATGTGTGACACACCTTCTCATTATGCTTAATCTTTCTGTGAAGTTTCATTCAATTTGCTTCAGTAGTTTATAAGTTATCAACGACACACAATTTGACCTCTGACCCAACTATGTCCTTGACCTTGGGTGTAGGGATCTTAGTTTGTGTGCGATACAACTTCTCATTATGCTTTATCTATCTGTGAAGTTTCATCAAATTTGCTTCCGTAGTTTTAAAGTTATCGCTGAGACACAATTTTGAGACACAATTTGACCTCTGACCCAATTGTGGCCTTGACCTTGGGCATAGTGATCTATGTCTTGTGCGCACATAACCTTCACATTATGCTTTATCTATCTGTGAAGTGTTGTCAAATTTGCTTCAGAAAGTTTTAAAGTTATAGCTGAGACACGATTTGTAAAGGACAGATGGAGAGACGGAAGGACTGACGGACGGACGGACAGTGCGATTTTAATATGCCACCCGAAGTTCCTTCGGGGGCATAAAAATTCCACAAAACACAGTGTCTCCCCTGTCTGTGCATTGTCACAAAACAGATTGAAACCAGAAAACTTGATACCTATTTTATGCTCCCACAGCCCCAGACACTGGAAAAGTAATATCTCTGTCTCGCTTATGCTAGTCACAGGCAAGACAAATAGAATCAATCATGGGTCTCTGATGCGGACAGGGAAATCCCAACCCGAGGGCACGTGGGGTGTGTCGGAAACGAGGCTTGCCTCGTTTCCGACACACCCCATGTGCCCTCGGGTTGGGATTTCCCTGTCCGCATCGGAGACCCATGATTGATTATTTTTCTTACCTACGATAATATTTACTTCAAACTGAACGGGGAACTAAAATGCCTATTTCATGCGAACCTGTACAAGAGTAAGTAGTACAACCGTGTCACCCTCATGGCTGCTGTAGTGAACAGACAAGTAAACAAGAGGGCCATGAGGCCCTGAATCGCTCACCTGAACAATTGGCAAGGTGGCTTATACTTATCATGTCTGAAATTGTCAAAATATGAGTTTTGGGTCAAAAGTCAAAGAATGACCATGACCACTTGTACTCATAAATCTTCATGTACTCATTAGACAACCATATATACCATTTTTAGGCCAAAATCTCCAAAACTTTCCATGAAATCTTATGTTCTAGCATTTTCCCATATTTGACCATGCCGCAAAAAAGGTCAAGGTAAACCCAAGGTCACCATTTGAACAGTCTTGGTGGTACTCTAGTACTCCACGCTATTCACCAAGTTTCAGGGCCATAGGTGTATTGGTTCTGGGGAAGAAAAATATTAAAGATTAATCCCGTAAGTGGTAATGGCGGCCAAGCTGGTCATGCGACCTGGACCGTTTGAACAAATTTTCATTCAATCAACCCCTGGAGGCTCTATATGAAATGTGTTCACAATTGGCCCTTTGGCTTTTGAGGAAATGGTTGAAAATGTCAAAATATGAGCAATCTGGATCAAAGGTAAAAAAAAGACCTTGACCTTTTGTACTCATAATTCTTCATGAACTCATAAAGACAACTGTATATACCAATTTTTTAGGTCAAAATCTTCAAAACTTTCCATGAAATCTTATGTTCTACCATTTTCCCATATTTGACCTTGCTGCAAAAGGTCAAGGTCAACACAAGGTCATAATTTGAACAATCTTGATAGTACTCAAGTACCCAATGCTACTTACAAAGTTTCAAGGCCATCGGTCAATTTGTTCTGGAGAAGAAGATTTTTAAAGGTATTTACCATATATGGGCGTGGCGGCCATGTTGGTCATGTCTCCAGGACCGTTAGAAAATATTTTCATTCCATCAACCCCTCGAGGCTCTATATGAAATTTGGTTTCAATTGGCCCAGTGGTTTTAGAGCAGATTGTTTGAAATTGTCAAAATTTGAGATTTCTGGGTCAAAGGTCAAAGAATGACCTTGACCTTTTGTACTCAAAAATCTTCATGTACTCATTAAGATGATTCTGTGTACCAATTTTTAGGTCAAAATCTTCAAAACTTTCCATGAAATCTCATGTTCTAGCATTTTCCCATATTTGACCTTGCCGTAAAAAAGGTCAAGGTCAACCCAGGGTCATAATTTGAACAATCTTGATAGTACTTGAGTACCCAATGCTACATACCGAGTTTCAAGGCCATCGGTCTACTGGTTCTGGAGAAGAAGATTTTTAAAGGTTTTTACCATATATGGGCGTGGTGGCCATGTTGGTCATGTGACCTGGACCGTATGCACAAATTTTCATTCCCTCAACCCCTGGAGGATCTATATGAAATTTGGTTACAATTGGCCTAGTGGTTTTTGAGGAGATTGTTTGATATTGTCAAAATATGAGAGTTCTGGGTCAAAGGTCAAAGAATGACCTTGACCTCTTGTACTCATAAATCTTCATGTAGTCATAAAGATGATTGTATGTACCAATTTTTAGGCCAAAATCTTCAACAATTTCCAAGATATCTTATGTTGCAGCATTTTGCCATATAAAAGCATGAGTAAGCAAATTTGACCTTACCGTAAAAAAGGTCAAGGTCAACCCAAGGTCATAATTTGAACAATCTTGGTAGTACTTGTGTACCCGATGCTACATACCAAGTTTCAAGACCATCGACCTATTGGTTCTGGAGAAGAAGATTTTTTCAGGTTTTTACCATATATGGGCATGGCGGCCATGTTGGTCATGTGACCAGGACTGTTTGAACAACTTTTCGTTCCTAAGGTCCCAGGAGGCTCTATATGAAATTTGGTTACAATCGGCCCAGCGGTTTCAGAGGAGAAGTCGTTTGAAATTGTGGACGGACGGACGACGGACGGACGACGGACGACGGACGAGGGAGCCTTACCATCCTATAAGCTCCCCCGGAGCCTCTGGCTCAGGTGAGCTAAAAAAAATAGGTCCTTGACAAATCCGCATTTTTAGATTTTCTATTTGAAATTTATATTAAAGAACAAAATTTGTATTGAGACGACTACAGAAAGCGCGTGTATGGCGTTAATTCTGACGTAACGTCAACGTCATTTCAAACGTCAGTTGGTAACGTTTTCATAATGGCGGCCTCCTCGACAGTGTTTGTCACGGTGAAAAATTTACTATTTTGGATCTCTTTCCACCTTAAGACCTTGAAACAGGCTATAATGAGATTATAAAGAATGAATAACCTTTCTTGGGTTGGATTTTATCGATGTGGGAATTCATTCCTATGAAAGAATAATGCATAAAGTATGGAATCGCCGATCCGGGCGCACCGTATTTCAGTGAGCGCGTAGTGGTACACAGAATTCAAGCTCGTGTGAGCTGTCCCAGCCCATGGGCAAGACAGAATTTTCCAGCACCGCTAAAAATATAACAAACTCTGTCTCGTAGGTAAGAAAATAAATGACATCTAAAATTCAAAGCCAGTACACCATCAATAAGTAATTTCCCTTCAGAATATGAACTCATCAAATTTCAATGAGATGCTTGAATTTCCTGCTACAGGAGGAAGCTTGCATAACCTTTGTTTCTGGCTAGGAAACTGTACAGTAGAAATTCATTAGAAGTTGTTAACAGCGTTCTTACCAGCAATATCTCTCCCACACCAATAATAGGTTTATCTTCCGACACTGTCGATTTTTGTTGGTCTTTATATAAGAAGAGAGAAACTCCTAAACAGATCATGAGTATAAAGAGAAATTTTGCGGTGGGGTATCTCTTCTTGGCCAGCAGTATACCTAGAATCATCACTGGAATAGGTTTTGCTGACTTTCCTAATACCTACAATGGAAGAGAAAAGAAGAGATAGCTGTTACTGAAACTTTTCAGGATAAAGACTTGACATCTGAGATGCTCTCCGAGAAAAGGTGACCTACATAGAGCTCTAGATAAGAGGGAGTAATTGGTGATAGTGAGAAACAATTTTTGTTAATTCTGTATAAAAACATACATTGTGACCCCTCATCTGTACCGTCTCGAGACAGTTCAGATGACAGGTCACAACATATGGCTTCAATCAAGATGGGTTAGATGAGGGGTCAAAACATATAGTTCCAATGAGAAATAACAAAAATTATACATCAGTATCACCAAATAACTCCCTCTTAACTAGAGCTCTATCCGAGAAAAGGTGACGTACAGCAAATGTTCTAAAATTCAGAACACCAATGTCTCTTAAAAAATACCTTTTCACACCTATTTCTTAACGTGGATGGGTACACCTCCAGAGGAAACACCATTTTCTTCTCTGCCTCCCTTCTAATTGGGTATTGGGTATCAAATCTTGATTATTTTGTTGCTTAACGTCCATGGTAAACAGCTAAGGTCATGTCGGGACGGTCAGTTAACCTAACCACACTATTCCTGGGCAGGCTTAGACCTCCTAAGCTGTTAACCAGTACTAGGTGCACATACTTTCGCCAGTAACTGACAACTGCCCTTCTTGAATCAGCGGAAGGAGAAATGAAAGTTTGTGGCCAGACCAGGTATCGAACCAAGGACCTCTGACTTATGAGTCAGGTGCCCTACCGATTGCGCTACGCAACCTGGCGTATCAATCTTGAAAGAATTTGCTACCCTAGGAGCAAATTATTTCCTTTAAGAGTACAACCTAACGTTTTGTTGTCCAGGAAAGCAAAAGGAAGTGACAGTTGTTCCTTTGTAAAAAGGCAGATAAAACCAAAGAGTATCCATGCATCTTAACAAACAAGACCTGTTGCAAGACATTATAGCTCACATATATGTGTGTCTGCCCATCACATGGAAAACTTTAACCTAAACTTTAACATTAGAGTGGCATGCCAAGTTCTACATCTCTGTGAACCTCAGGCTGTGTGTAAGAGGTCTTCTTGTACTTTTGTACAAGGGAGCTAACACAATTTGGAATGCTGTTAGAAAAGATGGCAACTTAGAGATCATACAGCTTTGTCTTAGTAGCAAACTTTCTGTAACTGTAGAAAAGCTAGTAGTGTAATAGTGTTTACAAATGTTGCTGTCAACATGAATACACAAACTTATAAATAGTAACAAAATGTAAAGACACTGCAGTAACACTGAAATGAGACTTTGAAATGTGTTTCATGTGGATCTCAAACTACACTAACTGCTTAATTTGGATACTTATATATAGGGTCACTTGTGTTGAGGGTGTTATACAAACTTGCTAAAGAACACCATTTTATGTTATACCTGTGTTGGATAGCTGACATACTGCAAGGCTTGATTACTGGCCAACATGGCTCCTAGGTATGTGATCGAACAAACAGCATAATACTTTCTTGGTGTTGTGTCTGACTCCCTGGCAAATAACATCATCGCTGAAACAATGACAGGCAGAAGCATATTAGATTATCTGTTTATGATTCAAAATCCCTCAGGCCTATACTTAAGGACAAAAGTTCTGCACGGACGTTAATTTAACATCTGTGCAGAACTTTTGTCCTGAAGTATATATGTAACCAATTTATGCACAATGGACTATTCTATCCCTATCAAATAGATGAGTCCTTTTGCCAAGCACAGGGTGTCTGGTTAAGTTTATCATTATCATTTTTATTGTATCTTAAGGAGATATACCCGTTTGTCTTATGTAAATAGTGTAGACCCTGATCAGATGCCGCATTTCGCAGCCTCTGATCTGGGTCTGCACTCTTTGCCAGTGTCCCTCTTATGGGATGCTAGCATAGATGGGATAAGCAGGATAAAAGTGGTTTGATTAAAAAGAAACAATAAGTTGGCAGAAATTACACTAAAAATTCCGAGTACTTGTTTTTTACGGTATATGGATGCTCATTCTGATCAAAGTCTTCAATGAGTCTCAGACCATGCATACCATGAAAATATGGCTTTCTCTGTCTCAGTAGACTGTAAAATCTCTAAAAGTTGGGACCGGACACCTCAATTACCGTAACTGTCAAAAAAAGTACCAGTAATATAAAGCAGTAATACCGTATTAAAAATGGCATTAAATACTTGCAGTAGATTTTCTTCCTAATAAGCACACATTTCAAAGAAATATTAGATATAGAATTTAATGTTTTAAAGATCAAGAGAAGAGCTGCTTATAGTCATGAAGGATGGCGAAGCTTTGTAAGTGAAAACTGAAAGAGAACTATAGTGTTTTCAGCACTTGTGAACAAGCAATCAAAGGAATAAACGAGTAAAAATATGTGCACTATATATAATCATGAGCCTCAGAAATTCTCATGGTGTGTGCTTATTATAAGGTCAGATATGGTAGATCCAAAAGATGTAGATGGAATGGCTAAGGATGTATCCCCTTGATAAGGGTCTGTACTGTTTGCTCAGCCCTATCTGCCCCAATACTAGCAGGTTTTATGGTAAATTCTGCCAATATAAGATGTTTCACTTTAATTAAAGCATATCCGATATCACTGAATCGTCTGAATGGTTGGTGTAACATCTGCTATAGGTATCTCACAATCAAATAATAATTGAATAAGAAATGTTGCCTTGTGGAGCTCTGAATGCTTCTATTTATAAACTAATTTATTTTTAACAAGACCTGTCAGCGGGACAGGATAGCTCGCCTGACAGCGCCTTGCCCACCACCTAAAAAACTTTAACGAAAACTTTATCATCATTTTGTTAACATCGACGACGCCTCTGCCGCCGCCGATGCCAATGCCGCCGCCGATGCCAATGCCAGGGGTAGTAAAATAGCTCTTCCTGAACTTCATTCAGGCGAGCTTAAAATATCTTACCTCCTTTAGCAAATGCCGAGTTAATGATGGTCTGCAACAGCACCAGTGACATGACATAACGAAACTTCTCACTTTTCTCTCCTTCACCATATTTCCCTTTGGTTCTGGAAGTGGAAAATATGCAGTATTTAAGAAGCGGTAACAGGGATAGGTCAGGGTAATTTTCCAAATGTCTCCAAAACAAAAAAAATTTTCCAAATGTCTCCATAAAAATAATAAGTTGTGACCTTTTATTTGAACCAGCTCACTCAGACAGCTCTAATGAGAATTCACAACTTAAGTTTAAACTGAGGAAAAAAGATAATTTATCTCAGAATTATCCCCAGAATCTCCCAGCCGATCCTTATCTGGAGCTCTCAAATAAGGTCACAAAATATGGGCATTTTAAAAAATGGATCATCAGCACTACTTCCTGCTTATGAAAGCATCATACTCCTTTACAGAGCTCCAGATAAGAAGGAGTAACAGGGATAATTTAGGGATAATTTTTCCATATTTCTCCATAATAATATATATTGTGACCCTCATTAGAACTGAGACAGTTCTAATGAGGGGTCACAACATATATTTTCATTGAGAAGTAAGAAAAAATTTCTTTGAACTATTCACAATACCCCCTCTTACCTGAAGCTCTGGTCCTTTTAATGAAGGTTCCAAGTGAGTTGCCCTTCTCAAGGCCTATACAATGTAAATAGCATTCTTGAAAAAAAGCTAGGACAAAAAGTAGTGAATTTTGATGGTCTAAAGCAAATTTTGGTGGAATTTGCAGGGCACTTTTTAACCAAAAGGTGAAAATTGCATTCACTGCAGAGGAGACCTTTATCAGAAGAAAATAACTGTACTCTGCGTAAGATATTGGTTTGGTTACCATTAATAAAAGGGAGCTAACTCTGACAAAAGTATTTTGCTTTTTTGCTTTACTGGTTGGTGAATCCCTTCTCCACTATCAGCAGTTCTTGGTAGAACAGATTCAGTCTCTTGAAAGGGCAAACTCCCTTTTAGAGATGGGGCTGTAGCTTTTATATGCAACCTCTAGCAAGGTAGCCAAGATCACCAGCTTCAGACCATCCCAGCACCTAATGATAATGTTTCAGTCAAAAGGTCCAGAGTTTTAATTCCTTGGCAAATGACCAGAAAAACAATACCAGATCACAACCTTTATAACACTTATAGCATCAAAATGAAAATAGTTAAATTCACAAAGAGTGTTGATCCAAAAAGAGGGGGCTTGTGATGAGGAACCTCATCTGGATCTACATTATTAATGAGCCGTGACACGAGAAAACCAACAAAGTGGACGTGCGGCCAGTGCAGACTCCGATCAGCCTGGACATCCGACAAGTTTCTACAGACTCTTTGCTAAGTGCCTTAAGGGCAGCTTAGGGACTGAGCTACCTCCATGCGGACAGCGAAGACTCTGATCAGACTGGGTGGATGCCCAGGCTGATCTGAGTCTGCGATGGGCGCACAACCACATTGTTGGTTTTGTCGTGTCGCGGCTCATTTGTCCTCTAGTCTTTGAATTCTCAATATGATATGTATAAAAAAGCTTGGACAAAGCAGATGTCAATTTCATAAATTGCTTTTTTTTTTTTTTTTTTGGTGCTTTAATGGATAAATACCATGTAATAGAATAACTGATTAATAAAATTAATTGGTTTTCATCAAAATGAAACAGATGGCAGAAGTCAACCAGACATAATTATAAAAACATAGAGGATGGGTGATGCATAAATGATAGAAGAGGATTTGAGAATAAATTTTCTATTTCAAAGCCAAAACATTAACTAAACCCACTTTTTATATTCAAGTTCAAGTTTTATCAAAGCAGTTTGAGCTCATAGCCATACAGCTTATATTATATTTTATGTTACATACTGTTAATGATTTGATAGTGGCCCCAAGGGAAGGAAACTGCATGAAAGGAAATTTGAAGAAATGAGCTGTGACACGTCAAACCAACAAAGTGGCATGCATGCCCAGCAAAGACTCAGATCAGCCCGGGCATTCGCCCAGTCTGATTGCAGTCCTTGCTGTGTGCTTAAAGGGTAGCTAAGGGTCTAAGGTAGTTCCATGCAGATAGCAAAGACTCTGATCAGACTGGGCAGGTGCCCAGGCTGATCTGAGTCTTTGCTGGGCACACAGGCCACTTAGTTGGTTTTGTTGTGTCAAGGCTCATTAATGTTTTTTTCTTTATACACATCTTGCGTCCATTGCATACAACCATAACATTACTATCATGTATTTAAGGTGTAGCTCAACAACTCCACGTTTTTTCCCAAATATTTTTTTCAAAGTTAGCAACTTTTGTGATTTCTTTAATCCTTCCCTGAACAATAAAGCCCTTCACAAAAGACCTTAAATAATGACAGCATGATTACATACTCTCAGTGCTTCTTTTCTAAAGAATGTGTTCAAAACCAACAAAATTGTAAAGCAAGACTTGAAGAATTTCCTGGGTTTCCCCGTTCAAAATGATGTAAGAACACATGTTTAAAAATTGACCAACTTTGAATGGCTAATGGATGACTTGTGATTTTACTTCCTTTTCAACAGTATTTCAGTTTTATCAGGATGATGGGATGGTGATAATGAAAGGCTGTGTGCAATGGAACCCCATTTACGGTTGACCAACATTGAAGAGGAAGGTAAAAATGAAAGGGACAGAGTTCCCCTGGAAGTGAACCCAATCACCTTAATAATCTTATCTAGAGCAGGCATGCCTGAGCAGAGTGTGAACCTAGACCAGACTGCTCTCTAGTAGAGCTGATCAGGGTCTGTAATGTTTGCCAACAGTTTTCAAAAAAAAAATCTTGACAACATTATTACCCTGAATTGCTTAAGTATAGGGAGACCTAAAACCATTAATTTTCTATTTGTCTGAAATGGAAATTTAATGGTTTTTAGATATCCCAATATTTAAGCACATTAAGGTAAATGCCCGCCCCAAATGTTTGTGGCAAATCGAGGTCAGACAAGTATAAGCAGCCCAAGAGAAGTAAAAATTTTGTGTACGTTTGCTTATTTTTTTCATTATACATTGTAAGTACTTAAAACTTTGACAAAACTGACCAAACATCCAATAATAATGAAACTTTCCATGAAAAACAAAAACAACTTCTCCTCAAAATTTTGCCTCTTTAAAAGCATACCGTAGCTCCAGATAAGATGGGTTTTTTGAGAATTAGGAGACAATTTTCCTTATTTCTCAATGGAAACGAATGATGTGATCCCTCATTAGAACCATCTAAGCAAGATGGTTCTAATGAGGAGCCATAACATATGTTTTCATGGAAAAATAAGGAATACCATAATCTAAATTATCCGTTACACCTTCTTATCTGGAGCACTGATTTTTATCCTCAAAATTTTGCCATAATGTTATAAAATCACCATCTGACTAAAGAAATTTCCAGTCAACATACATGTTTTCCTGTAATAATCCAAGAATGAAATGACAAATAAACACTCCTAAAGCACATATCATAAAAAGTCGCCTTCGCTTCAATCTAAATTCATGTTCATATTCTTCTTCATTAAATTCTGTCTGCACCACAGTATCATTTACATGTACATGGTGATTTTCTCCTCTTAAGGAATCAGCTTTCACTGTAATACCACTGACTTCTCCCATGTTATGAAAAATAATGAGTGAAACAGCTGAAAGCTGAATAACTGTGTTCATTTATCAATAGAAAACCTGCCTTACTTCCTTTTTTTTATTTTATTTTCTCCTTTTTCTCAAAATTCTTGTCTTTATCATCTTTAAAACAGTGTTCTTTAACTTTCAAACCGTGTAAGCCCAATCTAGTTCCGCCTGCACTGTTTACCAAGGTCATATTTTATGGGGTGTAACGTGTAGGATTAATATTGGGTTGCAACTTCTGAAAAAAATACGTCTACACTAGATGCACAAATCACACAATTAAAAGCTGTCATGTCTCTGGGTAAGCCCAATAAGCCTGTTTAAATCCATATATGGTCAGGTTTATTTCCTAGGCAAAATGCACATGCCTTGATCAGCCTGCCCACATGGGCAGGCTAATCAAGGTATGTAAAGTTTACTTTGCAGGTCTCAATGTCTACTACAGCTCATTTGATCCTATGCAGAAAGACAAAGTGGAATATGAAAACACAGAAACAATGAAGTATCCATATCTAGCCTAATAAGACAATGAACCAAGGTACTGATCAAACTTCAATGAAGAGCAGGCTGGTCACACACATCAATTTGTAAATTTTGCCAAGAAAAATCAATTTAGATCATTTTCTTTTTTATCACCATGATCAGGGTAAAATCAATAACATACATGATCAGCAGATGTACAAGCAAAATTGATTGACTGACGCATATTGTATATGCTCAGCTGTAATAAGTACAGTGTACCTACGAATTTCATTTTTAACCTTAATAAAAGCACCCCGACACTGCATGATACACCGCCACTGCTGGGCATTGTAACTTATTTTTTGAGATATATAATAGCTAAATAGCCACAGAACTGGGATGTCCTTGCTGTAAATATATATTAATATAAACCACCCAACAATGTGGAGCATTCTGACCAGTGTAAATTTAGATCAGGCTGTAAAGCGGAACTTTGAGCTGAGAGACTCTGTTTCTTATTCTATGGGGTTAAACATATCAGTCTATATAGTATAGGAACTAAAGGTCAAAAAGCATTTTTCAGATCTATCAAGGGGGAATAACTCATTAACTGGAAAGGTAAGAGTGATGGTCCTTTGTCACAATATGTAACCTTTGATGTGAAACATACCTATGAAGTTTCTTTTTTCTTTCTATTTCTTTCTATATTTACTGCTACACCCTCTTTTCATAGTATTATGAGCAGGTGTACTTTTGTACACTCCAGTCCAGAGGAAGAAGCAGAAGCAGAAGCAGTGTTGCAGGATGAAAGCCTACATTCAGATATTCCATATAGTAAAGAACCAACAGATAAAAAAAAATCGTTTTTCAGATCAATCAAGGGCGGATAACTCATGAACTGGAAAGGTCAGAGTGACAGTTCTTAGTCACAATATGAAGCCTTTGATGTGTAACATATCTGCGAAGTTTTATTCAGATATTCCATACAGAAAGGGAACTACAGGTCAAAAACCATTTTTCAGACCTATCAAGGGTGGATAACTCATGAACTGGAAAGGTAAGAGTGATGGTTCTTAGTCACAATACGTAATCGTTGATGTGAAACATATCTGTGAAGTTTCATTCAGATATGAGCCCCGACGCGAGAAAACCAACAAAGTGGTTGTTCGCCCAGCGCAGACTCAGATCAGCCTCGGCATCCGCCTAGTCTGCGCAGAATCTTTCCTAAGCGCCTAAAGAGTAGCTAAGGGTCTCAGCTACCCTTATGCGGACAGCAAAGACTCTGATCAGACTGGGCGGATGCCCAGGCTGATCTGAGTCTGCGCTGGGCGCACAACCACATTGTTGGTTTTCTCGCGTCGCGGCTCATATATTCCATATAGTACTAGAGCAAGTGAGCAGGGGCTCACGTATACCCCCGGCCAGCGCCACCCCCTAATAACACCTTTAATACAAAGCTTTAAAGCAAATGTTAACAAAAAACAACGAGGTAGACAATCTATAACAAACCCAGTGAAAGAGTCTTAGACCTGAAGGTTACATTTAAAATTTGCATAAGCAAAAAAACATACAAAATTAACACAAAGTTTCAACACAAATTTACCAAACATTTCTCTGTGGCCTTGATCTTAAATCAGCAGCAGCATCCAGATGATGTCAATGAATGAGTTTCAACCTAGAAGTAAACCTAGAAGCATATGGTTTTCTTGAAGTATATTCAAACTATAAGCAAAAGAATAATAAAAATATGAATTAACATAAGACTTAAATGCAAAGAGTATACAAATTTCAAAGTATGTGACCTTGACATTAGGTCAGCAGCAGCATCCAGATGATGTCAATTAATCTGTTTCAACCTAGAAGTAAACCTAGTAGCATTGCAAAAGGTCCTATTCAAGTATGTTCGAAATATAAGCATAAAATACAACTTAACACAAAACTTTAACACAAATGGTATACAAATTTCTAAGTATGTGACCTTGACCTTATGCCAGCAGCAGCATCCAGATGAAGCAAACTAATATGTATCTATCCTGTACTAACACTAAGCACACATGAACAAGTTACAATTAATTCCTTCAAAAAAAAAACAGAGCAAAAGCAGAAACTTAACGTAAAACTTTAACGCAGCAATTGTACAAATTTCAAAGTCTGTGACCTTGACCTTAGGCCAGCAGCAGCATCTAGATGATGTAAATTCATCAGTTTCCATCCTCTACTAAAATAATAAGCATGTATGAACAAGTTCCAGTTAACAGAAGCAAAATAAAAAACTTAATTAACGCAAAACTTTAACGCAAATGTTAAATAACGTACGGACGGACGGACAGACGGACGGACGGACAGACGGAAAGACGGACGAACAGACGAACGGACGGAAAGACGAAAACTATATACCCCTCGACATACTTCGTATGCCGGGGGTATAATAAAGGAACTACGGGTAAAAAACATTTTTCAGTTCAATCAAGGGTGGATAACTCATGAACAAGAAAGCTAAGAGTGACGGTTCTTAGTCACAATATGTAACCTCTAATGTGGAACATATCTGTGAAGTTTCATTCAGATATTCCATAGAGTAAAGGAACAACAGGTCAAAAACCTTTTTTCAGACCTATCAAGGGTGGATAACTCACAAACTGGGAAGGCCAGAGTGATGGTCCTTAGTCAGAATATGTAACCTTTGATGTGAAATATATCTGTGAAGTTTCATTCAGATATCATAAACAGTAAAGGAATAACAGGCCAGAAACCATTTTTCCAATACGAAAAAGGGCAGTAACTGTATTAAAAATGGACGGATTTTGCCAATTAACAATCCTATACTACTCATTGCTGATAACAATGTGTATGCAAAATTTGAAAAAATTCCGTCAATAGATACTCAAGTTATCGATCAGAAATGGTGAGCACTGATGGACGGACAGACAGACGGACACCGAAAGGTATAACATTATTACCCCACCACTGAAGTGTGGCGGGGTATAAAAATCACCATTGTAGTAAGCACACACATAGGAACTGAAGCTTGGGCAGATCTGCCTCACAATACTTTGGGGTATACAGGGCCAATACCAGGTGCATATAAAACTGAAATTAATATGACATTTGTGGAGGAATTTCAGTTCTATGTGGCTAAACTATGTGCAAAAAGAATGCTTCTCAAAAACAAACTACCCGGCAGATGAGCTCTCATTTGACCATGTGTGCTAACTGCAGCAAATACAGTAGGTGTCTTTCTCTTGCTCCCTCAGTAAAAATTTATCAAATTTACTGGTACTGTAAATTCAACATTAATTCTAATACACAGTCTTACTCCGATAAACACCCCTCTCCTTTTTCTATAAATAATATTTGTATGCTGACGCATACAAACAAGAATTTCGCGGAATGCTATGTCGCACCTGCCTTGCACTTCCACAGTAGCAAAGATCATAGGGTATAAACCAGTCCGCAAATTTTCACTTCCTCCAGAGACTGTCCATCATATTTGGCTTCCGCTGAGACTGTCTGTGATATCCTATTTCCTGTAGGGACTACATCCTCAAAAAAGAGAGCCTTGGCAGGAAGCAGAATCACACAGACAGTCTCTGTAGGAAGCCATTTATCATGTTCAGAAGTCTCAGCAGGAAATAAGAGATGGTGGACAGTCTCAGCAGATGTCAAATATGATGGAGAGTCTCTGCAGGAAGCGAAAATTGACGGACTGGTTTATATCCTGTGAAGATCAGAGTGAGAAGAAAGTGTAAGCAGCCTTTGATGAATTTATGTATAAAAACTTGAGAGAATAGGATTTATAAGTCAGGAAGGCTATGCAGGAAGGCTATGCAAAATAACTCTGGATGTAAAATTTTCTGAAATCAGCAAAGCATGAAAACTAGGTCAAGGCTAAAAATAACTGCAACATCCCTAGAAGAAACTATATGCCATGTTTGATGACTAGGCATTTGAGTTTGAAAGAAACAGACTTAAATGTTGGGGTTGAATTTCACAAAGTCAGGACAGCATGCAATATAGGTCAAGAGTAGAAATAATTGCAACAACCCTAGAGATCTGATATTTCCAGGTTTGATGACTGAAGGCACTGTAATTAATGACAGACTTAAATGCTTAAGTTGACATGCTTTTGGATGTCAAATTTTACAAAGTCAGCTGAGCATGACATATAGTCAAACATCAAAATAAATGCAACAGTCCTTGGGACCAGTCTAAGAAGAAACTTCACGCCAAGTTTGATGATTTTAGGTATCAAAGTTTAAACGCTAGGGTTGATGTAATGTAGTACATGTATGTAAGATTTTATAAAGTCAACCAAGTTTTACCTTTGACAGACAAACAGAATGACTGACTGACTGACTGACGGATGGAAGGAAAAGTGAGCCCCTATATGGCACCTTACTAAAGAAAAATTTATCAAATTTACTGGTACTGTAAATTCAACATTAATTCTAATACACAGTCTTACTCCGATAAACACCCCTCTCCTTTTTCTATAAATAATATTTGTATGCTGACGCATACAAACAAGAATTTCGCGGAATGCTATGTCGCACCTGCCTTGCACTTCCACAGTAGAAGTACTAAAGAAGGTGCCAGAAAAAAATGCATAATTCCAGACACCAATGTGCTTAAAGTATTAAGACACCTAAAACTGATAAATTTTCCATTTGTCCCAAATGAAAAATTAATTAGTATTAGGTGCCCCTAAATTAAGGCTCATTCCAGTATTCAGACTGCATAGAACATGGCAATTCTCATAATATTTCCTGGAGTATTTCTATAGGTTTTAGTAATTATAGTGTTTGGCTCGTGGTTAATTTGTTTAAACATTCATTCAGGCTTTTAGTAAAAACCTCAACACCCAACTTGCAATGAGATCCTTCCAAAGCATGTAATTGAATATTGTTGAATATTGAATTGGTATGTAGTATTAAGCCTGTTAGTTTGCAACCCATTTTGTACTGGACAAAGGACAGAAAATATACTAATGTAAAACTTGTAAAAATTAAAATGCCTAAAATAATTACAATAATTGTCCAACAAGAGATGTCAACAAACGGCATAGCTCATCTGGACCTTAGAACTATATATACCTCCTAAGGCCTACCGGAGGGGCGAGGGGGGTGGGGTACTTTAGCATGCATACCATCATAAGCGGTCTTTATTCCAGTTTTCGTCACTACCTAAACTATCTAAGTTTTATCACAAGTTTCTTTGTTCTTTTGGAGCATTCATGAAATTGTAACAATAAAACAGAAGGTCCCTACTAAGGATCGCAAAGGTTTTGACCATAAAACCCTTTTCATCCCTGTAACAACATACTTTGAACATGTTGAAGTCAGGTAACACCATGGATTTAACCAATACTCAAATTTAGATATGAGCCGCGACACGAGAAAACCAACAATGTGGCTGTGCGGCCAGTGCAGACTCAGATCAGCCTTGGCATCAAACCAGTCCGATCAGACTCTTCGCTAAGTGCTCAAAGCGTAGCTAAGAGTCTAAGCTACCTCTATGCGGACAGCGAACACTCTGATCAGACTGGGCGGATGCCCAGGCTGATCTGAGTTTTAGCTGGGCGCACAACCACATTGTTGGTTTTCTTATGTCGCGGCTCATATATTTGCCCTTTTGTACTTGATAAACAGCCATTTCTTTGCTATAAAGGTGATAATTTACGGTGTGGTAGCTAACCACGGACGAAAGCTTGATACAGAAATAGTGGTAGTTTGACTAGTTTCCACGGACAATGTGTTTCAAAGTGGATGGTGCATATTTGTGATCACTTTATAAACCACGTTGCAGGAATGGATCAGCCAAGTGTCAGTCGCTATTGCGGAAAAGTATTCCACAGTAGGTCCAGCCGCAAATGACCATGAAAAGGGTCACCAACAGAAGGCCCAGGATAGATGTTGCGGTAAGGCTTTTAGAGTACAGCAAATTTGACTTGCCACAGGTTAGCAGAATTTGGAATTGGAATTCCCTTTGCATTTGTTTCAAGGGTTTGATCATTGCAATTATTCTTATATGGGACCCTCCATTTCAACCTACTGACACACACTGTTATAAAGTGTTATCAACATACTCCATATGATTATCTAGTTTTTGCACACACAACTCGCTATAGCCTTTAAAGTAATCACGGGGACGAAAGTAAAAAATACCTCAGGTGGAGCCTGATACTTGTATATAAGTTAACATATTGTCTCCATCTAATACACATTACATGTATTATAGGGTTTCATCATTCCAAACGGATACCTAGTTATGGAAAGTAAAATATTAAGGAGGCCGACTCTAATTTTTTTCTGAGATACCTGTGCTAGAGAATTTCCTTATATTATAACAGTGTATCAATCAAGACCTTAACTTTAGATAAAAGTAATAAAAACACCACGTCACCGGCACTGGTGACGAATGGGGGTCGATCCAAAAGTAACACCAATTTTACACTTTTTTGCGTTGAGTGTAATGGGAAATTGCGAAAATCTGACACAAATGTGAAAATTAAAATAACTTCTGTGCTAGAGATTTTGGTGTCACTAAGTTATGTAACGTATCTATATAAACTCTGCCGAAACATGAAATAAAAACAGGGGGTCATCGGTCATATAAGATAATGAGGGTCGTTTCAAAAGTAGGAATTAGGGGCAAAACACCATTATTTTATCAAGATTGCAAGCATTTAAAAACATTTTCGCTAGATATGATAGTGCCACTAATAAAGGCGCTGTATCTATAAAGGACTTCACAAATATGAACTGGAAACAGGGCATCAGCGTTCACATAAGAAAATTGGGGTCGTTTCAAAAGTAAGTTTCAAATGCAAAACGCCATTTTTGCACTCCAGCACACAAGAGCAACTGGCCACACATAAGCAGCAGATTCTGTTTGACCTCATCACTCATTCAAGACTGTGATTGTAACTGTACATAAAGTGCTGGTATTTATTTAGCCCTATAATATGTTTTTCAGTTTAAGCAGTTTCTGTTTATTTTACTGCAAGAATACAAGAAGTTTGACAATTTTAACTGATTATCAAAACATTATGGGAGTCTGGCATGTGGTAGTAATGATGGATATAGAGATACCTTGTAAAGGTCACTGTGAAAGATCTTCACACTTTCTATACCATGTGAGCCTGACTGTTTGGTCAATATCACGAAATATAAAATAACTTCTGTGCAAGATTTGATGGTTTCATTAAGGCAGGCAGTGTATCTTAATATGATATCCAAAAACAGGAAATAAAAATAGGGCTCATTATTCATATAAGGAAATGAGGGTCATTTCAAAAGTAAGCATTACATGCAAAACACCATTTTTGTCAAGGTCACAAATATAAGAATAAGTTCTGTGCAGATTTGATGGTGTCGCTTAATTAGGCGGTGTATCTACACATGATCTATGAAAACAGAAAGTAAAAATAGGGGTCATCATTCATATATGGAAACGAGGGTCGTTTCATAAGTTAGCATTACATTTTTTTTTCCTGAAAAACCTGTGCCACAGAATTTCTTTATATTTAACAGTGTATCAATCAATGATTAATGTTTAGGTAAAAGTAATAAAAATGTTATGTCTCCGGCACTGGTGACTAATGGGGGTCGATCCAAAAGTTACAACGTTTTTATGCATTTTATGCATTGAGTGTAATGGAAAATCGCTTAAATATGACACATTTGCGAAAACTGAAATAACTTCAGTGCCAGAAATTTGGTGTCACTGCGATATGTCATGTATCTACATAAGATCTGAAAAAGTGAAATATAAACAGGGGGTTACCGTTTCATATAAGAAAGTGGGGGGTCGTTCAAAAGTAGGAATTAGAAGCAAAACATCATTTTTTTTTGTTCGAGATCGCAAACATTTTATTTTTTTTTTTTTTTTTGCTAGATATGATAGTGGCACTATCATAGGCTATGTATCTATATATGATTTGCAAAAATATAAATTACAAACAGATAATCAGCAGTCATATAAAAAGTGGGGTCATTTCAAAAGTAAGTATAAGATGCAAAACATTTTTATTAAGATCGCAAACATTAAATAAATTGTGTGCTAGATTTGATGGTGTCATTAAGTTATGCGGTGTATCTACATATGATCTGTGAAAACAAGAAATAAAAATAGGGGTCATCGTTCATATAAGGAATCGAGGATCGTTTCAAAAGTTTGCATTACATGTACATGAAAAACACTATTTTTGTCAACATCTCCAACATTAAAGTAACTTCTGTGCTGATATGATGGTTATACTATGAGAGGTGATGAACTATTTATGATCTACGAAAATATGAAATAAAAACAGGCCATAGCGAAAGTTTCATGATTAAAACATGTTCAAAAAATTTTAAAACATGTTTAAACATGTTATTTGGACATGTTTGAACATGTTTTGACAGTGCTATGAGCATGTTAGGAAATGTTTAAACATGTGCGTTAAATGGCGCCATGGTCAAACATGATCAGATATTAACCGTGTTCTGCTGTGCTTGACAATCAGAAGATCCATTGCAAAACACAATTGTCCTACAACACTGCATAATTGTTCAATACCACTGATAAATTAGTTAAATCTTGACCATCTACTCTTGTTGGTAATTGTTCAAAGCAAACTTATTTTCTATTCACAAGAGCGCCTGCAATGCGGATTATGTTTTGTTACAGATAATTTGATTGGATACAATGGAAGTTGCTCGCATCCAATGAAATGGCCTATTTGGAAATTTGATTTATGAATAGGCTGTCAGCCAGTGGTACATTAGGAACAAAGTGGACTTAGTACCCTTGGCTAGAGAAGATGAGCTGGGAGTTCACACAGAAAACGCATTTCATGTTAGGGGCCAGTCATTTATTAACTTATTAACAGGTGGGGGGCCTGGTACATTCATCGGGGGGGGGGGGGGGGGGGGGGGGGGGGGGGGGGGGGGGGGGGGGGGGGGGGGGGGGGGGGGGGGGGATTTTGTTAATGTACTGGGGGAGACAGAAATAAATAAGCCTTGGAGCAGTGGGTGGGGTCATATATTTTTATAGGATCAGTATTCATTTTTAAAAAATGTCTCAGTTTCAGTCAGGCATACAATAGGTTATATGGGGGGGGGGTGAAGGGTAGCTGGGATGGGCTGGGGCTGGGTCATAAACTTTTTCGTCACCTATCTTGGGGGAGGGGGGAAATCTGGCGGGACTGGGGGAGTGTCTACAACATATAAGCAAAAGGAATTCTGTTGATATTTTGGGGGTGTCGGAATTAAAATACATAAGCATTGGGATGGGGAGTAAGGGGGAGGGGGGGGTCATGTATTTTAATAGGCATAAGGGGGGGGGGGGGGGGGGGGAATGGAATGTCAGAATTTTTCCAAAAGTCTTCATTTTTAAAGAGCGTATCAGTTTCAGTCATACATAAAATTAGTTACATGGTGAGTGTGGAGGGTAGCTTGGATGGGGTACGTGGGTTTGGGGGTGGGGGGTCGGGGGAGGGTCATAATTTTTGTTACCTATCTGGGGTGGGGGGATCGGAAAAAATTCAGGTGGGACTTGAGGGGTGGTCTACAACATACATATGTATAAGCAAAAGTCTAATGTCTTCAGACTGCCGGAAAAGAAAAAGCTCTTGATATATTCAAATGAACATGTAGAGCTCTACTGTATCAAACAGTCAAAACAGCAGCTGGCAAATGACGGGACTGGTAAAAATAATGCTGATCTGAATGAAACACCTTCTCCTTGGCCGCGTCCACCTGGAATGTCTTTTCAATCCTTGTCCTGTTGTGATCCACACTTATTTTTCTTCAGGAACTTCTCTTTCCATAGTTGTTTTTTCTACTTTCACTTCGTTGATGACAGCTACCGGAAATGATAACCGGTGACGTAATTGCAGAACGCAGTTGCAAGTACAGTGTGTGGGCATAAAGTAGTTGTAAAATTTATTCTGGTCTATAGTCGACGGTAAGAAACGAAAGAAAGTATCGCGTTGAAAATATCAGGCCGACCTGTCATGCTCACTTTGTGAAAAGAGAAAGTCGTCAGAGCGCCGAATGACGGCAATGCGCAGAACGTTGCGCAATCGAAATTAGAGTCGACCTCCTTAAATTAAGGAAGGGAAAACAACAGTTCTTGTAATAGACATGCCATTTCAACATCATAGACATTGCTATAAAGGTTCATCAAGATAGTTATGGTGCGCACTGCAAGAATAACCTTAAAAATTGCCAGTGTCCATTTAATCAAAGAGCTGTTACTCTGCAAAAATATCAAAGCGTTAGCTCTAAACGGGTTCGTAGAATAACCGAAAAGCACAGAAATACCGAAAAGCACCTGAATAACCGAAAAGCAATTTCTTAAATTAGTTTTAAATGAGAATAATTATTTTAAGTAAGTATTTTCGGGGTCGGAAATCATTGTAGTACTATTTGTTATATTTTTTCAGTTCGGGTGTCATACTATAAAAGCATTGTAACAGAAAAGGGCGATAATAATTTTCAGCATTTCTCCCAGTGCTTTTCGGTTATAACAAGGCACGGGGACTGTCATCTGCTTTATGTAAAAACAAAACTATTCAAATTAGTAAATGATATAGCATGTTTGTGAATAGTCAAAAACAGTGTATTTCATATATATGTACTGAACACACCAATCTTAGACACAGAATTTAGTGGTAAACATGACTAGTTTCAAGTGCTTTTCGGTTATTTGTTAGTGCACTATTTGTGGATTCACATTGTCAATCGTGAAACCAAGACAACTGTAGTCTGTAAAATTACTCTTTTTAATGCATCTTTAACCCATGAAAATAATATATCATATTGATAATTCCTATAAAAACTGATTTTTAAAATTGCTTTTCGGTTATTCAAGTGCTTTCCGGTATTTCTGTGCTTTTCGGTTATTCTATGTACCGGCTCTAAACAATATGCACTACTCCACATCTTAGTCTTACTTTTTAAAGAGTTCAAGCTTTAATGAGTATGGGATTGGAAACAAACACCTTAAAAATAAGTAAAGGATTAAAGCTCCTTTAAAAATCATTCTGCGCTGGTCCACTTCAAAGTCTTACATATAAGAATACTAAGTTTCAGCACAGATGCAAACAGAAGGAGAATTTATCCTGAGACAAACAAGTTTATGGGAGAACAGACAGACGCCTGAACCATACCATCTAATGTCCCGTTTTTCAAACAAATGAGCATGTAAAACCGATCTGCACAAAACTTGTTTGATATTTTGGAGGAGATAGAGGATAAGTTTAAAAGGCAAATCAGTGTTTTGTCGAACTTGTACATGGAAAAACTTCAGTCCACTGTGAGAGACACCTAGCTCAATCCAGCCAAACAAAACATCACATATACATATGTGGGCAGGGTATTGCTGAAAAAAACTTTGGACCTATATCTATCATTGAACCAAACATGAACAGGGATTTTCCTACCTTTCTAGACTTGGATCCAGGGGCTGCTGAATTTCGGGAAAACAACGCAGGAATCATCCAAATTGGGAAAATTTGACTGGATGAAAAAACAAGATCTCCCAAGATCAAACTGGGAAAATTTGACTGGATGAAAAAAACAAGATCTAAATTCAATTAAAATCATAATAATGTAAAGCTTTAACAGGTTGAACTTTGAACTTGCTTTTATTAGAATTACCGGTATGGGTGAATAATTGCTACATATATGTGAATGTTAACATCTGCAACTTTGCTAATTTTTGTCCTATTTTGTGAAATTTTCTCCCAAATGTAGAACTAAATGACGAATTGGGAAATATTCTCTTTATTTGGGGAAATTTTTACTCTAAATTGGGAAAAATAGGGGCCGATATTCTGCCCCAAAGTTGGCCTAGGAAAATCCCTGATTAACCAACTCCATTATGTGGCAGGGAAAATATGAGCTCTTGAAAAAAATTAACTTAACAGAGCTCTAGATAAGAGGGCGTATTTGATGATAATTAAGGATAATTTTTTTTATTTCTCGTCGAAACCATATGTTGTGACCCCTCATCTGAACCGTCTCGTCGAGACGGTTCAGATGAGGGGTCACAACATATGTTTTTATGCAGAATTAACTAGAATTATCCCTAATTATCACCAAATACTCCCTCTTATCTAGAGCTCTGACTTAAGTACTGACGCCGAATGACACTCCAACACTGACACCAATACCGGGGTAGTGCATTAGTCCTTTCTTGACTTTGTCCAGGTGAGCTAAAAATGGAACACTTTGGTTTTAAAATGCTTTATGCACCCAAAAGAAGCAGATAGACTGGCAAACAGTCCAGATGCAGACCACACTGCTCCTTAACAGTGTAGGCAATAATCAGGAGCAGTCTAATCTGGATTTGCACTGTTTGCTCAATTCTACCTGCCCTAATTTAGGGCAGGTAGAGTTGAGCAATCAGTGCAAACCCACATTAGGACAGGTAGAGCTGAGAAAAAAGTGCAAACCCACATCAGACTGCTCCTGATCATGGCCTACACAGTTAAGGAGCAATGTACTAAAACAAAGAATTTTTAACAATAGCAATACCAAATCTGTTATTATTTAGAAGAGCAACCTTGCTACACAAAACTTGAAGTGCTCCAAATAATAAAGGGGTAACAAGGACGGTTTAACAAAAATGTACAATTTAACACAAATTGTAAACAAATTTCTAAGTCTGTGACCTTGACCTTAAGTCAGCAGCAGCATTCAGATGATGCAAACTAATGCATGTATATCAATCCTGTACTAACATTAAGCACCTAGGAACAAAAGAACAAGTTCCAGTTAAGGCTTTCAGAAAGACTGAGCAAAAGCAGTAACTTAACCCAAAACTTTAATGCAGTAATTGTATAAATTTCAAAGTCTGTGACTATCGCCTTTAGCTCAAGTCAGCATCTAGATGGTGCAAACAAATCGGTTTCCATCCTCTGCTAAAATATTAAGCATCTATGAACAAGTTATGGTTAACAGAAGAAAAAATAAAAACACAAAACTTTAGGCAAATGTTAACTTTTGTATGGGCAGAAAAATGAACTAACAGACGAATGGGAAGATGTATGAACTGGCAGAAAGACAAACTATATACCCTTGACATACTTCATCATCATGTACTGGTGGAATAACTATTTGACTATTATCAAATACATACGTTATTTATTTGTTTCAAATAAAAATTATCTGAAATTCAGAAACCCTCGGGCAAAGGTCACAGAATGACCTTCACCTTTGGTACTCATGTGGTTCATCAAATCAATTTGTTGACTGCTTTTTCCAAAGAGACACCGAAGGCTGCAACAGGTTCTGAAATATCCATTGCTTTCACGGTTTTGAACAGAAAAGCCCATAAAATATTTTGCCTTGCCATAAAATAGGTCAAGGTCATCCCAGGGCAGGGACACCATTTGAACAAAATAATTTGAAAATATGGCTGGCCCTGAGTCCCCGATGCTTCATACCAAGTAACAATTTTCAAGGCATTTGGTCAGTTTGTTTATTTTGGCTGCACAAGTATATAAGGGTCAGCATAGAGGGAGAAGTGGAAAAATTTGTCTCTCTGAATGACTTCACCCTATTTTGAGCTGAGGGACAAGTCAAAATAAATAAAACATATAGTAAATTCTAACACAGTGCACCTTTATAGAAGCAATGGAAAGCTTCTGTGTTTTATTCTGCAACAATTCACTGTTTCAGAGCGTTTGAGTCTATACTGACGTAATTTTATGACGTTTGATGGTGTAACGTCTCTTTTTCTTTCTAAAATTGCCATAGAAATGTGTATATATTATTTATCTTAGATACAGTTAATATTAGCAGGAGCATGAACACGCTGGCAGGGAGGCTGGGAGAATTTGAATGATATACTAAGCACAACTTCTAACCGACCACTTGCTTTGTCTTGAACACTGTCGTTTGAAGATGGTATCCGGACATAATTTTCTTATATTCAGTACTCCCAACGTATCATGTGAACATTGTAAAATGTTTGAGCTCAATACCTTTAGAATCGTTTTCCTGGTAGCAGAGGATGCACATGTACCCCCATTTTCGAACTTTGCAAGGATTATGACTGTGGTGGAGAAGATTTTTTAATTGTGACTAAAATTTTGGATTCTGTAGTAAAATAATGCCTTATTATGAATTCAAGTTCATTTAAATATTTTCTAAATATTCGCACAAATCATAAGCATATGCTGACAAGATTCCGAAATGTGGTTCTGTCCCAATCGTGAAATTCTGCTGAAATGTTGCGATTTTCGGAAACAGGGGTACCATTATCTCTCACTTATTCAATGGTATACGGATAAGATTTTTATTTCAGAATTACCTGATTTACTTTACCAATATCACAAGTTAATTAAAGATGGAAACATATCATCGATTATCCTTTTTATTTAGCGGAAAGCATGCTATAAGTAAGTGGTCGGTTAGAAGTTGGTTCTAGTATATTAAAGAATGCTTTTTCAGCGTTTTTGTCAGGTTGGGGACAAGCTTGAATTGATCTACAGTAGATCAATTGGTCCACTTTAGACCAATTGATCTACCAAAATGCACTGAAATATGTGCTTTAAGGTCTTTGCATGCCCATCACTGAAAATTGCAAAAAAATTTGATGGCTGAGTTTTTACTTTAGTTCATAGGATTTTATAATTGTACTCAGATAAAAATTTTGTCATGGATTTTTTAGCAAAAAAGCACTTTTCAATTAATTTACCTGCTAATTTTAGAAATTTATTGATTTTTTCTGTATTTTTTTTTTTGGTTATGCTAGGTTCTTCAATTGATTTGTTGAAGCCAACAAGCAAGCTGTCATTTTGGTACTAAAAAGCAATAATTGAAATGGGTTAAAAATGGCATTTCTGATTCTATCAATGAATAGTGAACTTGTATCACCATGTTCTATTATCACATTTTATCATGATAAATCCAAAGAAATTTGGAAAAATTGGTATTATGCATTGATCAGCAATATGTATAGAGAAGAGGCAAAAATTTAACCTACTTCTGACAAAAATAAATCCCAATTGTGCATGTTCCTGTCCATACTTTTTAAGACTCAAACTTAGATAGTTTGGCCCAAACCTGGGTAGATAATGTATGAACCCACAATTTTATAACTGAGAAATCATTTTATAAAACAGGCTAGATTTTAAAACTTTCTTTAAATGCAATGTCATGTCAGAATGTGCACTATATTTTCAGATGCTAAATGCTAAAAACTGAGTTTTTAGGAAAATAAATGGCTAAAATCATTCCTTTTTGGTACCAGTATGACAGCTTTAATGTTCAATTCAATAAATCTATTAAAAAAATCTAACATATCAAACAATTTAGCAGAAAAACAAGTAATTTCTAAAATTAGCAGGTAAATTAATCATAAAATGCTTTTTCGCTAAAAAATCCACGACAAATTTTTTATCTGATTACAATTATAAAATCCTATGAACTAAAGTAAAAACTCAGCCATCAAATAATTTTGCAATTTTCAGTGATGAGCATGCAAAGAGCTTAAAGCACATATTTCAGTGCAGTTTGGTAGATCAATTGGTCTAAAGTGGACCAATTGATCTACTGTAGATCAATTCCAGGGGCGGATCGAGGAATTTTGGATAGGGGGTTCAAATTAGCTGAGGGGGATCGATTTGCGCAGTTCGACCAATTTTTGCTGAAATTCCCCATGAAAATGAAATAATTTAGGCTGTAGAGGTTCGTTTGAACCCCCCGAACCCCCTCTGGATCCGCCACTGAATTCAAGCTTGTTCCCGACCTGTTTGTCGGTCAGTTGGAAGTGCATTATATCACTCACACTCTGCCCTCGTGATATGATCTTCTTTACAATTAACTGACCTCCAAACACTACTAGAGCTGATCTATTTTTTAATAAGAAAAAATGGGATAAAACCTTCCTAAAATTCAGCTGAAACATGACGAAAAGATTCATGAGGTGTTATTGATGAAAATACTTGTAATTTATACAGTCCATAGGAGTTTGTATCACTCTTTTCCAGGTTAACGTCATAGTTTGGTAGTGTAATATAGTTATTGTATTATAATTACTAAACAATATAGATCTATATATCCTCAAAAAGAGTATGATCAATACAAGCCCCTGTGGTCCGTCTGACTGGTCCAAGCCTTTTCTATAAGCTGCTACTTGTGAAAGTATTTGCTTACATCAAACTAATTTTCGACCATAAAAGTTCACAGGGACACAATAATTTCATGCCAAGCTTGCTAAAGTTTTAGAAAGAGATATGTCCTTAAACTTACATTGACTCCTGGAGTATACCATAGTAGAAATATGATACGAAAACGCCGATTGCGCAAACGAAGAACTTTTTTCTGCCTTGACCAGCCACGGCCATACTGAGGGAATTCCCAGTCGTTTCAGAACTAGCGGAGTCTCCTGTGTCACTGTCACTATCGATTTCGTTGACTGACATAGACGTCACCAGCAATAACTGACGTGGCGCTTACAAAATTTTCTATCGATCAAAACTTAAAAGGTCATCGTTTCTAAAAATTTAGCGTAACGTGAAACGTAATTATTTCCGGGTTACGAGCTACGTTTCTTATAGTTACCCGAGTTAGACCGATCTAACCAGCTCAACTCCACGGTATTACTCGAGTTACTCGAACAATGTCACTTGAGTTGACTCCAGTTCATTCAAGGTAATCTGAGTAAACGGACCAATAGCAGTGAGACATCTTTTCTTCAGCAGCTGTATTTTTAGAGGAACTTTTTGAAAAGCTGCATAAATATTAAAATGTATCGAGGGTTAGGGTTAGGGTTAGGATACTATTAGTTCAGAATCAGATCAGAATCAGAATTGTTTACTGGTGATACGTCTAAGGACAATCATTCACCAGGACCTGTGAATCAGGGAAGCTAGTCCCTATCCCTTATAAGAGAAGTAAAGTTAGTAACTGAATCCTCTGCACCCTCAGCAGCAGAAATAAGTGAATCTTCCAGGGAGTTCCAATCTCTAATAGTCTGGGGGAAGAAACTGGACTTGTAAATGTCAGTCCCAGCCAATGGGGTTTGAAATGCCAGGGAATGATGATTCCTGGTACGCCTACTTGGGGGAACAAGGTCATTTATGGGTATACTGGCTGCACCCCTCAGACCTTTGTACAGCATTATGAGTCTATTATCTTTCCTTCCCTTTTTTAGGGATTCCCACTTAAGTTTCTCCAGAATGCCAGTCATACTCCCCGTTTCATATGTGTAATTTCCCGTTACAAATCTAGCTGCCCTTTTCTGCACCTTCTCAAGTTCATCTTGAAGAAGTATACTTTGAGGGTCCCAAACTGAACTGCCATACTCCAGGACTGGACGCACCAGTCCCTTGTATGCTGACTCTTTAACATATTGTGGACATGCTGCCAAGTTACGTCTGAGGAAGCCGAGGGTCCTATTAGCCTTTGTGCAAATATTGCTGACATGGGTGTTCCATTTCAAATCATTGGAAATGGTTATGCCGAGATACTTGATAGTTTCTACATTATTGAGGACCGTTCCCTCTAAGGTGTAGGAAGCATTGATCTTCTTGATCCGTTTCCTTGTAATTTGCATTATGTTGCATTTGACAGGTTGAAATCTCATGCCCCAACTCCTTGCCCAACAACCTAAACGGTCTATATCCTCCTGAAATTTCACCGTGTCTTCAATATCTCTGATTACACGATAGCAAACACAGTCGTCAGCAAAAAGTCTTAATTCCGAGTCAGTATTTTCTATTATATCGTTAATGTATAACGAGAATAACAGTGGTCCAAGCACGGTGCCCTGGGGGACACCCGACAAAACCGGGGCCCAATCCGACTTAACTCCATTTACCACCACACGCTGCTGCCTGTAACAGAGAAAAGAATCTATCCATTTCAGAGTCTTCCCAACCAATACCATAGCCGAATAGCTTACATTTAAGTAATTCATGAGGGGGAGTGTCAAAAGCCTTCTCGAAGTCCAAGATAAAAGTGTCAACCTGACCACCCTTGTCCAAGATTTTAGCCCAGTCGTTTATAACTGTGATCAATTGAGTTTCGCAACTATGTTTCTTCCGAAATGCATGTTGTCTGTCTGACAAAAGGTTATGTTCATCCAAATGTGCCATAATATTAGAGCAGACAATGTGTTCGAGTAAGTTGCATGGTACACAAGTTAGAGAAACCGGTCGGTAATTGCAAGCCAACAACCTATCTCCTTTTTTGAAGAGCGGGCATATATTTGCAAGAGACCATTCCTTGGGGATTTCACCCGTGTCAATAGATTGTTGGAAGAGATGAGCAAATATTTGGCCTAATTCAGATGCTAGTTCTTTTAAGACTCTAGGATGCAATTCATCAGGTCCTAAAGCTTTTGATGGGTTCAAGCCCTTAAGAAGTTTCGTTACACCTTCTGCCGAAACATGAATGTCCTCCATGAAAGGAGCCGAGCGATTAAGGGGGACTTGGGTGTGCTCACTTTTATTAAACACATCCGTAAACTGACCGTTAAATTCATCAGCCTCTTCCAACTCTGATTCGGCAACACCACCACCATTTCTCTTCTTTAGGGGTGGGATACCTTGAGTATCTTTCTTTTGACTATTAATGTACCTGTAGAAGTCTCTGAAATTAGCCTTTATGTCACCAACCAAGTTATTGACATACAAATCATGTTGCTTTTTCACATCAGCTTTAATTTCCCTTCTCAAAGATTCAAATTTTGACCTAAGTTTGCTACTGCCAGTCTTTTTGGCCTTCGCATGGGTCTTATTTCTTCTACGAATCTTTCTTCTTGTCTCAGGGGTTATCCAAGGAACAGAAGAAGTTGACCTACTGGTTTTTGAGGGGATATGCTTTTCAGCAGACTCCTGAATAAAGGAGGTTATCAAGTCAAAGTTTTCCTGAACCGAGCGATTGTCCGAGTAACCATTGAAGTACCTATGTTTTGCGAAGTCTGACACTTCTTTCCTCATTGATTCAAAGTCTCCCTTTTGGTACAAAAACACTTTCCCCCGAGGTTTCTTTTTTAGGGGGATATAACTTTTCAATGTTCCTGAGATCACATCATGATCACTAAGTTTGTCTGGGGAATGTACTTCTTGGAACTGGCCAGGAAGCGAAGTGAGAATTTAATCCAAAGTGTTTTTCTCCCGGGTCGGGAAATTCACCAGTTGTTCTAAACTATGATCATTCACAATAGTTACAATAGTATGGATTGTTAAAGATTTACGCCCTTTATAATGATAACAAAAATGATTTGATAAATTATTTCATGCAATACCTCCGACATGGTCTAACTATACATTTGAAATAGAGTTTAGATAATAATATTTGAGAAAAGTGACTTTAAACAAAAAAATAAGATAAATTTTTGTACAATCGCGGACCGCGGATGAAATCGCATTATTGGACAAAAATAATTTATTCATACGTCACAATCACGTGCACGAATAAGAAAAATATCTCTACATGATCACATGACACACGTGGTCAAAATCGATATTCTTACAGGCCGTGAGGAAAAAGGTAATTTGCATTTTAATTTGAAGATTATTTTTCATTCTCCATTTATCTACATCTACATCTACATCTAACAATTAAGTGCATGGCCAATATTGGCATAGTCGCACTGTGAACAACCTTAAAACATTCGTGCTGGGAGGTTCTTATGGATAGTTAAAATCAGATAAAAACATGTTGTTCACAATCACGGTCTTAGGACATCTGCACTGACAAGGAGCTTGAAGTCATCCAGAGTCGGTGCAGATATGACCTTGGCAGGCAGACCATTCCAGAGACGGACTGTTGATGGAAAGAAGGATCCCTTGTAGGCGTTGATGGAGCAAAATATTGGCAGGAATCGTTGATGGTGTCCTCTAGTTGCTACTCCTGTGGCTGTCAGGTACTGGCCTGAAGGGATTTCAACGAGGTTATTGACGATCCTGTACATCATTGTGACTTTGCTCTGGTCTCGCCTTGATTGAAGGTCCTCCCATCCAAGTTCGGCGGTAGTCATTGCAGCAAACCCTGGCGGCACGCCTCTGTACAGACTCGAATTTGGCTATGTTGGATTTTGTCACTGGGTCCCATACCGTCGAAGCATACTCAAGCTGTGGACGAACTATGGACTTGTAGCATTTGGCCTTAACATCCTTTGGGCAGCTTGAAAGATTCCTGCGAAGGAAAGCTGTAGTCTGGTTGGCCCTTTTCTTCATTGCATCAATATGGCTGTTCCAGGACAGTTTACTGTCTATGGTGACCCCAAGGTACTTTGCTTTTGACGTTTCTTTCAAGGTCTGTCCCTGAATGCTGTAAGAGGTTGGTATGACGTTTCGCTTGTTGGTGATCTGGATGTGTTCACACTCGTCTGGGTTAAATACCATCTGCCAATCTCTTTCCCATGCCTGTAGATGATTAAGATCTCTCTGTAGTGACTCTGAATCTTTCTGGTCTCGTATAACTCTGTACAGCAGACAGTCATCTGCGAAGAGTCGTACTGAAGAGGAAACTCTTGAGGGCAGGTCATTGATGTATACCAGGAACAGGAGAGGTCCAAGTACTGTACCCTGTGGAACTCCAGATGTGACAGCGGCAGGAGAAGATGTCTTTCCATCGAGGACTACTTGCTGGTTCCTATCTGCGAGGAAACTTTGGGTCCAGGATAGGTTCTTGTCTCTGATGCCGTAGTGATGGAGCTTGACTGCCAGGCGATGATGTGGAACTTTATCGAAGGCCTTGCTGAAATCCAACAAAATAGCATCAACTTGTTGCCGTCTGTCTAGTCCAACTGCGACGTCATGTATGGTGGTGATGAGCTGTTTATCGAATAAACGTGCATTTCCTCTAAACTTTTACGGCTAATTATGAGACTATTACATATTGTCTGACGAAATTTTGTTAAAATATTTGTTTCTGAAAACATGAAATAAACGAGGGAGACAATCTTTAAATTGTTTGATGTATACCTAACCAATATCTCGTAGCTAAAAAAAACTGATTTGCAGCATATTGCATGATCCATGTTGGATTTAAAAAGCGACACATTGTAAAAATGAACTTTTTAAGTTTAAGAGCACGTGAGTGAATTTGAAAATAATAAAAAAATAGCTCCTAATCAAATCTGACTCTGAGAAATGGTCTTTCGTCAGTCGTCGACATCAACCTAAATCCCTGGCGCGTTTAACAAGATACAAGTTTCGATAGTGTCCGTCAGAAGGACTTGTATAAAACAAGCTAAGACAAGATTTATTGTGAGTCGGCAAGACGTACAACATGTATCACAAGCTCTGAAGAGCTTTTGAACCGACTATTGACAAACAAATTATATAATGTTAACAAATATAGAAGAGCTACAAATAAATCATTATCGGTATTAGATAATAAATTTAGAAACAGTTATAAACATTATAGTCATAACAAGGTTATAAGGCTATAAGACAAAATTAAGACAAATAATTGAATACAACAAGTTATGACAGTAGCAATATATGCAATGTTGATTTGCCTGGATAGGACAGGGCTCACATTTTAGGTACATCAGAACACTGCACTGGAGGGTAGCGTTTCACAGGTGGCAGCTAAACAGCAAGATCCACACCACCCACCAATCAGTGTGAGGAGAGCACCATCACAGCCATAGCAAATCAGTTATTGCAGCAAAATAAAATCAACTACAAGTACACCTAAAAGATAAACACAGAGTAAAAGAAAGATGTATACAGTACAAGCATAATCATTAACCAAGTTGATATGCCTGGATAGAGCAGGCATCATAATTTGGGTCCATCAAACATTGCATTAGAGGGTGGTGCTTCGCAAGTGGCAGCTCAATTGCTAAACATCAAGCTCCACCCCACCCTCCAATCAATGTGAAGAGAGTCCCATCCCATCCGATGCATTCTAGACGGAAAAAGCAAAAATTAATTCTCTTCTATAAAATGGTAAATAACCTGACTCCCCTTTATCTATCATCTCTTATACCTGCAACTGTTAGTGAAATGTCTTGTTATAATCTAAGAAACTCAAATGACATTCGTACAATCAATGCACGCACAAATCAGTACTTCAATTCTTTTCTACCCTCCTCTATCCGAGACTGGAACAGCCTTCCTGAAGAACAATGAAACTCTGTATCTGTTTTATCTTTTAAGTTTCATCTTAATCAGGTAATTGATAGTATACCTAAATATTACTATTTTGGAGACACTGGACGTTCACAGATCCTGCATACGCGCCTTCGCACTAAGTGCAATTTTTTAAATTATGACATTTATCTAAAAAACTTGACCGATTCACCCCTGTGTAGATGTGGTGACATTGAAAACTCTCAACATTACTTCTTACACTGTCATTACTAATATCGACATAGAAACGAAATGCTACGTAGTCTTTCTCAGCTCTCTAACGTGTCTTTAGATTTCTGTTGTTTGGGGATAGTGCGTTGTCAGTGGATATTAATACACAGATATTTATAGCTGTGCATTTAAAGTACATCAGGGATACTAAAAGATTTTAGTAGTTTTTTTCCTCAGTAATGCTTTTGCCGTTTTGTCCTTTCTTCTCGATTATCAGTCACATATTGTCTCCATACGTATTTTATGATTTTCACAGATATCCAACTCTTCAGAGACAGTAGGAGACTGTTTGTCCAGAGAGGTGACGATGGTGTTAAGCATTATATAATCTGTTCATTGTCTTGTCCATAAGAAAGTATCTTGGAAGTAGGCATGTAAGCTCTAAAATCTAATCCTCCGATCTGTTCCCAGCCGATTTTCATTTTTCCTTTCTGTATTATCAGTGCTCCATCTCATGTATTCTTTTTCTTTCATTTTTTGTATGATAGGACTTGTTTTCTATATCCTATGGAACTTTCTTTGTATTCCGTTGTACTACGATTTATATTTTGTAGAATAATGTTTATACCTTAGAATTTTACCACTGAACATATTAACTCACTAAACATGTGGCCTGGTTTTTTTTGTACAATGTAGCTTGCTATAGGGAAAGGAATCCTATAAGTATTTTGCTTTCATTCCAATCCCATTAACTCTATCTTGTGTATATCTTATGTTGTATGTCAGTGAAATTATGAATAAAATATGTTTAAACTAATGCATTGCTGTAATTTCCCTTAAAACAAATACAGCTAAGAACACAAGAGAGTTTAGCACAGTTACAGTAAAAACACAGGACAAAAGCAACAAAAATCAAATACAACAACATTAAAGATACAACTTAAGACAAATAAGACACACACAAAAACAGCATGGGCAGTGCTAAGGAGACTCACTCCGATTTGCAAACTATACAATAATATTTTCTTCCATTCCAAAATAAAATTAAACCTTTAAACGGATCAAAATATTTATGATAGCACCAAGCTTCAAACTTGACAGGATGATTTCTCCAATGCTTGTTCAAGCGACTTTTGAACGCGTTAAAGAAGGGTGCTTCTAGTACAGTTTTTTGTAAACTATTCCAGGACTTAAAATTCTGTTAGAGAAACTATTTGCACGCACCTTAAGTCTTGATCTTTCATTGTATAACTTGAGTGAATGGCCTCTAGTTGCTGTGTACCGGTCCGTGGAAACACCCTACCCCCCCCCCCCCCCTAAAAACACCGCAAACCACCTTGATACCACCCAAACCAGCCTCCCCGGGTATAAACTAGCAATCCCCCACCCCCTCCCGCCCCCTCAACCACCAAGGTACAAACAACTCAGGTCGATTGGCGAGTATTATTCAACTTATAGTTTCTTTTTTCTTCTCTCACTCTCCGATCCTCCCACCCCACCCCTTCATTCTTTGAATTTGTGCCGCCGTGTGGCATATACAAACGCGCGAAATAATTTACGTTATCATACTTTGATTATTTTTTATTTTTCTTTAATATTTAAACACGAACTTTTGTACATACATACATACATACATACATACATACATACATGGGGCAACCACTTATATATCGTTTCATTTTGAATTTACATATATATATCGATACTGTTTGGGATGGGATGGGGGTGGTGTTGATGTGTATGTGGAGGGGACAGGAGGGGAGGCTGATTTGGGATGTTTTGGTGGCGATTTGGGGTGTTTTGGGTGTTCCACGCACCCGCTATGTACTGTGCTTTTCGTAACCACCTTTTCCCTTTCGATACTGTCAATACCATTTTAAATAGCGCTCTCTTCTATACTATAGTTTTGGTAATCCTAATTTTCTTTAAAGCTCGGGATAAGAATTCTTTACAGAAATTGACCAGCTTTGTAGAATTTCCCTGCACATTTTCTTAAAGTTTACAAGTTTATTTATCAATACAGCATGTTTCACAAATGAAACATACAATATACAGTGAGGGAAATAGAAGAAGACGAAGAAAAAAAACACACAAAAAAACCTGACACTAACAATATACTAATGCTAAGTTGATCTGAGGAGACAACAATATCAGATAACACATTTTAAAAGTTTTTACAGTGTACTCCCTTCCACTATTTCAAAACAACAAGTGACAGCTGGGATACATCATCATCATATTTCAATTCTCATATCGACGTTACCCCCGCACCTCAGCGGAACGAATCCATAGCCGCAGTAACGGGGCGCCGAGCGTCCGTCCACAGCTGGGATACTATGCACAGATCAGTAAATAAATTAACTTAGTTAAGAGCATGATGATTATATCCTTCTTAAAATAAGCGTATTGTACAGTCTACTGGTATTAAACTGGATAAGGTATGTGAAATAAGCAGTTTTTTCTTCATTTAAACAAAAACTTGAAAAACAACTGCTGCTGGCGTAGGCTTTCGAGAGGAGGAGATTACTGAAGATTACTAAAAACCTTGTACAAGGACCATATAACTAACGAGGATGTTCGCAAAAAGACACAGCAGAAATTGGAGAATGCGGCAAGTTCCTGGCGTAGTGGCCACAACTCAAGGCCCTCTGGCTGAGAAAGCATGATAGCGAAAAGAAGAGACAGACAGATGAGGAGGCGGGAACACAATATTAAAGAGTGGACAGGTATGGACTTAGTCAGCACATCGACAACAGCTGAATCAGGATCTGAGAGACGGAATGTTGAAAAGTCATCTGCCTTGCAAGAATAGAAAAATGTTTTACGAATTCTGCAATTTCGTACTTTGATATACGCCAGAAAAGTATTAAATACATGCATCAGTGGTTTGGTGGAACAGTTTTCACGGGACATTGTGGACAAGTGGAAAGTTCTGTTCATTTAAAATCTTAAATTTTTAATTGAAATGGTGGGACGGGCAAGGAGGTGGGTGGTGCGAGGTTTGTAGGTGAAACATGCTGGTAACTGTCTCCACAACGGTGTCTGCTTGTTCAACAAAACAAATGTTATGCTTTTTGCTAGTTTAGTTTTAGTTTTGCTAGGTTCCGTAGGAGCATTTTTTTCCTTTTACCCCTTAATGCGCCAAAAAGCAGACGACAAAATTTACGTCTGCAGAATTTCAAAAAATGTTTCATCCAAGCGATATGATATTGAGAATTCGAACACTAGAGGGCAAACAGTGTAGATTCAGATGAGGTGGCTCATTATGAGCCACCTCTTCTTGATCTACACTGTTTGCAAATTTAACTATTTTAATTTTTGGCGCTTTAAGGGTTAAAGTAGTTTCTTTTTTTTGGAAGAGTTTCGTCGTCCACGGAAGCAGACAATAAGTCACGAGGTTGTTCCCCTTTTCAAAATGGCAAAAAAACATGGCAATGTGCCCATACACATTCAATGAAAGGCCCCCGCTGTTTGCGAATGTCATGGTTCTATTTTCTTTAGACGCGGCTCATTCATATCGGTTAATAAACTTTTAAGTTTAATAAAAAAGAACTTCATTGCAAATGACCAAGAGCGACAGACTTACGTGTGCTTTTAATTTGATTTAATGTTTTCCGCCTTGAGTTACACGATACAGCAACTAATATAGCCTTATGTCAGGTTAAAAAGACCCTCCTATAATCTTATAACAAACGTAGATAGAAAAAAAGAGGATTTGAGATGGATTGTTTGTTTCTGCTCGCGACACTCTGTCTAAACTTCGTATCAGGAATAGATGTAATAAGTCTCAATGGAATCTGGAATTTGAAAAATACGTCTACTGGTAAAGATAATATCGAATCAAATTTATTTTTGATAAGTTTTATTGTGCAAAGGGAAAAGTGTTTGACAGTATGTTAGAACAACAAATATACATGTTCTCAATCCGCGTCATATGACCAGCGTATTCCCTGTTCGCACGCAGCATCTTTGAAGCTTGAGAAATCTATAGTAGCAATCTATATATTGGGACAGACAGGTCTGAGCAAACAGTGTAGACGTTGATCTGACTTCTCCCAAAGGAGCAGTCTAATCTGAGGCGTCCGTCTGCATTAATGTAAAACGTAACTTTTATTTTTAGGACAGTTTCGGAAATTAATTTTAGAGGTCCCAGTTCTTTTTTATACATATACAGTTTTTAATACGGAAACCGACAGCTTTTTATAAAACGTTGCTTTAAATCCGCATTTAATTTCCAATATTTCCAGTAAAGCCCCAGTCACACATTCATCACGGTTCAGGCCACGGTTCACCACGGTTTCACAAACCGTAGCACACCGTCGTGATTCGTAGTAGCACCGTAGATGCATCCGTCGTGTTCCGTAATGATCCCTGAAGAGCTGTGGTGATCCGGGAGTCGCTACGGAAATTTTAAACTGTTTAAAACTTCCGTGGTGAACCGTGGTGGGTTGTGGGCGTGGCCTAAACCGTAGCGCAACCGTAACAGGTTCGTGCTCATTCGTAGCGCTACCATAGGTGCATCCGTGATTTTCCCTGGCTTTCCGTCGGAATTCGTAGACAACCGTGGAAGTTTTGTCACCACGAAAACTCACTTTTTATTTAAGAGAAAAAAGTTCCCAGACTCGAATGTTTATGATCTTGTACTACTTTCCATGTCAATGCAAAATGCCTACTCAAAATTAATTTTCAGTACAAAATTTTTATTTGCTAACCGATTTTCAAAATTTTTGCTGCACATTTTTCGCAAAATTCAGTACTATATAAAGTCATAAAATACTTCTCTTGCCTACTAATGAATTAAACATCATCAACACAAATCATTATCATGACCACCGTTAAACCGTAGACAATCGTAGGAGCCGTGGCGCTACCGGTTGAGTCGTACTAGCACCGTGTCGAACCGTACTGGCATCGTAAGCGTCCGTAACACGACCATGGAATACCCTTGCTGTCCGTAGTGCTGCCGCCTTGCTCCGTCGCGAATTCGTCGATGATCCGTACAGACACCGTACAAACACCGTGGGAAACCCTAATGGAACCCTGGAAAACCGTAGTGATGCAGTGCTGGAAACGGCCAGTGGCCCGGTAGCCAAATGCTCCTAATATTTGTCTTGGGCCACCAGAAATCTCCAAAATATGTCCTTTAGTGGCCCAAATTTATCTTTTTAGCAATACTAAATGAATAGGAACTTTAGCTAGTGGATGATTTGGGCCACTGAAAGTTACGCCAGTTTAACTTTTGGGCCACCACATTAATCTTGCGAGTTTCCAGCACTGGTGATGCTGGATTTTCTACGGTTCATCCCGATTTTGCCGTCTAGGTCAAACCGTGGTGAATCGTGTCGAACCGTAGCCTGATCCGTGAATGTGTGACTGGGGCTCAATCAATAAAAAAAATCAAAGGCGGATTTTTTTTACACAGTTCTGTAATTTTTACGGTACTGTCGCATTCTTTATAGGGCAATGGGTCTGGCAGCCAGTTGCAGGGTCTTTTATCTAAACATCTACTGGCGGGATTTATTTTACAATGTTATTCGTTCGTTCGTTAGTTCGTTCAATGACTTCATTTTACCGAGTGAAACAGAACTACAAGGAATGATCGCTTTACCGCATAAAGAAATAAGCCTGGTTGCATGTTTGTCATTCTGCTTACTTTATCCGCATCAACCAACTTCTGTTTGTTTTGCTCATATTGCCCTATCACTGAAAAAAAATCCAAAAACCCCATTTATCTGAAACAAGAAATATCTTAAAAAAAGATGATCGGCTTAGATTAAATAGAAGTGTGTATTGTCATATGTATGAGTCAGGTACATGTAAGATATCGAATGCGCTGATCAGATTGTGCACATGCGCATGTTGATATGCATATTTGTTGTTGGTGTTTCGATTTCGGAAATGCTGTTGAATTTTCATTGGGGTCTGTATGTGTTGCACATAACAATGAGGATTGGTTGGCTGACCGTCCCACATATAACCTTAAAAGTGTCACAGTTCCAACACAACATCAACAACTAAGCCAGTAACAATTACTTACAACTGTAGTTCTGTGTCAAGTTAGTTTGTTGATTTTATATTTTACATGAGTGACATAACAACCGAAATGTTCTTTGGCAAAAAGCGATTTGGACCTAAAAATCTAGATTCATCACAACACTAGGATACAGGCAAATGAAACTGAAAGAGAAAGAGAAAGCGAAAGTAAGCTACTTACCTGAAAATCCCGGGTGTATTTATATTGGCCAATGAAATAGTTAAAATGTAGGTCAATACTAAGGTTATACGGCTACAGCCAAAAAAAATGGCGAGTCTTGAACGTTGTAGTCACCAAAAACTTTTCAACTGAGGTACTTTCCGCTATACTGGTACCAGGCTGTACACAAATTGTAATCAACCTGTTACCTCATCGAGCACCGTCAAAGCGCCCACGTTCATAAATGGCACTCACTGAACTTGTGACTGAAGTGTCAAAGTCAGTTAGAGCATTTATATCTTTATGCTATGTTTGTTTCATACTGTTGATCTTTATCTCTGTTTGTCTGTTTGTCTCTAGTTATTAACAATATGCTATATGTCATTGTTGAAATTGTTAATGTCTCATTTATAAATTGAGATGAAACAATAAACCATTGTAATTGTAAATGACGCTCAATATACTGGTGTACAACCTGGTACTAGTTCATTGAGCGCTCTCGTTGTTGACTTCCTCTTCCTGTAGGTGATGGGATACCTGCTAAAGTACCTGGAGGAGCCCACACAGCACTAATGGACCATGGCATTATAGGAGATCCATTTTACAGGAAAAATGATGAAACTTATCTCTGGGTCGGTCGCACAGACTGGGCATACTATACAACTTTTAATGGTAAGTCGACTTACATGTCTTTTGTCAGCTGGCAACTGTTCTTGGGCCGGAAAACCATCAGAAATTCGATGAATATGCAAGTGCTGCTCCGTACATACGCTTTTACGTATGCCTTTAATAAAAGTTCGTCCTCAGAGGTGGCTTGTAGACTTACAATGGAAATTGAACAGACTTGTCAACAGAGGACACACTTATTTATTTGCATAAGCTCTTCAAGTAAGGTTGCCGCCATACATACATGCACAGAACCCATAATAAATATATATAATAAAGTAGTTTAAAGGGCAACTGATAGGGTCAAGTCGGGTAACTTCGGACAGCGGGTGAATTCGGAAATTTGGACATACCATTACAAACAGTCAAAATCCAGATGAGACGGCTCATATAGTGAGCCGTCTCATCAGGATTTTCATTGTTTGCCTACTTAATTTCGTTTTAATTCCAAACAACTGACATATAAGGGAAACAATGTCACTGTCCGAATTTACCCGATGTCCGAATTTACCCGACTTTACCCTACAATCAAATTATACTTCCCACCCATGGCACCAAATGAGAAATAGTAAAATAAAGCAGCAATGAATATAGTAATACAACACGAGCGGGTAGCAAAATTGACCGCTCTTTCTTGTAGCGCTGGCTTCTTTCTGTTCCGTATTCTAATGCACTAACGTATGTAACGCAACGTCTGACTGGATAACGTCAAAAATTTGCGACAGTATATCCTGCGATATACAGTACTGTCGGAAACCGACGTCATTACGTCAGGTCGCTTCGCATTGGCTGACGTCTGGTTTTACGTCGCTGAAAGCTTTTGCTATGCAAAGTAGCAAACTTTTAAAGGTGAAAATGTGAAAAGTACATTAGAATGAGGATTGAAAATTGTCATTTGGGGAGGTAAATCGTCGGTTATATGGTCGCAAATTGCGTTTTACGGCTCGGCTAGCTCGTCGCGGTAAAACGAAATTTCCGACTGCTATAAAACCGACGACTTACCTCCCCAAATGACAATTTTGAGTACAGTTATCCCTTAAATATTCGCTGCTACTGTTTGCATCTGGCAGCTTCTATATGGATTGCCAACAAAGGCTTACGGTTCCAGCCACCCTTTCTAGGTTTTGTTTAGACACCTTGCAACTCATATGTGGATTTTTAACTAAGGCTAAATTAAGATTTCATTCTTTCTAGATTTTGTTTAGAAACCTAGCAACTCCTAGATGGGTTTTTTCACCAGGGTAATGAGTCCCATTGGGTAGTACTAGGTTTCATGGCACCGTATGTAGCAAGACCTCACATAACCTGTTGAGTGACACTCAACAGGTTATGCCGGCTGATCATTTATAGAAATTTTGTCAGATTCTTTCAATGGTGACTGCATAATTTCAGTGGTAGTCTGAGAGTACTGACTTTAAATATATGGTGTTAATGATAGGATGATATCAAAATGTAAGCAATTTGTCATAGGATAGTCCAAATGTTACCAACCGCAACATGTTATTGTAATCAGATTACATTTAAAAACCAAACTGATATTGGTAAAGATAATTATCAGTTAATTGCTTAGTGTTACAAAGATAGTTCTTTTGCGCGTTTTTCGATAATTTTAAGCGTTTTTTTTCTGTATACTTAATAGGACCATGGTTGGTTTAAACAATATTTTATTTAATACAAACTACAAGGTTACAAAACAGAACAATATACAATATGGTATAAGCGAAACGCGTATATGAAAGTCATCTCCTGGAGCATGGTTAAATAAGGAACACGAGTAGTGGATTTTATATTTTAAAAACATCAACAAAACCTTTTCCTCAATCCAAATAAAATTCGGATCAAAAATATATTGTCCACGCTGAAGACCATTGTCTTTTTTCGGCGTTTGGAGACCGCAAGTGTTATACTAATGTACATATCATTACAATGCACAAGTCTGACTCAAGAGCCAGAGGTCCCGGGTTCGAGGCAGTTCGGCCACATACTTTCGTTTCTCCTTAACCGCTTAGGAGGTCTAAGCCGGCCCAGGAATAGTGCGGTTAGGGTAAGTGACCGTCCCGACATGACCATTGCTGTTTACCGTGGACGTAAAACAATAAAACAACAACAAGAATGCACAATTAGATATTATGGAGGCAATGAAAAACTGTTCTGTTACAAATCGCTTTTTTTATAAACCGTGAGGCTGATTTTATCGTTTCACGGATGCAAGCATATCTATAGAAAGAAATAAAACATTGGGAATAAACGCATATATATGCAGATGAAGGTACGTACACACATACAGCGAGCGTCAAACGGCATTTGAGCGATCTGAGTTTACAACGTTTTCGCACTCTTTTTCGTGTGTGTGTGTGTGTGTGTGGGGGGGGTTATACTTTAATGTGTTAAAATGGCTCTCTTTTTCAGTTTCAGAGGAGTTCCTTGAGAAGCAGTCAATAATACTAGTTTGTGAAGGTCTAGATACAATTTCTGTCACCTATATCAACAACAAAGAGGTGGGACGTTCTGTGAACATGTTTGTGCGCTACATCTACGATGTAAAACATGCTTTACGTGTATGTATATATATGAGTTTTATTTCATATGTTATTTTGGCGTATATTTCGAAGAAAAGCTTGGGGACATACGTGTATGGCTTTTGGCATTCCGTGATTCTGTCCCCCATAAGCAGTGGGTACTATCTTGTGTGCACAACTCCTCATTTGAAATAATTGTACAATATACATGCCTTTTTACATTGTTTCATATTTCGCATGTAATTTCGTAGAATCTCCAGATTAAATTTCGTCACGTTTGTTTATGTGTTTTGACCCTAGTCCTTTTTCGGCACGAAAGCTATCAAAATGCATAGAATCGTTTGAATCTTACGGGTGTTTTTGGTTTAAACAATAGTTTATTCATATAAACAAATATGTGTCAGTGGCTGACATTTTGAGCCTTATGGAGCGAAAATTGGAAATTTTGTTTTTAACATTTTCATATTTATAAGTGCTTCCACAATAGATTTCGAGAAGCACAAAGCAATAGCGCTAAGGTTTACTGCAAAAGCAAACGGAATTCACACCGACCCGATTTTTTGTTTTTCGTTTCATTGATTGGATACCATTTACATACTAGCAGGATAAACTTTTATAACTGATTCGTGGCATCGCTTTAAGAGTGTAGATGAAGAAAATTAAAGACGCCGATAGAAATGTTGATCACTCTTTTCAGGTGACGAGTCAGTGCGTGGAAATCCAATTGATTTTACGTACATGTTTTATGACGTCACTTTCATTTCACATTTCGTGACGTCAACGTCGCACCTGCACAAGGCTCAAAATGTCAGGCACTGTCACATACATATATTACAAAACAGCAGTTCCTTTCGAAAACAGTCCTAAAAATCTACATCCGTCAAAAAAAGATGAATCTAGATTTTTTGGGATTGTTTTGCAAGGGAAACCCATTTTCAGCAGAATTTCATAAGACTATCAGATTTAGATACTTGGAGTCACCTCTAACGAGGCGAAACCCCCGTTTTGTAGCCGCTAATGAAAAGGCTACAGTGTGGTGTGAAAGTATGCAGTTCAGACTCCGGCTTCTTAAACCTGTGCTCTGTGTAAACCCCTAAAAGTTTGACTGTATGATGCTTATCACAACAATTTTAAGAAAAATAGCAGCATACTTATAAGACCTTTAAGACGAATGGAGCCACGGTATGAGAAGCGCTTGTCTGTTGATTTAGCGGTCCTGGGTTCGATTTCCGCGAGAAGTGGAAATCTTTTCAACCGTAAACGAGGTTCCATTCATTATCATCCTCCCATCGTTCTGATTTGACTGAAATACTGATGAAAAAGACGTGAAATCGCAATTCATCCATCCCCCTCAAAGACAAAATATTTTTATCGTCCATAGGTAGGCGAGAATACGATACGGGTGGAGTTCACTTCAGCGGTGACATATGGAACAAAGAGAAAAGAAGAGTTGGGATATCGTGTGCCCCCGGAATGTCCCCCTCCTGATTTCCATGGGGAATGTAACGGCAATAAAGTTCGCAAAATGCAGTGTTCATTTAGCTGGGACTGGGGGCCGGCTTTTGTCACGCAGGGTATTTGGTATGTGCCCAAGCGGCACACAACGTTGAAGCAGCATTGTATCAACGCTGATTAAACGTCTTTACGCTACATTGACTCAAATCGCTTGGAATCAACGTTGACATGAAATCGACGTTGTATGTCGTCTGGGTATACATAATTGGACGACCACCCCAGAAAAATAGCTTGTGCATCTGATCAGGCTGTTCAGAGTCATTTCATTTCGCTTTTAATGTGAATAGGTACATTCTGAGGTGAAGCAATTCTGCCATTTACGAGAAAATTCTTTCCTTTCAGAGAGGAGCCCTTTCTGGAAAGTTTTTTGGGGTCTAGGACGCAAACGGAAAGTCAGAAAGTCACATGTTGTATGCCTTTAAAATGGTAAAAATGGCGGCGTTCCCACACATCCTAAATTTTGCAGAGTCTTTTGGCTGTTGCTGCGAACGGAGAATGTAGCCAGCATATTCTTAGGTTGACCTGATTATTCGTTGTTCACAGATTGCCTTATTCATATTTCTTGTGGTGCGGCCTATAAATTGTTGTTTAACGTTTGAACTTATTCCTCGAAAAAAACAAAACTAAACATAAAATGGCACCGATACTAAGGCATTTCATTTTACCACGAATTTCTCAGGGTAACTTATTAGCTATTATTAAAAATGTAAGATAGATTTCAAAGATACACTGCATACTGATAACCCTGATCAGTAAGCAGTGTATGTTTGAAATCTATTTTACATTTTTAATAATAGCTAATCAGGACATCCTGCTCATCACATTCTTATTTATTTCATGATTTGAAATATGATTTTTTTTCTCTTTTCTCCCAAAATATTCGACGTCAGCTTGTCTGCTGAATATCTGAAACTCTTTTACATATCTTTGTTTTCAGGAAAAGCATATATCTACAAAGTTTCAACAGTGTCGTAATAAGAGATGTTACAACAGAAACCAGTAAAGGTATGACAAAATCCCTGAACCATAAAAGCGAATATCAGCAAGTCCGTAAATACAGGCAAACACCGCCTGACAACCCAACTTTGTTTAGTACCCGGGCTTGAAGTTTCGATGGCAGAAAAAAAATGTTTATTGGTGTCTCACGAATTTAATATTTGGCGATATTTACTGATATATGCCAAGATTTACAATGGTGGGTCTAAAACATTAGAGCTCTGCTCGTGCTGGAGCCAGAGGGCTTCAACAGTGCCATGCGGCTCGGACAGAGGTGTACATTACACACTGTCGCCGCTGAACCGGTCGGCACTTTCCAAACCGATCCGCTGCATTTTTGGCGAGAAAGCTAGGATATTTTCATTCCGATTAATTGGCAGCCTAGCCATCCTAATCCAGTTTTGGATAATTACCCATAGTTCCATGCTGGCAAGAATGACAAAGTGGAGTGAAATGGACAGGGAGATCGCCTTTCTCGCAGGGTGTCACGGGTTCCCACATTCAGAACATGTCTGATCGAATTTTTTTTTCAAACCAATAGACCAATAAGTCCCACCCAGTTTGCTCTGAGCTGCAGAGGTGGCAGCTGGTGACTGCAGTGTTACTAGACGCAAGCGGTGGCGTCCGCCTAATCAAACCTGCAGCACCGAACATGTGCACGCAAAAACACAACACACACTGACATAATGTGCCGGTTAAGGTGTGGTACCCAAGAACTGACGCCTTGTTAAAGAAGCTGACGGTTTTCTCACGTCAAACACATACAAACACATACAAAATTTACTGTCTCTGTTCACGACCAGCAACGTTACTCGTTTATTCAGTCGTACAAACAAAATAGGGTACATGTACGTAGAAAATGATGTACACACATATCAGAAAAGTAGATTCGACAACCAACACAAGAAAATGCACTATCATAGGTTTTTTATTCGATTAAAGGTAAAATGGATTTTTATTTCTGACTTCTGTCACTCCGTGTTCATGATATGATACTTCTTTGCTTTATTTTTTTATTTTATTTGTGAATGAGCTCGTGCTGAATAAAATATTGTCATTTCTTTAACTTCAGTTGTAGAAGAGGGTAGAATAGATTAGAAAAATGCAGTATCCAACTCTGACCTACAACAGCAGCAAAATTCGAAGTTGCCTCATTCAAACTAGGATGTAGCAAAATTGTTATTGCCAATTTTGAACTACCCCAGCAGGCATATAAGGTTGAATCAACCTTGCTTCAACGTCGTGACGTTGAATCAAGGTTGACTCAAGGTTGAATCAACTTTGTGTACTCAGTGGGTACCGTCATTTAATACCAAAAAGAAGTTTGAAATGATGATCTATTTATCGATTTGTCTGTAGTTGCCACGTGGTATCGCTTTTTTACAGACACAGATGGTCGATGGGTTCTGAAAATTGAGGTATTCCTTGATTGTACGACAGGTAAAAGCATCAGCGGTGCACTGTCATACAACGTAGGTGACACCGGTATCCACGGGTCTAAAGATGTTTACCTGTCGGGGGATAATAAACACGTGTCCTACTCAATGTCGGTGACTATTTCAAAGGTAATGAAGCAACAAGACATTGTTAACACTTTTCTATGATGCTCAGTTATAACTGTAATTTGTCTATCGTGTTCAAATACTGAGATTCAACTAAATAGGAAAGATGTTATTCAGGCATTCATTCTCAACAGCCAAAGCGAGCCAGTCAGAGCTGCTAGTTTAGATCATTAAAATTTCATCAGCTGTATTAAAGTTACAGCCTAAGTCAAAAAGTGCGAAAAGGTGTGTGGGTTTGGGGATAGACGAAACAGCTCTATGTTGCTATTGTGTGCATTTCCGTTAACTGCAACAACTGTAGCCTGACTTTCTTTGCAAGTGTTGGAAAGACTGACAATGCAGACTGTCTGTCAGTAGATGCTGGGAAATACATTAAAATGATTCCTGGCACAGGATGGATGTAAGATTAGTTAGTTTCTCAACATTTTCTTTCATGGTGAGACATCATGGTATCAGAGTGGAAGCGGGGATACGCCTGTTTATTTTTCCATGAACATATACATGTATTTTTAATAAAGTTTCAAAAAAGAGCCTATACCATTATGTAAAAATCAAAGCTCAATGCTGTATTACTTTACGTTTTAGGATATATCTGTTGACACATGGTGGCCCAGCGGTTATGGAAACCAGACCTTGTATCCTCTAACAGTAACGTTCACTACAGCTGATAAGTCAGAGACGTCAACAAAACTTATCAAAATAGGCTTCAAAACAGTGGAGTTAATTCAAGAACTTGTTTCTAAAAAGGAGTTTGACGGTGAGTGAAAAAAATAATTGGAGTCGCGTGAAAATGTGCCCTACAAGAACAATGTGCCCTATAAGAACCGGAAACACTCATATCAGCCTGTGCATCCGCGCAGTCTGATCAGATCTTTCCTTTTCGCGTATTCAAAATATTTTTCATTTTTCTGGTGAAAGTTAAGCATAATACCGAAGACTCTGATTAGTCTGGGCTGGTGTGCATACTTGTTTAAGCATTTCCAGTATGCACATTGCGGTACGTCATTTTTCACATGGTGTCAATCATTCCCGTCTACAGTATAAAATTTGAACCATTCTGGTATATGCAAAAACAGCTCAACAGGCATACAGCATTGAAAGTCGATGTATTCTGACGTTGCAGGCTTTGATATGACGTAGTTCAAATGTTACGTATTTGCTGTGATATTACAGTATGTATACTTAAAGACAAAATTTCAGCACGGATGTTAAATTAACATCCGTGCAGAACTTTTGTCCTTAAATATATATTCTTAACTTTTGTTTCTCCTGTGGAATTATCTTAAGCTGTTGCATGTGATAGTCTACGTTGAATTCACGTACTTTCTCTATATTGCAGGAAGAACATTCTACTTTCGAATCAATGGACAGCCTATTTTCTTGAAAGGGTCAAACTGGATACCGGCAGACATTTTCCCTGAACGGGCAACTAGAGACAGAATACACAACTATCTCAAGTCAGCAGTGGATGCTCATATGAATACACTTAGGGTTTGGGGTGGTGGGGTAAGGTTGCACTATTTTTTCATTTACATTAGGTAATAGCAGTGATGATAGTGAAATGATAATGATGTTAACGGTTTCTTATAATTGAGAATGTTAAGATATAAATGACCAAAAGAGCTTGTACAAATTTTACCGTAAAAATTCTAAAAATAATTACTGTAATTGTCCTGAAAATGAAAACAGTTTGTATGTTGTTTACAAATCACAACAAACAGCAAGAGAGCCAGTATGTATATAACTGATTTGTTTCCTCTGAATTGCTGTAATATAGACAATCAGGAAAACTGTCTGGTTGGTGCTCAGATAATACTGACATAGCAACCTACGTACAAACCTCGATGTATTCATGTTCAAAACACTAAATTGAAATTCTGGTTATTTTAAGGAAAGAAAAGAACTTTAATATACTGACATACAGTCAACTCTCGATATCTCGAACACTGATATCTCAATCTACTCTTTATATCAAAGAGTATAGTTATACCCCCCGCAAACTATGTTTGAGGGGGGTATACTGGTTTCACGTTGTTCTTCCGTCCGTCCGCAACATTTGCTCCGATTTGTTTCAAATTTTGTCCATGGATGCAGCATATGAAAAGAGTTGACACGTATTTTTCCGATTTCCGTAGATGAGTTTCAGTGCTGAGTTATGCCCCTTTATATTCGTCGTAAAATTTTTTTGTTATCGCAACTCCTCCTAGACCGCTTGGCCGATTTTCTTGAAATTAAGTATGTGAATACATATTGGTATGAAGATGTGCATTAGGGTTTCCTTTTTTAAATCTGGCCCCGTTTCCTTGAGTTATGCCCCTTTTTGACATTTTTTGCCCTAATTTTTGGGGTTATTACAGTCATTTTGCTTTAATTTTATTCAGACTTGGTACAAAGATGCACCATAAGAAAATAGTTGACACGTGTTTTCCAGTTTTTCCCGGAAGCATTTGCCTGCTGAGTTATGCCCCTTTATATTTTTTTTTGTAAAAAAAAAGTCTGTTATCGCAACTCCTCCTAGACCGCTTGACCGATTTTCTTGAAATTAAGTATGTGAACACATATTGGTATGAAGATGTGCATTAAGGTTTCCTTTTTGAAATCTGACCCCTCTTGCCTGAGTTATGCCCCTTTTTGACATTTTTTGCCCTAATTTTGGGTGTTATTTTAGTTATTTTTGCTTTAATTTTATTCAAATTTGGTTCATAGATGCAACATAAGAAAATACTTGACACATGTTTTCCAGTTTTCCACGGAAACATTTGCCGGCGGAGTTATGCCCCTTTTATATTTTTAGTAAAAAAAGTTTGTTATCGCAACTCCTTCAAAACTGTTTGACAGATTTTCTTGAAATCAAGTATATGAACAAATATTGATATGAAGATGTGCATTAAGGTTATAATTTTAATGACCAACCCTTTTTGCAAAAGTTATGCCCCATTTTGATATATGATGCTCTTTTTACATAGGATTTTTTGGTCATGTTGCTTCAATTTTATTCCTATTTGGTGCATTGATTCAGGAGAAGACAACAGATGACAAATATTTTTCAGCCTTTTCAAGTAGAGTTGTCGGGCTTAGTTATACCCCTTTATGGTTATTGAAAAGAGAGTTGCTGTTTCTTCTCCTAAACTGTTTCTCTGACATTTTTGAAATTAAGTGTGTGAACACATACTGGTCTTTAGATGTCTGTTGAGTTATAGGTTTGGAACTTCAGCATTTTTTCTGAGTTATGTCCCTTTTCAGTTGTTGTTTTGCTCTGATTTTGTAGTCATTTATTTTTTTGGGGGTCATTCTTTCTCTGATTTCTTTCAGATTTGATCCATGGAGCCAGCATAAGAAAAGAGTAGACATAAATATTTTAAATGCTGTGTATTTGTAAAAGTTGGATGACAAAGCGAGCTAAGTGCTAAATGCGGGGGGTATTTAGTAAGCCATGCTTACTGCCATCTCTAGTTTGGACAGATTTGCTATTATAAATTTTCAACTCCGGATATTTCAAACTAATGATATCTCTAAGGAAATTCTCTGGGACCAGAAAATTTACTTTGAGATATCAGTAGTTTGGAATGAATTTCGACTTTGAGATAACGAGAGTTGACAGTATTTTCCAGTTATACGAATCAAACGAATTTTACGAGATCGCTGACGAGCTGGGTATTCTGGTGTGGCAGGACTTTGCATTTGCGTGTGCTCTGTATCCTACAGATGAACCATTCCTGCAGACTGTCTCCGAAGAGATTACTTATCAGGTGAAACATTTTGTCGTACAGTTCAATTACTCCCAAATGCAAACAGAATTCCCAATATTTTCTCAAAATTGGTGAGAGATTCAAGCTGTTTGAGTTGCTCATTCATATTCTTTATCATATATCAAAATCTTTCTGAAATGTTAGGCTGGATAAAATTATCTACACATCTTTGTGTTGTCTTTTTCCACATGGTTTCTAGGGTAGGAAATTGGATTGAATTGTGACATTTCCTGAGAGTTTTCACCTACACATGTACTTTTGGTCATTTGCTCCAAAACAAAGAATCTGCCATTAAAAGTTCTAAATACGAAAAAAATCCACCGGGTTTTCGGATACCTTTGTAAATTACAAAGAGATACAATATAATACTATTGTATTGTGAGATTGACAAGCAGGGTAAGTGCGCTTTTTCATCCTTTATTTATCCAATTTTCTCTTCTTTTTTATTTAGAATGTTGAAAATTCACAGCTCTCTGGATTACTTCAAGCTACGCTTTTCAAATTTAGTCGACATGATAGTACTGATTTGCTTTAATTTACGATTGAGAATCAGGATCCTGGCCCTTATTCTTCTCTTTACTCATTTTGTGGCTAGCTTTATTCGGGCTTAGTGTTCGTTTTACATGACAGTGCATTACTTAAGCAGCGCAGCAGCGGGGCTATAGTCAGAACCTCTGACTCTGACAGTTCTAGTTTCTTCTGTCATTTATGGTTCATGTCCTTGATAGAGATGATTGATATAAGTATAGACTATACCTACAGCCCATTGATTTCACAAGCGTATTTTCAGCAGTGTTCGTAAATATTACATGTACAAGATATTTTGCTGAAACTTGCAATGGATTATCAGGTTATATTTTCAGCTCACATAAGAGTATAACTGAGCTCTATGCTTTTAATAAAACGTTATTTTTCATTGCAGATTCGTCGCCTAAAACACCATCCGTCGCTCTTTGCATACAGTGGAAATAACGAAAATGAAGTTGCCTTAAAAAGCAGCTGGTGAGTACACGTATTTCTTTCATTTTTATCATTAGAAGTATACGTGGTAGCGGAAGCAGCAGCACCAATATTACTGTTACCAGTAGTATGACATTAAGGGTTCTTCACAATCATTACCAACCCAGCGAAACGCGCAATAAAATTTAACTATGCAGTCGTGTGTATACTAACAAAATAGAAATTTATTTTTAACTGCTACAATCTCGACATCTTTGAATATATCGTCCATTTTTTCGCACAAGGTTGCTCTTATAATGGTACTCGCTTTAAACTGATGCAATCTGCTTTGGTCAGAGAGGATTTTAACAGTTTTTGCCACAATTTTAATGAATGAAAAAAAAGTGGCCAGCTGAGTGAATTCATGATGCACGAGGCCAACATTGTATGTGCTTCTTCGAAAGTACACATTTTAAGCATTGCAACTTAGGGACATTGTAGTTTATGCCTACCGGAATAGTTTTATGTCGCTAGCTCTGGTTTATGAGTTCTAATGGAAGTACTGTCCACGTTGTACCTTTCCTCTAAAGTTCTTCTCAGTATATCATGCTAACACAGAAAATAACATTTGGGATAGGTAAAACTTCATATTTCACAAACATTCTGGAAATTTTTCAAAATCTAATCTCAAACCATTTCCCACTCATTTGGTGTTGTGATGAGCCCATAAGGCACCGCCGTTTCAGCGACGCGCCCTATTTAGCACCGCCGTGTGTATAGCTCTTGCTTAAAGAGTTTTAACGATTAAACCATATTCATTCAGTTATAAGACAGGCATTTTCCTGTTTCAAAACAATTTCAAATATCTAGATCCAGCTTGCAAGATGGATCTAGATCTTTGAGATTGTTTTTAAAGAGAAAAACCAATTTTATGGCAGAATTACACACGACTCAGTTAAATATTTGCGGTAATTTTGGAAGTTTAAACTCCTGTCTTATAACCAAATTAATACGGTACATCCCATGTTGCAGTCTCAACAAACTCTTGTAATGTCTGCGATACTTCTCCGAACTCCTGCTTACAGCTGATGATACAAAAATTAATTGTTATAATCTGCAAATTTTTCACGTATACATTGCATTCCATGGACTTTGCTGCCGCTTTGTGAGAGGGTGGCATGTATATTGTTATTATTTTCATTTGTGCTTAGAAAATATCCTTAACACATGCATTTCCTTGGCAAATATTTCTAAAGCGTATGCTTAAGGTATTCTACATGTAAAAGTGACTTGATGGCTAAATATATGGGTGCTATGAATTTTGAGGTGTATCAAGAACAACATCCACTTTTGTTCTGAAGTAAGGAAATAATCATAAAATATGCATATTATGCAATAGATATTTGTTGTTGAATGAAAAATAAACATCTATTAAATTAGTCAAATATTACCTCGAACCTGGCCAAATCTAGAACTCTGTTGTCCTTCATCAGAAATATAGATTTTTTGCACCAACATATAGTGTAATCCGTGATCTAACACAGTCGGAGGGTAAAGTTTCCAAAATTTATTTTACATACTCACAGTTTCTGCTTCTTTGATAGCGCCTAAAACTCAAATATATACATGAGGGGTAGTTTACATACGAGTAGATAAAATGTACACCTGACTGTCACTGCATGTTGTATAAACAAGTTGGGTTGGGTTCTTTAAACCACGAAAATAAGTTTTTAATGACCTTTCTTTGACAAAATACATTTCGAATGCAATAGTTCATGGATTATGCTATATATTGGTGCAAAAGATATTTCTGATGAAGAAAAAGGGTGGATTGGTTGGTTTGGGTTTAACGGCTCTTTGAGACAGTATTTCAGTCTATATCGAGCCGTCATCCAGAGAGCGGGAGAAAGAAAAGAGAGATGATATGCGAGAGAAAAAATGTCCAAACAACCCCCACCCGCACCTTCTTAAAGTATAGTAGGACCTTGCCTTACTCATATCCAAATCAGAAGGACGCCCCGGCACTGAAAGTTACCCAGCACCATTTCCCGATCGCAACAACCCCCATCCAGGAAAAAGGAGTTCTACGTTTTCAAAATTTGATCAAGTTCAAGGTTGTATATGCTTAATTTAATAAATGTTTAGTGTATATTCAACAGCAAAAATTTCAACTATAGTATGCATATCTTGCATATCTTATAATTATTTCTGTAATTCAGAACAAGAGTGCTAATTGTTAGATACAAAGGACCCGTATATTTTAGCCATCAAATCGTAGTGACATTTAGAAGTATCTTAAGCGGACTGAAAAAGTTCTACTGCAATGCATCAATGTCAAAAAGTTTATGTCACGACCCAGTGTTTGGATTTTTCACCAAACTGGAATAGAGGTGGTGGATTATATGGATTTTGTTTGGATACGCTGCATGGACAAATATGACTGACTCGTCAAGGTAAATTAGAATTGCTTCTTTTGTAATATTTTTACACGTCACTTTTCTGATTCTAACTATATTTGATGGAAAGTGTTGGCGAGGAATGTTATAAAATATCAGTCAAGAATTATCACAAAATATCAGTCTTGAAATATCCAAACTAAATTGGCCTGCATAATCTGAATGGTCGTTAGCTGAAATTTACGATGCATTCCTTGTCCAAAGACGAACCTTTGTGGTTCAGTCAAAGTCAAGACGGTTCTGTTGAGGAGCCACAACAAAGGGTTTTTGAGAAGAAAATTATCTCAGAATTATTTTCAAAACCCGTCCGTATCTGAAATTGGTCTTGCAGTATTTGTTTCATTTAGCCATCAGACTTAGCTTTTCATTTCTCTCACCCACTTTCTACTCATAATGTTCACTTGTATTTGTTAATGTTTTGTGTTTGTTACCATGTACGTATATGCTGTGCTCGTCTTAAGAGGGCCTCTGGGAAGATTGGTTTTACCAACTGAGTCACCCTCGTAAAATAAAGTCATTACTTACTTACTTATTTATTTATTCAGGTGGTCTGGTGTAACAGGAAATCAAAGATACCATGACGATTATCTTAAACTTTACATGGAGGTGATATATAAGATATCGAAGCAGGAGGACCCTAATAGGCCATTTTTGGTGTCCAGCCCAAGTAATGGTGTCCGCACGGAGCAAGATGGTGGAATTTCAAAATCACTACATGCTGGATCAGCCAAATACGGCGACGGTGATTGTTTCCTAGCAAATATATTGAATCATTTTTTTTAATATTAACAGCGACTGACAAAACTATTCAAATCTTTATGTTGAAATTGCAAGATTGCCGTTTTATTGCGTACTACGAGCCGACATTTTTATTTGTTTGTTAAGAGAAAAAAAAAACAGTGATCAAAATACACAAAACTTAAATAAGCCGCGATACGACAAAACCAACAAAGTGGTTGTGCGTCCAGCGCAGACTCAGATCAGCCTGGGCATCCGCCCAGTCTGATTAGAGTCTTCGCTGATCGCGGGGATGTAGCTTAGACGCTTAGCTACCCTTTGACCCCTTAGTAAGTGGATGCCCAGGCTGATCTGAGTCTGCGTTGGGCGCACAACCACTTTGCTGGTTTTGTCATGTCGCGGCTCAAATTTTCCTGGCTGAAATAAGTCTAAGTGTTTTCACATGTATTAAACTAAAGCTCTTTGTGCAAAACAAGATCTGTTAGACTTGGAATAGCTGATTTGATACACATAAAGTGAAAGCATTCTGTGTTGAAAGGATTTTGTCGGTGCTAAAAACTCGCTTTGAAGAGGAACAAACTCTTGGACGAAACAGTATTGTTACCCTTCAAGAAAAGTCCCCTATTACAAGGGAGACTACCAATTCCAGAGTGATTTTTTTTGGAGATGTATCTATTCATTCTACAGAAAACAAATTGGTCGTATTCGACTGGCCGTTTCATGTTTTACGATTCTTAGGGTGAAACACTTTTTTAACTAGGCATTTCATGTTTTACAATTCTTATTTCATGTTTTACGATTCTTAGGGTGAAGCACTTTTTCGACTAGGCATTTCATGTTTTACGATTCTGAGGGTGAAGCACTTTTTCTAGTAGGCATTTCATGTTTTACGATTCTGAGGGTGAAGCACTTTTTCTACTAGGCATTTCATGTTTTACGATTCTTAGGGTGAAGCACTTTTTCGACTAGGCATTTCATGTTTTACAATTCTTAGGGTGAAGCACTTTTTCGACTAGGCATTTCATGTTTTACGATTCTTAGGGCGAAGTACTTTTTCGACTAGGCATTTCATGTTTACGATTCTTAGGGTGAAGCAATTTTTCGACTAGGCTTTTTATGTTTTACGATTCTTAGGGTGAAGCACTTTTTCGACTAGGCCTTTCATGTTTACGATTCTTAAGGTGAAGCACTTTTTTTGACTAGGCATTTCATGTTTTACGATTCTTAGGGTGAAGCACGTTTTCGACTAGGCCTTCCATGTTTACGATTCTTAGGGTGAAGACTTTTACTATTGAAAAACTTCTTCATGCTAAAAAGCTTGAAACACGAAACGCCTGGTCGAATACGGTCATTGTTCGGCTGCTGTAAACAAAACAATCACTTATACCTTAAATTGACATTTGAAAGATTGATACTACTTAAACATGTACCCGTTCATGCTCTGTTATTAAAAGAGACAATATTCTGGTGTCATTCTGCATGTAGAAAATAATCAAAGAACCCCGTTTTGGCCAGCCATTTAGAAGACTTCAATTTTTTTTCTATTACAGTTTGCTTTCCTCTGGCTTTCGTCACTAGATATAGTCTGGGTCACTGTATAAGTATTCAGACATGCAGGGTGTTCTTGTCAAAGGCTCATACTAAACACCGTAGAGAATAGCACACCGAACGGGTCCGGGGTTAGGGTCACTGATGAGGCCAGAGCGGCCGAAACTTCGAAGGACGGCCCATTTTTTTTTCTCTTGAATGTGTTCTCTGCTCTTGAATAGATGGATTGATGACTTGCGATTCAAGTTACGTGCATTTTACCAATATTTCAGTCATATCAGGATGATAGAAGGGTGATAATGAAAGGTTGTGTGCAATGGAACCGCGTTCACAATCGAAAAGATTCCCCCTACAGCGGGGCTGGAACCCGGGACCGCTAGATCAGCAGGCCAGCGCTTAACCCACTGAGCTACCGGGACTCCTGTCCGCTCTTGAAGGAACTTTGGGATTTTAATTTCAATGTACAATAGCTCACCTTCTCAATTTTTGTTATCTAGTCCACGACTACCAATATTCACGACATTTCTACAAGGACGACAGGTACACAATTCCTCGAATGGCTTCGGAATATGGTCTCCAGTCCTTGCCAAGCTACGAGACTCTAGCCCCTGTATATGACGCTGAGGATATGTATTACGACTCACCATTGAATCAACATCGCCAGCATCACCCTAATGGTAGTGGAGTCCACAATGTACAAATAACTTTGAATCAACATTGATTCAGTTTTATTTCAACGTTGTGTGTCTGCTTGGCTGTTAGCCGTAACCTTTTTTTTTATCGAAACCATATTAGAGAGACATACATGTATAAGACCTAGATGTTTATATATTTTTATAAACTGAACAAAAAAAGAAACGTTAGAAAGATTAGTTATGAATTTTAAGCTAAAGAACAATATTTCAAATATTGCTACATTATTCTCTCAGATGCAAGATGTCAGACAACCTCTTGAAGTAATCGCTTTTCGATTTGCATAAATTGTTACAGAATTATTCCATTTTGACTGAAAACACCACAGACAATGTGAAACGCTTAATGCGCATGCGCAAGGGCTTAAATTTTTACACTTTTGGATTTGCCTTGTAACCGCCAATAAGAAACCCTATGAACCTTATAAAATTTAACCTGCAGTTCAAAGACATAATGTGTTAAAGATTTCTTGTCTTTGAAAGTGTCTCCCTTGCAATAAAAAGTATAGCAAATCATTTACTCCGATTAACAAGTATGTTTCAATAAAATTTTCAAATTTAATTCATAGATATTATTCCAGCCTCTCCAGACAATGGTTCATGGTGAAAAAGTTTAATTAAACTGGTTTATTATCCGTGTGGTATACCAAATTGCACTGTCTATGGGATTTTCAGTGCAAAGCATGAAAGTCAGAGTCAAGTGTCCCGAAAAGCGGTATTCCAAGCATTGTGCTTCACTGATCAGCCTTTTGGAAGCGACGATTGGACCATTTTCGTAACATATAGTGCCTGATAAATATCTCAGAAGTGTCCTGCTTATATGGGCTTACAACCTGAGTGAAATACAGGTCTCCAAAGATTACCTCGAAATAGCACTTTCAAATTCTGACCCCTCATTTACTGAAACTAATCTGGAGACATTAATTTCGCAGTTTTTGTTTTGATATTCATTGTCTGGACTTCAAAAACGTTTTGTCAGTTAGACATATAATAGCATTGGCAAAATCTTAATTCCGTTCAAAGAAAACGTGCATTGAAAGTACATGTAACGTTTCTTTTTTTGTTCAGTATATTTGATAAGAAATGTAATCTTTCTTTTAATCAGTGTCTTTTGGTAATTGTGCATAATAGTGACATTTTAACACATTCTTGTGATACGGTTATATATATTAATTTCGAAATATGAAGACGACTATGACGACAGCTAATGCCAAACTTGAGACGAACACATTATTTGCATAAGGATAACAATTTAATGAACATACGACTCTGCTTCCATATTGACATGATAATACAATCAAAGCTCGATATCTCAGTCGAAGTTCTCCTCAACTTACTTATATCGGAAAGTAAACTTTCTGGTTCCAGAAAATGTATTTTGAGATACCAAACTATTTATATCTCAAAGTAAATTTTCTGTTCCGGAAAATGCACTTTGAGATACTAGTAGTTTGAGATATCCGGAGTTGAAATATATAGAAAAATATGGAATGTGTCCGAACATCTTTAAGACATCAGTGTTTGAGACTAAGAGGGTCAGCTGTATTGTTATTGTCTTTAGATATTTCCGGACAACTAGGGGCCGTATTCATAAAGCCACTTAAGTCCTTGCTATGCGTTTGCTAAGGCTAAATATCTATAAAGGAGATTCCCTACAACTATGAAATTGGGTCTTGAGGAACAGCCTTACAAAGACTGTTCCTCCAGACCAAATTTCATAGTTGTAGGGAATCTCCTTCACAGAAATTTAGCCTTAGCAACAGCATAGCAACCACTTAAGTCGTTTTATGAATACGGCCCCAGATATTTTTGAAACCTGTATACTGTCATGTGGAGCAACTCTGCTATTTTCAATTTTGCTTCATTCTCAATGTGATTCAATCCTAAAGGAAACAATTTGCTCCTCTTTCATGATCGACCCCTTTTTGTAGGCTGCCTCATCCAGGAAAGTAAACAAGAAATCACAAAAGTTGTTCCCCTTTGTATCAATGACAGAAAAACATGGTTTTCAGTCACTTTTACGTTTCTTGAATATCTTTCTTTTCTTATTTAATTTTGAAAGGAAATTACGAAATGTCGAAGCAGATAAAAATGTACCTAAACCCACCCAACTCGACAGATCAGCTACAGCTATTCAAAGACATGATTTACTGTACACAGGTATGATAAAGTCTGCGTTTTAACTTCCAAAAATCTTAACTTCAAAAAAAGACACAATCTACGCTGCAATAAAAAACAAATGATTGATACCTTTGAGCTGTGCTGTAAAACATTGCCATCGTTCTTTTTCCAGTAATGGATTAAATAAATGTTTCTGTCTACAAATACTGGTATTATTGTAAATACTGTCAAGGTTATAATATACGTATTCATGTTGCGGCGTTGTGCATTCAGAACTGTTAACTCTCTCAAAGCCCAATTGACTATTGAGTGTTGAGCCGAAATGTTAAAACTTTTAACCCATGAATGTCTAGCTCTGATAAAAGGGAAGTATGCAAACAACGAGGACCTCCATCAGACGGCGCAAGAACGCGGCATCTGATAAGTTTGTAAACTGTTTACATTAGAAAAACGAGTAATAGAAATAAAATCTACCAGATATCCATTGAATGACCAATAGACACATCTTTTATTTAGGTTAGAGAAGTCCACTAGGCATAAACGGGTTACTAAGCAGATGCTGCTTGACATTAGCTTTGCGAAAAGCTAACATGATTACGATTGTACAAGTGACTCGTGTATCAATAAAGGAACAACCATAAAATAAATTCGCTGACATTTCTATTCATTGCAAAATATTTACATTCTTGGTGTATTTACTGAAAAGCCCTACAGTTAACCATTGGAACGTAATGTTGTTTACATTCCAATAATTACATTGAGATACGCGACGTCAATGACGTCAAAATAAACAATGGCTTTTTACAACCTGATTGGACGTCAGCAACGTCATGACGTCATACATGCCGTTCTGCTGTTAGCAATAAAAAGTGCGTGTACGTGTTTTACTGCTTCAATTTTGGCGCTTATATAAGATTTTTCATGAACGATTTGATTAAAACAAATGTAAATATAAGCAATGAACTTAATTTTTCAGATGTTTATCTCATCGTGCGTGCAATGTTTCCTGCAATTCAGAAAGACTGTCTAACATACTTCTTTGTCGCTAATATAGAGGATCTTATACTCGTGGTCACTTAATGATGAAATTTATGAAACGAGCCAAATGACCACGAGTATAAAATTCTGTTTATCATATGATCCTTTAAAATGGGAATTTATCGCCATCAAAACATCATTTCAATAAGAAAACGCATTGTTGACATGGACGTGCACATTGACGTTACGTGTACGAGCCAAAGTATTATAACACATGTGATCATATGATTTTCATGACACGACGTTATCCACTGAATAGCAGCGACGTCATATGATGAAAAAAAATTGGAACTTAAAGTGAATTAAAAACTCATCCTTGGGTCCTGCATCTTTGCATTCACGTGATGTTCCTGCATATGCGTCACTTTATTAAAAATGTTTATTTGTATATTTAAAGATTGATCAGGCGATAGGTATGCGGACAGAGACGGAGCTTTACCGTCGGTGGCAGACTGATATCAACCAGCGAGGAGAGGGCTACACAATGGGTGCTCTCTACTGGATGCTAAACGATATTTGGCAAGCCCCTACTTGGTCTTCGCTGGGTTTGTGTTTTTGTCATATTTTGTGTGAAGCTGAATTGGCCAATACGGTTGCTTTCACCTCAAAAATACATATATTGGGGAAGGTGTGCGTCCTTTGATAGGCAGAATTCGGATTTATGGGACTACTTTGATAAAAGGAGGATACTATTTCATTTAAAAAACTATCACAACATTATGCACATTCAAAAGTTAAATCAGGATTTGATAGTATGCTTGTGGCTTATGTATACAACTGTATATAATCTGGATTCTTAACATTTATATAGAGAGGATATGAATGATAATTCCGTGATTATATCATTCGGACATAAACAATACAGTGTGACCTCATTCAGGGATAACAAGGTAAGTCAGTGCTGATGTCGGATCTAGTTATTCGACGGCCATTTCAAAGAAAGTCATACAGTTTTTTTTCGTCAGTAAATGGAGCAGTTTGATCCGGGTTCTCACTGTTTGCCTCTCATTCTGCATCTTTCCCAGCAGGCACATGACGTCAAAATGACGTCGCACTAACGTCGACGCGACGTAATTACGTCGCATCGACGTCAGTGCGACGTCATTTAGACGTCAGGTGCCTGCTGGGTTTGGACGTATTACTGCATTGTAAAACCAAAGCCGTTCCAATTTTAGGACAATAACGATAAGTATTTTAGGTGTCCCCAACTTTAAGAATATTTATGGTTTTATTTCAGAATATGGTGGGAGGTGGAAAATGATTCATTACTACGCACTAAAGTTCTTTGCACCTATTCTTATATCGCCTTACAGGGATAGAGACACGCTTAAAGTTTATGTTGTCATAGACGAAGTACCTATATACGAACGGAAGGACAAACAAACGAATAAGTTAACATTTTGTCCGAAAGAGACCAAAGGAGCAGTTAATCTGTTTAAGCCAAGGTATATTATACAGTCAACTCTTGATATCTCGAAGTCCAACTTTAGTCAAAACTACTGAATTCTCAAAGTATATTTTCTGGTACCAGAAAATTTACTTTGAGATATCAGTAGTTTGAGATAACAGGATATGAAATGTAAATAAAAATAAGAATTACTATTTTTGATATAAGAAGATACCTTGAGATATCAGTGTTCGACATAGCGGGAGTTGACTGTACATGTAATATTATTCACACCTGGCCCCAAGGTTATAAAACTTGAGTACATTCTCAAACTCAAAATAAAGCACACTGATAGGCTGCTTCCGAGCATATACTCAAAATATGCTCGGAAGCAGCCAATCAGTGTGCTTTATTTTGAGTTTGAGATTATTCTCAAGTTTTATAACCTCGAACCCTGATTTATCATGAAGGAACAGCAAGAGTGACCGGATCAAATATTCCTGTTGCTGATAACATAAAACTGAATATATGATTTTGTATTATCACAATTATACCAAGCTCTATATTTATAAAATCTTTCCTGTTATGGCAGACATTCTTCTTCTTGTTCTTCACTTCTTCTTATTATCATCATCGTCTCCTTCTATCTCTTCATTTTTTCTAAAGCATACTTTTGAACGCATTTGTTTAATATATGTGTTTAGCTTTTTGATATATAATTGACATGTGATGTAAAATATGTACATGTTTTGCAAATTCTTATCACTCCTATAATTATTATACATGTATAAAAGTACATTTACAGTACCGTCTAGGAGAGGATAAATATACGCATAGCCTACATACAATCCTTTGACATCTATATAAAGTTTGTTATTACAAATGTATGTATTAGTGTCTGAAATTTGTAATAAATAAATAAACATAAAACTGAGCAAGATATTCCAATATTGTGTCGAATCGAGAATGGTTTCAATTTGATGACAACTGTCGCATTACTGGCCATGGGTCTTGGCGAAACGATGTCTAACCAGATTAGACGCTGCTGAACGCATTTGTTGTTTTTTTTTTTTTTTTTTTTTTCATTCCTTGTATTTTGTTTATTTATTTATTTATTCATTTATTTTTATATTGTTTTTGTTACAAAAACCCTTAATTTTGGCCTTTTAATATTGCTATTATGGCCCATTTCGAAATGGGTCTTATTTCTGACCAGATAAGTCACGTCTTATTTTTCTTTCATGACCAGATAAGTTAGTCTTATTTTTATAAATACTACTATTTACTATTTTCTTCATTTATTTATTTCAGGAAGCATCAGACTCATAATCCAGATGATTGTGACTATGGAACAAGGTGCTGGAATCAGTTTATATGGTGCGTGCTAACAGTGTGCTGCATATTTCTCATCGTGTACGTACAACTGGGAAGAAGGTGAAGTGGTATCTACAATTTTAACTATTTAGCTTGTTATAAAAGTGAATGTAACACCTCCATTTCTTTTTAAAATGGGGAAGAACTTTTATGAGTTCCTGTTTGGATTCCTTGATCATTACGTAACCCTTTCAGAATGATGCCTACCTTTAAGAAGAAGCTCTTCCCTTTGACAGTTGACCTCCATTGAAAGGGAAGGTTGCCATGCCATGCAGGTGCACATGCTTGAAGGGGATTGTGGTCGGGCGATGGTGCTGGATATAACTTCCAGTGCCGGGGCGTCCTGCATATTTGGATACAAGTAGGGCAAGTGCCTACTGTGCTTGCAGTAGGTGCTGGCGGGGGTTGTGTGGAAATTTTTTCTCTCGTCTATCATCTCTCTTTTCTTTCTCCCTCTCTCTGAGGGACGACCCGATATAGACTGAAATACTATCTCAAAGGGCCGTTAAACCCAAAACAACCAACCAACCAACCAACCAGCATGCTTTAAGTAGGATAAACATGTATGTGAATTTAAATCACAAAGAAAAGATTAAGTTGGCCAAACATCTTCACTTACTAGTGCTCTTCGTGATAAAATTAATAAGATTTTCAAAATCACATTGATGTACAATATCAAAAATTCAACTTGCTTCCTCGTGATCTCTCAAAGTGAGGTAAATTTGCATCTAGACTGTCGGAGGTTCTTGGAAATATAATTACAATTTTGAAAAAGGTTAAAGATTAATGTTGAACGTTCCATGAAAGGGGTCATGTCAAGCACAATAGATCAAGTAAGGGCGTCCGGTATGCAGCGGCTGATAAGGACATACGCTTTAACAAAGAGTTTATTGAAAAAATGTTTTAGTCTGAAGGCTGTATATCAAATACCATTTTTAAGGGTCAATGATAAACAGAACGAAGCTTTAATCCAGAAAATACATTTATTTTACAGAAATCAGTTTTACCATACGTACTGGTTTAGCCGCTACTGGAAACAGCTATGGAATTGTACAGTGTGCTGTCTCTTACTTGTTTTACTCTGTGCTACTATACATATGGTGTAAGTATTTTATTTAATCAGTCATTCAATCAGTCAGTCAGTAAGTCATAATAAGCGTTTATTAGTGCACCGAAATTTCTGTTTAGGTTCAAGAACTTTCAGGAGTTTTATATTCTTTTACTACAAATAACTTGACATACATATTAGTCGATAAACATTATTGAATTTTGGCAATCCATTAACAAAAGCTTGAATTTTTAATTTCGCGGCGGGAATGGAATTGTTTGTTTAGCAGGCGTGAGAAAAGAATTATCACAGAAATAAACGATCATTTATCTACACTGTCCAATGCAAGCCACGATATAATTGTAGAGCAAATTAAATCAGTATTTGCAGAGTGTTAAAATTTTTATTGAAACAAATACTGATAAATATTGACTTGTTACTATTTTCCCCAGATCATTTCAAGAGAAGACGAGACAAAATCTGAAACATAAGCTTGAGCAAAAGGCTCAGCGTAATATCTCGGCTTTTGCAGGGACCCTTTATGTTCATATCTACTCATGGGACAGTCTAGAGGCTAAACATACATGGAAATTACCATTCAAGGTTGGTAGAAACTGATTCCAGATCAATGTCAAAGAACCTTTCATCAGCCATCATCTGTGCGGGCTTTATTTTAAAGCCAGTGTGAGGATTCATTTTGGTTTAAACAATATTCTGTTTATTAGATTCAAGTACAAACTACGGAAAAATGGACCAGAATTCGATCAAAAGCTTGAGGCTTAGTAGGACCATCTCTTGCTATCAATCAAATAGTGAACATAGGTAAAATCACAAAGTAGCATAAACTGTAAATTGGATATCACATCTTGATCTAAAACAGTCAGACAAGGAAGAAACTTATCCTAGATAAATATAGGCAAAGACTATTTAATTTTTGCATGTGTAGTAAAAGCTATCTTAAAGCTGGGTTTACGTTTCTGTATCTTTACGGAAAGAGAGGTAATGATTCAGACTCCATTAATGTATTACCAATGGGAAGAACTTTCTTTTGAAAGCACGGGCACCGAGGGAATATATAGAGTTTATTAATCGCCCCATTTAAGATATGGGATTTATAAACCGAGGGAGGTTCGAAGATCCGATAAAGAAACGAGTCCGAAGGACGAGTTTCTTTATCGGATCTTCAAACCTCCCGTGGTTAATAAGGATACATGAATACTGAATCGCTTTGACCGCAATTTTGTTTTTTGAACGGGCCAATGTTTGTTATGATACGAATAATTTACTGACCAATGGAACCTGCATCATGTCTTTACAATCATCGTTTGTACTGCTATTGGTCCCGACGATCCAAAGCTCGCTCGATGGAAGTCTGTTATGAGCTGGCTGATGCGTTTCTTATTGCACATTGCGGGGCGTGTATCGTAAAAGGCGATGCATTGCCACATAAAATGGCATTTTCGTAAAATCATACATGTCCACACTCCATAAATACACATCGAAGTTTGTTATAGGTTTGTTCAGTGTCTGTTTTTTTTTCTCAAGATCATGAAAGGCAACTTCAGCGGTATTTGATAGCTACAACTGCAGTGGAAAGAAAGAGCTTAGGAAAGTAGTTCTAAAAACCGGTACCCGGTCGTACATTAATAACTTATCTCCGAATGTTATCGGGAAGGTAATCAATCTACAGGGATTTATTTCCCTAGGGGAAATAAATCCTCGTAGAGAACTGGGAAATAGCATATTTATATTGACAAGAAATCCTTTTATTTCTTCGTTAAGAATGTAATATAACCCTTTTAAGTTAAAATGCTGGATTGAAATGAGTGTAATTCATTACTGACCGTTCCACGGCGGTAGTTCTGTTGTGGTTCTCTGTTGCCTGTTTTTGGTGTCAGAGTTTCTGTGATGTTTTACCTTATGTATGTTCTTATTATTTTTGGTTCGGTTTGGTTTGCTAAGTGGCCACCTTTTGGGAACAAGCTGCTCACTCGGTTGGCCATATGTTCTTTGTATCTTGATTATTTGTAATCTTAGTTGTTTCCAACTATGGTTTGAGGGCTGGATTTGGATTTTGATTGTTTCAGTTCGTGGTCTTTGCATACTTTTTACTTTTAAGTTAAAATGCTGATTTGAAATGAGTAGATACGCTGCCGTGCGTTTTAAGCAAGACATAGTTTAGTGTTTTGTATCTGCTTCCATGTAACAAAAGCTCAAAAAGAGTCTACTACTGGGGCCGTATTTATAAAACGACTTAGGTGGTTGCTATGCTGTTGCTAAGGCTTAATTTCTTTGAAGGAGATTCCATACAACTATGAAATTTGCTCTGGAGGAACAGTCTTTGTAAGACTGTTCCTCCAGACCAAATTTCATAGTTGTAGGGAATCTCCTTTATAGATATTTAGCCTTAGCAACCGCATAGCAACCACTTAAGTCGTTTTATGAATACGGCCCCAGGTGTTGGCCTCAGTGAGAACGGGACAGGGGCGATAACGTAATAGCCGCAGAAGATGCTTCCCCTGAAAGTGTATTCATTCAATTTTTTATACATCATTTAACACTTTAAATATCAAATATGAGACTAGTTGACTTTTCTTAAAAAGCACAGATTCAAATGAGGCGACTCATAATGAGCCGCATCATCTGGATCTACAAGGTGTTTCTTTTTCTTTATGAATTCTCAATATGATACAGCTTAGATAAGTTTTATTTTGCAGATATAAATACATATTACCCTCTGCTCTTTTGCGCTTTAAGGGTCATCTATATTAAGCAGGAAATTAAATGACGTGAGAAAAATTTATAAGTTTGAGAAAATCACAATTTTCTATCGTATGAATTTCAGGCAGCATTTCACTCACAATTCGAGAGGAGCATGGCATACATTGTATGCAATGCTTCTCTCTAATAATTAGTGACTTTACGCCATAAATCTGTTTCCACAGCAACTATGGAATTACTTAACTGTTGCGTTTAGTATTTTGGCAGAATGGCGTCTCGATGACGTCATTTTGCCATCAATATGAACTCTTAGGTTCTATAGTAGCAGCTCTGTGACGTCATTGGTATTGGAGCATGCCAAACAACATAGGCCATGCTCCACCAATTTTCAATGACATAAGAAACTGAAATTCTTTCAACAGAATCTCTAGATTTTCTCAAACAAAGAGTTATTCTCAAGTCATTGAATTCTGTGTTATCATATGACGTTGCATCTGAGATTGTAATAAAGCCATGCATTTAAAACGATAATCTACCAATGGATTAGATATGCAAATTTCGCCGTAACGTTATGCGTTGACGTCCATAAAACGTCACGTTTTCTAATGGCAAAATCGTGACGTTTTAGTGCAAAATTTGCTAATAAAATGCAATTTTAGTGTCATATGATAAACAGAATCTTGCATTCGTGCTCCTGTATTATTGAATTTATTAAACTCGTTGAGGAAAACCGATAAGATGCTCGGCATAGCCTCGCACCTTATCTTTTTCCCCAACTCTTTTAATAAATTTAATAATGCATGAGCACTCATCTAAGATCCTCTATTTATTTGTAGTTAGAGAAGGTGTCTCAGCTGGTGCACCAAGTACAAATCTCTGAAATTGCCAAGGAGTGCCAACGTCCGGACGCGGAATATTGTTTTATAGTTTGTCATCTTGGTGACCTTTCTGATGGACACACAAGTTGGTATCCACTGACAACATTCAGCAAGGCAAAAGGGCTAAGAAAGGCTAATATAAAGGTTATCTTTTTTTCTTTTTACTTCTACATGTCTCAAAGGCACTCTTCACTCAGCTTCTGAGATCTTTAAGACTTCTTTGACAATTTTAATAGTTTAGTAGTTAGTATCTATGGAATAATCAAATGACTGTACACGCAAGACAGGAAAATGAACAAGAGCCGTTGTCGCAGAGAATAGCTCGCCTGAACTGATGCTTGCCCACTAGGAATATGATAACTTATAGTTGAGAAACCGGCTTTAGTATCTTGACTCGGAGCCAGTATCTCACTTAATCAGTTCAGGCGCTATGATATATGAGACTTTAGAATCTATACCGAAAACGTTAACCAGCCATTTCTGAATTCATGACTTCATCCTTTGCGAACTAGGTTGCACAATATCTGACACCATTTTCAGTGTCAGCTGATTTCATCTAGGCATTCTGATACTATAACCCTGTGAAAAATTTTAGCACACTCTTTAAGAAATTTATAAGTCTGTGATCGCAGTTGGTTAAGCGCGGCGGCATTCTGCACACCATAAATGGACTTCCATCGAATGCAGATTTTCATTGGCATCCTACTATCTTTTCCTTATGACTGAAATATTGTGGGTGCATATTCTCAAACACCCACATCAACGCTGGGCATTATGGCAATATCTCTTTTTGCGTTTTCCCAGCTTTTCCGCGAAACAGTGCGTTCGATCTTTACACAAAGTGCTGATTGGTTGTGACAGTGAACTTGAGCGTCATAGTCGCCTGAGTAATGGAGCTGTTGCAGCAAATAGCATGGGCATACACATGTAAAATAGCAAGATGAAACTACTGGGGCCGTATTCATAAAACAACTTAAGTCGTTGCTATGCTGTCGCTAAGGGTAAATTTCTATGTTGGAGATTCCCTACAACTATGAAATTTGCTCTGGAGGAACAGTCTTACAAAGACTATTCCTCCAGAGCAACTTTCATAGTTGTAGGAAATCTCCTTCATAGAAATTTAGCCTTAGCAACAGCATAGCAACGACTTAAGACGTTTTATAAATACGGCCTCTGGACGGCTATATTAGATAAGTTTCATTGTATACAAACTTAATATTTTCTGAAAAAAGCAGTTTTTATCAAATAATTAAAGTTGAGCTTTTTTATAATTCATTTTTCATTTTTTGTTCTTCAGATATCTGACGTATCAAAGACCCTAAAAGACAATGAATATAGGATTTCTTTGACAACAGACGCTGTCGCTCCGTTTGTTTGGCTTGACGCGTTTGGTGTTAAAGGAAGATTTTGCAATAATGGATTTTTGATGTTTCAACAGACAGAAAGTGTAATGTTTTACGCATGGCAGGAGACAGATGAACGAACTTTGAAAAACTCACTCAGTATCAAATCGTTGATGGATATTTATCATTAACACATTTACATTTATCCATTTATGCTTAAACTACAATAAAAGGGCACTGGCAAACATTGGAGACCCTGGTCAGATCTTCCAATAAAAGGTGCATTTGCAAACAGTATAGATCCAGATCTGCCGCCGCAAGAAGTTGCGACCGCAGATCGAGGTCAAAACAATTTACATCAAATATTGCAATTTCTGAAAACAAATCTATAATAAATCGAAATCAAATCAAAATCTATGATAATAGAAATATACCTGTCCAAGCTGAGGAGAGTAGACCAGGGATTAGTTTGTTATATGTTCGTGCTATGTGTTTATATTACTTCTTATGTTTTGTTGTACAAACGGAAATGCTAGAAATGAATTATATGTCGTTATTACACGGAGAAAGATTGTGAAGATTAAATGCGGCTTGAGACTTAAGATGAATACTTGAATATGAATGAACTTCATAGAAAGAGCTACACAAGTACACGAGTATTGATCCTAACGTGAACAAAATCAAATAAGTAAATAAATAAGTAAATAAATAAATAAATTAGTAAGTACAAGAAGATAGAAAAATGATGTCAAGTTTATTACCCTTCCCCATACTCTAACACGAAATTTGATATTATATTTGACAAATTTTGACTCTTCAAATTCGAGTGAAATTCAGTATGGAAATCGTTACCAATAAAGTGTCACCCTGACTACTTTTCACATTCTTACAATCCAGAAACAAGACCAGAATGGATCACAGATGCTTATGCGTAACAGCAGTCTCGACTGCAGTTAGAATAGCCTATCATCTGAAGAATTCTTTAAAGAAATGCGACAGTTTATCAAAGAAACCTGGTTCTTTTAACTTTTGTCTGTCATCAACGTTGCCATCTGTATCGTCGGTGATATTATTTAGGATGTCGTCAACCTCCTTATATTCATCCGAACCGTCATATGGTTCTTCAAAATCAGTCAATGGATTTTCCGAAAATAGTTCCACACCAGTAATTGAACTTTGAACAGACGAGGTCTCGATTTTGTTTAAGTCTGGGATACCATATCTAGAAGACAAAGGTTGTTCCTGACTCGCATTCTGAGACTGAGCTGTTTCTGTTTCTCTCGCCTGATTATCAGGAAATAATCCTATATCACCTAATGTCTTTTTGTCTGATAAGTTATGTTCTAAATCTGGGGTGTCAGTTCTGATGGATAAATGCAGACTCGCACTCTGAGGCTTAGCCATAGTTGGTATTGACCTTATGAGAATCGCCTCACTAGTACTTTTACCTTCATTTCTTGCGACCAAGTTCTTAATTGGAGACTTAAGTGGGACAACTTGTATATTCTTTGAAGCCTTGCTGCCAACTGGTGGAAGTACACGGAAATTTACTAGTGGAGGAGTATCTTCTTTAGCTTTTACGAGTATCCTCTTAGGTTTATTATCTCTGTAATTCCATACACTTGCCTTTTCTATTCCCAGAACAGAGACAGCTTTGCTATAGAGAGCGAATCTGGCGTTCTCCAGTCTTTTACGTTTCATTTTTCTGTCTATTTTCAAGAACGTCTTCACCAATTTGAGATGATCATTTGTAAAACAGCTCTTACACTTCATGGAGATGTCATCAATCAACGTAATAAGGTTGTCTACTTGCCTGTTAGCAATATTGCCTTCGGCATAATTGTTGAAAGCAATGATTCTGTTTCCACATGTCCTTAGAAATTTCAGAAAATCTTTTGACCCTTCTGCTAGGTATTGTTGCAATGTTTTACCATTACCTTCTAGATAGTCTGCATGAGTCAGAACTATTATTGTATGCTTTGTAGCATCCGGACCGAAGCGTTTCAAAAACAATTTCTGTATCGCGAGGCAGTCCTTCGTGAATCGACCTGGACTCAATACGAATAGCAAAGCATGGAATCCTGGGGACAAAAAAGCAAATATTTTGATAATGTCTTTGACTATTTCATCATTACTTCTTTCGGTGTCGTAAAAACCTGGCGTGTCAACAACGACAAGACGACGGCCATTGCGTATTGTTTCCTCACACTGCGAGCTGTTTGTCATGGAAACCTGAGATAATGATGTTGTAAAACGTCTGTTTCCAAGAATTGAATTTGCCGTTGAGCTTTTTCCTGAGCCCGTCCTCCCAATTAGTAGTATCCTTGTTTCCTCCATGGTACCTACAATATATCAGTACATGTAATAAAATAGAATCAAATTATCTCTAGAGGGTAAAATACCTTTAATTCTGCTTGTCTTGCACTGCTGGGTTTTTTGCCATTAGAAGCTGTGTTACTTTTAAAAATGTTTGTTAATATGATGAGAAACCCAATTTCTTTTGAATACCATATAGCTCAAAGACAACTTATAATGATAGATTCACCTCAGAAAGCATTTTCCTCTATATTCTGGGCATTCTGGAAATGTATGAATTTATTAACCGAAACTATGTAGTCTGGCCCATGTTCCTACTTCTGTATGTATTCTCTGCTCTTGAAGGAACTTTTTAAGATTTTTTTACCTCACTGCAGCTGGTGTTGTGCCGTGTGGCGGCCGTAAAACGTCTCCCCGTACATCAGCCATAGTGCAGATCATATTTTATTTACATCCTTTGAGATCAGAGGATAGATTCTGAGAAATCTAAAATTTGAGATCGATTTAGAGTATTATTCTAGATCATCGTCTTTTATATCATTTGGATCCTTTTGAAATTAATCAGTCTTTGAATCCACTGCCCAGTTAAGATTAAGAAATTACAGTATGCTTTTTTCTAGTTTTTTCACCAGATATTGTCAGGGTCACTGACGAGGCTTTATTAGCCGAAACTACGTAGTCTGGCCCATGTTCCTACTTCTGTATGTACTCTCTGCTCTTGAATGAACTTTTTGCCGTCAGTTTTTTGCCCCGCCCCCACCCGCCACCTCTGAAATCCAGTGGAAGCATACTGTGTACTACATCACAGTATACGTGATATGATGACGTCGGTCTGGCAATCAGATATTGTAGGAAAGTCATATTCAAGTACACGAATCCTGGTGTCTTGAAGGTGGGATGTTCTCGTCATGTACGGTCAACTGGCAGGAATAATGTGTATGATAGTAAACGGGCACAAGTGAAATGTAAACCATTGACTGAAATATATATACTTCGATCAAATCGGATATAAACGTATCCATAACAATTTTAGTGCGACAGACGCGCGTTTCTGTATTCAACTTCTTCATTGTCGCTTAACCCCAAACGTTTGAAAGAAAAAGATGATGGGGAGGTCTCGGCAGACAACTAGGATCCCTCTCCGAACCACACGTATTGTTGCATTCCGCGGGACACATTAGCTGCAGGCATCAGGTAAGAGACGCCTACGTGTAAACTTCCGAGCGCAGGCGTCCCCCCATCGAGCCATCTCAACCCCTATGTTTCGAGAAAAGCGACAGACAAGAGCATCAGGAAAGAGATGTCCGATGCAGCAAGAACCCGCAAAAAGCCAAAACAACTAAAAAAAAAATGGCAGCCAAACGCAGCTAAGTGTCATGTCACTAGGACAAGTTTGTCCTAGTTTTAGAATAGTTCAGAAATTATACCAGGCATACATCGAAATGGAATAAGGTTACTTTAAATCAGTAAATGTAGTGACCGCACTGCTAGAAAACCAGAATCAACACTGAAACACTAACTGGGTTGATGCTATCGAACTGTTTTCAATCAATATACTGTGGCTCAAACTTGCAGACTCTGCTCAGTTGCCCCTGAGACTCGTCAGCACTTTGTGGATGAGTGTATATTCTTTGAGTTGGAAAGACTGTCTTACATTGGAAAGCTGTGTGAGAGGCAGTTCTCGACCGATGAGCATGTCCTACCGCTTCGGAGCCCAGATTTTCTCACACAACTGACATTCGTCGTCACAGAGATTTTTGGTATACGAGAACTAGGATTATTGTCCTGGATGGTTTGGAATGCTTTAATTGTATTCGCGGGAGCACATATTCAGGATACATGTAAGACGGGTTATTGTACTCAGAGAGGCGGCGGGTTATTGATTAGAAAAGACGGAGATTCAGTGATTACAGTGATTTTTACGGTAATTGTGTAAAGAAGTTAACCAGCGCATGTAAACAAAAAGCACCACCAAGTTGAGCTCGTATAAAACTAAAAAGTCGTAGGAAATTACCTCATTTGAGGCTGTTCCGAATAAATAAGCGGAAGAACGAAATTCAAGCTACAGTTGAGAATGACTGACCCAACAGCGACTCATTTTTCTGTCCAAAATCGATTACTAAGATGGCTACCCGGGATGGTCTAAGGGATATCAAGTGTTGCATAACACCTGCCCTATTAGATTATTCCCCTTGCTAGCGGTTCTCTATTGTTCAGGACGGTAAGTTTCTATATTTACTGCAGACTCAAACTGTAAAGAATGTCTCGTTGGTCATGTTGGTTTGAAAAACATGTTTAATGCATAGTTTTCCGAAGATTCCAAAGGATACAAACCTTAGTTAATGTTATATGTTACTTTGTTTATTCACAAAACTTGTGCTGTACAAACCAAGAAGACAGAAACTTGATAAAAGCATATAATAATTGAGCCGCGACACGACAAAACCAATAATGTGATTGTGCGCCCAGCGCAGACTCAGTTCATCCGGGACATCCGCCCAGTCCGATCAGACTCGTCGCTAAGCGCTTAAAGCGTAGCTAAGTGTCTAAGCTACCTTAATGTGGACAGCGAAGACTCTGATCAGACTTGGCGGATGCCCAGGCTGATCTGAGTCTGCGCTTGGCGCACAACCACTTTATTGGTTTATCGTGTCGCGGCTCATATGTCTGCCAAACTTGCAGTGCAAGACAACCTATTGACAAAAGTGGACAACGTATGTCACAGTAACGTGCGAATGACAGCGAATATCTTAGGTTTCAAACGAAAATAATCTCAGACTAAATAAGAAAATAAGTTATATCTCTGGTTTTAAAGTTTCAATGTCATAAAAAAGCAGTTACCCCGAACTAATATCATATTGTCTGAAGCAACCATTACTGCTTTATGAATTGAAGCCATCTACAAGGACACGGAAAACTGACCTCATCTTCGGTAAAGTGACCATGAGGTCAGCTTTCCGAAGTGATTTTCCGAAGTGCCCTGGTAAAAGGCTTCATTTCATAAAAAATAGCAGTTGGTATAGACAAAGGGCTTTAGTGCGGGGTAACTGCGTCTAACGATAAAAAATCGGATTTTTATGACCTGAGCAACAGCTGATATTTTTATTTGGTTTCAGATTTTTTTCTTTTGAAACGGAAGCGATTAACCGTTATAGGCACGTGATCGTGATGTACGGTGTCCGTCTTTGTTAATACATGTGGTTGCTCCTATTCCTCTCTTTTGTCAAATCTAGTTTTACTAACGAGGGCGTTTGACTTGACTTTTTTTGCAGAAATTCCTGCGTTTGATGCAAGCGGCAAAGGCTCTATTCAGACACCGCATTCTGTGGCAGCTGACCTAAGTAACAGCTGACCTGGGTCTTAACGTCCGCAAAGCTCTACGAAGCTTTAAATACGCCGCTTCGGTCTATATCGGTATTGAAAATTCATAATGAACAGCTTATTAAACGTACTGTTTTGTGGTAAAATAAAGGTTGCTGTGCATATTTTGTGCCATAAACTTGCAAGAAGTAGGAAGAACATGTTTCGGGTTTCGCGTCGATCATTTCAATAAACAGAAAGTGGGACGGTGAATGGGGTCCCATATCTGTTCATAGCATTTTTATTATTTACCAGTATTCAAGATATCGAAAGTAGGATATTTTGGTTGTCAAGTAAAATGACCAAAATCATTTTCAGCAATTTTTGTGAGAAGCTTGAGGATTTTCTTCGTTTTAAGTTGGCCTGTCATGGCCATTTACAATGACGAAAAGTTGAACATGTAGTGAAAGGCCTGCAGCGATACCTCACGCAAAATAGTGCATGAATTTATACCACAGAGATGACAATTGGGCATTTAATAAGGTACTCTAACTCATTTAAACAGTTTCATGGTGACTTACTGTATCCATTCAAAAAAGAGCTGATTGGAATGTTTTATTACTATTACATGTATTATTATTATTATTTATTTACTTACGAAACTAATCTCCCGTTATATACGATCCGGACAGGACACATAATGTAATGCGGTTGTTGTCGCTGAAAGTGTATTATTGACATTTGAGAGCAATAAATCATTTATAAGTGCAAAAGCAAGCGTTTTGGTTTATATTATAGGCCACATAAATACATTTGTCTCTTGAAAACGGCTCTATAGAACAGAACAGAACATATTCTTTATTTACACTCAGGTCTTTACAGACATATGAGGATTTGAAACACTATACATATACATGGGCATGGTCTAGAACTAACACAGTCACACAACATTCACATACAGTCACAATCAATCACATAGTAAATCACAGAATAAACGAAATAATCACATAATCACTAATTCATATAGTATCCCTACAGGCACACAACGGTTGACCATTAATGAACCAACGCTGATTCAACGTCACAATGTTGAGTCAAAGTTTATTTAACACTGGTCAGAGTTGTGCGCCGGATGGGCTGTCTTTACACCAAGGTATGGAAGTGATGTTTTTAATACATGGGTAAGTAATAAAAAATTCATAAACAGAGGATCGATACAGATGTGGGGGTGAAGTTCACATACAAAGTCTTCTAGATGAGCAAGTAGTATTGAGTGTCACAAATAGAGGAATGATACTACTATTTATAATAAATGAGATTTTGTGCACTCCAAGAGGGAACGTACCGATAAAAATAGTAATTAATTATTATTTTGCATCAATTCAATTCAATACTTTATTCGGGTTGCCAAATATATTTTGGCGCACCCACAACCTTATAATTGTATTAAACTCCTACAAGCAGACAACTACGACACGTAGTCCCCGTGCAATCAACATTTTTTGTAAGGTGAGATGGTCGTTAAGGATATTTGCATATATATGCTGCACCGAGCAATATAACGTTATATGGATATTGTCTGTAATTTTAAGGTATGCTTTAAAATATAGTGGTAATCTACTGATCTGTAGGGTCAAGTCAGCAAAATCCGGACAGCAGGTAAATTCGGACAGTGACACTGTTTCCCCCTCATGCCAGTCGCTTGGAATTAAAACAAAAATAACTGGGCAAACAGTGAAAATCCCGATGTGACGGCTCATTATGGACAGTCTCATCTGGATTTTTACTGTTTGCAATGGTATGTCCAAACTCACCTGCCTTCCGACCTCATCTGACCCGACCCTATAGTTGAGCGTCAAGCTAGATCAGAATAGGTGGATTCTATTAAGCCCTTTCAACAGTATTTCGGTCGTTTCAAGCCTGGGTTAGTGACCCTGCAGGATACAACGCCGAATCAACACTAAACCAGAGTTGGTTCGGAGTCATAACATTGAACCAGCGTCTATTCGACGCTGATTCAGCGCTATGAGCCCAGTGCAGTAGTGATGGAAATAAAGTAAAGGGGGGGTGCCTATAAGGCCCTTTTTCTGCCCAAGAGCAAAATGTTTTATTTTCAACTGATGATTAGACTATAGTTTCCGCTATACTGAATCAATAGTGGATAAGCTCCGTAAGCCCTACTTTTGGAATAATGGGGTTATTAAAGTGGGTGGGGTAAATCAGCATGAACCAGGGGTGTCATATTATAAGCTATATTTCTCCTTCAAATTTAATGGCATTCATAAATACCTTCCTTTATAAGTTGAAGTAATGTCTTTGATGACATCTTTTCTCAAATTCTATCTTTTAAAGTAAAATCTTATGTCTGCAGAATTTCTTTTAGAGACACTGTCAATTTTCATTAAATTTGGTACTTTGAATTCAATATATTCTACCATATCTCTAGAACCAATGGATGACTTCTTACCAAACTAATATGGGTTCACCCTTGGGAGAGTGCAAACTGTTGATTAAATTTTGGTGACCTTGACCTTTGTTTCAAGGTCACAGTAAGACTTATAATGTTAATTTTAAGTCAAGTTTTTGCCATTGTCTACACAGTAGCTCCTAAACTGATATGAAATCATGACCAAAGTGGTCTAAATTAAACATTATGAGGAGTTAGAGCACTAGTTATGAGCAAATGGCCATGACATCATCTTCAAGGTCAAGGTCAAGGTTAGACTAGACAGAGTTTATCCAAAGATCTCACACAGATAGTAAGCAGAAATTTAACAAATATGTATGTTTCTATTTGTAAAACAGTGCTTAACATGCATATAATGACCTTGACCTTGATCTGAAGGTCACCAATACATTTAGAAGTTCATTATTTTACAACAGACTTGTCTATAACCTTTAAGTTTAACCCAATTCGGTTTCATCATGTTTGGCTAATACTGACCTTCAGACCAAGGTCAAGGTCATTTTGTGCACATGAAACATTGATTTTCAAATGAAAACACTCAGATTTGGTACATTTCTGCCGCCTGATTGATGAAATCTATGCTTAAACTCTGTTTAGTCTAGCCATGACCTTGACCTTGAAGATGATGTCATGGCCATTTAATCATGATATCATGGCCATTTAATCATAACTAGTGCTCTAACACCTCATAATGTTTAATTTAGGCCACTTTGGGAACAATTTCATATCAATTCAGGAGCTACTGTGTAGACAATGGCCAAAATTTGACTTAAAATTGACATTATAAGTCTTACTTTGACCTTGAAACAAAGGTCAAGGTCACCAAAAGTTAATCAACAGTTTGCACTCTCCCAAGGGTGAACCCATATTAGTTTGGTAAGAAGTCATCCATTGGTTCTAGAGATATGGTAGAATATATTGAATTCAAAGTACCAAAATTAATGAAAATTGACAGTGTCTCTAAAAGACATTCTGCAGACATAAGATTTTACTTTAAAAGATAGAATTTGAAAAAAGAGGTCACCAAAGGCATTACTTCAACTTATAAAGGAAGGTATTTATGAATGCCATTAAATTTGAAGGAGAAATATAGCTTATATTATGACACCCCTGGTTCATGCTGATTTACCCCACCCACTTTAATAACCCCATTATTCCAAAAGTAGGGCTTACAGAGCTTAACCACTATTGATTCAGTATAGCGGAAACTATAGTCTAATCATCAGCTGAAAATAAAACATTTTGCTCTTGGGCAGAAAAAGGGCCTTATAGGCACCCCCCCCCCCCCCCCCTTTGTATTCTGCAAAAGCCAGAGGCGAGGGAAGAATCACTTGGCGGCATTCAATTATAACCACTGGATTGCAAACCATTAAACAGGTAAAAGTATTCTGAGCAGATGTGCTTCCAATGTACAATAGTAGAACTGTATGGCAAACTAAGTATCTTTGAAGATTTAAACAATAGCCTTTCTAGTCGGAACACCCACAAAACGTATTCCCTTAGCGTGCGAAAGCGAAACACCAAGGAAAAGGTGGATGGTATTAAAAATAACGATGAGCAAAATCTGCTAGCCCAGAAATCTTCCCTATCCGACAAGCTTTTGCGATCAAACCACAAAAGGACGTACAATCAGACATCATTAACACTAGATTATTAGTGAATAACTAACTCATTATATGAAGAAGCAATTCATTGAGTAACCGTCTACAAGCAACAAATACAATGGCGGATAAACATTGACAACAACTACTACATATAATAATAGTAATAATAGTATCAGAACATATATACATGTATATAATCGTTTACCAGATGTTTGAACCGACGTATAATAAGAAGGAACAGCGTATATAATCTATAACTGGTGACAAGGACGTATGTGGCGGAACCAATGTCCAGACAGCACACATCTTTGTCCGCAGTCCTGCCACTTTCATTAAGCGCATAGGATGGATTAAAATCCATTCAGTGATTGGGTCAGAGCAATTATTCTGCCTTGTATGAAATTTCCGACTATACAATTAAAAAATAAAAATAAAATAAAAAAGCGATAGCATTAATGATGGCGAAGGAACAACATAATAAACTTAATATACATAGAATGAACATCAATATCCTGACATTGCTGGTTTCTAACTGATGGCAAGGACGTATGTGGCGGAGCCAATGCCCAGCCAACAAACGTCCTTCTCACCAGTCCTTGTCATCTAAAGAAGCAAATAACTGGCAGCAGGTACTAGAACTAGTGGCAAGAACGTTTGTGGCGGAACCAAAGTCCAAACACCAAACGTCCTTCTCTCCAGTTCCTTAACCTGCTGCGGGTCTAGCCTCAAAGCTAGGAAATGCCTAACAGCACACTGGTCTGGCATTCAACACAGGCAACAAAGACAACGTACAAGGAACCTGCTGGTTCTGCTCATCAGGATAAGTTTGTTTCAGAAGTATAGTCTCACGGACCATCCGACCCCCTACTCTTGAAATAGGACTCAAAAGTTTTACTGAATTGATATGCATATTCAAGAAATGCTGGAAAACAATTTTTGGGCTACAACGACCAGCCAACGAATTGGCGAAAAACCTTATTCAAGCACTGCATTTATACTAGACGGAATTTCTTCGAAAATCTGGTCTGACTAAGAGGTCTAACAAACTGCCGGGTCCGTAAGAATCATAGTTTGAAATTAATGTAAGAAGTATGCGAAATAATCGTGTTTTAAAGTACGTTGCCTCGTTGCCTGTGTTGAATGCCAGACCAGCGTGAACAGAGGGATTCAACAAAATACAACTAGTTATAATAATAAAAGATACAAATGGTACAGAGCTATACCTATTTAACATCTAACGAAGCGAATAGCTAGTAGTAGATACTGGAACTAGTGACAAAGGCGTATGTGGCGGGGCCAATGTCCAAATATTAAACGCCTTTCCCACCGGTTCTTTTACTTGATATGTGCCTTACCTTAAACTTGTGAAATACCAGAGAAAGGAACATTGCAAAAACACTACTAATAATATAAAATATACAGACAGTATACATATACTTGTTTAACATCTGTTGAAGAAAATGACTGATAACAAGTACTAGAAATGGCGGCAAGGTCGTATGTGGCGGAGCCAATGTCCAAACAGCATACGTCCTTCCCACCAGTTCTGTCCTTGCGGTGCTTGTAGTCACAGGTATAGTGAAGCAAGTGGACCTTTATCATGTTTATTTTAGCGCCTGTGCCAGCATTAACCTAACATTTGTAAAAAAAATGAAACGAAGACTTACTTGAATGTTTTCAATATAAGTTCAATAAATTTACTTAATTTAGTCAATACTGACGTACTTTTAGTCTTAAGGAGCTCTGCAAATTTAAGCATATTAGGTCGTCGAATGTAGTATGGTTTTAAATAAACGTGTTTTTCTGTGTGAAAATATGGGCATTTTAAGATATAATGGAATTCATCACCAATGCCATTAAGCGTGCAAAGTGAGCATTTCCTTTCAGAAATATCTAAGCCGTCCCATCTTCCGGTTTCTACAGGAAGTTTGTGGTATATACATCTATATATACCATTACATGTATTTGTTTTACAATGATGTTGATTTATACTTCATTTGTATAAACATCCTTAACATTTGTACAGGCAGTGGGTATCAGCACATACCACGTTAAATCCCTTTTCAAAAGGGAATCAGAGGGAACTTTGTCGACTTTTGTAAATCTGTTTCCCCAATGATGATGTGAGTGAGTGCAGAAAGTGTATTTAAACAGCATCACATAAATTATGACTTGGTTTAATAGGATTTTTTGAAGTCATACTTTGATTACAATGCGATCTTTAACTCACGTGGCTTTTTCGCCCGAAGAAATATATTTCTCTCCAAAGTGCAAGCCAAAGTTTCTTCCGTTCGTTACCACTTCCGACTTACTACTGCCGTATTTTACTGGGTGTTTCGTGCTTCACAATTTTTAGTGTGAAGCACATTCTCTACAGAATTAGTACTTCACGAAAGAATACGACTATTGTCAGATCATAACCGAGCATCACTGATTCAGCTTTTACCGCCGTAACCAGCTTTAATGACCTATAAATAAACCGAAACTTACTGCTCTGGCCATAAAGCGCAAATAGCTGAAATAGCATACAGCGTAAATTCATGAGCCGCCTCAACAGGGCCTATTTAATTGCCATATAGGCTTTGAATTCTCAATGTGATATAGTTTTGATGAGATTGGTTTTTAGTTTTGCAGACGTTGATTTTGTCGGCTTCCAGGGCTGGAGCTTATTTTGATCGCCGTCAAAAGTGATCTGCATTTTGTATGCCATAGCTGATGTGAATTCTATGTGTTATGTCGGATGTATAGATCATTTGAAATAATTACACATACATGTAGTATTTAGACGCAAATAAAATGATGAGCAACGAAATGGAATCATATTCGGCACATATGAAAAGACATGTGAGAGAGAAAAGTTGTTGGGCTGAAGACCACAGTTGCGTGCAGTTGTTCAAAATTTATTTCACTACAGGTTTCTGCCGTATGGTTGTCGTATATCTCTCTGTACATAATCTTAGTGCAGGTTATATGTATTTTCTGATATTATAGGGGATCACTGTCCTCATTTCAAGTCAGTTTAAAAATATATGTCCGCAGAAACCAGTGCTAGAGAGCATGGGCAGTGTTGCAGCAGTAAATTACTGTACACAGACAGGCACAGTTTTACCGAGTCTATTATTTTCCTTGATTCCATAGGATCTTACAATTTATTTCATTAATATTTATTTTTCAAATGTTATATTAAACTTGATAACAATACTTACTTTGTGAGCTTAATGCCATTTCTTGCTTTAAATCATTTTACTGCCCTTTTTAGCAATATTCCTGAAGTATTATTCGTTTACTTATTACCGACAAATGCACAAAAATGCATTGAGGAGATTATTATAGATCCTGAATTTAAACCGACTCATGAACTGATATCTGTTTTATGGTACCTGAGTACTAATATTTTGAAATAAATAGTATTTTTCAGTCTTTATTTACTTGACTTTTATCGCAGTGTATCGTTATTCTTACTGAAATACCTACTTAAAGATAATTGTCCCAACATAACTACGTAATTATTAAGACTGTTTCACTATTACTAATTTCAATATCACTTCCTTGTCAATCATTTTGATATAAGACAAACAATTTAATAGATGCGTCAAAGGCTGCTACAAAACAAACATATTAAGGGTTCAGGGTAATCAAAAAGGGGTTTTCCCAAATATTTTGCCTTTATTTTGATTCTTTTTATTTCATTTTTTAAGAAGAAAAAAATAATAGTAATATCTTTCATAAACATTAAAAAAGACTTCCAATTATACATATGGTGTCAATAAGGTGAAATTTTGGGGAAGGAGAAATACCCGAGTCCTTACAATCATACGGTTCGTCGACAGATGTGAATAATGTTCCCAAGCTCGGGCGACGCACATTTTAGCGGATTTTGTAAATCTCATTTCGGATGTTTGAGCAGAAAGAATTCTAGACGATTGAGCGACATTTTAAAGGACGATTTGCACAGGTAGGTCAAATTTCAAGACGATTAAGATGATTAGCGGGTAAATACTGTTTACTTAATATGCATGCGCCCGAGTATTCGCCATACAGTTTAGTCAGTTCGGGCACTTATTATAAGAAAGACATGAAAATTTCTGTTATTGAACAGAACAGAACTTTATTTTGCATAAATATCTCAGGCCATTCACAGGTGGCATATGAGAAAAAGGTATACGTATCTTTAGTACAATAACAGAATGACGATCATAAATCCACATGGTGGCAGTAACAGCATACGATTGTAATAAAACGAGTAAGAAAGAGAAAAGCACGGAAGGGAAAGAGAGAATTTCGGAGTGTACATTTTTTTTACCAAATACTATATAATTTTCCCACTGCAAATCATATTCCATTCATACATTTCATCGAAATCTATGGTGAATATTGAAAGCGAACCGGGAAAAAAGGCTGCCTTGTGAGGGTCAGAGATACCGGGCTAACAGCGTGTTGAAATCTGGCGATATATCATGGAAATGTGTTAGTGCTAAGTGCAAAGTTCGACTGAGAACCGATGGACCATAACCGTTATATCTAAATAAATGAGCAGTTATATTTTAAAGTCATCTAAGATCCGCTAAAGAGAGTAAAATTCTTCTCGCTCAAAAGGGCACTTTCTTGCCGCTCAAAAGGGCATTTTTTCCGCTCAAAAAGATATCAAATCCGCTCAAACGTTCCTCGCCGACGCAAACAGACTGGAAACAAAGAAGCTTCACTATTGACACTGTAGATGAGAAGGCAATGATCAGGAACCGACACGACCGTTTACCGTATCCTGCTCTAAACAGCAAATGGGAAAAGAACAGATAAAGGCGGCACACAAAAAAAACTAGATGGCAAAACGCCAGGTCAGCTCTTTCTCTGCAGATGGCAAAGAGGTTCTAAATAATGTTCAAAAAGGCAAATAATGATATAAAAACAACGACCAATGAAATCAATGGTAAACCACAACAGAAGCACCGCCTGGGGAACGGTCAGTAATAAATTACTGAGGGGAGGAGGTAGGTCGGGGAGAGGGCTTTAATCGACTTTACATGCGCATGTCCCTCGCCCTTGATTTTGTTGTGTTCAAAAACGTACAAGTTATACGGTCCCTGCGAAGAACTTCTAACCAATCAATAGAACAAAACAACTGACATATACATCAGAGCCCAGTTGTGCAAAGCACCATTAGCCTAACGAACTCGTTTAAAGGTCAACTCGTTATGTGTTTTACGACTTTACAACCGAAAACACTGATATGACATTTTTGTTGAAAAATGGAAGAAAAGCTTCTCTCATTTTTTCAACAAAAATATTGGAGTATTTGAGATAGAGCTTGAAATTTGAAAGAAACGCTAACTTACAATGTCGTTAGTTTAGGAATGAATTTAATTTTTCTGAGATTTATCGAAGTGTAAACTACATTGGGTCACGTGCAAAGTTAATGAACCCCCATGTAAACTTTGCAAGTGACCCAATGTAGTTGACACTTCGATAAACGACAGAAAAATTAAGTTCATTGCTTATATTTACATTCACTGCAACCAAATATGTCATGCAAAATATTATATAAGCGCTAAGATTGAAGCAGTAAAACATGTACACGTAGTTTTTCTGCTAACAGCAGAACAGCATGCGTCGTCATGACGTTGCTGACGTCCAATCAGATTGTAGAAAGCCATTGTTTATTTGACGTCATTGACGTCGCGTCTCAATGTAATTATTGGAATGTAAACTACATTACGGTCCAATGCTTTACTATAGGGCTTTTAAGTAAATACACCAAGAATGTAAATATTTTTGACTAACCAAACCCAGAATTATATACTGAGATGAAACAAGATGAGCGAAGTAGATGTGACGGCAATGAGCAGGAACCTACACTATCGATTACCACATCCTGTCCTGAACACCAAAACAAAGATGACATATAAAGCAAAACAGGACAAGCGAGACGCCAAGAGGTCAGCTCTTTCCCAGCAGATGGTCACGAAGCTGCACTGATTATGAACAAAACGTTAAAGATTAATACAAATCCGACCAACCACTAAAGAAGTACCGCCTTGAAACAGTCAGTAACTAATTACCGGGGCTACAATCAATTTTACGTCTACACAACCCTCGTCCAAGGTTCTGCAGTGGTTCATAAATCTATTTTCACCTATTTTCAACGTTTTATAACCACAAAATATGATTGAAGGCAGATAGATACCTGTAAAATGCATTATTTATTGGCACATAAGTGAAATACAATCTGTTAAAGTTTATTCTAGGGTAAATAAATGCAGACATGCCAGGATCCATTGTGTTTATTGACGATGTGTGTGCATTCTCTGCACCATTTAATAAGCATGTGGACATATACATATAGCTACAATTAAAATCAGTCTGCGAATCTGTGCTTTCTTATCTATCCAGCGCCTTGATTTTGCCCTCCACAGACTTTTCCAGATTGGCCATGCCAACAGGGAATAATGTTATAGTACCACAAGGATGTGTGTGCCGATCTCGATTTATAATGGTACTGTTATTATTTCAGTAGTTGCATTTTCATTGTATGATTTTGTGGCCTCTCTTTGCAGGATTTTGATGTTGTGTGTAGTATTTAATCGGTGAAAAAGTGGGTTTCGCCTGTCTAGAGTTACCCCCAAATATCTTAATCAGACCTATAAAATTCTGTTACAGTATGGGTTTCCCTACCGACACAATCTCGAAAATCTAGATCCGTCTTATAAGACGGATCTAGATTTTTAGATTGTTTAAGAAGGTTCATAGGTTTGTCTTAAAACCGAATAAATACTATACTATTTGCAGCTGTTAAACCCTATCAATTAAGACCAGGCGTTGGTTGATTTCATTTCTTCGGTGTGTCCCTTGCTTCCCAGGGATATGTCCTTTCAAGTTTGTTACATTTACAGAAGCATCTAGTGTAAAATGCACTGTAGTGGTTGTAGACTCAACAAACTCTAGTTTCCTATGCTTGTTTCATTGGTTTGGTACTTGCTTCTATTGGACATCTTTTCTTCAGTAATAATGTACGACCATCAATTGAAAACATTGAACAATTTTAATAGAATGTCAAGAAAACCATTCTCTTTCAACCTTTGTCTATCTTCTACATTGCCATCTGCATCATCACTGATATCATGTAGCATGTCATCAACTTTCGATATTCGTCTGATTCTTCGCATGGCTCCTAAAGATTCTCCAAAACTAGTTCTGCATCACTGATTACACTTTTAATTCGTGATGTTGCAGTTTTGTTTACATTTGCGGTGTCCTCTCCGACACTTATAAGTCGTTGCTGACTTTCATTCTGGGATTGAACCGTTCCACTTTGCCCATCTGATATCGATTTAACGTGGATGGTCTCACTATGAACTTTACTATCATTGCTTACATCCATGCACTTACTACGATTCTTCAATGGAACAATCTGTAAGCTCTTTGAAGCCTTGCTACCAACTGGCGAAAGCACACTCGGATTGATAAGTGGAGGCACATGCACTTTAGCTCTTACGACTATCCTTTCAGGTTTATTCTCTCTATAATTCCATACATTTGCCTCTGCTATTCCAAGAACGAAAACAGCTTTGCTATAGAGGGCGACTCTGGTCTTTTCCAATCTTTTACGCTTTATCTTTCTTTCTAATTTCAGAAACGTTTTCATTAGTCTGAGGTGACTGTTAGTAAAACAGTTTTTGCAATCCATGTAGATATCATCAGTCGTCTTTATGAGTTTTTCCACTTGTCTATTAGCGGTATTTCCTTGGGCATGGTTGTTGATAGCTACAATCCTATTATTACACGTCCGTAGAAAACTCAGAAAGTCTTTTGATCCTTCTGCCAAGTATTGTAATGTTTTTCCACTGCGCTCGAGTTCATCTGCATGAGTCAAAACTATTATCGTATACTTTGCAGCATTCGACCCGAAGCGTTTCAAAAACAAATTCTGTATCGCTAGGCATTCCTTTGTAAAACGACCTGGACTCAGTACGAATAACAAAGCATGGAATCCTGGGGACAGAGAAGCAAATATTTTGATAATAGGGAGGTTAAGATTTTTAACTTGTACGTGTACGTGTACGTCTAGCGATGATTTGTGTGCATACGTCATAAAAAATTGCATACTCTCTACCAGTTAGAAGTAAATTTTAGACGTTGACTACTTCTAGGAGGGCGTTTACACGTAGCTTTATAAACATGTACTTTGAATTCATTTTTGGGATTGAATTCGTAAATGTACATTTTATTTTATTGTATCAGAGTTGACAGCATATATCTGAGAAATGATTTAAAGAGTTCACTTGAAAATCAGTGAAGCGTAAATAAGATACACCAATGTTTACAGTGAGGGTGGTACATGCGAGGCAAAGGCAGTATTTGTTGTAGATATCTCCGCAGTTGTAAAGATAGACGGATAAATGATTTCAAGTAACACGACCCTTTCAACAGTATTTTAGTCATGTGGGGCATATTAGGGAAATATATGAGATATGGACGACGCTGAAATAAACAAGATGCAGAAAAGAAACGTGACTTTAACTGGAATCGAACCCGCGACCTCGTGATCATGAGTCTAGAGCATCAACCTCCCAGCCAGCAGTTAAAAATCATGTGGTCACATGTCAGCATCATAAATGGGACTGGGTTTGGAGGTATGTGTATTTCAATTATCGTATCGACGTCCCCCACCCTCTGCCACGCACCTCAGCGGTACGAAACCATGGCCACAGAAACGGGGCGCCGTGCGTCCGTCCATCTGAGGCGGGAAAGCTGGTCGGGATAATTTATATCCTAATCAAATTGGGGAAATCAGACTGTAAGATGGGTGGGTATGGGCTACATTACCAATAAACGATAAAAAAGGATAACACACAGGGGCTTATGTTGGTCGTTGTAATCAATGAAAGCTTTCGAAAAAAATCGGGGACGGTGGAGAAGAAATGAGTGTACACAGGTATTGTGAACTGACAGTAGTAAGGGCTTTCCTTTACTGTAAAAATACAGGGTAGTATCATAACTTTTTATGATGGAAACTGACTGCACTGTATTAAAAAGCTGTTTTAATTCCGCGTTTGGTTGTATATTTATTATAAAGAATTTAAATGCGGATTTAAAGCAAGTTTTTTACACAATGCAGTCGCGTTCCATATCAAAACGTTAAAGTAATACCCCCTACTTTTTATGGTGAAAGGCCTGGCAGCCAGATGCCAGGTCTTTCCCGTAAAACCTATGGGACTTTGTAACAGTGCAATTATTAGAAAAAAAATGTGGTGTATATAAGATGGTCACCGGGTGTGATATTGGTCAACGGGCCTGTATGCGTTCTTTTTGACCACAAAATAATTAGAAAGTTAAGTTTCGACAAAAAACGACCGAAACATTTGGAACGGAGGATATAATGTTAACCCACAAACGTACACACGGACGAAAACTCATGCAGATAGCTTTTTTCTGTTATTACTTCGACCATCTAAAATAATGCGCCGCATTTATTTGGTTACACGTACAAGTTACAATTATCTTAACTTTTAATAACTATAATTAGAACTTGTACGTGTACGTGTAGCTACCAGTAGCCGTACGCGTACAAGTTCTAAATCTTAACCTCCCTAATGTCTTTGACTATTTCGTCATTACTTCTCTCGGTGTCATAAAAAACCTGACGTGTCAACAACAACAAGGCGACGTCCATTGCGTATTGTTTCCTCACATTGTGAGCTGTTCATCCTGGAAACCTGAGATAATGATGTTGGAAAACTTTTATTACCAAGAATTGAATTCCCTGTAGAACTCTTCCCTGAGCCTGTCTTTCCTATTACATGTAGTAGTATTCTTGTTCCGTCGCCGACACCTGCAAAATTTATCGACAGTAAAGTGTAAAAGATGACACCTAGGAGAGAAGCCCAAAATTACAAAGCAAAACCCACCAAAGACACGAACAAAAAAACCTGGAAAACGCATACGGCAAAATAGAACAGTACATCTTCACAGACACACTCTACAACAAAAATCAAAAGCAGCGCAAAATACATAATAAATGTGATCATTGTTTTCGGCATGTTCAGAACTTCCATATCTTCTCTCAACGGAATAAAGACTCATAATATCTCCCTGTACTTTATCATAATGGAGACTATATTATCTACGTCTTTTGAGATTATTAGACTCTGAGCAGTTTGAAATAAAAGTTTGGACATTCTAGTTTAAATTCGTAAAACTAAAACGATTTAATTAGATCTGTTTGATCTTACTTTGGTTTCCAGTCAATCTACATACTCGCGATTATTGAAAGTTTTACATGGATCGTTTAAAATTAATAGCCACATTGTCTCCCTTCTGCTATGCCTTATTCTCAGGGTCACTGATGAGGCTCCAATAGATGAAATTAGCTGGTATGCTGCATAACATTCAACAAATCTGATATTTTACTGTAATTACAGTAATAATATACGACCATAAATTGAAAACATCTTTGAAAAATTTTAATAGAATGTCAAGAAAACCATTCTCTTTCAACTTTTGTCTATCTTCTTGGTTGGTTGGTTGATTTGATGCTTAACGTCCACGGTAAACAACTAAGGTCATGTCGGGACGGTCAGTTAACCTAACCACACTATTCCTGGGCAGGCTTAGACCTCCTAAGCGGTTAACCAGTACTAAGTGCACATACTTTCGCCAGTAACGTCTATCTTCTACATTGCCATCTGCATCATCACTGATATCATGTAGCATGTCATCAACTTCCTGATATTCGTCTGATTCTTCACGTGGCTCCTAAAGATTCTCCAAAACTAGTTCTGCATCACTGATTACACTTTTAATTCGTGATGTTGCAGTTTTGTTTACATTTGCGGTGTCCTCTCCGACACTTATAAGTCGTTGCTGACTTTCATTCTGGGATTGAACCGTTCCTCTTTGCCCATCTGATATCGATTTAACGTGGATGGTCTCACTATGAACTTTACTATCATTGCTTACATCCATGCACTTACTACGATTCTTCAATGGAACAATCTGTAAGCTCTTTGAAGCCTTGCTACCAACTGGCGAAAGCACACTCGGATTGATAAGTGGAGGCACATGCACTTTAGCTCTTACGACTATCCTTTCAGGTTTATTCTCTCTATAATTCCATACATTTGCCTCTGCTATTCCAAGAACGAAAACAGCTTTGCTATAGAGAGCGACTCTGGTCTTTTCCAATCTTTTACGCTTTATCTTTCTTTCTAATTTCAGAAACGTTTTCATTAGTCTGAGGTGACTGTTAGTAAAACAGTTTTTGCAATCCATGTAGATATCATCAATCATCTTTATGAGTTTTTCCACTTGTCTATTAGCGGTATTTCCTTGGGCATGGTTGTTGATAGCTACAATCCTATTATTACACGTCCGTAGAAAACTCAGAAAGTCTTTTGATCCTTCTGCCAAGTATTGTTGTAATGTTTTTCCACTGCGCTCGAGTTCATCTGCATGAGTCAAAACTATTATCGTATACTTTGCAGCATTCGACCCGAAGCGTTTCAAAAACAAATTCTGTATCGCTAGGCATTCCTTTGTAAAACGACCTGGACTCAGTACGAATAACAAAGCATGGAATCCTGGGGACAGAGAAGCAAATATTTTGATAATGTCTTTGACTATTTCGTCATTACTTCTCTCGGTGTCATAAAAACCTGACGTGTCAACAACAACAAGGCGACGTCCATTGCGTATTGTTTCCTCACATTGTGAGCTGTTCATCCTGGAAACCTGAGATAATGATGTTGGAAAACTTTTAATACCAAGAATTGAATTCCCTGTAGAACTCTTCCCTGAGCCTGTCTTTCCTATTACATGTAGTAGTATTCTTGTTCCGTCGCCGACACCTGCAAAATTTATCGACAGTAAAGTGTAAAAGATGACACCTAGGAGAGAAGCCCAAAATTACAAAGCGAAACCCACCTAAGACACGAACAAAAAAACCTGGAAAACGCAAACGGCAAAATAGAACAGTACATCTTCACAGACACACTCTACAACAAAAATCAAAAGCAGTGCAAAATACATAATAAATGTGATCATTGTTTTCGGCATGTTCAGAACTTCCATATCTTCTCTCAACGGAATAAAGACTCATAATATCTCCCTGTACTTTATCATAATGGAGACTATATTATCTACGTCTTTTGAGATTATTAGACTCTGAGCAGTTTGAAATAAAAGTTTGGACATTCTAGTTTAAATTCGTAAAACTAAAACGATTTAATTAGATCTGTTTGATCTTACTTTGGTTTCCAGTCAATCTACATACTCGCGATTATTGAAAGTTTTACATGGATCATTTAAAATTAATAGCCACATTGTCTCCCTTCTGCTATGCCTTATTCTCAGGGTCACTGATGAGGCTCCAATGGATGAAATTAGCTGGTATGCTGCATAACATTCAACAAATCTGATATTTTACTGTAATTAATCTGTCCTCTCATTTTTAAACCTGGGGAGGCACAAATATACCAGTTTCGTTTACAAGTCATCCCCCACCCCGCCACTCCCCCACGGGACATAGACTACTGTCACTGTGTAAACGAACTGTTAAAAGATAATCACAATGAAGATAATCTGAAACTTCAATGTAGATATGTAGATTAGATGGCTACATAATTTGCAGCAGTTTATTGATCGAAACGCTAAATGCTGTTATATTTCATGTTTCGGAAAACACTTCTTTCGAAAGAATACATGTATCAATAAACAGAGAGAGTATATTACTTTCATCGTGCTGAACCTTTTACTGTTTATTGTTGTTTGTAAACATACCTGATAATTTATGCGCCATTACTCTATTGATGTTTTACTTTGTCCTCACGTCTTAACAGTATCGGTTAAATGTATAGTATCCATCTTTACTATTCTATTCTATTCTATCCCATAACCTTACTAGGTCGTTGGGGCACCACAGATGACTTCAAAACAATCCCTTTCCACCTTGTCTTGTCTTCAGCTGCCCTAGTTGAGCTGGCAAAATCCAGTCCTGTCCACTCCTTGATATTGTCTTCCCACCTCTTTTTCTGTCTACCTCTTCTTCTTTTTCCTTTCACTGTGCCTTGAAGAATTGTCTTTGCTAAACCAGAAGACCTCGAGACGTGGCCAAACTACCTTAGTTTCCGTTTCTTGACCAGCGTTAGGAGTTCATCGTATTCTCCAATGGCTGCTTGGATCTTCCTGCGAACCTCCTCATCGGTGATATGGTCCTTGTACGAAATGTTCAGTAACCTTCGGTAGCATCTCATCTCAAAGGCCTGCGTTCTTTTCTCTAACTCTGCCGTCAAGGTCCAAGATTCACAGGCATACAGAAATATGGAAATGACAAGGGAGCGCATAAGTTTCACCTTTGATCCAAGAGATATGTTGTTATCTCTCCAAATTGTTTTCAGCTTGGTAAGAGCTGAAGTGGCTTGTGCAGTCCTTGAGAGAACCTCCTGTTTTGAGCCATCATCTGAGACAATTGCTCCAAGGTATTTGAAGCTGCTTACGGTGCCCAGCTTCTGCCCTTTTACCTTGATCTCCCTCTGGATGCCATCTGCGCTGTTCGTCATCAGTTTGGTCTTCTCAGCACTGATCTCCATCTTATACCTTGTGCAGGTTTGGTCGAGACTTCCAACTAGAGCTTCTAGTTCCTGCTCTTCCTCAGCTAGAGCATCTATGTCATCGGCAAACCGCAGATTGGTAATGTTTCTGCCGCCTATGCTAACCTTTCTGTCATGTTGTTCCAGAGCATCAGACATGATCCGTTCGAGAAAAATGTTGAAGAGGGTGGGTGACAGAAGACATCCTTGTCCTACTCCAACTGTTGGTCTGAACCATTCTCCTGTACTGCCTTTTATCAGGACAGCACTTGTAGCCTTGATGTATAGCTGCTCAGAGGTGCGAACTAGATTTGCACTTGTACTTCCGCATGGTGGCCCATAAGGCTGCATGCCATACCCTGTCAAAGGCTTTTTTGGAAATAAATGAAGACATGGTACAGATTCTGCTGATGTTGGAGATACTTTTCACACAGGATTCTAAGGTTGAAGATCTGTTCTGTGGTGCTCCTTCCTGCTCGGAACCCAGCCTGTTCCTCAGCAATTATCTCTTCGGCTTGTGGTTTAAGCCTGTTCAAGATGACTTTCAGCATGACTTTGCTTGAATGGCTGATGAGGCTGATGGTTCTGTAGTTCTGGCAGAGCTGTAGGTTGCCTTTTAGGGAGCGTAATAATCCCATTACATTCCCTTCATTCCTTAAAATAATCCCATTACATTCCCACCACTCCTTAAAAATCTCTATAAGACTCTCTATACTGTTAGAATAATGTTAAGCGCAAATGTGTGCAATACTTTTTGTAGTACCAGTGAACTACTACCATCGAATACATAGAATAATAATAAAGTATTTATTTATGCAGAATATACTATCTAATATAAAAGATACTTAAAATTTAGACAGTTATTTGGATTAAGGTCAAAATATCTTCTTAATTAAACACGAAGCAGGAACTTAAATGAAATCAGATACCACTGTAATATTTATCTGAAACCTTTGTGACGTATAAAATTTAAGACGTACTTTGTTCATATAGACTTACTATTGTATGTCCATTTCAACAGTATTTCAGTCACATCAGGACGTTGGAAGTGATATTGAAAGGTTATGTGCTATGGAACCCGTTTACAGTTGAGCAGATCTCCCCCTTCGGCAGGACTCGAACCAGGACCACTAGCTTACCAAACCAGGCCCCGAGGTTATAAAACTTTTTTTCATGCTCAACTCAGCTGAGCATGAAATTTTACCTGCTAATAAATAGCAAAATACTAATAAGTACAGTTGTTTTCTTGCTCAGTTGAGCTGAGTACGAAATTTTCTCTGCTTATGAATATGAAAATGCCAACATTAGTTGGCATTTTCATATTTATCAGCAGAGAAAATTTCATGCTCAGCTGAGTTGAGCACGAAAAAAGTTTTATAACCTCGGGACCAGTGCTTAACCCACTGACCTACCAAATTTTCGACACTTACCATAAAAGTTAAAATATGGGACACCTTAAAATAATTACCGTTATTGTCCTGAAAATGATACAGTTCGGATTTGCAATGCAATAATACGTCAAAAAGATGTAGATGGAATGGCAAACAATGCATGCTCTGTCTGACCTAAATCCGCACTATTTGAGCCGCGACACGAGAAAACCGACAATGTGGTTGTACGCCCAGTGCAGACTCAGATCAGCCTGGACATCCGCCCAGTTTCATCAGGCTAAACGCTTAAAGGGCAGCTAAGGGTCTATGCTACCTCCGTGCGGACAGCGAAGGCTCTGATCAGACTGGGCGGATGCCCAGACTGATCTGAGTCTGGGCTGGGCGCACAACCACTTTGTTGGTTTTCTCGTGTCGCGGCTCATTTGTCTAAATTAAAACCTATCTGTTCCAATACTGTTTACAGTTTTAACTTGAGTGTCAAGTAACTATTAATCTGCCTAACCCACAGCCTTGCTTATCCCAGGAAGTTTCTTCCCATCCTTTTCTCCTAGCCATGTTCCAAAGAAGGCACAAGAGAACAAATCCATAACACGTACCTCCTGGCACCGAGTCTGTCAGTGTCTTTTCCATTAGAAGAAGAGTGTTTTGTTAAATTCAGAATTGAACAACAAAACTCTTCTTTCAAATAATGGAAAAAAATTCTCCTAACGATGCTCCCTAGGAGGCTTAACGGAACGAATCCATAAGATATGCACTTCCTGGCACCAAGTCTGCCCGTGTCATGTCCAGGCCCCGAGGTTATAAAACTTTTTTCATGCTCAACTCAGCTGAGCATGAAATTTTCTCTGCTGATAAATATGAAAATGCCAACTTATGTTGGCATTTTAATATTTATGAGCAGAAAAATAGCCTTCTTGGCTTATCTGAGCCTGAAAAATGCTGAATTTCTTGGTATTTTTATATTAATGGACATTTTAAATTTCATGCTCAGCTGAGTTGAGCATGAAAAAAGTTTTATAACCTCGGGGCCAGGTCTAATTTGAAGAAGAGATGAGGAAGAGCTTCCATAGGTCAATACTTAGAAGGTATGATTTCACTTGGCAATATAAAGTGTACTGCATAGTACAGCTGAATAAACGACTTGTGGTTTTACGGCCTCTTCAACAGTATTTCAACTGTGCCGGAAGCTGCACCCGTGCTTAAAATCTATCACTAGATTTTTGTGTCGGTTTCCGAGATTTAAACAAAAGTTTTATTTTAGAGTTTGGTTGTTATGATTTTGTATTTTAGGAGCATCAACTATTAATGGTTGCGACGTGTAGACCAAGTTTTTTTTTTTTTTTTTTTTTTTGTTTTGTTTTTTGAAAGCTATACTTGTGATTCAGTAGAGCTAAGCAGAGCTGCAGAGTCTAGATACCGTAAAAGTCTAAATATTGGAGCAGACAGTTCTGAGCAAACAGTGCAGACTCAGGACCGTCTGATTAGGCCCTACACTGTTTGTCAGCCCTTTTGCATCCCTTTGAGATGCATTACTGCATTGAATCACCTTTTTTTTAATTTTAGGACAGTTACTGTAAATATTACAGGTGTCAATTCTTTTTGTACCTTTTTACGGAGCTATTGGTTAGCACGTTCAGAAAATATTTTAGACTTAAGAACACAGGCATAACAGGGGGCATACTCATACTGTGACTATTAAAATGTGTACTACTGTTATGAAACCGGAGAGTTTGATTATATATAATATCCTTAAACACTTGATAAGTGATTTCACTGTAACTACAAAGTCACATGACAGTCACATGATTGGCAAATATAAACAAAGGACAAACTTTGATAACTCCACCCCAGCTGAAATGGTTATGTTTTTGGATATTTTGTTTGTGTTGGGTGCAACGTTGGCATGCGTCTATGCACAGTCGACAATAACCTTAAATGGGCAATGGGCCGTTTGCAACCGAAACAATAGTGAGTATAAATAATATTTACTTGCCACAATAGGATATATATGACTGCTGTGAGGGTTGATAAAAAACTTCCATTTATGCACCATAAGATTACGATGGTAACCCAGACAAAAAGGTTGAAACAAGTTACATTAACGTCAGTGCAACGGCATGATTACAAATGCACTGACGTTGATTTGACGTGTATCTGTTGTTATCCACGTTATGATGTTGTTTCTGCCGTGTGTTCCAGCTTGGGAGATAATCAGTCAAAGATTACTAAACTCTCTCTCACACACACACACACACACATACACACACACACACACACACACACACACACACAGAGTTTTTCTCCAAGCCTAAAATAGTTTCTATATGTTCATACTCTCTTCTAGCTTGTTCTGCATGTTCAGCTATTGTATGAAATATTATTCCGCCTGCCTTTTCAAGCTTACAATAATTCTGATCTCTCATTAGACCCTCCAAACTAACAGTAACTTATAAGTTATTGAATATTAGCCACCTGTCTCACTTTTAACGTAAATTTACACAATTACATTATTCTTTAGAAAAACCATGAAGTAACTTCATGTGACGTCATAGTCGCATGACATTATTCTCTACATTTACATTATTACAATTACATTATTCTCTAGAGAAACCATGAAGTTACTTCATGTGACGCCATAGTCACACAACGTTTCCTCATGAGGTTTGCTAAGGAAGACTGTTGTTAAAATTTGTTTCTGTTTAAGGCTACAATGTGACTGGAACTGTTCCCGGCAGCATGTACACGGCGCTAATGGACAATAAAATTATCGGTGATCCGTACTACCGAAAAAATGACTATGAATACCGCTGGGTAGGTCTAGAGGATTGGAGTTACTCAAGAACATTCACAGGTACGCTATACCTAAGCAACAATCCGTACAGACTGGCTACGTGGAAACGTGTTGAGCACGGGTCAGTGTACCCGTAAATCGTTGATCACGGAGCAACAAGGCGGAGCACAGAGTTTTTTTTGTCACTTTAGATTCGAAGGACAAAAAGGTAAATGGACGAGCTGTTTTATTTAACTTGGTTTGGTATACCTTTGAGAGTATATACTCCAAACTTTAAAACCCGAATTTATAGTCATACTATATTCTGCAGCTGCTGAAGTCATAAATACGCTTAAAATTTACTTAGTAATATCTATGATGTTTATTCTAACTTAAGGTGAATAGAATATTGATATAAACACATAATTCGATATAGATACATTGTAAGCATTTGTCAGTGAAAGTTTCATCAAGATTTTTTATGATACCACCATGGAATGGCTTATTGCAAGACACTATCCATTTTCAAAGTCACGGTGTAATAACGGATACCTTTCTGTGACGATTATGGCTTTACTCGGAGCAGGCACACCCGTGTTATCCCGCAGCGGCCAAATAGGTATATTTGTAATTTTTGTTTGATTCTGGTCGGTCCAACGTAGAGATGCTAAGTAGCTGAATATGCTGATGCATGAGGACATGCAAAAAAAATGATTCTCAAGAATAATGCCTCAAAAGAGCTATTTGCAGGTAAAGTGGTGAGCTTGACTTTGTGGCATCATACTTTAAAATTATTGTAAGTTTTGCCAAATAAACCAATTTTGGCTTGTGTAAGATAAATTGGTTGATACTGATAGCTGTTAACTGAATTCATCAGTGAAATCCAACATCTAAAACGTCACTTGTAAACAATTGCCGTGCTACGCAGTGTTTCTCCTTGCTCAACGATTTACGAGTACACTGACCCGTGCTCAACGCGTTTCCACATAGCCAGTCTGTACGGGTTGAGCAAGTCCGACGAAGGGCACGTTCGGTATAATTACTTGGGAAGCACGAGCAATAGCCAAGTATTCTTCGGGCTACTCGAAGATGTCTTCGAGTAGCCCAAGGAATACCTAAATATTTGTCAAACGATATCTTCGAGTACCCGAGGAATATCTGGGAATTGCTCGGGTTTACACAGAAATCATGCCGAGCGTGCCCAAATACACATCAATAAAAGGATCTCTAACATTTAGTGAACCTAACCACACTATTCCTGGGCAGGCTTAGACCTCGTAAGCGGTTGACCAGTACTAAGTGCACGTACTTTCGCCAGTTGTCAGTTACTGGTGAAAGTATGTGCACTTAGTACTGGTTAACCGCTTAGGAGGTCTAAGCCTGCCCAGGAATAGTGTGGTGAGGTTAACTGACCGTCCCGACATGACAATAGCTGTTTGCCGTGGACTTTAAGCAATAAGTCAATCAATCAATCTAACATTTAGTGTGACAACTGTCATTTCTTAAGTGTATCATAATTCCAAAGTTTGAGAAATATATATAGGTGATGGACAGAAAAAAAGATGTTGTTCCTAACTGGAATGGCATACGCGAGTGGTTCTAAAGGACCAAAGCAAATGTTTTGTGAGAATGTTTTGATAAAGGTTCACAAAACAAGACCGATAATGGGAGCATTAACGATGATTTCGATATTTGTTGGCTCTATAAAGTATAATGTGCTCGCCTTTAAAACCAACGTTTTGTAATTGTCAAATACTTCTATTATCTAGCGGCCTAAATAAACACTTGAAAAATCTAATAGCAATAATAATTCTTCCATAATCATGATAATTGTATTGCCACTTCCTGGTTAGTTTACGGTCAGTCTCAAGTTACTAAGTAAGAAAAGCCGCTTTTAAGATACTTCAAAATATTTTGCAATATTACAAGCGAGAACACAAGGCCGATGCCACGTTGATAGGTACAGTCAGACCACTGTATTAAGGGATAACCTGTCTTAGGCAGCCATCATTTTTGGGTTTGGTCTCTTGAACCGAAAAAAAGTGTAAATGAATCTATATTAAGGGGTAACCTTGGGTGGCCCCGGTTTGACTGTACGTGTATTTGTTTCAACATTGTGTGGCCTCTGAAAATAAAACTGCAGTTAAATTCTGAAACAACTAAACTTGAACGTTTCGTTTTTGACAGGTATACTATACTTGTGACCAACTTGACTGAGGCGCGCCGCGAGACAATGTGTGCTATAGCATCAGAAAACGATGAATAATCAGACCAGGCTTTGCGTCCTTACATGCTTATCTGTCTTCCTCCTGGCTTCATTCCACACCTGGTAAAGGTGAAATTCCATTTCCATCTGGAAATTCAAAATTCGAGTTTCTTCAGCTGGATACTAAAACAGCAAAGCTATTCTACTAGAGTTGCTAGTAGTATTTTAAAAAAAAACTTTTAGCTTTGGTGGAGTTCTCGCAAAACTCCTGAAAGTGACCAAACCGAAATTTCGGTTTGGTCACTTTCAGGAGTTTTGCGAGAACTCCACTTCGGTTTGGTCACTTTCAGGAGTTTTGTGAGAACTCCACTAAATCTTTTTCTTCAAAGCCAAGATTTTGCACAAATATACGTTAGCCCACATACATATGAGGTGAATTTCATTGTTATATTGTAGCTTATTAATCACAGAAGCTTGATTTTTTTAAATTTTCGTATGGGAATGTCAGTGTACATTTACCAGACATGTTTATTAATAAATCCTGTGGATAAAGTGAAACCTGACGACTGTAGTTTGTTTGTGCGAATTTGCAGCGGCTGATTTGAGCGCTTACTGTACGCATGTGTGGATAAGCTGCCAGAAGCAATTAGTTCAACTCTTTCTGAGAGAAATTATTTGTCCTCACACTGCTCATTTCTTTTTCTTGAATTTGTTAGTGAACGCCGATCTTCTGCAATACAACACGATCATGTTGGTTTGTGAGGGTCTAGACACGGTCTCAACGATTTTCATCAACAACAGAAGTGTGGGGACATCCGACAATATGTTTGTTAGATACAGCTTCAATATAAAGCCATACCTTCAGGTATATTTTAGTAAAGTTCTATCACGAAAGCAGGTGTCTCAAAGGCGTAACTGCCTATACGCAAATACGCAGGTGCGTAATGCAATTTTGTCAAAATTGACAAAATTTCAACACGCACCTACATATTATATGATGCTAAAATTTTGTAAGTTAGCCAAGATTTCAGTAGCATCTGCAAACAGACGTGACAATATGAAATATCCTAGGGGCTCAACTTTCATTATTGCCCTCACTGGGTATAAAACATAATTATCACCCCTGGTTACGCTCCTGTGTCTTAAGGTGTATGGATACATGCTCAGGGGAACAACTCTGCCATTATCTTTTTTGCATCCCTTCTCAATGGGTCAACTCTTAAAGGAAAGAATTTTTAGGAGCAAATTCATTCCATCAAGAGTAGATAACATTTCAAAGAGGCGTGGTTTCGGAATGGTCAAGAAGTTAGAGCGACTCTGTTATAGTGCAGAAGGTCGCGGGTTCGAATCCAGACTGGCCAGCCGGCGATTGAAAAAAATCTCTCTCTAAAAACCAAGCAGTAAATGGGTACCTTTATCGAATCAGAGAGAAAGGAGAGGGATGGGTTTCGTCTTTTATATAACGGTTACCTATATCTTTTTACCATTTTGGAAAATTTAAGTCATCCAGAGAAGCAAACATTATGTCACAAAAGTTGTTTGTCTTTGACAAAATGGCGGGAAATTCACCTTAAGATGTATGGCGACCATTTTTACAAAGAGAACTACAGCAAAATGTTATTTACTTCTCAGATAGAGTTGAATCCCTTTTCCAAGTGGGTACTCAGGCTCTATGTGCAAAGAAAGAATTTCCTCTAGAGAGAGTATTTTTTCTCAGAGGTAGCTCCTTATTATATTCACCTTTAGTGCGAACAGCACTGATTATATGGTACAAGCGATCTATATCCTTTCCACAGCTGAGCGTATTTTTGCTTCCTTTTTTGCTTCCCTAGGCAACGAAGCCATCCCTTAATAGGATCTATCTACTCTTGAAGAAAAAAAAAGCTCTCTATGAAGCGAATTCTTTACCTTATATGCTGACTCCATGTGTGGAAAGGCAGCAAAATTAAAAATTACAAAGTTGCTGCCCTAGGATAAGAGTAGTATAGATAATACCTGTTCTGGGCCACCCAAAAATTTTGAGCCATTTCTTTCGTTTTTGTATTGACCATAAATGACCATAAAGTTATTGTTATCAATGACCATAATGTTATTGTCTTCAATGACCAAAAAAGATATATTTGCTATTCTTACATATAGTAGAGCAGACGGAGCCCCAAAAGTGCTCTCCTTAAGGACTTTACTGGTAAGGTTCTGCAAACATCAAGTGTTACATACCAAATTGTTTGTCAGCATGTCTAGTGTATGGATCCGGCTGATGACATCGCCGCAGCTGAGTACTAACAGAGTTATGGCCCTTGAAACTTACGTACCCATAAACAGCAAACTTACACAATTTTTGTCGGTGTACGTCAAAAATGTCCATTTATTTCAACTAAAGACAAGTGTTTGTCATTTTCCAGTAGTACGTACGGAAAACAAATGAAATGAGCTAAACATAGAAGCTATTAACGAATATGGCTTTTGAACAGTGTTTGTCCGTGCGTCTGTTTGTTAATTACCGTTGATTACCAAAGGTTGACAATTTTCGACATAAATATTAGAATTTGTCTGTTTTATTACCACGACAATAAATATGTCAAGTCTTACGCAGAAACTAATTTACAAGGTATTTCATTGTTGAATCAAATATCTAGATATATTTCAACATGTACAAAAGGTCAAGGTCACGGTCAAACAGAAAACGTACATAAATGATGAAAATCTACTTAATTACTACTTTAAGACCAGCTAAATGGGCTAAATGCTTGGAAAACAGTATATATGTGTAACTTCTATTAACTCGCACTCATTTAGATAATATGTGCTCTATATATTTATTTTTCCATCCGTCCGCACGTCGGTTTGTCAATAGCATGTGTTCACCACTGTCAACTTCTCAATGACAAGCTTAACTGTGGTCAAAACTAGCCGCTGAGTATACAAACGTTGTAGTTGCATACTCTGGTGTCATTTTCAGTCCAATCCGGTACTTTAAGATTGTCTTCGGGCCGTCTGTCCTTGTCAGTTCATCCATTTGTTCGTCCGTCCGTCCACCTTTCAGTTGAAATTGATCGAATGATACATTAATAAAAGCTAGTAGCTTTTTAAGCTCCAATATCTCCCTCTCCTTTAATGGGATACTTTTTCAACATGTTCTTTTTTCTGAAAGCTCAACGTCTACAAAGTATTTCCCTGCTTTCTGCTGTCTGAGTATTGGGCAGTTTGGCTGTTTCTCCCATGTTATATACGTGACAGTATCATTTTAATGACATTTGCATATTCTCATCCAAATAAACACAATAACAGATATAGATCTTAGTGTTGTAGAAAATATGCTTGGAAGCCTCTGAATTAAATCAATATTGTCTTCTGAAGCGTTAGAAACCGTACTGTTGTCTACGTTACCAAGAATGGACAAACTACTTAATCTGATTAGAATGAGCATGTAAGTACAATCAATGAAGAACACTAATGCATTTATATATCGTTAAATAAAAACAAATGCTATCAAACTTGCAAAACTTTGCACTGTCATATACGTTACCGAATATGAGTAACAATGAAATGCATCCAAAATGGTATTTTGCGCTACAGAAACTGCTACTGCTAAAGTGGTCTTTTAGCATTGTATGGTGGAACTATATTATAAAGAATGTAATTAATGGTTGCCTAGAGGACTTGGAGCAGTCTGAAACTGTACCACTGTCACACAAGGAGTTACTGGTCAAAAGACTTTTAAAGTGTGTGTACATTATTTATATATTGATGAAGGGGTAGAAGCTAATTCAAGGATAATTTTGGGATTTTGCTCTCTCTCTCTCTCTCTCTCTCTCTCTCTCTCTCTCTCTCTCTCTCTCCCTCAATTCTCCATAAAATGATATACTGTGAATGTACATTAGAACTGCCTCCCAGTTTTTATGAGCAATCTGGATAGCTATTATTAGAATGTGTTACCACATACTCTCCCCTATGCTAGTCTCGCTTAACGTATATTACATCAAATATTGTAAGACTGATACATAATATACTGTGTAACTGTCGTGTTTGAACTCCGAATTACACCAATGCCATTTTTGAGTCAAAGGCACATCAGTTACTAAAAATTGTCGCCAGACAGTTTTCAGTTTCATGACTTGAGTGTACAGATGTGATATTACAAGAAGAAACAAGAAAAGAAACTCACAGCATGCTCATAAATATTTTATGCGTGAAACACATTTTAAAAGTGTTGATGTCATAATCTTGTCATTATCTCCAGTTTATTCTACATTTTAAAAAAGGCTAGAGAAAAATATCTTATACATTTAGGTTGTATGGTTATCAGATGATACTATTTTTTTCTATAAATGTAACAGTGAATAAAATCCCTGGCGCATATACAGCTTTAGTGAGCAAACTACATAAATCTGAATAATCTCAGCTTTAGTGAGCAAACTAGATACACCTGAGTAATCTGTTTTCTGTTTCATGTTTTTTTGTCATTATTTTAACATATTTCCCTATTTATGTGTCAAAATTATTTCACACATTAAGGTGACTACGAAACTGCATTAGAATTCATGCAACAACTCTGAAAAGTTTCCGTCCCCTAGTCTTCACAATATAAATCATACCTACCTTTTCTTTATAAAAGCTGTGCTAGAATTATACCCTTAAAGGGTTGAAAGTATATTTTATTTTCCAATTCTGACTTGTTAGTTATTGTTTTATGTGCTGTAAATCTTGTTCTCTATGATAACATAAATCACAGTCTCATAAGCTACATTACTATTTACATTAGTTACATCAATTTGATCAAATCCGTAAGATACTCTTAGAGTGTCAGACTTTGAGAAATTTTTTAACCTCAACATGTAAGCGCCATTTCAAATCATTATGATGTTTTTGAATATTGCATTCAAATTATATTGCACGTATCAAACAGTTTCTGTATGGTAAACTACAAAATTTAATGAAACCACTTTTTCCACTATATTACTTGTCTCTAGACCTAAATAGTAATATACTAATACTTATGCAATTTATCAATTTTAATTTTGTCTTGTATAGTTTTATTTGTCTGAAACTCGTATCTAATGGTAACATAGATTACAGCCTTATAAACTGTAGAAAAATTAAGCATAGTAATAAAAGTTTAGACTCGAAAAATGTTTTTGCATCACTTAATATAAAAATAAATAATTTATATCGATTTATACATAGATTACTGACTTTCACTTTTATTTAAAAACATAGTATTTTTTGTAAACTTTCTATAGGTAACATATTTAACAGTCTGAACCAGTAACATCCAAATCACGAGCTGCCGCTGCTAGCCTCAGCAGCAGCTGCTGATAGCCTCGCAGCAGCTGCTGATAGCCTCGCAGCAGCTATTGACGTTTTACCCCAGTAAGTTTGGTTTAGCCCACTTTCTAGGAACGATCGGCTCGATATAGGTAAGTGTTCTTGTAAGGGCTGTAAAGCCCAAAATAATAATGACAAATGATGATAATAATAATAATAATAACGTCTGTGTTTAAAATGAATAACTGTAGTTGCAGTTATACAATAATAGGATTTATCTTTCGCAGGCTTCTCCCTTGTGCCTATATATAGTTTACAGACATGTTAACTTATTTCCTTTGCGAGAATAATATATACTAGAATGGAATAGCTACAAAAATAAATTAAAAAAAAAATAAATACAAAAAAAAAAATAAATCTATTTCCTTGGCAAAGATTAAAACATGGTACATATAAGAGACTGGATTGGAATAGTTTGCTTCCCTTACATACCAACAAAATATAATAAGCTTCTAAATTATAAATAAAAAAATAAAGGAGTACCGTATTCGACCCGTTTAGCGCACTGTGCGCTGTGCGCTAAACATTAAATACTTTCAGTAGACATTCTTCCTAATAAACGCACATTTCAAAGAATTATTATATATAGAAATAAACTGAATCATTAGAGAAAAGCTGCATATAGTCATGCAGGATGGAGATGCTTTGTAAGTGAAAACTAAGATTTTATAGTGTTTTCAGCACTTGTAACAAGCAATCAAAGGGATAAACCAGTAAAAATATATGCGCTAAAAATCATATGCCTCAGAACTTCCCATGATCTGCGCTTATTGGGTCACGTGCGCTAATAGGGTCGATTACAAAATATAAATTTGGACGGCTGTGTGCAACTATAGTCATAGTTACGTACCGCTGACCACATGGGGAACGTCGTTAGGAGAAGAGAAGAGAACAAAACAATATACATAGGACTTGGACGAACACTCGGCGCCAGGGGTGTGCAACTATAGTTACGTACGCACTTGGCGAACGTCGTTAGGCGAACTGAAACAGAACAGTGTTGTTACGAGAATTGAAATACACATACAATAAAATCCAACAGAGGGAAACCGCTGAGCCACTTCGGGAACATCGTTACGAGAGATGAAAAAAAAAAATCAGCAGTGCGAATGCAGGTTGGGGTGGGGAAGGAGACATTTTCAGCACTCTTTTATTTGGTTGATACATGTAAAAAATGCTGAAAAATAAAGTTTATCATATATCTCAGCCCTGTCTCGTAGATCACACCTGTAATCGCTTTCATCGGAAATTTGTATTACAACAATAATATTGATATCACTTATTCAAAGAATGGATATCACAACGTCGAATTATGGATGCCAAATATCCGATTTTATGGATATCACCAATTCGAATTATGATATCACTAATTCGATTTATGGATAGCCATAATTAGAGTTATTGATAGCTATGGGCAGTATTATGGAAATACATAAGAGCCGCGACACGAGAAAACCAACAATGTGGTTGTGCACCCAGTGCAGATTCAGATCAGCCGGGGCATTCGCCAAATTTAATCAGACTCTTCGTTTAGTGCCCAAAGGGTAGCTAAGGGTCTTAGCTATACCTCCATGCGGACAGCGAAGACTCTGATCAGACTGGGCGGATGCCCAGGCTGATCTGAGTCTGCGCTGGGTGCACAACCAGATTGTTGGTTTTCCCGTGTCGCGGCTCATATAGTGTAATTCGAAGTAGAGATATCCATATTTTAAATAAGTTATATCAAGAAATCGGGCTGAATAATTGATATCCATAATTTGAATAGTAAATATCCATAAATAATCGCAGAGCAGTCGTTATTTAAACTTATTATTTGTAACGAAGAATATATGATATCCATAATTCTAATTAGTGTTATACATAAACGGGCCCAAATATTGATATCCGTAACCCGAATTATGGATTTTACTTAATATTTGAATTATGGATATCTAACAATCTTAATGATTAATGGATATCACTAATTCGACATTGGTATCACCTATTTGATTTATTGATATCCATTAGTAATAAGTGATATCCGATATCCATAATTCGATTTATGACCATCCATAAATCAAATTATGAATATCCAAAAATCGGATTTGTGATATCCATGATACAAATTATATCTATTAATAATTATGATTTTCGGATATCCTGAGTTCGACTTATGGATATCGATAATTCGAATTATGGATATCTATAAAAATATTGATGTTCATAATTCGAATTATCACTAGGATACGTGTACAGTGTTTGAGAGTCCGCATATTATTAATGTTATTAATCATTATAAATGAAATAAACTCAGAGTTAAATATGACCATGAACATCTTAAACAGCGTTGAATTTCGGAGTTAAAGTACTTATTACAGAAAACGTATCTTAAAAAAAAACATGATAAAGTTGTCTCACAATACCGTAATACCGATATATCGCAAATCCGTTTTCGCTCAGCTTGCAAGTTCAATAGTACCTCTGGCATCAACTATCAACTGCAGCTGTACAGAAAGAAACAACTGCTGCTGCCTCTGAGACAGCACCAGGTCCGCAACTTCAGCTGAGACTCCCGCAGAAGATACTATAATTAGCTATTCAACATGACATTTATTTTTTCTCATCGTTTTTAAATTTTCCTACAGATCTATCTTGGCCACTCTTTTCTCTTTTTCCCTCTCTTCTTATTTGCCTTTTTATTGCTCATTTATCCCCTGTTTTTAGTTTGGCTCTACTTGTTGGGTAAGATCAGCAAGATGTTTGAAAAAAAAGACAAGGTCAAAGATAATTTTCAGAAGTTAATTTTTCAAGTTTATTTATTTAATTACAATTATTTTTTCCTGCATTTAGAGCTTCTAGTGTCATCTCAATGTATGTGTTTGAGGACTAATACTAAGAGCATGCAAGACCATGGTACTGGTATAAACAGAGAAATAAAAACAACAGAATCCTTGAATATGCAAGGTCGTTAGGGTTGTTCAGAAAGCCATTGTCAGCATCAACGAAAAAAAAAAATATATAGCAGCTGATGTCCCTCTGCTGCCATATATTTACGTAAGGTTGATTTTCTCTTTTTTCCTTCAAATATGTGTTTTCAGTGTAGACACAAAACTGTTTTGTTTGTTTAGGTACTCAAACTGGTGTTTGCTTTTTCACATAGCCACTTTGGGTGTTTTGCATGACAGATATGCGTTATATGTAGTTTAGGGCTCGCAACGAATTAAGTTACCTTACAAATATCCCGTCGGGCACATGGGGTTTGATCAAGTTTGGACCAGCGTCGGTTCGACGTCATGATATCGAATCGACGTTGGTCAAATGCTGGCTAAGCATAGTGCCGAAGGGATATTGCAAGGAGAGTCACACAGTTCTCTCCAATTCGCATGACAGATGTGCCTTATATGTAGTTTAGGGCTCGCAACGAATTAAGTTACCTTACAAATAACCCTTCGGGCACATGGGACTTGATCAGCTTTGGACCAACGTCGATTCGACGTCATGATATCGAATCGACGTTGGTCCGATGCTGGCTAAGCATAGTGCTCGAAGAGATATTACAAGAAGAGTCACACAGTTCTCTCCAATTCGCATGACAGACGTGCCTTATATGTAGTTTAGGGGTCGCAACGAATTAAGTTACCTTACAAATAACCCGTCGGGCACATGGGGTTTGATCAGCTTTGAACCGAAGACGATTCGACGTCATGATGTCGAATCGACGTTGGTTCAATGCAGGTTAGGCATAGTGCCCGAAGGGATATTACAAGAAGAGTCACACAGTTTTCACCAAGCAAAGATAAGGTCTAAGTGGGATAGGTTAGGATATAGCTCAGAGGAAAGAAATTAATAGCTTTAAGCATTAATGATTCTTGACTCACATATTATTCTGTGTTTATTAAGGTGATATTATGCACTTATTGTACTACCTGTCACATCGTTTATATTTGTATTGCATGTATGTACATGTATATGCTCAAGGGCTACATAACCTATATAGCACTTGAATAAACATTCTTCTTCATATATATATATATATAAATGCAACGGGTGTGAAAAGAATTTGTGATGCAACATTTGGTGGTGAGAGAGACACTTCCTGACACTCTTTTTATTGCAAGACTGACATCTTTTGATATTTTGTGCTGGGGCCTAATATTTGTTGTTTCTAGTTGTTGATAGAGAGTGTTGCAACTTTTTCTACTTTGTTGCTGTTACACTGCTGCTTCTGTTCGTGGTATGATAGTGACAACTGATGCTGATGTTTTCAATATTCTTTTCTTTTTTTAAGATTGATATATGCTGCCTGTGATAATGGTGTTATTAAAAGTGTCAGCCACTGTTAATAGTAAGGATTTAGGCTTATATTACTGTTTTTGCCGTGTGTAGTATTTGCAGACACTAATGTTGGTGGTTTGACAGGAGTAACATCTGCTGCTCCGCCATTTTTCATAAGCAGATGCTGATGTTTGTACCAGAGACCACATCATCTGTCGATATTGAAGATCAGAGGGACATCAGGTGCTGCCATTAGTACTGAGAATATTTTTGCTGCTGCTGTAAGTAAAAGCAATAGCTGCTGATGGAGAAGTCAGTTCTTGATGCTGGTGTCATAAGCAGCTGCTAGTGTTTTTTTATAGTTACACCACCATCTGCCGATATCGGAGAACAGAAGGACATCAGCTGCTGCCATAATGTATTCAGGATAACTTTTGCTGCTGTTGTTGATGAAATCTTCAGCTGCTGATAATGTAGTCAGTTGCTAATGGTGGTGTCATAAGCAGCTCCTGATGTTGTTTATTAGTGATAGTGACACCACCATCTTTTGATATTGGAGAACAGCGGGACATTAGCTGCTGCCATAAGTATTTAGAATAACTACTGCTGTTTATGAAAGCATCAGCTGCTGATGGTGATGTCAGTTGCAAATGATGGAGTCAGAATGAGCTGCTGATGTTATTATTAGTGACAGTGACCCTACCATCTGCCGATGTCGGAGAACAGAGGGATATCAGCTACTGTCATTAGTAGTGAGAATAACCATTACGGATGCTGTTGATTAAGTATTAGCTGCTAATGGTGATGTCAGTTGCTGATGGTGGTGTCATAAGCAGCCGCTGCTTTTAGTAAATGACACTATCATCTGCCTATATCGGAGATCAGAGGGATATCAGCTGTTGCCACTAGTGTTTAGAGTACATTTTGCTGCTGCTGTAAGTAAAAGCATAGGCTGCTGATGGTGGTGTCAGTTACTGATGGTGGTATCATAAGCAGCTGCTGGTGTTGTTTTTAGTGGCACCACCATCTGTCGAAAGCATTAGCTGTTGATGGTGGTTTTTAATTGGTACAATTGCTAATGCCGCAGTTGCAGTTAGTACGGCTTATCGCTTTTGTCTTATTCTTTTCTGATGATAGAAGTAGCGGATTTTATGGGGTTTTTTAATTCACACGCTGCTGCAGCTGGATGTAAAAGAGCCGCATCCTGCAACCTAGGTGGAGAGTAAGATTTGCTGTTGTTGTCTAAGGGGAGGAATGAAATAACTTCTACTGCTGTTAATTTGAAGATACTGTCAGAGAGTAGCTTTTCCCCCCTAGTAGTTTTTCCCCCCGGAAAAATGACTACGATTTTTCCATAGTAGAATTTCCCACCGGAAAAATGGCTATATAGTAGAATTTCCCCCCGGAAATATGACTATATAGCCAATTTTCCCCGGGGAAAATCTACTATAGGTGTTTTTGCATAGCCGTTTTTCCCCTCTATAGTGGATTTTCCCCCTGGTAATATGATTGCAGGAAAACACGCTACATGGTGGAATTTGCTCCTTCTCCAATCATAATAGTGAGGTTCATAACTGAAGCAGAATTACGGGTATCTGTCCGTAAAATGTCGATGGATAACAGATGCTAGAACCGCATGCATGTTTCCATCAGTCTGTCTTTCTTTTTTTTGGAAAAATTGACAGGCATCTTGCTTTTCCGTGTTAGCCAAAAACGGCTATGAGTGTGCGTGGTTGTGTGCTTAAATTTGTATAATTTTGTGTTTGTACAAGCGTTCATCTGAGCGTGCGCGCAGCGGAGTGCCTGGACTAGTGTTCGCCTTTCATGCAGGAGTCGTGGACTCGACTCCCTTCGGGACACAAATCCGATTATTATTTTCAATGTAATAAACTGACTTCTAAAATCAAACATGACTGGACAAAGCACCTGTTCGTACATATTCGTGTAAGCGTGCATACGTATGTGTACGTATATAAATATCTGCGATGGGAAGAAATCACACTGTCCCCGTTTCTTAAATTAGTAATTATTGAATATTATAAAAATGTGGTTGCTAAATTTGCATATTGATTTTTTTTAATTAACCACGTTTATTACCTCTGTTGAAAAACTGATACATTTCTATTAAATGCGATTGATTCCGTGAAATGTCTCTGTTCCATTCCGTTCCGTTTCGTTCCGTTCCGCAAAATACCAATAGGCATCCAAAAATTCACTCATAGCCAATTTCCCGGTGGGGGAAAAAGGACTATGGGGGAAAAGTGGCTCTATGAGGTCCGGACAATCCACTATATAGTCGTCCTTCCTATAGCCATTTTTCCGGGGGGAAAGGGGGAAAAGCCACTCTCTGACAGATACAACAGCTGCTGCTGTTGTCACAGCAAATATCACAGAAACCATCAGCATCAGTTTTCACTCGTTGATAAACAACAGCACAATATATCGCTCTAGTCACGTACACCACAAGAAGTAGTAACTCTCACTTAAACTTACTGCAGATATCACTCCGTCCACTGTCAGCAGCAGCTATCACCCTCGTAACAGAAGGCAGCAGCAAAGGTTAGTTTCGTCTCCAGAAGCAGCTCCTGGTATCATGAGTATAACCACCAACAGATGGTAGAAAAAAGATATAATTCAAGCAGCAGCAACTGAAGTCACTCTCACTACTTTCCTTCAACAGCAGGCAGTCCACAAACAGATGACATATACAGATACTTAATCCAGCAGAAGCAACACCTGCCATTCTCACTACCTATCTTCAACAGCAGGCAGTTCATCAACAGATGGAAGATACAGATATTTAATCCAGCAGCAGCAACAGCTTTCACTCTCACTACCCTTCTTCAAAAGCAGGTAGTCCACAAACAGATGGCAGATACAGATAATTTGTCCAGCAGCAGCAACAGCTGTAACTCAATACCTATCTTCAAAACAGGCAGTGCACAAACAGATGGCAGATACAGATATTTAATCCAGCAACAGCAACAGCTGTCACTCTCATTACATATCTTCAACAGCAGGCAGTCCACCAACAGAAGGTAGATACTGATATTTAGTCCAGCAGCAGCAACAGCTGTCACTTTCACTACCTATCTTCAACAGCAGGCAGTCCACCTACAGATGGTAGATACAGATATTTAATCCAGCAGCAGCAACAGCTGTCACCCTCACTACCTATCTTCAACAGCAGGCAGTCCACCTACAGATGGTAGATACAGATATTTAATCCAGCAGCAGCAACAGCTGTCGCTCTCACTACCTTTCTTTAACAGCAGGCAGTCCACCAACAGATGGCAGATACAGATATTTAATACAGCAGGAGCAACAGCTGTAACTCTGACCACCTGTCTTCAACAGCAGGCAGTCCATAAACAGAAGGCAGATACAGATATCTAGTACAGCAGCAGCAACAGCTGTCACCCTCACTACCTATCGTCAACAGCAAGCAGATGGCAGATATAGAAATTTAATCCAGCAGCAGCATCAGCTGTCACTCTCACTATCTATCTTCAACAGCAGGCAGTCCACCAACAGATTGCAAGAACAAATATTTAATCCAGCAGCAGCAACAGCTGTCACTCTCACTATCTATCTTCAACAGCAGGCAGTCCACCAACTGCTTGCAGATACAGATATTCAATCCAGCAGCAGCAACAGCTGTCACCCTCACTACCCTTCTTCAACAGCAGGCGGTCCACAAACAGATGGCAGATACAGATATTTAATGCAGCAGCGGCAACAGCTGTCACTGTCACCACCTATCTTCAACAGCAGGCAATCCACAAGCTGCTTGCAGATACAGATATTCAATCAAGCAGCAGCAACAGCTGACACTCTCACTACCTATCTTCAACAGCAGGCAGTCCACCAACAGATGGTAGATACAGATATTTAATCCAACAGCAGCAACAGCTGACACTCAGCTGCTGCTTTTAGTAGTAAGAATAGCTTCTGCAGATGCGTTTGATAAAAGCATCAGCTGCTGATGGTGGTTTAGCAGTTGCTGATGGTTGTGTCGTAAGCAGTTGCTCATTTTCGTATTAATGACAACATCATTCGGCGATATTGGAGAACAATGGGATATCAGCTGCTGCAATCATGAGAAAGAATAGCTTTTGCTGCTTTTTTTATGAAAACATCAGCAGCTACTGTTGGTGGTTTGGCAGCTGTTGGTGGTAATGTGGTGGTGATGTGATAAGCAGCTGCTGATGTTAATATCTGCGACCACATCATTTGCCGTTATGAAAGAACAAAACGACACTTGCTACCTATTAGAAGTAAAAATATATTTTGCTGCATCTTTTGACGAAAGCATCAGCTGCTGATGGTTCTTTGGCAGCTGATGATGGCGGTAACATAAGCAGCTGCTGATGTTACTGTTAATTACACCATCATCTGCCGATATCGGAGAACAAAGGGACATTAGCTGCTGCGATCAGTAATAGGAAAAACTTTTGATGCTGATTTTGATGAAAGCATCAGCTGCTGATGGCGGTTTGGCAGCTGGTGATGGTGGTTTAAGCAGCTGCTGCTGTTATTATCAGTGACCACATAATCTGCAAATTTGGAAGAACAGAGGGGCATTAGCTGCTGCTATTATTAGTAAGAATAGCTTCTGCAGCTGCGTTTGATAAAAGCATCAGCTGCTTATGGTGGTTTAGCAGTAGCTGACGGTGGTAGCATAAGCAACAGCTCATCTCAGTATTAATGACTAATTTGCTGATCATTTGCTGATATCGGATCAGAGGGACATCAGCTGATGCCATCATGAGTAAGAATAGCTTTTGCTGCTGATCTTGATAAAAGAATCAGCACCTACTGATGGTGGTTTTTGCAGCTGCTGGTGCTGGTGTCATAAGCAACTGCTGATTTTAATATCAGTTGTAAGGGTAGTATATACTTGGCAAGCAGAATTCTCGGTTGGAAGAGAATTATCACATAAATGGTTTATTAGGTGTGAATCTATAGTCTCCCTTGAAGCGAAATACTCAGAAAATTATGTCCGGAAAATGCTATTTATTGTGCAGTCTACAGGTTCAAAAGCCGTTCTTCAATTAGCAATATAATCTGCCTGAATTATGTATTATCTCATGTGCTTTCGTTTTGTGTTGTTAGTATAATTTAGTTAAAACGGCCGAGAATTGGAAATTATGCTAATAAGGTTGGTATTTGTCTATAGTATCTGGTTTATACTTATAATAATTTATATGCTACGGTAAAGTGTGATTGTATATTCTGATACAATTAATAAGTTTTCCAATAGATACCAAGTCTTACCTAAGAAGACGTTCTCAGGAACACAAGTAGGCCTACCATGTTTTACTTGATCTCAAATTTCTGAAATCTGATCGTTGCTAAATTTCCTCACCCCCTAACTCTGGGGTTGGGCTGCTAAATACGTTCACTTAAACTAAAATAAGCTTGCTAGTTAGAGTTAGGCTATAGAGGAAACATTATCTGAAATCATGCCATTTTTCATTAATGTAAATAAAATCATTGAATACAAATTACTTTTTTTTTTCATATTCTCAGACAAGCTCAAAAGAAGAACCCGTGGGGAGAAGGTTTGCTATTGTTCGTCTGTCTGACTGTCCTCGACTGGGACTGGTCGTCCGTTTGTCTGTCCTTATCTGGGTCTGTTCGTCTGTCTGTCTGTCTGTCTGTAGGACAGTATTTGTTCGTTAGTCCGTACAACACTATTGTTCGTGTTTAGTGTTAGACAGGGCTATTGACCTGTCCGGGGGTGTTGATTGGGGCTAAACGGACAAATACTTATGTGTATAAACTTGTACAAAGCATAAGAGAGCCAATATGATAGAAGAAATAGTGCGATATACTATTTCAGGACAGTTTAATACTTAAGTTGAGAGCTAACCTATTGCGTTTTTTCCCTTTGAATTATTAAAGGGCTCGTCCCGTTACATTTTTGGGTCTCGTCAAGTTACATTTTTGGGGCTCGTCCCGTTACACAGTGACCAAATTATCTGCCGATATGGAAAAACAGAAGAACACTTGCTGCTGCCATAAGAAGAAAGAATAGCTTTTGCTGCATCTTTTGATGAAAGAAACAGCTGCTGATGGTTCTTCGGCAGCTGCTGATGGCGGTATCATAAGCAGCTGCTGATGTTACTGTTAATGACACCATCATCTGCCGATATCGGAGAACAAAGGGACATAAGCTGCTGCCATCAGTAGTAAGAAAAATCTTTTGATGCTGCTTATGATGAAAGCATCAGCTGCTGATGGTGGTTTGGCAGCTGCTGATGGTTGTGTCATAAGCAGCTGCTGATGTTAATATAAGTGACCACATCGTCTGCCGATGTCGAAGAACAGAGGGACAGCAGCTGCTGCCATTAGAAGTTAGAATATCTTTTGCCGCTTCTGCTGATGGAAACATCAGCTGCTGCTGATGGTTTGGCAGCTGCTGATATTGGTGTACAAAGCAACTGCTGATGATAGTTTTATTGACAACATCATCTGCCGTAATCAGAGAATAGAGGGACATCACCTGCTGCCATCATGAGTAAGAATAGCTTTTTCTGCTGCTTTTGATGAAATCATCAGCTGCTGATGGTAATTTGGCAGCTGCTGATGTTGGTGGCATAAGCAACTGCTGCTGTTATCATCAGTGACCACATCATCTGCCGATATGAAAGAACAGAGGGGCATCAACTGCTGCTATTAGTAGTTAGAATAGCTTCTGCAGCTGCGTTTGATAAAAACATCAGCTGCTGATGGTGGTTTGACAGCTGCTGATGGTGGTGGCATAAGCAGCTTCTGTTGTTATCATCAGTAACCACATCATCTGCCGATAAGGAAGAACAGAGGGGCATCAGCTGCTACTATAAATATAAAGAATAGTTTTTGCTGCACCTTTTGATGAACGCAACAGCTGCTAATGGTTCTTTGGCAGCTACTGATGGTAGTATCATAAGCAGCTGCTGATGTTACAGTTAATGACACCATATATCTGAGAACAAAAGGAACATAAGCTGATGTCATCAGAAGTAGGAAAAACTTTTGATGCTGCTTTTGATGAAAGCATCAGCTTCTGCAGCTGCGTCTGATAAAAGCATCAGCTGCTGATGGTGGTTTAGTAGTTGCTGATGGTGGTTGGCAGCTGCTAATGGTGGTGGCATAAGCTGCTGCTGCTGTTATCATCAGCGACCACATCATCTGCTGATATGGAAGAACAGAGGGGCATCAACTGCTTCTATAAGTAGTAAGACTTTCTTTTGCTGCACCTTTTGATGAAAACAACAGCTGCTAATGTTTTTTTTTTGGCAGCTGCTGATGGTGGTAACGTAAGAAGCTGCTGATGTTACTGTTAATGACACCATCATCTGCCGATATCTGAGAACAAAAGGAGCATAAGCTGCTGCCATCATTAGTAGGAAAAACTTTTGATGCTGCTTTGAGGAAAGCATCACCTGCTGATGGCGGTATGGCAGCTGCTGCTGCAGCCGCATCTGATAAAAGCATCAGCTGCTGATGGTGGTTTAGCAGCTGCTGTATGTTGGTTTGGCAGCTACTGTTTGTGGTGGCATAAGCAACTGCTGCTGTTATCATCAGTGACTACAACATCTGCCGATATGGAAGAACAGAGGGGCATCATCGGCTACTATAATGAGTAAAAATAGTTTTTGCTGCATCGTTTGATGAAAGCAACAGCTGCTTATGGTTCTTTGGCAGCTGCTGATAGTGGTAACGTAAGCAGCTGCTGATGTTACTGTAAATGTCACCATCGTCTGCCGATATCTGAGAATATTAGGGAGATAAGCTGCTGCCATCAGTAGTAGGAAAAACTTTTGATGCTGCTTTGAGGAAAGCATCACCTGCTGATGGCGGTATGGCAGCTGCTGCTGCAGCTGCTTTTGAAAAATGCATCAGCTGCTGATGGTGGTTGAGCAGCTGCAGATGGTAGTTTGGCAGCTGCTGATGCTGGTGGCATAAGCAGGTGCTGCTGTTATTATCAGTGGTACAATAAGCAGCTTCTGATGTTACTGTTAATCAGCATCAGCTGCTGATGGCGGTATGGCAGCTGCTGCTGCAGCTGTGTCTGATAAAAGCATCAGCTGCTGATGTTGGTTAAGCAGCTGCTGTTTGTAGTTTGGCAGGAGCTGATGGAGGTGGCTCTTTGGCAGCTGCTGCTGTTACTTTTAATGACACCATCATCTGCTGATATCGGAGAACAAAAAGGACATAAGCTGCTGCCATCAGTAGTAGGAAAAACTTTTGATGCTGCTTTGGAGGAAAGCATCAGCTGCTGATGGCGGTATGGCAACTGCTGCTGCAGCTGTGTCTGATAAAAGCAACAGCTGCTGATGGTTGTTTTGCAGCTGCTGATGGTGGTTTTGCAGATGCTGACGGTGGTGACATAAGCAGCTTTGCTCTTACTGTTAATGACACCATCTTCTGCCGATATCGGAGAACAAAAAGGACATAAGCTGCTGCCATTAGTAGTAGGAACAACTTTTGATGCTGCTTTGGAGGAAAACATCAGCTGCTGATAGCGGTATGGCAGCTGCTGCTGCAGCTGCGTCTGATAATAGCATCAGCTGCTGATGGTGGTTTTACAGCTGCTGATGGTGGTTTGGCAGCTGCTGATGGTGGTGGCATTAGCAGCTCCTGCTGTTATCATAAGTTACCGCATCATCTGACGATATGGAAGAACAGAGGGGCATCATCGGCTACTATAAGTAGTAAGAATAGTTTTTGCTGCATCATTTGATGAAAGCAACAGCTGCTGATGGTTCTTTGGCAGCTGCTGATGGTGGTCAGTAGCACTATCAACGGTAAGTTTTGTTCCAGTAGCAGCCCCTGTTATCATTACCATCACCAGATACAGGTATCATTTCAGCAATAAAACTAAAGTTACTCTAATTACCTATATTTTAACAGCAACAGATGGCAGATACAGATATCATTACAGCAGTATTAACAGATGTCACTTTCTCTACCTATCTCTAACAGCAGGCCGTTCACCAACAGATGGCAGATACAGATATCACTCCAGCAGTATCAACAGCTGTCACTCGCATTAGCAGTCCACCAATAGATGGCAAATACAGATATCATTACAGTAGTAGCAGCAGATACCACTATCACTACCTAACTTCAACAGCAGGCAGTCCACAAATTATGGATACCAATAATCCAAAGTGTGGATATCCAATAATCTAAATGAGAAATGGATAGCACTAATTCGAATTATAAATATCACAATTTCGATTTATTGACATCAATAATTTGACTTAGTGATATCCATAAATGGGCAACTTTGTTGATATCTATAAATCGATTTATGGATATTCATGAATCGAATCGGTGATATCCATAAAGTAGTTAGACTAGTTGATATTCATACTTCGAATACTGTACATCTATAAGTCGAATCACCGACATTCATGAATAATTATGGATGTCGCTTATTTGTATAGTGGATAGCACTTTTTCACTTATCGATATCATAAAACGATAATGAATAGTTAACCGGCACCCAATAGAATTTCGGTGATATTCATCTTATATTACTTACGTAAGATATAGGAAATCCGCTGGTGACAGACGGACGCATAGACTGGCGGATGGACAAAAGGTGTTGCGGAATATGTTATCATATACCTCAAGAACCCTTAAGCAAGCTTCATAGTCTAGTTGACATGGTGCATTGCTGGAATTGCTTATAATTGTCAATCATTAAATGAAGACTCTCTCAAAATCAAACTCTTACAACTGTGAGCTCTGGCCAGTTGGACATGATCAGGCGACATAGTTTCAACGTCTAAGTTCTCGCAAAAAAGTATTTTTTAATCGTAAATGGGATTCCATAGCCCACAACCTATCATCATCACCCTCCCATCGACCGGATACATGTACATGTATGACTGAAACCTGTTGAACAGATCGTAAAATCGCAAGTCTTTTCTGAGAAAAAAGTGGGAAAAGAATAAAAAATATAACCTGAAAATGTCATTTCTTAAGCAGATGACCCATTCGAACATTCTAAGACTTGTCTCCGAATCAATCCTTGGTCTGTGTTACGGGTATTTATCGCAAAAAGAAAGAAAAAAAAATGAAATATATGCCGTGAATCCAACTCGCTGCATTTAGCTTCCCTATACGTTCCGACTGGACAGAAAAGCGTTAGCTGGGCACCTCGCGTTAAATCAACATTGACACAACCTTGATTCAATGTCACGACGTGGAATCAACGTTGAGTCAGTGTTGATTCAACTCTGTGTGCCTGCTGTGAGAAGACAACCGATGGTAGGATAAACCCTTTTCACTGAAGAATTTACAGTTTGAAATTTGCAAAAACCCAATGACAACACTACTGAAAATGTTACATGACGTTTGAATCTCCGTATTTTTTCAGTATTTTCTTGTGTATAAATACCATAAATCATTGCAAGATATTGTTTAGCATTAATGCTTCACCCAAGCACTTAGCTGATTAAAAACACAAAAAAACTCTTTCCCTACACATTTTGTCTTTTAAACGGTATGCCCAATGAGCGTTGGCATATTTTTTTAAAAAAGCAAATACTTGTAAAATGAACGAGAACTGCTAATGTCTCACACTTTCTATACATGCAGCTGCACTCTCAAATATCAATAGATTGGCATTTTTGTTTTTGTTTCAAATCCAGGCATGTAGCAATCGTTCATTAGGTAGAATTTGCAATATATTAGAGTATGACGGCTTCACACATACTTTCCTGCATGAATTTTAGATAAAAACTATAATTTACAGAAAAATCCTCAGCAGCAGCTATTGTCGCAGTAGCAGCTGCTGTTGGGAGATCAGCAGCTGCTGTTGAGGACAGCAGCGGCAGCTCGTGATTTGGACCCCTCTCGTCTGAACTCTCAATCGCTCCACTAAGTAGGCAGCAAGAAAGAGGCAAATATTCTGTATATACAGGAAACTTAGAAAAATTAGGTCTACACAACTTCGTCGGGTGGCCGGGCAACATCCTACTGGCCTGGCCTACATTTATGTAGCGGCTGTTATAACTAGGATACAGGTTCTAATGCATTTTAGTGAGTGGGTAATTTTTCTTTTTATTCTGTTTTAAGACAAACTGTTCTTTTGCAATGTCTTGAATCTTGAAGATGTCAAAACTATGCTAGCAGTTCACCAAAACATCAATGAATATGTATACGCTTGCAAAGAAAAATAACAAAGTAACAAAGTGTTGCATACAGTATGGTCACTTGAAATGTATATAACAAATAAATAAGTTATAAGGTAAACAATCATTTATTTACAACATCTGGAGATATATTTTGCATTTCCATTGCTAGCTAGAAGTGTTGCGAAAAAAATGGTATGTGATAAAATATTGTGAACATGTCCTCTGTGTAAGTAGGTTTGTAGAAGTACTGTCTGTATCATACTGTTTCAAGTAAATTAATTCTTGCTCACTGAAGCGTGGAGGATTGTTAGAAGTAATTTCATTTGCTCTAGCATAGATGTGCAGCCCTATAATGTCACGTATATTATGTTACAATATGACCTAACCTTACTTTTTTGAACCACAAGAGCCTGAAAGATTTCCAGTTTTGCAATGCATATTTAGATGGGTGGGGTATTTACTCATGTTTCTCAGAGTTTCTTTGTCTCTGTACTGAAATCTTGAGTTCTGATAATCTATACATAAAGCAACGGTTCTATACTTGCTATTTTATTACAAATATTGTTACAAAATCTTGACTGATGGAGTCAACATTAAAAATTGTAAACCTGAAATTTAAAAATATATTTTCAAAACAAATTTCAACGTAAACGCGATATCACAACGCCACAAAATGAAAACTAAAGTAAATAATAAGTACCGCATATACGGTAAATAAGCTACAAACTGAATACAAATAAAAAATCGTACAAAGTACCATCTCATAAATGATTTTTGTACTCTTTTTCATTTAAGTATCATTTTACCCAATTAAATGGGTGGGGTAATTCAAGGGGAGATAACTCGCTTAGTACTCAGAATCAGAGGTGTTATCAGCCGGTTTTGTAAACTAGAGATTCTAACGATTAATCTGATATATAACTCGAGATGTTTGCAGAACCTTACCAGTAGCACCTTCTCATACCCAGCAGGCACATGACGTTGAAATGACGTCGTACTGACGTCGATGCGACGTAATGACGTCGCATCGACGTCAGTATGACGTTATTTTGACGTCATGTGCCTGCTGGGTAGGCTGCCTATCTGCCGTACTAATAGATGTCAATACAAAAATGAAAAGAATTGGCTCAAAATTTTTGGGTGGCCCAGAGCCGGTATTATGTCTATACTACTTATTAGTATCATGTTCCTCAAATATGATACACTTAAAGGGAAAATTTGGCATTTCTAGAGCAAACTCTTTCATTCGTGAGTAGCACCGAGCGAGAAGGGAGACAAATATTCCATATCAGAGTTTTGTTATCATCAGGTGGGATTGAATGAAATGAGGATAAATTTCACATCAGCTGTAAGATATGCCAAAGAAAAAGCAGACAGTCATTCTTATCCCATTCCGCCAGAGAAGAAACCTAGTTGCAACCACGCAGAAAATCATGCTAACATGATTAGAAAGGAACAGTGCTCTTTTGCCTGGGACTGGGGACCGAGTTTTCCTACCCAGGGGATCTGGTGGGTATTCAGGTGCATGAAAAAAATAACCATTTGCATAATTGGTCAGCAACTCTGTTCTAATTATATGCATGCTACATAAGAGCCGCGACGCAAGAAAACCAACAAAGTGATTGTGCGCCAAGCGCATACTCAGATCAGCCTGGGCATCCGCCCAGTCTGATCAGAGTCTTTGCTGTCCGCATGGAGCTAGCTTAGACCCTTACATATCCTTTAAGCGCTTAGCGAAGACCCTGATCAGACTAGGCTGATGTCCAGGCTGATCTGAGTCTGCACCGGGCGCACAACCACATTGTTGGTTTTGTCGTGTCGCGGCTCATATCATGTTTCACTCTTAACGGGAGTGCACTACTTCTAGATAATCTGTCTAATCTGATTTAAAGCCCGAATTTACTGCGGTATACGCCTACCAGCTTTGTGCAAACGTCATGGACATAGCTGCAACGTTGTGTCAGCGTTGTCTTAACTTCGCATGCCAAACAGGGATTGGCATCACCGGCTTGTGGATTCTGCTCATATAACTCACAGTTCTGACATTTTATATTTCATTTAGATCGGGCTTAACAACATCACAGTACAGTTTCAGTCGGCCGTTGGGTATAGCCGGTCCAGGGCACTGGCTTATCCTTATATCGTACCACCAGAGTGCGACGTACCACAATATCATGGGACATGTCACGTGAATATGATACGTAAGATGCAGTGCTCATTTAGCTGGGACTGGGGACCGTCTTTCCCAACTCAAGGAATTTGGTAAATCGAAATACAGCTTACAAAAGTAGTTGGTTCCAATCGCACATGACACTATACCAGGGAACCAATTAGTTTTCAGGAGAATCTAGGATCATGGGCGACTGGAACCAGCTAAACTTTATTAGCACTTTAAATGATTTCTTTCCTTTAAAATATGCACTGCTGTAAAAGGTGTTGAATTTGATTTATTTATAGGTGATATTCATATTCTTTATTCAAACGAACGCCAGGGCCCGGTTGTTCAAAACTAACGAAGTCGTTAGTTAACAAGACGGTAAGATGTCTAACGTTAATATCCTAAAATACGCCAATATTTTTGCTTAAAAAATGTGAGAAATTTTTTGCAGCTCATATTTTTTTCAACAAAAATATCTGTGTATTTGGATATAAAGTCGTAAAACACTTAACGAGTTGACCTCTTAACGAGCTCATTAGGCTAACGATGCTTTGAACAACTAGGTCCAGATCTTCTTATGTCTAAACAAAGATACTGATCACCTACTGGAATCACAAAGCTGTGGCTGTTAATGACAAGTGTCCGCATAATACGGGCTCACTTGTTCGAAGTATTAGCCAAACACTCTTGATACAAGTCACGCACTATTAAACTGACTCCTTCTTAAAGCAATATGTTTGCATGCCTCTCTGTTTATTACATGATTTCTCAGTATGCATCTCGGTATGGGCCTTCTCTATGATTTCTTCATTGCTGAGCCGCAACACGACAAAACCAACGACGTGGTATGTCCCCCAAGCGAAGCAGCCCAGTCTGATCAGAGTCCTCGCTGTGCGCTTCAAGGGTAACTAAGGGTCTCAGCTACCTCCAAGCTGACAGCAAAGACTTTGATCAGACTAGGCGTATGACCAGGCTGATCTGAGTCTTTGCTGGGCGCAAGGCCACCTTAAAGGTTTTGTCGTGTCGCGGCTTATATGTGTTTCAGAAGTTAAAATACCCTTGAACTATTGCGCATTGGCCCGAGGGATGGCGGAGTAGGGTGAGGTTTAGTTCGGAAGGTGGGGGCGGATGTTGGATGGTCAGCTTGGCACCGATGCTTGAAGAAAGGACTGGAAAGTACATCCTAATCAGTGTGCTTAAAATTTCAAAACTGATACCCTTTTCACAGTGTGTTCCCTATAACGAGTGCCTCTTTACACTATTTTTTCTCAACAGTACCCTCTTTTAAGACAAGTAAAAGACTCACTCTACTGAAAGAATGACATGTACAATACTGCTGCAACTTTATCATGTGTTCATGTCTGTTTGAAGACAGTGCAGCCAAAAGTTTTAGAGCTCGAAATGCAGATAAAAATATGAAAAATTAAAACGAAGTGATCAATGGGCAATGTTATACTGTTTGTAATATTACACCCTAAACACAGCGTTTTCATCAGCGTTCTGAAAACATAGCCTTTTTCCCCCACCTGAATACCATTTTTCTGATCCTTAACTATGTCAACGCCAGTTAAAATATCTTTTTTATCATTTCTGTTTCAAGCATCGGCAGGCACCAAGTTCTCTACCTGCAGCCTCTACGGCGCTTTCAGAAATGTTTTTCTATTGCGCTGAGTCCCATAGAGATTCGGTTTATGCGTCGTTTTTAATATCATTTATATCTATTGTTCTGCAATATCGAAGATATGTAGAGTTTTGCACATACATTAGATATTCCTCCTGTCTTACAATGGTATTTCGTTTCGAAACTTAATTCTGGTTCATGTGTATGTTACGTTTTGCGAACAAGTTGTAATGAGCGTTTTGTAACAAAGTTGTTTTTAAATTTGTAACACTTTGATACAAAAACTCACGTTAATGATAACCAATATTGTAACAAATATATAACTACTTTATCTGCTGTTATGCCACTGACAACAATTTAAATGTCCTCTGAGAATGTTAGTCACTGACCCTGAAACATATATCTCGGCAGCATATATGCGTGTCGCTTTTCCTTTATTAACTTTTTAGCTAAGTTATACTTAAAGTTTTCGTACAATAAGACAATTTTCAATTTGTATACCGGGGGTATCAAGCAACATTGTTACAAAAACACATGCTTTCGAGGACCAATTTTGCAAGAAACTATTTTTTTCTTAAATATCCTTTGTGACTGCTATGTTACATGTAGCATTATTGTCTTTATATGATTGCTTTTTGTTTATTTATGTTTTGTCATGCTCTTCTCATTCTATAAACAGTTGTTTGTAATAGGACGAAAAACATGTTACTGTTTATGTCTAATAAGTAACTTGACATTGAACTTGCTATCGTAGCAGTCCAAATATTACCTAAAAGTCTTACTTCAGTAACCATAAAAACAGATATATCTGCAACAGATCTTTTCAACTGTTGCAGTTGATGACCAGTTTACCATAAAAGATTTTTTTTACAAAAAGAAATGATATTGGTATTTTGGCGAGGTGACATCTTCAAACTCGAATATCTTTAAAAGTGAGAAATGATTCTTAGCTGATTTTGAACGTCCTGGGGTCGAGGTTGGGGGATACCCGAATTTGATTTGGTCTTCTGGAATAAGACCTTTAGATGTTATTTGGACTACTACGATAGAAGACACAAAGGATGTTTAACAACAACAACAACAAAAAGTTTGTTACAAAGGTGGTCATCGAAACCGTGCGTTTTGTAAAAATGTCGCTTTTAGTACCAACTGCAAAATCTTTGCTCTGGAGAATAATTCTATTCCCAGAGTAAACTCAGGAATCTACACAGGACGTTCATATTCAGCTAAGAACCGTTTCAGCATTTTAAAGATATTCTAGGTTCAAGGTGTCCAGTCACCGAGATACCAACTACTATCTATAAAACTTCAAAGTTTACCAGTTAACACTACAACAGTTGCAAATATATCTGGTTTTATGGTTACTGAATAAGACCTTTAGGTGATATTTGGATTGCGCCGATAGCAGTCACAAAGGATGTTTTAAAAAAAAGTGGTCATCGAAAACGCTCGCTTTTTGTAACTATGTTGCTTAAAACTAAAATTATACATAAACGTTAAACCACAGGCATTTGACGTTTTTTGGGCCTCAAAAATACACAGTAGCCTCGAATATGGCCAGATATCGCATCTTCTATAATGAGATACGAATTATAGAAGATGCGATATCTGGCCATATTCGAGGCTACTGTGTATTTTTGAGGCCCCAAAAACGTCAAATGCCTGTGGTTAAACTGTGTATCAATGAAAGCGTACTTTGGGGTATTTGTTATTTATATGACCTGTTATGTTAAAATCTAAAAAGTAAAACTTCAATGGTATTCTTAAGGTGAAACATTGAAGAAAATTACAATCCGGTATCAAACATGCTTAAACAAATCTAGCAAAGCGCTAAACTTGCCAATTTGGTTTTTAATTTTTATTCAAAAATATTAGAAAGATGAACCTGTGAAATCTATATTTTAGTTTGCAGACATTGCAGATACATGTAGTTACATAGCCATATATAACTTCTATCATGCCTATCAAAGGGCCTTTTTATCTTGGCAATCCTTCTTTAGAAAGAAACGAAGCGTTTTGCTTCTGCTCCAGTCTGTATACTAGTAACTTATGTATACATATTTTGAAAGTTTTATGTTTGAATACATACATTATCTAAATGATCCTTACTGCATAGCTTTGTCATTTACAGGAAAGATATTTATATTCAAGCCTATAGCGGCGCAGTCATAAGAGATGTAACCTCAGAAACAATACAAAGTAAGTTCAGACACGATTTCAAATAGTTATTAAATTTTTAGAAATAATTACCGTATTTGTCCGAAACTGGAACAGTGTGGTCTTATTATATTTGCAATAATACGTTCAAAATATGGAGATGGAATGACAAATAGTGTAGACCCGGTCCAGACTCCAGTTCTGATAGAACTATAAGGATCTGTCATGGGTGTGAGGTGTGGATAGAAAAATCTGTCACGAGGGTCACTGTATAGCATCACGAGGCTTGCCGAGTGGTGCCGAACAGTGATCCCGAGTGACGGATTTTTCTATCCGCACCTCACACCAATGATAGATACTTTTTCTTGCACACCATGTTTTGTTTTAACTTCAGAACTTCTTAAAATGCGTAATTTTAGTGCTTGAGGGGTTTCAATTTGATTTTGAAAGAAGGCGCCGATTTCAACGACCGCATTCGGCTCTTTACTTCAACGACTGGCGTGCATAAACTGACGTTATTTTTACCGTCTTCGTGACGTCATCATCTAAAATGCCAACGTCACTTGACGACGCAGGTACGTGAGCTCCTATACAACCAATGCATTGACATTTCGTGATTTTTTTCCGGTCCTGGGTCAGAACACCAGGGTAAGATGAGATTTTCTATCCCAGGTGAAAAGAATGGCATTTTCTATCCGGTGTGCAAGAAAATTTGTTCTGTCCCCATTTTCTCGGACATATCTGTCCCATTACTTAGAATTTTTATCGTAATTTTATTACAATCCACTGCTATATTCTGAGTACAGCAAAACAAGGATCTAGCCATTGGCTGCAGAAGAATAGAAACACACCGATTTAAGCAGACTTTTTGAAGGTGGGTGCAATAATATCTCAGATCAGGCTGAGTCGAGATTCGTTCAGCGGGTCCCAAGAAAAAAATCATTTAAAAATCGTAGAAATCACTTATAGCAAAAAAGGGTCAGTGCAAACGCTTTTAAGCGTGTTACTAAAGATCATCGAATATTTCCATGTTAATTTCTAGCAGTTTTATCTGTGTGTCCAGTATACATGTATTTGTGTAATTGTTATAATCTATACTTGACTATGTTTGAATACCACTAAAAGCATACTCAAGAATAGCTGGGCAACATTGCAGATCAAACTTAAGAGCCAGGATAGTTTGAAATTTTCATTGATAAAAACACAACATCACATGATTGTCGAGTTACTTCGTCTTTCCAAGACTAACTTTTCAGCTGAAAATTGTTGCATATCACCTTTTTTTATAGATGTAGATCTAATCTGTTTAATTATTCACGGGTTTTAGATATAGATGGTTCCTGGAAGCTCGTGGTGGAAGTTTTCTCTGAGGTAAAATCAGGCGGGACAGTATCAGGTAAAATGGAAGTGAAACTAGACGGAACATCCGTGGCACAGTCCACACCAGTTACGTTATCAACAAACAACAACAGAACCAAATTTGAAATTAAGATTCCGCTTGTAAGTATTCGTTAAAGTCGCCAACTCTGATAGATCTGAAATATTTTCAAATCAAAACTACTACTACTACAAATACTACTTCTAGTACTTTTGATAATGATAAAATAATACATTATTCAGGAAAACGTGGCACTTTTATGGCAGGAACGAACGATTTTTGAAACAGAGAGACGCAGAAGCGTTTCAAGTGCAAACATTACTCATTTATATTTTACTGAAATACATTGAACACATGCGCGTTTTTTTTTTCTTTTGGCATTTAAACAAGACTGATTTCCGTGTTTGGGATAATTCTAGTGGGGGAATGAACTTATTCGGCTCATTTCCCTACCAGAATTTTCCCTATCCTGGGGCCGGTTGGTAATGTAAATTTTGACCCAAATAATTTATGTTCGTTTTACAGTCTGTCCAAATCAAAAAATGGTGGCCAAATGGATATGGCAATCAGTCCTTGTATGATCTGTACGCCTTCTTCACCGACAACAATGGACAAATGAGCACTATGAAGATAAGGATGGGTTTCAGAACTGTTGAGCTCGTGCAAGACTATGTCTCGGCGAATAAATCAATGGGTATGAAGCATTTTATGTTCAAGCCGGGGCTATATTTGCAGTGCTATGATCAGAGATCACACTAAAGTCTTTTCATTGTTAAAGGTAGGTTCCTGTACTAGCGATAATAATTATGTCCACAAAATCATTTCGTCTTTTTCTGAGCCGAATTGAATTCTCTTATATTTCTCAATGTGTTGCTCCTGAGAAACTCGTCAGATGTTTAAGAAAATAGTCGTTTTCCCTTTTGTTTCATTTTCTTCCGTTGGAATTCCAGTTCTAAAAATAACTATGTTTATTATGCCTATAAGTGCGCGATTTCTGATGCCATTCTCCAAAGGTCAATTTTCCCTTGTCGTGAGCTCTCCTAGAGGTCCTGGCATGGTGGATGGGTTAAAACTATCCCAAAATGCAATGCAGCATGACCTCAGCTGCGTTATCTATTTTTGGCGCGAACTAAAAATAGCGCTAACTGGTGTGCGAAGCAGAGTTAGAAAATCCCTTGCAAAACAACTTTTCTAATATTTTTTTGATTTACACTTTTTAGTGAAACTTATTCATTCCCTTTTATAAGTGCTTTCCAACAACTTGGATGAAAGATCATCAAAATTATGATGCATTCCAAAGTACAGGAACCTACCTAAGCTAATTCTATAAAAGTATGTCGAACTCCTTCTGTCTTTTAGTTCAGAATATGCCAGCTTACATTGGAGAATGTGAACTTTTGATTTTTTGTTTTTTACTCTCATTCTTTTTTTTTTTCTAGTTTATGCATATTGTGCAACGACACGTTTGCGCTCATTTCCTAGAGAGTAAGAAACTTACAAAACAAAAACATTGAATAGAAGAAAACTTGTCAAGTAACTTTTATTTACCTTGCATCAAACACATGTTGCATTTGGTGCTAACTCATTATGCTCTGCGAAAACGTATTTAATGAGAAAATATTATTCAATGTCCGCTTTGAATTCTATAAGAAATAATTACATTATGAGCTTTGGTATTTGGTTATTCACCTTGACATTCATATTGCAGTGACTGGTTCTTATGTATCTATGTAGATAATGAATATATCAGTTAGGAACCCCTTGCAATTGTTTATTAAATTCTGTTTTATTATGACGAAATGAATTTTAAACAAGCGTTTTACCTACAGTCTATAAAGGAATAAAGTCTTGGGTCATAAAAAGTTACATTTAAAACTGTCTACTTTTTTAGGAAGGACATTTTATTTCCGTATTAACGGACAGCCAGTGTTTCTGAAGGGCAGCAACTGGATTCCTGCTGACAGTTTTCCAGAGAGAGCAACAAGAGATCGGGTCTATAATTACCTTAAATCAGCCGCTGATGTACATATGAATGCTATGAGGGTTTGGGGCGGTGGGGTAAGTTAAAACATGAAATATGAAATGGATTAAATACTTCTGATAAAAGTTATTATAAATAAAATAAATTCTCCATGCCATCAACACCTATATATGACCTTTCCACATGATTATGTCATTTAATCCTTGTACAGTTTGGTCTTATCAGGCATGGAGAATTCAAACTAAACTCTGCACATATCTCCGACGAAAGTTCAAACTTTAATATTCACATTGCTTTGACATATGTAAAATGTTTATTTATCAGAAGTGTCAGTCAGATGCATGCCCTGACATTGGGAGAGATTGACAAAGACATTCCAATAAGCAATAAATTACGCTTTTGCGTAGGCACTGTCCCATACTAGATATATATGGCTATGATAGACGTGTTCAGAAGATTGTTCAACCATTTACGTTTCCCTGTATTTTTGCAAAGATATGATTCAAGAAGTCTTACTATCTCTTCGCTGGAACATACGGAAAAAAAACAGTTCTCTATATTCTGCAGGTTTACGAATCTGATATGTTCTACGGAATAACAGATGAGTTGGGAATCATGATCTGGCAAGATTTTATGTTTGGCTGCTCCATGTATCCTGTTGATACACCGTTTCTAGAAAGTGTAAAACAAGAGGTCACACATCAGGTACTTCTTAGAACTCCGTTTCTATGCAAAAGAACCGGTATTCTAAATAATCAAAGCCTGCCAGGCCACAGAAATATACAAATTCAATGTATACGAATTTAACATTGTCAACAAATAGTGCCTTTATATGAGGTTCATTGCACTAAGTAGTGGTAATTATTATTCTGAGCTTTAGATGTAACCGAAACATTTGTCTACAGTATATGCACAAAAATTAGCAAAGTGTTAAATAGTCTAGAAATAAAGAACAAAATCACATAAAATTTAGTAACACTGTTCATACTTACTAAGAAAAGAGCAGTTTCGTAATGTTTACAGTTCCTGATCAGTGTCAATTTTACACTCATTTTTTATTAAATATCATCTTTTCTGTCACCAGGTCCGGCGTCTCAAACATCATCCATCCATTATTATTCTTAGTGGGAATAATGAAAATGAAAAAGCTTTACGTGGAAACTGGTAAGACATCTTTTGTATGTTTTTTTGAAGCCTTAATAGCCAAAACTTTTGTTGGAAGCAATATTGTTTTGTCCATTGCCACAGTTCCGTTAGAGCTCTTCCTATATCGTCGGTGCAACTTCTTTCCTTCCAATTCAATTCGTATGATTTGGTATGACGTCCGGCTATAATCGGTAGATTTGTATGCATGTATTTCAGTGACGGTGAATGAGAATTAAGTTTAAACTAGAATTTGTATATAGCCCACATTCTGGGCTATATACAAATTCTAGTTTAAACTTAATTCTCATTCTGTGGGCTATATACAAATTCTAGTTTAAACTTAATTCTCATTCACCGTCAGTATTATTTATAACTTCTATGCAGGTACATGACAGACATCAATTTCCCTCGGTATAAGAGTGACTATATCAAGCTGTACATAGACACCATATACAATATCGTAAAACAAGAGGATACAAGTCGACCATTCATCGCTTCTAGTCCAAGCAATGGCATGGAATCCGAAGCAGAGGGCTGGGTTGCGAAAGACCCAGGGAGTGCTTTATATGGAGACAGTAAGGCTTGACTATTTTATTTCAAGTGTTTGCTTATTCAACATACAGTTGCATATAGACGTGTTTGAGTTGATTTTCAAAGATGGAAATTGCTTATTGCCAAAGGTGACAACATCTTGCTTATTACCAAAATTCAAGCAGAGGATAAACAAGTCATTGCAGCGAAAATATTACAAGCTTAAAATGTTTAAATGGACAGCATTATGAACATGAAAGAGTTATATTAATTTCAAGAAAGTCTTCTTTCTATTACTAACGTATAGACTCAGTGATTCTTAGATTGTTTTGAGAACTCTCATTTATTGTGAAAACTCGTTCGAAACATAAATTATCTCAAGATCAGAAGGCACTGATTCAGCAATAAGCTTAACATAAATCAAAATCAATACTAAGGTGAATATGAACCTTACAATCGAATACGAACAGCACAAGGAAACCTTTTTCTCTTGATGGATTCAATCTATTACCCCGTTATATTTAATATTTTAGCAAAAAAAAATTAAAATTCCTTTTGATAATTTAATTGAAATTTGTAATAAAGAGCGTGCAACTTGTAATAAAACACTGGAATTATAACAGTTTATTTCTTGTTGTTATAAATATATTACAACTGAGTCCCTTTTAAACGCTATTCGTTATAACGCGATTTCAGATATAACACCACCATGTACAAACGGATGTATACACAAAATTTTAAAAAATGATTCATGCTCTGCCTTATTCCTTTAAAACTTTATTTTGATATAACGCTAATCACATATAATGTTTTGCCTTTGTATGGATCAACAATAGCTTTATAAAGGGATTGTTTATATCGGTTTTACAGTTCATTATTACAACTACCTGATCCCGTTCTTCGACCCAAGTGAGTACAGGATCCCTCGTATGGGCTCAGAGTATGGTTTACAGTCACTGCCAAGCTATGAGACATTAGAGGCAGTGTATAATGAGTCGGACATGGACTTCTGGGGAGATCTCAGTGAATGGCGACAACATCATCCTTTCGGTATGGCACTGTTTCATCTACAACTTGAAATAACTCTATCACATGTACATGTATGGAGACGTTGATGGGACTCAGATCTTTAGTTAAAGGGTGTATTCAGAGGATAAATTTTCTTATTGCTAATCGAAAATATATGTTAAAGGTACTCATTAGAATCGCCTCGACGAGGCGATTCCGATGAGTACCCATAACATATATTTTGGAAAAGAAAGATAGATACATCGGATACATCTTCTTCTCTAGAGCTCTTGCAACTATTTGAAGAATAATGTATGTGCTTTAAAACCATCTAAAGCAGCGAATGCTATCCTGTCGTCACCAAACTACACATTTTTGCATGCTCGTCCAAACATGCGCACCTTTCATATGTCTTAACACGCGCAGCTCATTTAGAGTAATGTCAGCGCAACCATGTACGATTTAGTATTACATACCATTACTTAAATAAGGTAAGCAGCATCCTCTTAACAGGAATGACTGAATCATAAACTGAAAATAATGAAGCCTTAAACATTGTCATTTTCTATATTAAACTCATGCTTAGATGTCAACACTTAGGGCATTTCGAAACATTTTAACTTTGAAACTTCTACAATGGTTGAAATGTTTGGTTGGGCTCGTAATTTCGAGTCTATTTGCAAAAGTAATTATGACACAAAACATAAGTGATGGTTGATAGTTTTAATTTGCTATTTTGAACAAGTTGTCTGTTGTATGAAGAACAAGAGACATACACTAAGGTAGCGTTGGTCAGATTCTCAACCATGAAAACAATTGGAGCTGTGAATAGCGGAATGTGTTTGTTCTGTATCCTGCTTAACAAAAGTAAAATGACACACATCATCTTTAGTGGTCCGTGATCTAATGTAACTGAGCAAGTAACTCCATAACGTGGTGTAATTTTTCTTATATTCCAAGTCGCGAAAGGTAATTTTGTTTATGATCTTGTTTTTTAAAGGAAACGTTGAAATGATGGCAGAAGCTATACAGTACATGAAACTGCCAAACTCCCCAGACAGAAAACAGAAGTTTAAAGACCAAATTTATGTCACTCAGGTATAGTTTGTCTCTCATGCCTAGAATAGAAACGCTTTACAACTTTTTTCACATTATCAATTAGAGCAGATATTATTAAACTTGTCCATTTTTTCGTAAAAGATTAAATATTATTATTAATTAATGCCAGGGTAGCAAATCTATCAGATTATGTTGAAAATGACTCTGCCAATCATGTATCTGTACTTCCGGATGATTATGTAGAAGATGTTCCGATGGCAAGATGGTCTGAGGATACAGGCACTAACCAGTACGGATCATTTTTTTAGATTTTTGTAAGCAAAGCGGATTGAGATATGTAAACGGTAGATTAGAACACGAATCTGGAAAGTACACATACTTGACTGATAGAGGCAAGAGTGTAATAGATTATGTAATCTCCAGCCAAACATTACTGAATCGTATTACTAATTTTGTGGTTAAAGATCCAAACATTTTATCAGATCATTGTTTATTATCTTTTCCATTAAAACGAGAATTGGATAATTTAACGCAACTGGAGGCCAACGATAGCAATTTAATTAAACAGTCTAGGAAGTATGTATGGAAACCGGATAAATGCGACCAATATATCGGGGCATTAAACTCGGACGAAACATTTTCAAAGTTAAACGAATTGATGAGTAATTTGTCCAACAATTCATCACAGAGAGATATCGATGATAATGTAAAATGTTTTAATACGCTGTTAGATTCTGTATGCAAGCTGTTGTTTAATAAAAAATGAAAATGGGCAAAATTTTAGTTGTAAAAATGAAAATAAATGGTTTAATTATGAATGTAAGACAAAGCGATTCGAATTCTATGAATGCCTAAATTTATTCAGGAAGAATAAAAATGATATAAACTGCAAAAGATTTACAAAAGCGCGAAGTGCCTATAAGATAGCGGTAAGAAATGCGAAATATGAATATGCCCAACGACAGACAGATGTATTAAATAAGGCGAAAAGAAAAAACGCGAAGGAATACTGGAAGTTGTTAAAAATATGGGGACTTCAAAACGGGCAGCAAGGTTATCAGCAAATAATTTTTATTACTACTTTAAAGCGGTTAACAATCCGGAAGATCGGTTTTTCCAACCCGATGACGACGTGTTACATTTCAACGAACGGTTTGTACACAGTGAATTTCAGGTCATGTTTCAAGAGCTTGATAACGAGATCACATTATGCGAATTAAATAAAGCGGTAAAAAATCTGACACAATCGAAAAGTGGGGGCCCAGACCAACTATTAAACGAATTCCTCAAGTGTGGCATAGATGCATTACGTCCTTATCTACATAAACTGTATAATGCCATTCTCAGTACAGGTTTTTTCCCAACGTCTTGGGGTGAAGGGTACATTATACCAATTTTTAAAAAAGAAAATGTGGAGAATGTAGAGAACTATAGAGGAATCACCCTACTCAGCGTTGTAGGAAAATTATTCACAAGTATTATCAACAACCGCTTAAATGAATGGGCAGAGAACTATCATGTATACATAGAAGCCCAGGCTGGTTTTCGCAATGGGATGGGTACCGTAGATAACATTTTTGTCCTGCATGGTTTAATAAGTCACTGCTTAAATAAGGGAGAACAATTATTTGCAGCATTCGTTGACTTTCAGAAAGCGTTTGATTTCGTTGTAAGGGATACGCTCTGGTTTAAATTAACGAAGTTAGGAATAAGAGGGAAAATATTTACTGTTATTCAATCCATATATTCGAATATTAAATCAAGAGTAAAGTTTGACAATTGTTTAAGTAATGATTTTTCTTGTTACCTTGGAGTCAGACAATGGGAGTGTCTGTCCCCTATTCTTTTTCGATGTACCTTAATGATATTGAGAATGAGTTCATACTAAGGGGTGCTGGGGGGGATCGATATTGGCATGTTAAAACTTTTCCTTCTCTTATATGCTGATGATATTATTATATTTGCCAATGATAAAGATAATTTACAGCACAGTTTAACTATACTTGAACAATATTGTATGTCATGGAAGTTGAAGGACAATATAAATAAAACTAAGGTAATGGTTTTTCGGAAAGGTGGGAGGCTACCAAATAATTTACAATTTTTTTACGATGGAAGTGAATTGGAAATAGTAAATAAGTTTGTATACTTAGGAATAACTTTTTCAACTGGTGGTTCTTTTCATGAAACACAAAATGATCTTTCAGGGAAAGCATTAAAGGCAATTTTTCAAATACTTATACAAATTTACTGATATATCATTGAAACACAGAGTAGAATTATTCGATAAGTTGATATCCCCTATACCGACTTACGGCGCGGAGGTCTGGGGATTCATACAGGCACCTGCCATAGAACGGGTGCATTTGAAATTTCTAAAAACTATTTTAACTGTTAAAACCGCTACTCCAAACGATTTTATATATGCCGAACTTGGAAGAACGACAATGCGTACTTAAGAGTCATTCTCTGTAAGCACCAAAATCAGGTGAAAATGACATGTCTCAGATTTTCACTAAACTCGGTGTCTTTTTTGCTTATGTCAAGTGATGAACAAAAATAAAAAGTTTTTCTTCGATCAAACTATCCGTTGCCATGGCAACCAGGATTTTCTGTTTTTCAGCTTAATCTGGTGATTTTTCAAATGAAAAATGCAAGATTTGACTCCAATTGTTCTGGTAGTAATTCACAACAAATGGTATTGATACTTACATTTTACAAGAGAAATATGTAAGTGCTGCTTACAAATACAGAAAATTTTCTTCATATTGCTATGGTCAAGCAGTCAGTGACCTTGACTTCCACCTAGTAAGGCGTCTATTTCAAAACATCAAAAATCAGCAAATTTTTAAGACGTTTTACTAAAAAATGCGGCTATAGATTTTTTTCCTTTCTCTTGGTGCAGAGAGTACAAAGCCTAGTTGTTGATATATCAAAAAATTGGAGATGGTATATTTTTTAAATTGAAAATATTTTTCTTTGAATTTAGTCACCGTCAGAGAAATCAGAAGAAACTTTCATAATTGAAATTCTGAGATAAAATACAATACCTTGAACATTTTAAAAAAATATGAGCCAAAATACAAGTTGATGCATGATTGACAACTAAAGAAAATTACATAGAGAGTTTTCACCCTCAAAAATACGTTAGTACCTTACAATTTGGGGTTAAATTACCCCACCCACTTTCTTTCAATGCAAAACCAAATTAAAAGTTGCATGCTACAATGAATATATCTCGGTCTTTGCTGATTTTGAATGGTCTAGGGGGCTTCTACAAGCTCATTATTTCCGTCGTCTTTCTTTTTCTCACAATATTCCCACAGTGGTTGGTGGGTGGGGGCGGAATGGGGGACATATTGTTTTTTTTGGTGCGGATCCCATCAGCGCCTGTGTAGCCCTTTCCTGCACTGTATGTCCTGTAGGAATAAATGGATTATGACCATACTTGCATGCATACCCAATTGGGTAGGGGTAAAGAACTGACTAGACTTTGCTGACCTAGACCCTATTTTCAAGGTCACAGAATGTCAATGAATGATGAAAAATGGCTTTTCTGCACCGTATCTCCTAAATTGATAAATTGATTTTTACCAGACTCGCACAAATATATCATTGTGAAATGGAAAAGAACTGGCTAGATTTTGCTGACCTTGACCTTATTTTCAAGGTCACGGAAGGTCACTAAGTGCTGGAAAAAATGGCTTGTCAGCACGATATCTTCTGAACTGAATGGATGGATGGATTTAAAGCAAATCTGCACAGATATATCACTCTGAAATGGAAAAGAATTAATTAGATTTTGGTGACCTTGACCCTACTTTCAAGGTCACAGGAGGTCAGAAATGTTGAAAAATGGCTTGTCTGAACCATATCTTCTGAATGGATGGATGACTTTTAACCAAACGTGCATAAACATATCACTGGGAGATGGAAAAGAAACTGATAAGGAATTCGTATCCTTGACCTCATTTTCGAGCTCACAGGAGGTTGTAGCGTGTTGAAATATGGCTTGTCTGCATGATAACTCCTAACGGGATTGATGGATTGCGACCAAACATAGATAAGTTTATACTCGGGAGGTGGAAAAGTACTGATTAGATGGTGGTGACCTGGTCCCAAGTTTCAAGATTTATAAGAGATCCTAACTTTGCAATATTTAGGTAAAAATGATACAGCTGAGAAAGGATAGGAGGGGGTTCATCTGTTTTTGTGAAAGAAACATTTCTAGTTTATTTTATTTATCACGTAGCAACCATGGCATCCAATACTCTGTCACTAGTCTGTTTTTGTTGGAAACGAATATTTAAAATGGATGGATGGATGACTTGCGGTTTTACGTCCTTTTCAACAGTATTTCAGTCATATCAGGACAATGGGACGGTGATATTGAAAGGCTGTGTGCAATGGAACCCGGTTTACGGTAGGAAAAATTCTCGCCTCAAGCGGGTTTCGAACCCGGTCCGCCACCTCAGTTGGCCAGCGCTTAACCCACTGAGCTACCGGGGCTCCTGGATATTTAAAAAAAACATTCAAATTTAGTTGAAAAGTGTTGATTGTGATTTTCTATCTATGTATACACTTTCTATCGGCCAAATAAGTCTCACCTTGGACAATAATTCGGTATATTTTAGTTGCTATGGATACAACCAGATGTTCCATCAAAACAGCAATCGACAAAATGAGCAGAAATACATTTAAATATTTCATAACGGAGAAGAAAATTTGCTTATATATTTATCATATAGATAAGCATATTTATGCACCCCCCCCCCCCCCCCCCAACCATTGGGGGGAGGGGAGTTGGGGAAGGAGGAAAGGGAAGGCGGGTATGTTGTTTTGGTGCAGATCCCACCTGCATTGGTGTCGGTGTCTGTGTGTCAGCATAACTTCATGTCTGCACTCTATCTCTTGAAGGGTTAAATGTATTTTCACCAAACTTGCAAAGATTCATCTTTGGGTGGGGGAAAAGAGCTGATTAGATTTTGGTGATGTTGACCCCATTTCAAGGCTATATGAGGTATCTGAATGGCTTGTTGGCGCCAAATGTTCTGAAAGGGTGGATAGATTTTGATCAAACTTGCACAAATATATCACAGGGAAGTGGAAAAGAACTGAAAAAAGTTGGTGACCTTGACCATATTTCAGGTCACAGGAGGTCAAAAACAGTGAAAATGGTTTGTATGCATCATATCTTCTGAAGGGATTTTTGAATTTTGATCAAACTTGCACAGATATATTATAAGGAGATGGGGAAACACTGTCAGACTTTGATGACATTGACCTTATATTTAAGGTCACATGAGGACTTACAGTGTTAAAAATGGCTTGCTTTGCACCATATCTCCAAAATGAACAGATCGAGTGTGTCCAAACTTGCACAGACACACCATTGGAACATGGGAAAAAATTAATTAGATGGTTGCCCAGGGACAACTTGTCGAGCCCACTGTTTGCTTTAGTGACCTATAAGTATGTCAAGACTAACTGCTTCATTTTTTACTTATTAGAAAGAATCCAAACAATATCATGATACAGCATATTTTTTTTTTCTTATGAAGGAAAACAAGTGGAACTATGGCCATGACAAGCACACATTCTGACAATTTTATTATTTGACGTTGAAGTGTGACCTTGACCTTGGACCAACATGAACAATCATTTCTACTCGTCAAGGAGAACAATTGTGCCAAATTATTTTGAAATTCATGCATAACTGTATAAATTAAATGGCCCGGACAAGCTCAGTTTACCTTCAAGTGTGACCTTGACCTTGGAGCAACTTTAATAAATTTCACATGCCACTTCTACTCATCAAGGGGAACAATTGTGCCAAACTGTTTTGAAATTCATCCATAAATGTAGACGATATGGCCAGGATAAACCCTATTTATGACTATTTTTATCATTTGACCTTCAAGTGTAACCTTGACCTTGGATGTACCTGCAGATATTTCAAATGGTACTTGAACTCATCAAGGAGAACAACTGTGCCGTTTTGTTTTTTTTTTGTTTTTTTTTAATCCATGCATTAATTTAGCTGTTATGGCCCGGACAAGCTCAATTTATGACAATTTTTATCATTTGACCTTCGAATGTGACCTTGATTTTGGCTCTACCTGACCAAATGTTCCAAATGGCACTTTTACTCATTAAAGAGAACAATTGTGCCAAAGTATTTTGAAATCCATCTATAAATGTAGAAGTAATGGCTCGGACAAACTCAATATATGACCATTTTACCATTTGACCTTTAAGTGTGACCTTGACCTTGGACCTACCTGAACAAATGTTTCAAATGACACTTCTGCTCATCAAGGAGAACAACTGTGCACAATTATTTTGAAATCTATCCATAAATATAGAAGTTTTAAAGGTCCCAGGAAGTCAAAGAAAGCTGCTAAATGGATTGTTTGACTTTTATTCTGTTTTGAAGGTCAAAGTTTAACAAATGGCTTATCTATAGCCTATATTACGAAGCATTTGTTGGAATTATGCTAAACTAGCCGTAAATCATCATTTGGAGATGATTCATAACTGATTATTAGAGCCCCGCCAGACGAAGTAATTTGTTATTTTGTAAAAAAATTTTGTACGGTAATCGTGTCCACTCCATAACTCTAAAACTCTTTGTGATACTTTCATGAAACTTGGTACAAATATAAAACAGCATCAGACACAATGCGGAGAGAAAGAACCACAACTCCACCTACATTGTTTACTGAAATATGCCCCTTTCTAAATTTTTGGTACGGAAATCGTGTCCCCACCTTAACTTTGAAACTGTTTGAGATATTTTCACGAAACTTGGTACAAGTGTTAAGCATTATCAGACGATGTGCAGAGAATAAATAGTGTAACTCTTTCTACATTTTTCACTGAATTATGCCCCTTTGTAATTTCAGAACGGAAATCGTATCAGCTCCATAACTCTAAACCCGTTTTAGATATTTTCACAAAACTTGGTACGAAAGTAAAACATCATCAGAAGATTTGCAGACAACAAAAACCATAACTTTTCCTATTTTTTTTACTGAATGATGCCCCTTTGTTATTTTCAGTATAGAAGTATTGTCCGCTCTATAACTTTAAAACTCTCAAAGATATTTTCATGAAACTATGTACAAATACAAAACATTGTTAGACGATGTACAGAAAATAAGAACCACAACTCCATCTACTTTTGTACTGAATTATTTCCCTTTGTAATTTAAAGTATAGAAATTTTGTCTGCTATTCAGCTTTTAAATCGTCAAAGATATTTTCTTAGAATTTTTGTACAAATATAAAGCATTTCAGACGATGTGAAGAGAATTAAAACTGTAACTTCATCTACATTTTCTACAGAATTATGCCCTTTTGTAATTTTCAGTATAGAAACCATTCCACACTCTAACAAAAAAAAACTGAGAAGATATTTTCTTATAAATGGATACAAATGTAAAGCATCATCAAACAATTTGTAGAGAAAAAGAACTATAACTGCACCTTCATTTATGTTAGACAGAATTATATCCCTTTGTAATTTTGGGTATTGAGACCTTGTCCAATCTATAACTTTAAATTAAAATCTTAAAAAGTTCCTTCAAGAGCAGAGAATACATACAGAAGTAGGAACATGGGCCAGACTACGTAGTTTCGGCTAATAAAGCCTCGTCAGTGACCCTTTGAAGATATTTTCACAAAACTTGGTACAAATATAAAGCATCATCAGAATATGTGAAGGTGTGCAGAGTGCAAGAATGGTAACTCCAGTTTCCTGCTTTACAGAGTGGTTGCCTTTGTTTTAATCAGTCATGATTTTGTTTTTTGCCCGTATCTTAATTACTCTACCAGAGGCTTAATTCCAAACAACATGAAGTCAAACAACATGGTAACAGAAAGCTGTTAATGTATTTCTGGTCAGGGACATACGACTAAAATTCCACCAACAGTCTCATAAAGGCGGGGTCCTGCTAGTTACCATGTTTCTAGTTAGGTTTTAGTGACTTTGACCCTATCTTTAAGGGTCATTTGTTGATTTGTCCTAAAAAACGAAGATGTATAACCAGTAGATTCATTTTTACCAAACTTGCGAAGATCAACCTTTTAGGCAAGACAAAGACTTAGAACTTGGCGACCTTGATGCCATTTTTAAGGTCACAGGAGTATTTTGTCGAACCCGCTTGCCGTAAGCGAGGCAGTCAACAAAACTTCAGTTAGGTGTATGTGCATGCATATATGCATGCGTGCCTCCATCAAGAACTTTTACAAAAACAAAAGACAATAGACAAGAAAGCTTATGCAGAGCAGACATGTGATTAGCAACTTTAAAACAAGTGTACCAGGTGCTATTTTATCATCAAAACTCATAGTATGTAACTTATGAATTTGTTGTATAACTAAATGAGGTGGGTGGGGTAACTCACCCCCTATATATACAGAATAAACATATTAAGGGATGAAAAAAATAAACATTGTATGTGTGGTTTATTTCTTCTCCAATGCATGTCTCTATTTATGCTCAGTTGCTGTTATTTCTCTACATTGTACTACATACACTCAGATTGACTGATTTCTTTGTGGAAGGAATGAGTGGTTTTTGTCATAGCAACTATAGAAATACTGATTTATGGTATATTATTTAACAAAATCAACACTTAGAATGCGTATGCATATGTAAAAAGTAAATAACAAGGAATACGCATTGAAACAATTTTCTGTAAATATCCGTGTAAATGAATACTGACCCATAATAGAATAACAGTTACCATGGTTACCAAATGATAAACAATGTAAAAACAATGACAGCAAACATCTGGTGACCTTCTAAAAATGTTTCAGTTTACTCACAATTATGGAAATTGAGATATATTATCCATGACATATAACTTTTACATTCATTTCATATTCAATGGAAGTGGGTGGGGTAATTGCACCCCGAATTGTAAATTTTAAGCAAACTTCTGAATGAGAAAAGCATTTTTGTAACTTCCCTCCACTGTATTCAATGTATTTATTTGTATTTCTGCTCATTTTTGCTTAACATTCTCCAGATATTATCTCTTATAACAGATTTTCTGCTATCACAGTTTCTTCTGATTTTCCTGACGGTGACTAAATTCAAAGAAAAGTATTTTCAATTTAAAAAATATACCATCTCCAATTTTTTGATATATTAAGAGCTAGGTGTTATACTCTCTGTAGCAAGAGAATGAAAAAAATCTATAGCCGCATTTTCTAACAAAGTGCTTTCAAAATTGGCCAATTTTTGATATTTTTAAAGGGATGCATAACTAGATAGAAGTCAAGGTCACCAACTCCTTGACCATAGCAATATAAAGAATGTTTTTCTATCCGTACACAGCACTTACATGGGTCTCTTAAAAGACATGAAAGTCAATAACATTTGTGGAGAAATACTGTCAATATAACTGGTGTCAAATCTGGCAGTTTTTATATAAAAAATCACCAAATTAGGCCAAAAAACAGAAAATCCTCGTTGCCATGGAAACGGACAGTTTGATTGGAGAAAAAATTGTATTTTTGTTCATCACTTGACATAAGCAAAAAAGACACTAATTTTCGTAAAAATCTGAGATATGTCATTTTCACCCACTATTGCAATTTTTTGGTGCTTACAGAGAATTACTCTTAAAGATTACTGACGATAATAAAATATTGGTTTAAAGTAATATCAAGCGACGACAAAAAATTTATTAAATGCGTATATAATATGATGCTTAACGACGCCGAAGATCACCCGACTAAAGTAAATTGGGCTATTTTAGTCCGAAACCTTCTTTCTAAAGTAGGGTTCTATGAAGTATGGATACAACAAGGAGTAGGGAATTATAATCTTTTCCTTTCGCTATTTAAACAGAGGCTTACGGATACTTTTGTTCAAAATCATAATGCACATGTACAAACTTTAAGTAGATCAAGATTTTTCAACCTTTTCACTTCATTCCAATGGCAAGATTATTTAAGCATTATGAAAATCCCAAAATATAGGAATGCACTAATTAGATTTAGATTATCGTCACATCGATTAGCTGTAGAAACTGGTAGATGGAATATACCTAGACCGACACCTTTTGAACAAAAAACATGTGAAAGATGTAATATATTGGAAGATGAATTTCATTTTTTATTTGAATGTACATTATACACAGATTTAAGAAAACTCTATATTTCAGAATATTATTGGAAAAGACCTAACATACCAAAATTGACTGAACTGTTAACGTCAACGAGTGAAAGCGTTTTAAATTCATTGGGGATATACGTTTTCAAAGCGTTTCAACTTAGAAATCAGTTACTGTTTAATGATGGTTAAGTAAGAACAGGGTTATGAGTTTAAATGGTTTAATAAGTAAATAAATAATACGTTATCAAATATGGGGGGAAATTAACGTTCACACGGTCGCTGATAAATATGCGAAAAATCAAACATTCATTTGAGCGAGCCCAATTCTGGAGCCACAGTGGGTGGGACATAGTCTGCTCTCTGAGGCTTGAGAATTTGGCATACGTGTTTAGATTGACAAGCATTTAAATATATTGTTAAAGAAAATTATATTTATCCATGTTAACATTTTGCCCGGCCTGCGAGCTACAGTAGGTACGGGTATGACCCCATCACAGTGGCTCGCAAACTTGGCAAAGTTATATATTGAAAGAAGTGACAATAGCATAATAATCATATAGTACATGTATTTTCCTTGCGCTTCAAAATAGCAAACATGTAACTTTAACTTCATATTGTCATCTGTCTCTTATCGTGTTTACTTAGTTAGCATAGTGCATGAAAAAATTCATATATACATAATTATATTACAGAAAACAGTTAGTATAAATAGACATGGAAATTTATAGTTATGAAAACAAACAAACAATTGTTCACTACAAATAGTATCATTTTTACGGCTCATTTCTCAGTGTTCAGTCAAAATTTCGATAATGTGGGGGTATTTGATGCTGATTTATATACGTATGAGCAAGTTACCCAGCGCGCACACGGTGTTGAATTCAACTGATTCAATGTCGATTCAACGGAAGCCGAAACAACATGGATTCAGCGTTGATTCGACGTAGTGACATCGAAACAGCGGTGATTCAGTGTTGGGTCAGCGTTGTGTGCCCGCTGGAAACAGCAGTTCTCAAATCGTTTCTGATACTGTCATGTTTTTCACACAAGTTTCCGTAATATCGTACTTTTAGTAGTCAGTATATGAGCGACGTCCTGTGGGAAGGGGGCTGACACCGTGTATGTATGACAAACATCCGAATCGTCTGGTCAGAACCCTCATGTATTTTTTATTAGCTTTGATTCTATATGGTTTGTTTCTGTCAACAGGTAGGTGTCTGACCAGACTGTGTTGCTGATCTGACATTTCCTGATATGCACACACCGTGGAAATCATTTCACATGACGTTGCTCAAAATCTAGAATTTGGTGAAAGATTAGTTTAGCTACCTGTCTTTTGATGCACGTGTATTTAGCATTTAAGCATTATTTGTACTATGTACTCATGGGCTAACTATAGCCTACTGTGCTTAAATTATGAATAAACTTGAATTATTATTGAGTGAAATTCGGATTATCAATAGTTTGATCAAGAAAGGGAAAGAAATTAGATACAATAACGGAAGAAGAAATTTTTTGCAACACAAATACAGATCGTGCATTGATGAAGACTGAGTGCATCCTACAGCAAAGTGGTACTATTCCATTTTGTCATTATCGTTTTGCTATTTTGCTCCTTTCGGTGTTTTTGGTGGTTTGTGCTTAGTGATAATGACGTTTCGGGTGTCGTCATTAATGAGTTGCGACAGGACAAAACTAACAAAGTGGCATGTACGCCCAGTGAAGACTCAGATCAGCCTGGGGATCCGCCTAGTCTGATCATAGTCTTTGTTGTCCTCACAAAGCTAGCTTAGACCCTTAGGTATCCTTAAAGCACACAGCAAAGGCTCTGATCAGACTTGGCAGATGCTCAGGTTGAACTTAGTCTTTGCTGGGCGCACATGCCACTTTTTTGGTTTTGTCGTTTGGCGGCTCATTCATATTGTGTGTAACTTTTCCAGATAAACCAAGCCATAGGTATGAAAACAGAAACAGAACACTACAGACGCTGGCAGGATAGAATTGATGGTCAAGGTCAAGGACACACAATGGGGGCACTTTACTGGATGTTAGCGGATATCTGGCAGGCACCAACATGGGCTTCCTTAGGTTAGGCAATAATAAAAATTCCCGCACCTTGTAGGTGATCATTTTTACTGTTTATATACACAGCTGCCGTATTTATTACATATACCGTTGTATCGTAGTTGTAAATGAAATGATACAAGCTTCCGTTTAGTATGAGAGTAACAAAGACGAGGTTTAGTTATAAAATATCTTTAGCTCTTAAACAAATATAAAAAAGTAAACATTAAGGTACGAATAAAGAGAGGTAACTAAGTTTTTTTCTGATTGATAACTCAGTTTTTGATGGTCTCTAGAACTAAATGATGCCACAATTAACTATGAAAACATAATTTTAAGTTTTAAAGAAAAACACTAACTAGACCGCAAACAAACGGAATTCGAGCAAAATTCATAAATGTCTCGTAATTTAAAGATAGAATAATCCAGAAGTTTCTGCAGAAAGCCTCATTTTGATACAGTCGACTGACTGAGCTTAACAGTTACAATTAAATTTTTTTTTATTCTTAGAATATGGCGGAAAATGGAAGATGTTACACTACCTTGCTCGCCATTTCTTTTCGCCGACGTTGATATCGCCATTTTTGGACAACAATGAAGTTGATGTCTATATCGTAATGGATGAAGTGGAGATAAAAGAGAGCAGACGTACCGGAGAATACAAGCTACATTTCCAACCCAGATCAAACCCGCGACCATTTAATGTGTTTGATCTCAGTACCTATAACAGTCAGCACGGCAGCCAGCCAGGACAGAGGTCAACAAGCGCAGATTTTAGCGGAAGTCTTCATATCGAGATGTACTCCTGGGACAATATGACTGCTCTGCATGAATGGACGGTACCATTTCAAGTACGTTTGTATTTGGGTTTATTTCTTTAACAATCATGTGATACATCGCTGTTATTTTGGCACCGCTAATAAAATAGTCGGCTGTAAGCATGTTATGATTTAGCTGTAACTTGAAGAAGTGTGCCTGAAAGCACTTGAAAAGTATTTATAATGCATTTGCTACAAAATTCCACCTGATAACAGGGCATGATAACAAAATGTGATAGCATGTCACTGTAGAACTGTGCTTGTGCGAATGTTATCAGGCGATGCCCTTAGAAACGATCTCGCCTTAAAATCTTCTATCGATGCATGATAAACAGAATACCATGTTAGTGTCTTTTGATATCAAGTTTATCAGGCTCGACCAGAAACACGTCGGACTGGCTCGGCAAGCCTCGCCATTCCTACGCTGTTTCTGGTCTCGCCTGATAAACTTGATATCAAAAGACACTAACATGGTATTCTCTATATGCACAAAGAACAGATGTTGAACTATTAATCTTTCCAGTTAAACCCTGTACTTTATGCAAACAGTGCAGATACAGAAGAAGCAGCTACTATTCAATTGTAACCTATCCACATACATATCCTAGCTTTTCATGTACTACCCAATTTCTATTTGCCTGTCCAAATGCAACGATACTGGTAGGGCTGGGACGAGTACCCGAGATCGAGTCGGGTAAACCAATTGCCCGGGTACAACTTTACTACCCGTTACCCGAATGCATATATATGTAGTGTATAAATATTCTATTCAATAAAATTCAAAACAAATAGAGCAAGTTTTAGTGTGACTGTCTTGTATAAACTGCATTTATATATTGCCAAACCTTTTTTGGTGTATTATAACATAGAGATTTCTGCATTTTCATTCCCTTCCCATGCACACGTGTGCAAATGGCAGATACCTTGCACACGAGTGCAAATGACAGATACCTAACTTATTATTTGCTCTTAACGTTTACTGTCTAACTAAGGATATGCTAAAAATGTTATGGTAACGGGTACCCGCGTGTAATACATGTAGGGACTCGGGTTCCCGGGTACAAAATCTCTACCCGTCCCAGCCCTAGATACTGGTATAACTTTTAAATAAATTCTGAATGAATACTCTTGAAAACAAGGACAGCCTAACTCAAAAGAAAAAAGCAACCTCTGTTTTATTAAGTCTGTTCATGTGCAGTAATGTAAAATTGCGGCACTCCTTCGCACCGGCTTCAGCGAAACTCTATTTATGTCCCCCCACCAAAGGTGAGGGGGGACATATTGTTTTCAGTGCGGATCCCGTCGGCGTCGGCGTCGGCGTCGGCGTCAGCGTCGGCGTGACAGATTCTTGTATGCGCGATATCTCTTGAACCAATGGATGGAATTTCACCAAACTTGCATGGATATATTATTGGGACAAGCTTATGAGCTGATTAGATTTTGGTGACCTTGACCTCATTTTCGAGGTCACAGAAGGACTTAGATGACAATTTCTTGTATGCGCGATATCTCTTGAACCAATGGATGGAATTTCACAAAACTTGCATTTATACATCATTGGGACAAGTGTAAGAGCTGATTAGATTTTGGTGACCTTGACCTTATTTTCAAGGTCGCAGGATGACTTAGATGACAATTTCTTGTACCCAATTTCTTGTATGTGCGATATCTCTTGAACCAATGGATGGAATTTCACCAAACTTCCATCGATATATCATTGGGACAAATGTAAGAGCTGATCAGATTTTGGTGACCTTGACCTCATTTTCAAGGTCACAGGAGGACTTAGATGACAATTTTTTGTACCCACTACATCTCCTGAACCAATTGATGGAATTTCACAAAACTTGCATGGATACATTATTGGGACAAGTTTTTGAACTGATTAGATTTTGGTGACCTTGACCTCATTTTCAAGGTCACTGGAGGACTTGGATGACAATTTCTTGTACCCACTATATCTCCTGAACCAATGGATGGAATTTCACCAAACTTTCCTGGTTACATGATTGGGACAAGTTTATGAGCTGTTTAGATTTTGGTGACCTTGACCTTATTTTCAAGGTCACTGGAGGACAAACATGGCACTTTCTTGTACCCACAATATCTCCTGAACCAATAGATGGAATTTAGCCAAACATTCGTGGATACATGATTTGGACAAGTTAGAGCTGCACAAAATTTTGGTGACCTTGACCTCATTTTCAAGGTCACAGGAGGATTTAGATATGCGCAAATTTCACTAAAATTGATGTATCTCTTTAAGCTTTTGCTTGATTTCCACTTTACTTTCATAGATATACCTATGGGACAGTCTCAAGAGTGTAGTGTGTTTTGATAACCTTGACCCCATTTTCAAGGTCAAAAGCTGTCTTACAAATGCGTATTTTTCTCTCTTAAAAATAAGATATCTTGAACCAGTGGATGGATATTCATCAAACTTGCATGAATGTATCATTGTGACAGGTTTAAGACATGTTTAGTAGTTGGTGACCTTGACCCATTTTTGAAGGACATAGTCTTCTATGTAGGATATCTTTAGAACCAGCGGATGGATTTTGCCCAAACTTGCATAGATATTTTATTTGTACAATCTTTTTATTCATTAGAGGGGATGGGAAATGGGCTGGTTGGGGGGACATCAGTTTTTCTCTGAAAAACCTTTCTATTTTCAAACTGCTTTGGAACGAGTCGATCCCAAAGGACCAAAAAAGTATATATTTTGCACTGTGGTGAAGTCTGGGGATTCTGAAGCTTTTTTACAGTCGCCACACAGCATTTAACACCAGCTGTACTTAACACCACACTATAGAGAAAAGTAAACTACAGACGATAATATCATATACTGTATTGTTACCACAGATAACTTTATACCGAAATTACTATTTTCTTCAGATCAACAGTACTGCGCAGTCAGTGTTCAAAAGAAATGTTGGTTCAATGAGACAAGAGGCCGGATGTATCAGGAATGCTAACTGTTTTCTTTACTTTCACTTCGGTGATCCAATTAATGGCGAGACAAACTGGCTACAACTCACACCATTTGTGAACGCACAGGGTTTACAGACCGCAACAGTACAGGTAATAGTTAAAGACATTCGAGCTGGCGCACAAAATTAAAACAACGTCGATCTACGTTCATGACGTCGCATGAAGGTAGGAAAGATGGTTCAACCATGTGTTCCTGCTAGGATAGTTCTGGCTATCAGTCACGTTCTTCATTGATGGCTAACCAGTATTTCAGTTGAAATATATGGTAAATATAACATGCATAGATATTTACAACATAATGACGCCACCAAAGGATGAAGTGTGGTGAAAACCCTGTTAAATCATTCTATTATGATGGCTGATCATAACAATGGCGACGTGAAACAATACGCAAACCCTTATATACTTAAGGACAAAAGTTCTGCACGGGTGTTAAAGGAACATCCGTGCAGAACTTTTGTCCTTAAGTATACTTGTCTGACGCGAAATCGGTTAAAACGTCAGCTTGACTGACAAAATTGAGTGCTGATGCAATTGATTGTAAATATTTCCATGAAAGCTCGTAGTTTTCTTCGACAAAACTACTATGCAGCTATATTACGTTGTTTAGCCATGTTTGCGTAACAATAAAATCCAAGGTATTACCCCGCAAGTGCTTCACGTAATTACGGACGATATTGAATAGAACTAAGAATTCATATTGATGCCAAAAAGTGACGTCAACGAAACGTCATCTTCCAAGGTACATTGTACAAAGCACAACAGGTCATAATTCCATAGTTGCTATGGTAGCAGATTATGACGTCATTGGTACAGGAGCATGAAAAACAGTGTATGCCATGCTCCTCTAATTAATCAATGACATTGCAAACTGAAATACTAAAACTCTTTCCTGCTCAGGCAGCTGGGCTTTGCTTACCCAAACAGTATTTATCACAGTTTATCTGAAATTAAACGGATACTTACATTCAAATTTGCTTGTAAACATTTCTTTTTAAACAGGTTGTTGACGTAAAGCAAGGTGTGACAACAGATGAATTTACTGTCTCCATAACAACCAACGCCATCGCTCCATTTGTCTGGTTAGAAGCTTACGGTGTCAAAGGTCGTTTCTCTGACAACGGATTTCTAATGATAAAGCCTACGATGACCTTAACATTCTATGCTTGGCAGACTGTTGATCCTACCACACTCAAGCAATCTCTGACAGTTAAATCGCTCATGGACATTTATTATGACTAATAAGTGACAAGAAGATTCCATACCTGTTCAAAAGGTTGAAGTGTTGGCTCAGCGTCATGTAGTTAAATCGATGCCGTTACGTTGTTATTTCTACGTAATTTATCCGTTGGAAAACCATGCGGCATACAAAATTAATTCTAAATCTTATTCCAGCATAAGACATTCCTTGGAATTGTTTGAACTTAGCTGCTGATGATAATAAAAAACGAGGTTTACGGACTTAACCCAGTTATGCTTAGTGTCGAAAAACCATATCAGACGACGCATCTAACGCGGCGTCTGATCAGGGACTACACTATTTGCGTAAGACAAATGGGTGTTTCTCCTTACATTAAAAAGAGAAATGATAAAAATAAACTAAGCCAGACACCCCTTAATTGACAACTGGACTCATCCAATGTATTAGGATAGAAGAGTTCACTGGGCATAAATAGGCTAAGGCTGATATAGCAATGCCATTTTATTAATGCCGTCAGGGACGAAATGTGCAGTATTACATGTACCAGTATTATACTTATTAAATTGGGCCCAGTTGTTCAAAGCATCGTTAGCTCAAGTCTTACAGTATGCACAAAATCAAGACGGCTCATATTAATGAGTGCAAAAGTTCCTCACATGGTTTCGGCAAAAATATGGTAGCGTTTTTGTGTATAGTACGTTTGAATTTTTTACGTCTCGTTAACTTTATTTTTGAACACACCGGGCCCTGTTTGTTAATCGTTTCTAATTTTGACTTTGTAATCTAGTCTAGCACCAAACTTTTTATGAAATAAAGTTTCGTTATTTTCTGTTTCATGAAACATAATTAAGCATGTAAATCATCCCCGAGGAGATTTGAACTGTGACACAAAATTTCCAATTTCAATCTATGAAATAAAAGAATAGAGACAAATTAAGGAGATGGGAGAAGGACTAAGTGAGCTTGATCTTCATCCCCACAATACAATATCTATATAAAGTGAGCTATGACATAAATCTAAGAGTGAGTGAGTGAGTGAGTGAACTCGGGTTTAACGTCCCACCAACAGCGAGGTCATATGGAGACGGGACCTCGATTTAAAGTCACATCCGAAAGACCGGAGAAGCGGGGGATCGATCTTGCGACCCCTGGATTGGTAGTCCGGAGTGTTATCCACTACACTACAGCCAAAATCTAATATAAAAAGAACGAAAGGTTGAGATGTAAAGAAAATATTAGCGAATGAGCCAAGTCGTGCATCCTGATGTGGACTTCAGGGTAGACTGTAAACCTGGAAATAAAAGGGGGGTATCAATAAGGTGGGTTTTCTGCTTCCTACCAAAGTTTTATTTTTTTGACTGATGTTATACTCTAGTGTGTCTAGTTTATTGAACTATATGTGACTTTGGTCGGAAAGCCCTAGTTACTGAGCTATGGTTCCAAAAAATGGGTGGGGTAATCCAACATGGTTTTAGCCTGTATTGTAAAAACATTCTCATTTGGTAGAAGAGTACAGCAGACAGACAGGATTTGATAAAATGATTAACAGAACATCTAAACTATATTTCCATATCATTTTATTTGGTCTATTTGAACATATGTTGTCAAAAAAGACTTCCTTTGACATTTAGAATTTTTTTATATTTTTGACCTCAATTTTCAATATTTCTTGGCCTTATTGTTAAATGAACAGACATGTTATCATCAAACTCATGTCAAGGAAGTACATTGAGAAGGACATTCAGATGATGTGAGCAGAATATCACAATAGCATAGTTTTCATGGTCGACTGAACACATAGACTTGCTTGGAAGATGGTTTTCTTTCTATTTTGACCTAGAATTACGAACCTTTGGTCAAATTACTATTTTAACTGCTATATTATGCCCCACGCCCCCGCCACTAAAGGTGAAGGAATACATATTGGCTTCAGTGCAGATCTCGTTGGCATCTGCAATTGTGTATGTGTCACATATTAAGTCCTTCTGTGACCTTGGAAACAAGGTCAAGGTCATCAAAAACTGACCTTGACCTTGTTTCCAAGGTCAAAGTATGTGATCCAGACACAGATGCAGACGCCAAGGAGATACGATCTGAAGCCAATATGTATTCTTTCACCTTTAGTGACGGGGGTGTAGGGCATAATATAGCAGTTAAAATAGTAATTTGGCCAAAGATTCGTAATTCTAGGTCAAAATTAAATGAAAAAACATCTTCTGAGCAAGTTTATGTGTTCAGTCGACCATGAAAACTAGGTCATTGTGAAATTCTGGTCACATCATCCGAATGTCCTGGTCAGGGTGCTTCCTTGACATTAGTTTGATGACAACTGGTCTGTTTATTTAACCATACGGCCAAGAAATATTGAAAATTGAGGACAAAAATATCAAAAAATGTTGAATGTCAAAGGAAGTCTTTTTTGACAACATATGTTCAAATTAAACCAAATAAAATGATATGGAAATATAGTTTAGATGTTCTATTAATGATTTTATCAAATCCTGTCTGTCTGCTGTACTCTTCTACCAAATGAGAATGTTTTTACAAGACAGGCTAAAACCATGTTGGATTACCCAACCCACTTCTGTGGACCCATAGCTCAGTAACTAGGGCTTTCCGACCAAAGTCACATATGGTCCAATAAACTAGACACATTGGAGTATACCATCAGTTAAAAAAAGAAAACATTGGTAGGATGCAGAAAACCCACCTTATTGATACCCCCCCCCTCCTTTACGCAAATACAGGCAAAGCAAACCAAGAGGAGGAAAAAGTTTTGGGGAGCAAACATTTTTGGGAGGAAATCTGGTGAACAAAATTTTGGGGAGCAAAATTTGAGGAGCAAAAATTTGGGGAGTTCAAAAGATGCAATCCAGAGTTATGGTTCTTTGGCTCTGCATGTTGTCTAATAACGCTTTACATTACTGTAAAGTTTCATGTAGATATCTGAAACGGTGTTCGAGTTACAGAGTGAACACAACTGTATGGCAAACTCTACTATTTTTTATTGTTAAAGGGCCATGAGTTCAAAAAGATGTAATCCAGAGCTACGGTTCTTGCGCTCTGCACATCATCTCATGGTGCTGTACACTTGTGTAAAGTTTAGTATAAACATTATTTTATTTGTATAAACTGACAATATAAATACAATACACATGCCAAGACATATACAGAAGAATATACAAAAAGGATCCAGAAGAAAGTCAAACGACTTATGTAAATCTGTATCCCGTTGACAATGGTGTTATAGCATATAATAAGTGATTTGGTATGTCATCTACAATAAATAATGTTTAATTGAGCAATATCAATGAAAATGAAGCATGATACAATAGATAAGCATCTTACGAGAGATGGAGAAAAAAAAGAGATTTTTAGAGCATATTGGAAGGTGTTCACAGGATATTGCCAATAAGACAAGTTACAATCACGTAAAATAGTTGCAATCAAGGGCGGGCTCCGATGAGAGTTCTGAGTGAGTCAATTCTTTTCGTCTATCGGAGATAAATGAACCATGGCCCCTAGTGGAACCGCCTCGCCGAAGCGGTTCTGATGAACGTCATGACACACGTTGCAATGATGAGAAATCGAAAGAAGAAATAAAATTTGTGTCGCAGTCACGGCATCCAGGCCCACCCTTGTGTGCATCTATGAACGAGACAGAACAGAAAAAGAGTAAAACAAAAAATGAATAAGTAGATGAACAAATATAAATGTATAAAAAGGAGAAGGAAAGAAAAGGAAGACTCCACGGGAGACCCCGAGTGATGGTCTTACCGAATAACCAAGACATGCTCAGCTGGATGGTACGATTGGTTCGTGTTGCCAGGTTGCACACAGAATCAAAGGCTTAGGATTGTCTTTTTGATCAAATTTGTATGCTGTTGAACTTATGTACAGTGTGTCTGGAAACGCTTTGTTTTCGAAATGAAAGACTGTACAGCCAAAAAAATAGACTCATTAGCTTCATTTGTTAGCTCTGGATTCCCAAAGAGCAGAGTATTTAGTGTGGGAGCGGCTATTTCAGAGATGGTCGCTATCATCTCTTGTCTAAAATTCTGGAATAAGTTGCATTCCAAGAGAAAATGATTAGTGTCTTCGACAGCCCCACAGATACAGTTCGAATACGCTATAATATTCTTTGAAAAGAGATGCTGGTTTAGAGAACTGCAATTCATTCTAAGTCTGGTATGATATATCTGATCACTTCTTTTACCGATGTTTGAATTTTTCACTATCATGTCTTTGGTACTGTTACAATGTGGAGATATTGAAACTAATCCCGGTCCGGACGACGATAGCTTAGAGATAAGCATTCAGTCAACTCTTTCAGATGAACACGACATTAGGAACAATTTTTCTGTGGTGCATTACAATATCCAAAGTCTTAATAACAAACTCGAGTTAATCGCCGCTGAACTCCAAAATTTTGACGTTATTGGGCTTACAGAAACTTGGCTTGATGATAGAGTTTCTGATAATGATATATCAATGAATGGTTATACTTTACATAGGCGTGATAGAATAGGGGATAATCATGGTGGTATCTGTGTATATGCAAAAAGTGCAATTTATTCAAAAAGAAGAACTGACCTTGAACTACCGGACGTAGAATGCATTTGGCTTGAGCTTCAAAGTAATCATAGAAAAGTCTTGATTGGCACATTTTATAGACCACCAAACTCACCACTTGCAACTTTAAATTCAATTGAAACCTCAATAGGACTTGCTTTTGACTCTGCTATCAATGATATCTTGATAGTAGGTGACTTTAATCTCGACTTATTAAAAAATAACTCAAGAAGGAAAATCCAAGATATCTGTCAGCATTTTAATTTACAACAATTAATAAATACACCCACACATTTTACTGAGCAGTCTAGTTCTCTCATAGATTTAATTCTGACCTCTAATAAAAATAATATCCTTCTGAGTGGGGTGGGTGACCCCTTTCTCGAGCAAAACTTAGATATCATTGCCCTACGTATTGTGCATTCAACTTTCACACTGTTACCTCTGCAGTTTTTACAAGACATATCTGGTTGTATGATAGAGGGGATTATGACTCCTTATCTCGGGCAGCGCTAAACACAGACTGGGAATCATTAAAACATAATGATATTAATATTTATGCTTCTAATGTAACAGATCACATAATGGACTTGGCAGATCAATACATACCAAATAGAAAAGTGAAAGTAAGGCAGTCAGACCCCCCTTGGTTAAATAGTAGACTTAAAAGGTTAATTAGGAAACGAAAACGTCTCTATGAAAATTCAAAAGAACTAATAAAAATGCAGATTTAGAAAATTACAAACAATTTAGAAATAAGGTCACATATGAATTAAGAAAATATAAACAATATGAAAACGAAAAATTGGCCGAAAAACTTAAGAATGACACACTTGGTCCAAAAGATTGGTGGAAGACTCTCAAGTCTGTTATCAAGCCTGTGCAAGATTCGTCAATTCCACCACTGCATATTAATGGGGAAATTTACACTGATAACAGGGACAAAAGTAAAATATTTAATGATCATTTCTCTGACCAGACCAAATTAGATGAAAATAATGCTTACCTTCCAAATACCAACTTCACATCTGATAATGTATTAGACTCAAATGCAACGAACCCGCAAGAAGTAGAATCAATGCTCAAATCTCTAAAGATAGGAAAAGCTGCTGGACCTGACTCAATTAACAAAAGATTACTTAAAGAACTTGCGTATCCATTATCTTTTCCACTGTGTGACCTTTATAACTTTTCTTTCTCCTCCGGAACAGTTCCAGATTTATGGAAAAAAAACAAATGTAACTCCAGTTTTTAAGAAGAACGATCCATCCGATCCCTGTAATTACAGGCCAATCTCACTTTTAAGTGCAGTCGGCAAAGCAATGGAAAAAATAGTGCATAAGTATGTTTTCAATTTTTTCCATGATAATGCAGTCATAACATCGTTACAGTCCGGCTTTGTTCCCGGCGATTCCACGGTGAACCAACTTGCTGATATCTACAACACTTTTTGCAAAGCTTTGGATGATGGTAAAGAGGTACGAGCTATATTTTGTGATATCAGCTAGGCATTTGATAGGGTTTGGCATAAGGGGCTCATTCATAAGTTGCGAAATGTTGGCATTGTAGGTGCTCTTCTAAACTGGTTCACAGATTATCTCAGTAACAGACAGCAACGGGTTGTTCTACCAGGAGCTGCATCTGATTGGACCCAAATTCACGCTGGTGTCCCTCAAAGCTCGGTTTTAGGGCCCTTGCTTTTTTTTAATATATATCAACGACATTGTCGAAAACATTAATGCTTGTATCAGGCTATTCGCTGATGACACTAGTCTGTATCTCATTGTAGAAAACCCCATAGAAGCCGCAGAAAAGCTTAATTCTGATCTAGCTAAGGTACACGCTTGGGCATCTAGGTGGCTGGTCACATTTAACCCGTCCAAAACAGAATCTCTCATTTTTTCTCGTAAACTAAATAAACCTTACCACCCACCTGTATATATGAATGATCAACTGATCACAGAAGTCAGCAGCCACAAACATTTAGGACTAATTTTTCAACAGGATTGTACTTGGCACGAATACATAGACAATATTAAATCTTAAGCCTGGTTTCGTATTAATATCATGCGTAAACTGAAATTTACACTCGACAGGAAATCATTACAAACGATATATTTTTCATTCATTCGTCCTCTACTGGAATATGCAGACACGATATGGGATAACTGTACCCAGTATGAGGTAAATGAGCTGGAAAAAATTCAGAATGAAGCAGCAAGAATAGTAACGGGCGCTACCAAGCTTGCTTCAATAAATTCTCTACTTTTGGACACAGGCTGGGAAACGCTAGCTACTAGAAGGAAGAAACACAAACTTGTCTTGTTTTATAAAATGCAAAATGGACTCTCTCCAGCATACTTATCAACCTTAGTTCCTGACAGCGTCGGCAACGCATCTTCATACAACCTGCGTAACGTAAGCAATACTCAAACTATCCATTGTAACACACAACAGTACTACAATTCTTTCCTCCCTGCAGTAGTTCGTAACTGGAATGAGCTTTCACAAGAAATTCGTGATTCAAGTACATAAGCAAATTTCAAACACAAACTAAATGTAAATATTAGGGGGGCCTCCAAAGTTCTATAACATCGGTAAAAGAACTGTGTAAAGTTTCATGAAAATATCTCAAACCATTTTTGAATTACAGTGCGGACACGATTTTGTGACTGACAGACGGACTGACAGACGACAAGGGCAAAAACAATATGTCTCTCACCCCGACGTGGGAGAGACGTCGTCTAATGATGCTTTACATTTTTGTAAAGTTTTCACAGAAATATTTTTTTAATGATTTTGGAGATACAGAGTGGACATGATCTTATTGCAAAATCTACTATTTCCAATTGTCAAAGGGCCACAAGTTAAAAAAGATGTCATCCAAAGTTATGGTTCTTGGGCTCGGCACGTCATCTTATATTGCTTTACATTACTGTATAGTTCCATGTAAATGTCTGAAATGTTTTTGAGTGACAGAGCAGACTCAACTATATGGCAAAATCTACTATTTTCAATTGTTAAAGGGCACCACTCCAAAAATACTAGTATGTAAACCAGAGTTAAAATTCTTGCGCTCTGCATGGCGTCTCATGATGCTTTACATGTTTGTGAAGTTTTCACAAAAATACTTGTAATAATTTTGATATACAGAGTGGACATTCTCTTATAGCAAAATCTACTGTCTCCAAAGGTCAAAGGGCCACAAGGTCAAAAAGATGGAATCCAGAGTTATGTTCTTGGGTTCTGCATGTCGTCTAATAATGCTTTACATTACTGTAAAGGTTCATGTAAATATACGAAATGTTTTTTTACTTACAGAGTGGACATGGCTGTATGGCCAAATCTACTGTTTTTAATTGTTAAAGGGCCATAATTTCAAAACGATATATAATCCAGTGTTACGGTTCTTGCACTCTGCATGTCATCTCATGATGCTTTACATTTGTGTCAAGTTTCATGAAAATATCTTAAACCGTTTTTGAATTACAGAGCGACACGATTTTGTGACAGACAGACGGACGAACAGACGGACGGAAAGACGAATGGACAGACAGACGGACAGACAGACTGCCATGGTAAAAACAATACGTCTCCCATCCCTTCGCGGGGAGACATAAAAAAAATAAAATATAAAAAAAATCTTTCCAGAAACACTTTGATTTGGCCACATTTTCATCTGAAACTGGTGCGGAATCATATACACATCAATCAGACTTTTGCCTGAATTGGATAGCTAACATAGAGGATCTTACACGGGTGGTCATTTCATATCAAAATGAAACAAGCCTTTGAAGAGTTTCATGAATTTAATATGAAATAACCCTGGGTATAAGATTCTGTTTGCCATATAAGATTTTCGGATGAGATTTCATCGCCGTAACTAATCACTGTTAGTGCTGAAGAAGTTAACGGTGCTGTTGAATAAATGAATTAGTCGTCAAATGAGCCGCATTTTTTTTAAATCAATCAACAAAATAGTAGTAATTATGCGAAGGGAGACAATCCAATATTTTCAGTTACGACTGCTGACAAAGTTTAATTCTGGGAAAGTTGTTGATTTGATTCACAAGCTTTTAGCGTGGATAAGCCGTACTTTCTTTTACTCAGACAAACAGTTTAATTCAAATTCTATATGATATCCTATTTTCCTGTCATACAAAACAGGAGCATACAAAAAATCCGCCTATTTTATAACACGATAACATCATGTTATAGTTTATCGTGTGTATAAAATGTTAATTTGGTCGTGAATATTTTATTTATTGACGGACTCTAGGCGTCAGGTGTGTGCAACTATGGTTACGTACCGCTGAGCCACTTTGGGATCGTCGTTACGAGAACTGAAACAGAAGAGAACAGGATATTAATTTATGTTGAAGATGTGGCTCCGTTTGCCATGATTGAATTCACCAACCTGGGCGACAATCGTGTAATATCTCTAGCTCTTGTAGATGTCGGTGGTTCAAGGGGAGAAATCTGCGTCCATCTGCCGTGGCATTCTGGGTTTGTTGAGATGGGACAGCAAAATCAACTATTGACAATATTACTTTGAAGGGGATAATTTGCTGACCTCTTCATTATGTAGACTGCTGAGGAAATATTGGACTTCCAGGGAAGCAGCGTATCCCACCACGGTCATAAAGCCGCGAGATTGTCAAGGGTTTCGACCTGGCCCCGAGGTTATAAAACTTTTTTCGTGCTCAACTCAGCTGAGTTGGCGTTTTCATAAGTTGGCATTTTCAAACTTAACAGCAGAGAAAATTTCATGCTCAGCTGAGTCGAGAATGGAAAAAGATTTATAACTCGGGGCCTGTTCTCTCAGACCACTGGACCTTGATGCCTTAATTTTCAGATGAGGCTAACTCTTGGTTAGATTTTACATATATGAATAAAGAGATGTTCCCACATTTATCTAAATCATTAGTAAGACCACATTTTGAACAGGCGTCATCTGTTTTGTCTCCCCAGTATAAAAAGACAAAATAACACTGGAAAACGTTCAACGTGGGGCCACCAGATTAGTCAAGAGTTTAAATGGTCAAGCATATCCTTACGCCTGTGTTCTCTTAGCTTGCCATCTTTGGAGTATAGACGAGAAAGGTCCGACATGGTAGAAGTTAACAAAATCTTTAACAATATTGATAAAGTTGAAAAAGACAAGTTGGCATCATATTCCTCCACTAGAGGTCACCCGTTGAACTTTTTTTCAAAAACAGATCAAATCGGAGCATTAGAATAAGCAGCTTTAGTAACAGAGTGGTGGAAAAATGGGGGGAAAATACCGGAATTCGTGGTTGCGGCACCCTCCGTTAACGCTTTTAAAAGTAGACTTAATAATCATTGGCATAATCACCCAAACAAGTTCGATCCATCCTGTTATACACAGCACACGCAACCGGCTTCAACGCAAGACCGGGAGGATCGAGTTCAAATGCCCCTGGAGAAGCTGAGATAGCTTAATTTTAGCCGCGGCACGAGAAAATCAACAATGTGGTTATGCGCCCAGCGCAGACTCAGATCAGCCTGGTCACCCGCCCAGTCCGATCAGAGTCTTCGCTGTCCGCATGGCGGTAGCTTAGACCCTTAAATACGCTTTATGCGCTTAGCGAAGAGTCTGATCAGACTGGGCAGATGCCAAGGCTGAGTTGAGTCTGCGCTGGGCGCCAATCACTTTGTTGGTTTTCTCGTGTCGCGTCTCAATAATACTTTTATTATTTTGTCTCTTTCAGTTCTGCCTGTAAACCGATCAAGCCTGTACTGTTGTTGTTTTCATTGGACCCTCCGGTTCTTCTACCACATTAAATACAGACTCTGATTGTTCACTGGCACGAATGTTTGTGACCAGCGTATGATTGGAAACCTGCACGAAACCCCACCTGTCGGCCCCAACAATTTTTCTCACCTTGATATAGCCACGCACGGAACTGAAAATTCAGTTTTTGGATGAAGGGTAGTATTAAGTTTGTAAAAGAATGACCATACTAATATTTCTTTGATTTTCCTTCAAGGTATATCAGAAGATTTGTAAGATAGTGTAGAATACTAGGCTATCACAACATTTTTTACTTTAAACTTTCTTTTTAAGAAAAACGAAGAAAACTGAGTAACATAAATGCTCATTTTCTGCATTTTCCGTATAAACTGTTAGAGAATGATTGCCATGGTAAATTATACGAGACTGAAGGCAAATGTTGCCCATGGAGTAAATTCTAATCTTGGTGTTGTGAAAAAACTAATACATCCGACTTATTAAATCTAATTTAAAAGCTAAATGATAACTACTTAACAACACCATATGTTAAACATTAAAAAGATAATAAAAAGGGGGTGGGGGATAAATAATAATAATAAACAAGCAAATTCGATGAATTTATGTCCCCCGCCTTTGGCACAAAGAATTGGAATGCAGAATCCCAAAATGTGCAAAAACGTATGAGGAGTAGCGCACATAAGGTACCCATTGTATATGAAAATTGATAATATTTAATCTTGAAAAATGAATACGTTCAAAATGCAAAAACAAAAAACTTCATCTGGAGATTCTACAAGAACCACATGCAAATTATCAGACTAAGTCAAAAACACCTGCAAAGTTTCAAACTGACAGGTACGATACTCTATTAGTAGTTGTGCATACAAGGTGGCTATTGTCTATACACTTGACAGCATATAATGAGCTTGAAAAATTGCTAAGCTCAAAATGCATACAAGTAACGAAAATTCATCTGGATATTTTACAAAAAGCACATGCAAATTTTCAGACCATTTCAAAAACACCTGCACAGTTTCAAAATGATAGGTTTAAAACTGTATGAGGAGTTGCACATTCAACTTGACAAGGCACTCACTGTCTATACATTTTGTTAGTATTTAGGGCCTTACTTCGAAACATGAAAAAATTGACAAAAATGATCAGACTGTAATCTTAAAGTCACATGCACAACCAGAGACAATGATGAAGAAGTCGGTAAAGTTTTAAAATGACTAGAAGGAGTTGCACACACAAGGTATGTAGTGGCAATAGGTCTTCTCGTGTGGCATAATGGCTAAGTTCACAAACTAAAAAAGTGTAAAAAACTGTACGAACATAACCGCTAAGTCCCATGCGGATCTGCAAACCATGTAGAAGAAGCTTTCATAGTTTCACAATGACTCATGAAAAACTGTAGGAGGAGTTTTGCCTATTACACAAGGCAAATACTTAAAAGGTCTTCTGATGATGAAAAATAACTAAGTTTGCAAACCGATAATAAAAAATTATTTGAAAATAACCCCTAAGCCACATGCACATTTACAGGCCATAGGAAAGAGGTCTGCAAAGTTTCAGAATGATTCATGAAAAACTGTAGGAGGAGTTGCGCACAAGGTGCCTACTGTTAAGGGGAACTGCACTACGGAACTTCGGAACCACGTGGAGCCGAATACTATGTCTCCTCGCTTTTCTTGGAAAAGGCGGGGAACAAAAAGCTTTGGGAATCGTACTCAAGACACTAAGATCACGAGTCCGATGCTTTATCCACTAGGCTATAAAGATTACTGAAATATAAAGTATAAATTGGAAAAACGAGACAAGATTACCGACTCTGCAAAGCTGTTTTATTTTCGTTTCGAGAAAGTGACCCCCTTGCTGTGGTCAGTAAATAAATTTTGAAAGAAAGGTTAAGCTTTAAATTGACTCTAGATATCGTTTTTCAGACTCAGAAAACAATTGGGATCCACAGTTTACAGTTTGTTTGTTGTTAAAAAAGGCTTGCGTTTCTAATTTTAATTTGTTGAAGAACAACAAAATTTATCTGTTAAGTACGCCAAACAAACGCGCAATTCCATTCCCATTTGATGATTTAAAAACATCAAGTTTCTATAAACGTTTTGCCAAAATATAGCAATGCTGTTGTACTCATGTATTTAAAGCATATAAGAACGAATTCCAGCTTTGTTAAGTATAAATTACGCCAGATAAACGCGTAATTCCATTCCCAATCGATAATTTAAAAAATCAAGTTTCTGTAAACGTTTTATCAAAAGGTAATAGTGCTATTGGACGTTTGTAAAGCATATCAGAACATTTTAACTGTGTAAAATATGAATAACGCCAGGAAAACACGCAATTCCATTCCCAATTAATACATTTAAAACATCAAGTTTCTGTAAACGTTTTATCAAAATATAACAATGCTATTGGACTACTGTTTGTAATGCATATTAGAACAAATTTCAACTGTGAAAAATATAAATGAGCCACGACGCAAGAAAACCAACAAAGTTGTTGTGCGCCCAGCACAGACTCAGCTCAGCCTGGAAATTCGCTCAGCCTGATCACAAAGTCTTTGCTAAGCGCTGAAAGGGTAGCTTAGGGTCTAAGCTACCTCCATGCGGACAGCGAAGACTCTGATCAGACTGGGCGGATGCCCAGGCTAATCTGAGTCTGCGCTGGGCGCACAACCACTTTGTTGGTTTTCTCGTGCCGCGGCTCAAATTACGCCAGGAAAGCGCTTAATCCCATTCCCAATCTGCTTATATTCGATTGTGTATGGTGAAGTGGCTGATTTTATGAATTTGAACTAGTTGCAAACCTGTTAAAGTGTATAATTACATTGGTTCTCAGGCTGTGATTATTGTCCACCGCCTTTTCGAAGAAAAGCGAGGGGACATTATAGTATTCGGCATTTCGTGGATCCGTCTTTCTGTGGTTCCGTGGTTCCGGGCTTCTGTCCTCACTTGACAGTAGGTGCCTTGTGTGCGCAATTTCTTCTACAGTTTTTGAAAAAGCATTCTGAAACTTTACTATGCCCTGACTTCGACATAAATTTTATTTCCTCACTCGATTTCTCATCATTGCAACGTGTGTCATGACGTTCATCAGAACCGCTTCGGCGAGGCGGTTCCACTAGGGGCCATGGTTCATCTATCTCTGATAGACGAAAAGAATTGACTCACTCAGAACTCTCATCGGAGCCCGCCCTTGATTGCAACTATTTTACGTGATTGTATGTTGTCTTATTGGCAATATCCTGTGAACACCTTCCAATATGCTCTAAAAATCTCTCTTTTTTCTCCATCTCTCTTACGATGCTTATCTATTGTATTATGCTTCATTTTCATTGATATTGCTCAATTAAACATTATTTATTGTAGCTGACATACCAAATCACTTATTATATGCTATAACACCATTGTCAACGGGATACAGATTTACATAAGTCGTTTGACTTTCTTCTGGATCCTTTTTGTATATTCTTCTGTATATGTCTTGTCATGTGTATTGTATTTATATTGTCAGTTTATACAAATAAAATAATGTTTATACTAAACTTTACAGGCTTCTTCTTCATGATTTGTAGATGTCCTTGTGACTTAGGGATTATGGTCTGATCATTTTTGTTACTTTTTTTTTGCTTTGCGAACTTCGTCATTTTTTCAGCATCAGAAGCCCTATTGAGTAGGTACCTTGTGTGCGTAACTCTTCCTACACTTTTTCATGAATCATTCTGAAACTTTACAGGCTTCTTTTTCATGGTCTGTAGATGTGCATGAGCTTTATGGGTTATGCCGGGTAATTTTAACTTTGCAGTCTTTTTTGTTATGGTCTACATATGTACATGTGACTTCGGGGTTATAGTCAAATAATGTTTTACTACTTTTTTGTTATTTCGTCATTTTTCAACATCAAAAGACCTATTAAGTAGGCACCTTGTGTGCGCAACTACTCTTACAGTTTTTCATGAGCCATTCTGAAACTTTGCAGGCCTCTTTTCCATGGTCTATACAAGTGCGTGTGACTTAGAAGTTATGTGATACGGTTATTTTTACTACTTTTTTTGCTTTTAAAACTCAGTCATTTTTCGACATTGGAAGACCTTTTGAGTAGGTACCTTGTAAGGCAACTGTTTCTACAGTTTTGGTACTTTGAAGGTTTCTCTTAGATGGCCAGTCTCTTGATGTGCTTGTGGCTTTGGAATTACAGTTTAAAGGATGGGGACATAAATTCATCGAATTTGCTCGTTATGTCTGTAGTATGACTTGATTACCAGAAGTGTGTATTGCTGTTTTGACAGATGTGATAAATATGTCCGTTTATTAACTAATCCGAAGAAAGCCTTCCTTGTGGCATATGCTATAATGCGCTTATATGCACTCAAGTCAGACTGCGAATATGCGACGGCTATATAGAGATGTGAAAAGTCCATATATATAGTATTCCTCAAAATTATAGAGAATTTTTTGCAAAGTGAAAATTAAGCACTGGTAGTTGACAGATCATGTATAAACTTAATATCTTTGTTAACTTAGTTAACAACATCCCTCTGTAAACTTTTTAGCATACCAGTATTACTCATATGTTTGAGTTACAAATGTTATCTCCCCTTGAATTGTGCCACCCAGAGATTTTTTTGCCCGACAGGAAAATTATGTACCCCTACCAAACAGAATCGATATTTGTGGAAAAGATAATGACAAATCAGTTGATTTTTGAATGGTTTTCTCATTTAGAGGTAAGGTGTTGGCGAACTGAAAACAGAATTTTGTCTGAGCTTGTCAGCTGTAGATGATGCTGCTGGCATTCAAACACGTGACTTCATTTCAATAAAGTGCCCGAAATTGGGGAAAATTGCAATTTTGACAGAGGGTACGTTGCTCTAATTCATTCCTTTTCTAGACATCTCAATGGAAACGGCATAAAACTATACTTTTGTAAGGCTTAGTAAATGTGCTTTAAGGGATATGAGTTTTGACATGTTTATCAATACCTTGCCAAAAATATTCCGTTCAGATCACTAACAGATCAGATTTTTTGCTGTTTCTGATGCCTTCAATATTCTTCCTTTAATATAACAGCCAGTCCCTGACTCAGAAACTGGAATTAGTAACTTTAAATCGTGCAAAATATTAAAGGCAACATTAATAATGTAGATGATGTTGAACAATGGAGAAAACAAACTATTTCACCTGAGATAGTTTATTTCTAGCAAAGGTAGTACGCCAAAACATAGTCGAAATCAAGGGACATATTTTTACAGGGGTGTACCCTAGCCCATCCTTACCTACCACTGACGACAGAAAATGCATTATATTGCCATTTTTGTATATCAAACTTGAAAAAGAGGTTCTTTTATTGTATTTTACGCGTTTAGAATATTGTTGAACATGTATGGCTAGCAACTCTGTGCCAAAATGCAATTCTCAATAATTTTTAGGAATACTGTACCTTCATTGTCATTGAACGCGTCTTATTTACACTCGAATTTTGAATTTCATCAGTAACTAAGATCTTGCGCCTAGATTCACCTTTGACTCAGCGTGATTATATCAACGTTGGTACCATGTTGTTGTAACAATCAAAGGAAAACACTCACTTAAAAATGAACATACTTTAAATTGTAGATTTCGATTAGCAAATTTGATGAAAATTTCATGAAAATCGGACTTAAATAAGAAAGATATGACGATTGTTAGAAATCAAAATGGCGGTCCTGGAAGTTCCTGTCACGTGATAAATATTTTAATCTAGAATAGGTGCATAATTTGCTTACTTGTACAGCATTATTTATTTTTAATCGTTTCTTTATGAAGTAAATTATAGATTTCTGCATTTCAATCGTCTGAATTTTGTTTCAAACTAAAGTTATTTAGGATTTCCAGTTTTGACTGTGAGTTTATGACGTCAATAACTCACAGGTTTGCTGATTTTTAGATCTTATAACTGTCATAACTGTCTTAATTTAAGTCCGATTTTCATGAAATTTTCGTCAAATTTTATCTTTTATTAATATCTTTAACTTGAGTCCAACAAGCATTTTAGTGAGTGTTTTCCTACAGTAACTACACTTCAGGAACTGACTGATTCAGATCCCAAACCCTATCCCCAACATCAAAGGGAAAGATTGACAAAGACATCCCAACAAACAATAAATTACAAGTGATAAGCCGAGTCAGCAGCTCTTTCCCAAATAGGTGGCAACTCAGCTATCTTTACTGAACTAAATAATTTAGACCTATAGAAGGGTTACAACAGACTAAGCAAATTATACGAAAAACATTTCACAACCATTTTTACCTTTTTAGCTCACCTGAGCCTTTAGGCTCATAGGTGAGCTTATAGTATAGCCAGGCATCCGTCGTCCGTCCGTCCGTCGTCCGTCTGTCCGTCGTCAACATTTTCAAACATCTTCTTCTCTGAAACCACTGGGCCGATTGAAGCCATATTTCATATGGAGCCTACCTAGGTCGGGGGAACAAAAGTTTGTTCGCGGTATCTGGGTCACATGACCAAGATGGCCGCCACGCCCATATATGGTAAAAACCCTTCAAAAATCTTCTTCTCCAGAACCAAAAGGCCTATGACCTTGAACTTGGTATGTAGCATCGGGCATGCGGGCCCATCATAGTTTGTACAAATCATGACCTTGCGTTGACCTTGACCTAATTTACGGCATGGTCAACTTTGGTACGTCAGGCTTTTATATGGGAAAACGCTTAAACAGTGGATTTCTCAGAAACTATTTAAGTCTAGGGTTTAATACTTGGTACACATGGTCGACTAAATGACCAGATGAAGATATTATGTCACTAAAGGTCAAGGTCATTCCGTCAGACCATCCGTCGTCAAGATTTTCAAACATCTTCTCCTCTGAAACCACTGGGCCGATTGAAGCCAAATTTCATATGCAGCCTCCATGGGTTGGTGGAACAAAAGTTTATTCGCGGTATCTGGGTCACATGACCAAGATGGCCGCCACGCCCATATATGGTAGAAACCCTTCAAAAATCTTCTTCTCCAGAACCAAAAGGCCTATGACCTTGAAACTTGGTATGTAGCATTAGGCATGCGGGCCCATTATAGTTTGTACAAATCATGACCTTGCGTTGACCTTGACCTAATTTACGGCATGGTCAACTTTGGTACGTTAGGCTTTCATATGGGAAAACGCATAAACAGTGGATTTCTCAGAAACTATTTAAGCCTAAGGTTTAATACTTGGTAAACATGGTCGACTAAATGACCAGATGAAGATATTATGTCACTAAAGGTCAAGGTCATTCCGTCAGACCATCCGTCGTCAAGATTTTCAAACATCTTCTCCTCTGAAACCACTGGGCCGATTGAAGCCAAATTTCATATGCAGCCTCCATGGGTTGGTGGAACAAAAGTTTGTTCGCGGTATCTGGGTCACATGACCAAGATGGCCGCCACGCCCATATATGGTAGAAACCCTTCAAAAATCTTCTTCTCCAGAACCAAAAGGCCTATGACCTTGAAACTTGGTATGTAGCATTAGGCATGCGGGCCCATTATAGTTTGTACAAATCATGACCTTGCGTTGACCTTGACCTAATTTACGGCATGGTCAACTTTGGTACGTTAGGCTTTCATATGGGAAAACGCATAAACAGTGGATTTCTCAGAAACTATTTAAGCCTAAGGTTTAATACTTGGTAAACATGGTCGACTAAATGACCAGATGAAGATATTATGTCACTAAAGGTCAAGGTCATTCCGTCGGACCATCCGTCGTCAAGATTTTCAAACATCTTCTCCTCTGAAACCACTGAGCCGATTGAAGCCAAATTTCATATGCAGCCTCCATGGGTTAGTGGAACGAAAGTTTGTTCGCGGTATCTGGGTCACATGACCAAGATGGCCGCCACGCCCATATATGGTAAAAACCCTTCAAAAATCTTCTTCTCCAGAACCAAAAGGCCTATGACCTTGAAACTTGGTATGTAGCATCGGGCATGCGGGCTTATCATAGTTTGTACAAATCATGACCTTGCGTTGACCTTGACCTAATTTACGGCATGGTCAACTTTGGTACGTGAGGCTTTTATATGGGAAAACGCTTAAACAGTGGATTTCTCAGAAACTATTTAAGTCTAAGGTTTAATACTTGGTATACATGGTGGACTAAATGACCAGATGAAGATAATATGTCAGTAAAGGTCAAGGTCATTCCGTCGGACCATCCGTCGTCAAGATTTTCAAACATCTTCTCCTCTGAAACCACTGGGCCGATTGAAGCCAAATTTCATATGCAGCCTCCATGGGTTGAGGGAACGAAAGTTTGTTCGCGGTATCTGGGTCACATGACCAAGATGGCCGCCATGCCCATATATGGTAAAAAAACTTTAAAAAATCTTCTTCTCCAGAACCAAAAGGCCTATGACCTTGAAACTTGGTATGTAGCTTTGGGCATATTTATACAAATGATGACCTTGCGTTGACCTTGACCTAATTTACGACATGGTCAACTTTGGTCTGTTAGGCTTTTATCTGGGAAAATGCTTATATAGTGGATTTCTCAGAAACTATTTAAGTCTAAGGTACAATATGTGGTATATATGGTCAATTAAATGACCAGATGCAGATATTATGTCACTGAAGGTCAAGGTCATTTTGTCCGTCTGTCCGTCATCAAGATTTTCAAAAATCTTCTCCTCTGAAACTACTGGGGAGATTGAAGCCAAATTTCATATGGTGTCTCAGTGGGATAGGGGAACTAAAGTTTATACCCGGGGTCTGGGTCACATGACCAAGATGGCCGCCATGCCCATATATGGTAAAAACCCTTCAAAAATCTTCTTCTCGAGAACCAAAAGGCCTATGATCTTGAAACTTGGTATGTAGCATCGGGCATGCGAGCCTATCATAGTTTGTACAAATGATGAGCTTGCATTGACCTTGACCTAATTTACGACATGGTCAACTTTGGTAGGTTAGGCTTTTATATGGGAAACCCGTTATACAGTGGATTTCTCTGAAACTATTTAAGTCTAAGGTACAATACATGGTATATATGGTCAACTAAATGACCAGATGAAGATATTATGTCACTAAAGGTCAAGGTCAATTTGTCGGTCTGTCCGTCATCAAGATTTTCAATACATCTTCTCCTCTGAAACCACTGGTCTGATTGAAGCAAAATTTCATATGGAGTCTTAAGTGTGATCGGGAAATAAAAGTTTGTTCTCCGGATCTTGACCAAGATGGCCGCCATGCCCAAAGATGGTAAAAACCCTTCAAAATCTTCTTCTCCAGAACCAAAAGGCATATGACCTTGAAACTTGGTATGTAGCTTTGGGCACTCAAGCCCATCATAGTTTATACAAATGATCGTGCTTTGACCTTGACCTAATTTATGACACTGTCAACTTTGGTACATTATGTAGGTTTTTATATGGGAAAATGCTTAAACAGTGGATTTTTCAGAAACTATTTAAGTGTAAGGTACAATATTTGGTATATATGGTTGACAAAATGACCAGATGAAGATATTTTGTCGTTAAAGGTAAAGGTCATTCTTTGACTTTTGTACAAGGTCATTGAGATTCTGTCTCCCGTCAACATTTTCAAACATCTTCTCAGAGGCCACTGGGGTCAATTGAAGCCATATTTCACATGGAGCTTCACCGGCTTAAAGGAACCATAGTTTGTTCAGATGGTCTTGGTCACTTGACCAAGATGGCCACCATGCCCATATACGGTAAAAACTCTTCAAACGTCTTTTTCTGGAGAACCGAAAGGCCTATAACCTTGAAACTTGGTACCGGTATGTAGCATTGGGCACTCAGGCCCATCATAGTTTATACAAATGACTACTGTATTTCATATGTAGCTTTTATACTGGGTCAAAGGAATCAAAGTTTGTTCAGATGGTCATGGTCACATGAACATGGTGGCCACCACGCCCATATATGATAAAAACCCTTCGGAAATCTTTGTCCAGAAACAAAGGCCCAGTGACCTTGTGGCTTGGTATATAGAATTGGGACTCAACATTAATCCCCAAGGGAGGGGGGCTATCTGCCCCTGCCCTGGTGCTATATACATGTATAAAAGCATTAAAATATATACCAGGACCAAGTGTCAGGTGAGCTACAGGACCATTGGTCCTCTGGTTTTTTTTTATTATTATTATAGAAGGGTTAAAATGAGATCACAATAGATTAAACTGCACCGAACATAAAACAAATGCAACCGTAACGAAAGTACCGCATTGGGACGGTCAGTAATAACTACTGTTGGGGAAGGGGGCGGTTAAACCGGTTGCAAACCGGGTACAAGAGAGTGGCAACTGATTGCAAAACAATCCCTGAGGATTGAAATAATAAAAGCATAAAACTGTACGGGGAGACTGTTTAGAGCCATCCACAACAGCACAGCCACAACAACTCTGATATGCAAATTTAAAGAATAACTTCACTTCAGGAACTGACTAAAGCCACCTTGAGTGTATATGAACGTATGCAGTTTTGCGCATACCAAGCCAAGACCAGAATGCGTATATCAACAGTTTAAAGAGTACGTGTAGGTCTCGAACCAAAGTGTGCATGGCGATCAAACTGCTGCGTATGGTTGCATGAAGGGAACACCCATATGAAAACCTGCTTTGAGTGTTTACGGTGCATACCCAGAAAAGACCACCATGCGCATATTAACAGTTTACAGAGTACGTTAAAGTCTCGAAAAAAAGTGCGCATGCTCATCAAACTGCGTGTATACACAGTCATTATTGGAACGTCTAGGCTCGCCTGGAGGCGACAGTACGCGCGAAATTGTTTTTTTTTTTTTTTTTTTTTTTTTGAGGATTTGTTCTTTTACAAATGCTGGTCACGGGGTAAGAGAGAGAGAGAGAGAGAGAGAGAGAGAGAGAGAGAGAGAGAGAGAGAGAGAGAGAGAGATGGGGCTGTCTTGTATTTACGGGGTGTCATGTATTCAGCTGTGTAACTCACTCACCCCTCTTGTCTTTGGCCTGTAAGCATGAGCAGAGTCTAATATGCTGGAATTACTTGATACAATACAAATTAAGTGCAGTTGGTTAGGGTTGAAGGTTGAGGGGGTCAGCGGCGGAGGGAACCAATCAAATCAAACTATATACTTATAATGGTCTAAAAAAATGATATATATGTATATATGAACCAATTCACGTTTCATTTCTATCTGCCTTATTGCAGTTTCACACTCATCCTCGCCGATATCTTCAGGATATCTTCAGTTTAATTCAGGATACGGAATTGGCCGAAGTGTTACGATTAACTCAATAGATGACACCCCCGTCCTGTGATCGGGTATGAAACCCACCACCCGCACCCGCACCCGAGCTCAAAACCCACCACCGGAAATTTTAGTGGCGACCTTTGAGGTATAAACAAAAGTTTAATCCTAGATTTTTGTGGTTATATATATGGGGGTTGGTATGAACTATTTATGGTATAAAAGTGTTTTCCGACAGATTTAGTTTTAAGACAAAAAAGTGAATTGTTGCAATTCCGGGGGTATGAAACCCACCACTCGCCACCGGGAAATTTTTATCGGTTATTTCCATTTATTGCTTAATTAACTGAGATAATTTACATTGATTGTTACTATTTCGACTTTTTAACCAAAACCTCGCCAATTTCGTTTGACAATATTATGAAATTAATAATATATAGAGAAACAAACGACTTTTTGTGAAACTAATTTTCGTTCTAAAAATAGATATCCATTGCGGCATTTAGCTATACAGAGAAACCGCAACGTACTGAAATAAAGGGGACAAGCAATAATTGCAGAGGGAGTCTGAGGGGTTATAGTGGCGAAACACTGACACCTTTCATTCATTATTATCACTTGTTCAGTACTTAGAAAACTTTCATGAAGTCAAGCCATAACTTTTTACAACAGCAAAGTTACTCTCAGCATGGTACAAAACCCTGACGAAGTACATACGTCTCTTAGTCTGTCTGTCCGTCTGTTTCTCTCTCTCTCTCTCTCTCTCTCTCTCTCTCTCTCTCTCTCTCTCTCTCACACACACACACACAGACATTTAGAGTCTGTTAAATAATGATACCTAGATACAGCTCAAGAAATTGATAGATACTACAAATTTTACACATGGAACACAACACGTAATACACATACTCATAAATTTCATACCCGGGCCTTACTGTGTTATGGTCAAAGATGTCTGAGGCGTAATGAGAGCATAGACGCACAGAAAATGCTGGTCGAGTAATGGAAGGTGTGTGTGTGTGTGTGTGTGTGTGTGTGTGTGTGTGTGTGTGTGTGTGTGTGTGTGTGTGTCCTAACTGGCATTGTGATCACATCGTGAGGAAAGAGGGAGCTGAACACTTTGCTGGCCGTCTACGTATGTGTCAGCCTCTGGTGGCTTCATGCCTTACTATGCTTCTTATGATGCCATAGGAGGACTCCAACTCCTGAAGATTTCTTCATTGTTTTCCTTCATGGCTTCCTAAGTATGGAACTCTCCAAATGCCAACAACCATTATACATGTTGTGTACCTCGCTCTCAGACACAGTGTCAAGTGATGGGTTTCACAAACCTTGACAGGAATAATGTTGTTTTCTCATAATATATACCAGAAAAAAAATAAACTTTAACCGGTTTTTGCATACTAAAAGCTTAATGATAAATAATGATAATAAAATTATATGTATACCAAGATAGGCCACACTAAAATGTCTGGTGGTGGGTTTTAAGTACGGGTGCTGGTGGTGTGTTTCATACCATGCCGAGCTTAACAGTTTCTGTTGGCTTGACCTCATGAAAGTTCTAAGTATTGAACAATCAAAAAGGTATTATTCAGCCAATAAAATATCCTTGAATAAACACTGTTTGGGGTTCACCACAATAACCCCTTAGACTCCTTTCAATTACTGTTTGTTGTCCCCTATATTTCAGTACGTTGCGGTTTCTTGGTGTAGCTAAATGCCGTAATGGATATCTATTTTTAGAACAAATGTTATTTTCGCAAAAAGTCGTTTATTTCTCTATATATTATAAATTTCTTAATGTTTTCAAACAGAATTGGCGAGGTTTCGGTTAAAGAGTCGAAATAGTAACAATCAATGTAAATTATCTCAGTTAATTAAGCAATAAATGGAAATAAATGGAAATAACCGAAAAATATTTCCCGGTGGCGAGTGGTGGGTTTCATACCCCCGAAATTACAACAATTCTCTTTTTGGTCTTAAAACTAAATCTATCGGAAAAGAATTTTATACCATAAATTGTTCATACCAACCCCCATATATATAACCATAAAAATCTAGAATTGAACGTTTGTTTATATTTCAAATGTCGCCACTAAAATTTCCGGTGATGGGTTTTGAGCACGGGTGCGGGTGCGGGTGGTGGGTTTGATTCCGGGACATCTCGGCCCATAACAAACTCGGCCCATAACACTGTCGACCCATAACAGACTCGGCCCATAGCAAACTCGGCCCATAAGACTAAAATAGTTCTGCTATGCAGTGTTTACAAAGTGTTTTCTCACAGAAGAAACGTGTCAGTCACTGCCTATTTATAATTACTTATTTGTATAATAACTGCACACAGAAAATAGTGTTAAAATAAAAGAAATTGTCAAGATAAGTAGGCCAAGGAACTCGGCACATAACAAAGTCGGCCCATAACAAAGTCGGCCCATATACAAATTCATTAACACTCCTATGCTGAGGGTTATATCTAATATACTTGTAAACAAATACTGATGTAATTAGACAAGATACATATGTACTTGTGGAAAAGGGGCAATTTTCGAAAATTCAGTCTACTTTCTCGGCATATGATGTAGCGCATTTATGGAAGAGACTAAATTCTATCTATCTATCTATCTATCTATCTATCTATCTATCTATCTGTCTGTCTGTCTGTAAAATTTTGTGCATTAAGGTGCATTGAAATTTAGAAAATATTTTTATGGAACAAAGCAAACGGTTTGATTAAGCAACATAAGCCTATTCCTAAACGAGCACTCTGAGAAACGAGCATTCTGAGCAGGGTCTGCACATCAGACAATCCGTGATTCATTTGTTCTTTCAGATCCCTCAGGGCCATACAAAGTGTGTATGTACAGCAAAGGCTCTGACCTTACTGCGCAGATACACAAAGGGGAAGTCTGTCACTTTCATTGTTGCCTCTCTTCTACATGGAACATGGGGGTTAGTGGGGGGGGGGGGGGGGGCGGGGCTTTCCTTAAAGGAAAGAGAACTTTCTCCCGTAGGGGGGCTCTCCTTAAAGGAAAAAGAACTGTCTCTTCTTTCCTCTAAGCGTTGATTCCAGTTTGGAAGGGCTAAATTTGGTGAAAAGAAAACAGAAAATTGCTTCCCTTTGCAAAAATGGTGGAAAACATGGCAGTGTACCGATTTGGCTTAAGACAGGCTTGCAAATAGCCTGTTGTAGGTTTGCAAATAGGTGGCTGTTTTAGTGTTGTCAAGAGAATATATATATACATATGCGAGTGTTATAGTTGGTGGAAACAGTAATGACTAAAATCAGCGTCCGCAACTTTCTACGCCACCTGGAGTAATGTGTGAATTCTGTTGGATATTTGCGGCCAGCATAGAAAATAAGGGTGCTGATCGAAAATGTAAAAATGACCGCACTGTTTTACTTCCTATTTCAATAAAAATTATATCAGTAAAATGCTGAATAATTGTAGTTTTCGGAATGAACACGGAAAATTTTCATTTTATGAACAAAAGAGACATATGCGGGTAAAAACTTTGATCAACGCAGTAAAAAAGTCATGATTTACTATATATTCTATACATTTTGAGGGTAGTCAACTTAAACTAAAAAATTACCGCAGTATTTCTTAGGCAATCTTTTCAAAAATTATATCAGGCTGTTCGCAAATTAATGCGGTTTTCGAAATGAACACGGAAAAATGGATTTGAATATAAAGAAAAAGAAAATAAGAAGGAAAAGATGACTTGCCCATATCTCGTAGTGTATTTCATTACCAGCTCTATTCGCGAATATCGATTATCGATTTTTAAACAGTGGCGTGGAAAGTTATCCATGCCTGCACTTCTACTCAGACGCGTTTTCCCTATACAAAATCCTCAGGATCCATAGATTGTCGATGTAAAAATCGCATGTACGAAGACTCCGCGAGGAGCAGGTTGATCTTGATCATCGCTGTTCGCACATTTTATCAGATATCTGCTTGACTGCAGCTGCCAAGATAAAGACGCACAAAGACGAAACTCTAGACCAGCCTGTGCACGAAGGCATACGTTCTCTGCTATATACGTTCTGGAAGGGACACGTATTTGATGGTCCTTTTCAAGCCAAACAGATGCACAAACTGGCAGACTGTGAGGTCCAGGAAGAGACCCCTATCAGTCTCCCTCACTGGTCACTCTCCAATTGACAAAAAAAAAAAAAAAAAAAACAGGAATGAAAGCATGGGCTAGCGTGCACCTATCCTGGAAATTAGCCTTTTTGTTTCAAACCTATGGTCTTACATGAAGTAGTCTCTGGGCAGGCTTGTAAATTTGCGCACTTCGGTATTTTGAAACACGATAGTCCCATGTTTAAAAAAGAGGTATTGTTTGCTCCGTCTGCCGTATTATTTAACACAATGTTCTGATTTCTCTGGTGCCTCACCTCCAAATCTGAGTCACACATTGATAGATGCATCATACACTATTATCACAGGAGAAAATATTGTATAGTTATTCTCAACTCGCAACCCGCCTGCGACCTCTATCTGCTTGTGGGCGTATATGTCTAGGGAAGTTACTGGATCACACCTGGTAAACGCGCAGTTCTATTCCCATTGGGGGAAAAATTCAAACTTTACAAATATACTGATGCTATTCGATCAATATGAAGGTAAAGTACCTAAGTACAAAATTTCAACTTTGTAAACGATATACTGGTGGAGTTAACAGAATTTCTGTTTGGGAACACTGAGGACGTTTATTTACTTCAAGGCCAATATTGTGCACAAACATGAATAGCGTTGTTGTATTTTGGTTTACTGTTTTACTAAAGCCTGAATTTTCAGTTGCCAGGTTGAAATGGAATTGGGCGCTTATAAGCACCCTGTTAGGACACCGTACATATAAACATTGTCGTGTCGAATTATAGGAACATTATGTTCTGTCTATACTGCCATTTTACAAACAAGTTTTTACTTGTTCAACATTTAGGATAATTACAGTGACCAAGTTGTTCCAAGCAAACCATTTCGTGAGCGATGACCCCATCCCTCACCCCTCTACAATTCATTCTGTCAAGGTCTTACATGTAGTGCAACCTGTGATAAAGCACATGTAGTGCAACCTGTGATAAAACTTCAAGCGCCTGTAGATAAAGTCAGTGTGAAAGTCCGAGTGGATGCTGGGTGTACTCTTTAGATCTATATCAAATATGGTTGAAAAAAAACAACATTGGTTACCAAGTTAAATTATGAATCATCTTAGGCTTTAGACTAGTTCAGTTCATACGACAATTTTATTTTCAGCGTAATAATTAGCAAATAATAAAGGTAGGTCTTGTGTGAAGCAGCTATATAACATCAACCATACTTGAAAATATACAATTACTGAGTACATAATACAAAATCATATTTATAAAGTAAAAAAACAGTTACCCAGTAAATGTTTCAAAAGCACATATCCAAACCGTTGCAATAATATAGATATGGGCCGAGTTTGTTATGGGCCGAGTTTAAGTGGGACGAGTTGGTATGGGCCGATATAACATCAACCATACTTAGATATATACAACTACTGAGTACATAATACAAAAATCATATTTATAAAGACAAAAACAGTTACCCAGTAAATGTTTCAAAAGCATATACTAAACCGTTACAATTTTATAGGTATGGGCCGAGTTTGTTATGGGCCGAGTTTGTGTGGGACGACTTGGTAATGGGCCGAGTTTCCAATGGGCCGAGTTTGTTATGGGCCGAGATGTCCAGTTACCGTCCAGTTTCATACCCGATCCCCCTCCTGTGTCAGTAATCGGCTTTCCGTCGGACTCGTTAGCATTGATCAATCAAGTTCGCCTGTATTTACAACTGGACGTGGCAAACAAACTTGGAAGGTACCCTATTAATATTTTGTCCAAATCTAGAATGGTGGGTTTTTGGCAACGTATTGTCAATGGAAAGCAAGACAAGGTGTCTTTCAAGTTGTACAAGATTTTACTTGCTATGCATCAGGGAGGCTTCTTTCATTCAAAGTGGTTGTTAAGTATAAAAGATAGTCTTATTTCAAGTGGTAATGATATTGTTTGGCAGTCTCAAGATAATGTACCTCTAAGCATTTCTAAATCAGTTAAGTTGAAACTCATTGAAAAATTCAAACATGAATGGAGTGAGTCTGTTTTTACTACTTCTAAATGCTTGAATTATAGAATATTTAAGTCAGAATTAGTTTTTGAGCAATACTTCGATTTGTTGCCTGATGACTTGGCTTCCGCAATTTGTCATTTCAGGTGTCTAAATCATAAATTACCTATTGAAATTGGTAGGTTTTGGGGGGTTGAAAGGGACGATAGAATTTGTGAACTTTGTAGACTGAGCAAACTTGGTGATGAGTATCATTATTTATTGGAATGCACTTACTTTGGGGAGCAAAGAAGAATGTATCTTCCCAGAGCTGTGTCCAAGCGTCCGAACACTGTCATTTTCGAGAGTATTATGAATAGTAAAGATTTACCTGCATTATTTAAGTTAGGCAAATTTTGTAAGGAAATACTCAATACCTTTAAGGTAATTCATGGTAACTGGTAACTCGCGTCAGTTTATCTATAATAGTTAACATTCAATTTATAAGTGAACCAGTACAAAGCTCCTGATATTACATATATTCTGAAATTGAGTGTCACATTTAATAGTATGCCATATAAACAGGAGAGGCGACTCCGTTAGGGCCTGTCTTACTGGTACTGGCGGAGTCGCCTTGCTTGTTTCAAGTTTTTCTTTAATGCATACATGTGTTACACTCGGGGTTGGGGATGTTGGCTGATGGGTTTGTTGTTCTCCAGCAGAACATGTTGTGGCCCCTCTTTGGAGCTGTCCTGACGGAATGGCTCTAATGAGGGGTCATTGCCTTTGTTTTTGTGGCGACTTGTCCCTGGATTATCAGTAGATAGTCTCAGGGTTCTCATTATCAGGAGGTTTGATTTATAATTCATTTGGCATCATTGCTCAGGATAGGGGTGGGTGGCATATTGCTGCATAGAATCCTGTGTTGTCACTTCAGAATTACCACATCTGAGTCAGCTAGTTTGAGTGGTACTGATGAGGGATCAATTCAATGTCTTCCTTAGAAAATGTTAAACGCTTCTCAAACCCCGCCCCTTATCTGGAGCTATGCGGTCTCTGATTGTCGTCATTCAATATGCTAGTCTGTTTTGAAGCTTTCTTCAAAATGTTTTTGATGTTATTTGTTATGTGTTAAAGTGCTTTTGGACCTATACCTCGGCTAGAGGTCTTGGTCTTTAATAAAATCTTCAAATCTTCAAAATCTTCAAAGATGTTGCGATTTGCCGGTCTATTAATATTTTCCTGTCTGGTGATTGTAAGTATTGAATAAACAGCTACTTTAAAGAATGGAATGGCATGCAAAATTTGCATGAGTTATATCTTTAATTGCATTCTTCGGATTAATGTAAACTATGCGCTGCGAAAGCTTATGACGTTAAACGCGTGGGTCAGGGTGGGGTATGGTCCTTAGAGTAAACCGGCAACGCTTTTACAACAGCAAATCAACAGAGTCTGTCATCAGCTTGAACAGCTTCGGCTTTTATTTCTGCCATCATGATCACATCTGATCATTATGTTATCCAGGACATTTTCTGCCATGGAAGTGTCTCCAGGTACGGTACCGTATCCCTAGACCCTGAGTCTCCAGGTACGGAACCGTACCCCGAGACTCTGGGTCTCCGGGTACGGAACCGTACCTGGAGACAGTCCTATGAGGATTGGCTCCGGGTACGGCAGTAAGTTTTTAATACTGTGTATAAAGTAGTTTTACCCTTTTGATATATAATTAATCCAGCAATAAAATTACTCCTTGTAAAAATTTTATTAAGTCGCCATATTGCAAGGGAAAATAAGTTATGACAATGCGTTCTAAACAATGTGTTTATTTTGCATAAAAAATAACATGGCATTTACGATTTCACAACAATAATTGTTGTTTTTCACACCTGTTTTGTCCAAATTAAATCTAATAATAAAATTCAACTATGAGTAACAGTTTTTATTCATGGACGGACAAACGGCGGCCCGTTACCGCTGTTATGGATATGTTCCGCTGAGGTGCGTTGGAGATGTCGTTACGAGAACTGAAATACACACAGTTTTTATTCAACGGACGGACGAACGACGCCCCGAACTGCGGCTATGGTTATGTTCCCCTGAGGTGCAATTAAATCAGTTAAATGTCTTTCTGTAACATTTGTGATTAACATTTTGTCTTTGGAGTGGTGGGTTGAAGGGGTGGGGAATCTAAAGACGCTGAATTACCGTAAACCCCTTCAAGTTGTGTGCCAGTGACTGTTATTTTGTCAGTGCATATACATGAAATCAGGCGGAAGATTTTCAGTGGCATTTAAAAAATTACAAGAGCAGGATACTCATGATAAATCTCGGGCCGAGTTTTTTTATATATATATAATTTGATGCGAGCTGACTTTTGGCAAGTTATGATATGGGACGAGTTGACTTGTGGGGTAAGTTAAAAACAAATATGAGGCGGGTTGTCCGGGTACGAGATTTTTGTGGGGTGAGTTGACTTTGGTCCGAGTTGTCCTGATTCCGTCAATGCGATATCTGTTGAAGTGATTAAACCTTCATAAGCACACAAGTAAATTCTCAATGCCATTTCGATTGAGATGGTCAACAACACTTGGAGAACTTTACTTGGCGCATATGACATAATGTGTTTAAACCGTTTGATGGCAGTATTTCATTTCCCTGAAAGGCATATTCAAGAACGCTGAATACGTTTTAGACGTCTGTTTTGGGTCTACATTGCATATCGCAGAATTATTTAAAGAGTCTTTTTAATAAATGTTAATGCCAGTTTGTACAGACTATAACGAGATGATAGTTGTTTGCACTCTTCAGAAATCAGTGTCGGTGAGCAATTAGCGGGCGATCAAATAAGACACCTCGGCTGTGTTTTTCGCACTTCACAAACATGTACATCAGTCAAAATAACGCAAATGACTGACTTACCATATAATTTTTCCTAGCAAGATGGCGACTTCATAAAATTTTTGCAAGAAGTAATTTTATTGCTGGATTAACTATATATTTAATGGGTAAAAACACTTAATACATAGTATTAGAAACTTACTGCCGTACCCGGAGCCAATCCTCATAGGACTGTCTCCAGGTACGGTTCCGTACCCGGAGACCCAGAGTCTCGGGGTATGGTTCCGTACCTGGAGACCCAGGGTCTAGGGATACGGTACCGTACCCGGAGACACTTCCTTCTGCCATAGCTACGGGGCCAAATTTTGGCCCCATTCCCAACGCCAAATAATGCCGCCGCTCCTGGTTTACTACGATCAAAAAAATTTCGCTGTTATTGCAGCACAAACAAAACACTTTGGTTCACCAAAACTGTTCTTTACTAAGCAGATGTCTTCCATAGATCAGCTGCATAAAGACATTTATCTGGGCCATGCCTATAATTTTGCTAAACTTGAGTCCTCATTGGATCACCTGGCATTTCAAGGCTGCACATCAACATCATCTGGTTGCCTATGATGACCTATTTGTCACATGTTGGAAGATGAAGGGGTTATATGGAAATTCAAAACAGTTTAGAGTTTTCTGTGTAACAAAGATGACGTATTCTGTTCACAGACCTGTTTACAACTACGATTTTGGCGTCTTTTCTATGCTTTTTGGCTTAAAAATACGCTTTACGTTTTAACCATCTGAAACTACGCAAGATTGTCAGTCCAGTTTTTCAGTCCTTTTCCTGTGATTTTGGACCAGATCTAGATGTTTTGGCCCTAATTAAAGCGTCTGTTCAACACAGATTACTACCGGTTCAGCTGTGCATTTCAGCGTGAACAAACAACCCAATTATGTCAGGCTGCAACTGTCAGTCTGTCAGTCAACAACTGTCGAGAAAAGTTAAACAATGGCAATGTTAGTAATGGTCTATTGATTTTATATCATCATATCTAACTGTTTTTGTCAGCTACACTGTATTGTCATGTGTTTTCGCAATGAAAAGTTGATCAAACAATTTTAACAGATTACAGTAAAATTTTATCCTGTGAAGATAAAAATCATCTACTGACACAGATTATTGAAGTATGTTTATACATTTCGCTACTGTCTATTAGGAACAAGCCCAAAGGACACAAAGTTTCCTAGTAGACAAAAGGTAGGATAGAAAAGAGTATGAACCCAGGCCCTTGCCAAAGATGAATCAGTTGCCATTGTCAGCTCTTTTCCTCATTTCTGCTTTACCAATACCTACAAAGAACTGATTAACAGACTAGGCTAGAAACCACAATGTCAATTTGTTTTGGAAAAATTCAAAATAGCCCATACTCTTCCCCCCACCCACATCAATCAACACCCCACCCCCATCCAACTACCACATGCCTAGACTACACATATGTACTGCAAAATACGCATAGCTGCCTTCCTGATTACACATGGCGAAGTCTGAGAGTAAACAGGTCTGTGTTCATACTTTTAAATTGCATCTTCTAAACAAGATTATATTGAACCACTGTTGGTAAATTTCTTAAATTTATTATATTTGTTATGCCCCCGCCATTAAAAATGGGAGGGAGGGGGGCATATAGTATCACCGCTGTTCGTACGTAGCGTACAAAATGGTTTCCGTTCAATATCTTTTGAAAGCATAGGTGTATTGAATTCATATTTCATACACAGCTATATAATCATAAAATACAGGTCAAGTTCGATGTTGGGCAAAATCCGTCAATTATTGTGGGAGTTATGGCCCTTTTTCGACTTTATTTCATACAATTATAGTTTCCGTTTGAAGTTGCATGGCATCCATTTCTGCGATAAGATACAGAATGTCATCACATATCAGTCATGACAGCTCTTCCCCCCCCCCCCCAAACCCCCCTCCCCTACACACACACACACACACACACTTCTCTTGATCCAAGAAGCACAATACATCTGCCCAAGGAAAACAATAAAACATGTACCACAGAAGTACGCCTTTGTGAACCTAATTATGCTACAAGTGCCTGTACCTTAAACAAGGCGCCATCTTACTTAGGGCACTAGGCAGGGGCATCCGTGTCGTATGGACACATTTCTGGTTTATATAAGTTTAAACCTGTGGACTTTTTATTTTTGAGTAGTGATTCCTCTTACCGTAAATAGTATAATCCGAGTTAACTCAAATGACTGTTTTATGTAACTTACGGTAAGACCAAATGACATCATTAATCATGAGCATATCTTGTAATTACAAATTGTCAGAAACTGAGTGCAGTCAAAAACCAAGTGGATGGCGAAACCTCTTTTTTCCCAGTTTCATGATATTTTCTCCCAACGGACAGCTGACAAAAACCGGTAAATGAAATCCGCGTGAAAAGGTTTTTGTTTCAAATGTATCAATCGCGCACTTAGTGTCTGTAACCATGTAATCCAATATCAATATTGCTGGTTTCCTGCTATTACACACAAGTGGTGTTAGTTTATTAGTATGCAGGGATAAGGGTGTTGTGCGCACAGATATATAAGCAGTGTTCCCCCTAAAGCTGAATGGTGGGGAGCCATGCCCTATCCCTCTTTGGTCCCACCCTCCTGCCCCAAAATCGTGTCATAAACGCCATCCTGTTCGAAAAATATCAGTATCCAGCTCCTTTTCCCGTGCTGCTATTGCGATTCAGTTACGTTGATGTCAGTCGATAATCTATACAGATGCGCATCAATAAACACCAATCACAGTGGTTAATCAGTGTCAATTATCACCTCGCTAATTCCCTAGCCACCATGTGTTAATTGGAGCGGAAATTATAAAGAAACATGTTAAAAAGACCGGCCTGTTCAGACAGTGAGCAACTGGGTAGCACTGTTAAACTTGCTTGTGTCATGGTATTCTGCGACCTTCGATAATGATACGGGCGCAGCTGAGGGTGTGGCATTCGTTGAATCAGTATTTCATCAAGGTGCAGCTGACCGCGTCAATACTTTTATCTATTTTATGCTTTGCGCACACAACTACGAAATTCGTGGCCTAAAACATGTACGACAATGCAATTATTCAGTATTCTCTCTCGGTAAAGTTAAACATGTCAGATACCTGATTTACAGTCATCACAAATATTGATCTTGCGGAATTAACGCAGGCTGATCAGACTATACTTCCATGGAATCATCACCCATGCCGGTGATTTCCGTTTAATGAAAGTCGGTTCGTTCACTTGAAGAATACTTTCCCCCGTTTTTCTATCTACTTCCCGCCAATTCAGGCGTACTGCTGTGAAACGAAAACCAGTGAATTTATAAATAGAATCTTGGGAAATCTGCGATGTTCAGCATCTCTACAGCAGTCAACACGCAGGAATTTGCCGATTTACAAATTTACTGACACAGATTTGGAACTATAGGCGTTCTTAATCTATGGCAGGTATGTTCAGGTCTTATGGCAGGTATGTTCATTCAAGTGTAGAATTAAACTCAGTTTGAGGTAGACAGATTTTGAGCTATAAAAAATATCAGCTTAGGTCAAAATCACTCTAGAACAAATCAGACCCATCATCTGAGGTGCAATTTTGGATGTGTGGGAAAAGTGGAGAGGGAATGATGGCTGGAGAATGCCAGATTGTTTTTTTAGCATTTCAGCATGGACTGGACAGCACCAACACTATGAATAGTGCTGTTGAATTATACTTTAAATATTAAACTTATAATAGTAGTGAGTGCTACTGCACTGAAATGTCATACTTTCGAGGGTATTTATAAGATGAAGAACAAACCCAGTGGTTGGTTGGTTGGTTGATTTGATGCTTAACGTCCACGGTAAACAACTAAGGTCATGTCGGGACGGTCAGTTAACCTAACCACACTATTCCTGGGCAGGCTTAGACCTCCTAAGCGGTTAACCAGTACTAAGTGCACATACTTTCGCCAGTAACTGACAACTGCCCTTCTTGAATCAGCGGAAGGAGAAACGAAAGTATGTGGCCAGACCAGGATTCGAACCCAGGACCTCTGACTTACGAGTCAGGTGCCCTACCGATTGCGCTACCAGGCCCAGTCAAACCCAGTGAGTGACATTGCCCCTCCAGATGCCCTTCGTCGCACTAACAGTGCCCTTTTCTTCAGCAGCACCCTGCCCCTTTTTCAGTCTGGGGAAAACACTGATTAATGTACAGTCAAACCTGTCTTGAGGGTTCACCCAAGGGAAGCCCAAAAATTGGCTGCTTAAGACAGGTGACCCCTTAATACAGGTTCATTTCCACTATATTTTGGTTCAAGGGACCCGATAAAGGTGACTGCTAAACAAAAGGCAGGTGATCCATTAATAGAGTTGACCACATAAGCAGATTTGACTATATTTCATAGCTCTGGTTAAAACATTAATTGATTTTGTTTCTCTCTTTTTTTTTAGTCGGCTCCTCCTCCCCTAAACTGCTCCTCCTCCCCTAAACTGACACCATATTTTTTCACATATTGTGTAAATTTTACAGTTCATAACAATATAGGCTAATAGTTTTTACATGTATGTATGTATGGATACATGTATGTATACATGTATGTATGTATATGTAACCAAATAACGTAATACAGTTTATGTGTGGAAGACATGCATTGATGACAAGGAAAAAACATTAATTGATATTTTGTACAAAGTTTCTTTACAAAAGGTCTATTATAGGGGTCAGTCTAGAGCTTTCAGACAGGGAGAAGTGTTGAGAGTTTTTCTGGACTTTAGGGAGAAGTGTAGGTCCAAATTTTGAATTCCCCTGTATCTTCTATAGATTTTCACATCTCCATCAGCTCAAAATAGGGAGAATCAGCCCGCTTTGGGAGACTATTTCTCCCAAATCGCCGTCTAGGCTGAGCCCTGCTTTTAGTCTCTGAGAAATGGAGCTAAATCAGTGGGTAGACATAAATTTGGTTATGTTCTTATTAACAAAGTGTGAGAAGTACCGTAAGTCAGGGTCAGTACCCTGACCAAGAAATGACACCAGTGCTGTTGGTGTTGGGGAGACAAATGTCTTGATATAAACCCATTTGAAGTTCCATCTCTATAGGTCTGGCAGTCTCTGAGGAATGGGGCTGAATGCAGTGGGTAAACATTGTTGATGGCTACGGCGATGCCCAAAGATGCAGCCGCTGTCAGTGGCAGAAAGTGACCCCTATGTAATTAACTGTCCTGATTTCTTTTATTAAGATAAGTTATTGATATACCATAGATATTTTCAAGTTTTTTGGTTTAGTGTAAAGTATACCATAGTTTTACAACATTTCATTGTCTGAGGTCAAGAGGTAGAGCCCCAGGGTTACAACAAATCAAGATAAGCTTTTAGGAAACTTTTGAATCACTTGCTGTAACCAAGGCTTAATACTAGGACAAGAGTACAGTAATTGGCAAAAATTAAATTTTTATCAAAAGTCATTCAGCACAGACTGTCCTCATGGCAATCGAAAAAACAGATTTTTCTAGCCCCATAAAATTATTTTGAGATTAATGCAAAATGCAAAGACTTTTAAAACTCCCTGTCCAATAAAAAGAAAAAAAAATATGAATGAATTATAGACATGTCAGTTCAGCTGGAGGCAGTCAAGAAAAATGAGATACATTACTGATCTAAGGAGTTCCCAGCTAAAAAAACTTTGACATAAATATTTACTGTAATTGTCCTATACATGTAAATAGGTTGGTTTTTACAATGTAGTAATGTATCCAAAAGATGCAGATGGAATGGCAAACATTGGCCCCTGATCAGACTCCTTTATGAGCTGAGTCTGATCTTGATCTGCACTGTTTGTTCTGACCTAGCTGTCCCAGTACCTAGAATTTTTTCGGTAAGCTTTTTCTGGTAAAGCTTTTGCATAATAGATCCCCTTGTTCAATGCTTCTCTTACATAACCATTCTAGTTCTCAGATCAATCCAACCATCTTTCAGCATTTTGTGGGCAGTCATCTGTGTAAGCTCTGAACAGCTGAGCTGTGACATGACAAAGCCAACAAAGTGGCCTGTGCACCCAGCGAAGACTCAGATCAGCCTCGGGCTTCCGCCTAAGCTTCAGTCTTCTCTGTCTGCATGGCGCTAGCTTAAACCCTTAGCTACTTTTTAAGTGCACAGCGACGACCCGATCAGCCTCGGCAGATGCCCAGGCTGATCAGAGTCTTCATCTGGCTAACATGCCACTTAGTTGGTTTTGTCATGTTGCTGTGCAAATATGGTTCAAATGACTTCAAGACATGCTTCAGTTCAGCTGTTATTCCAGCTCTACATAATCTGTTAAGAATTCCTTTTACGTCTGAGCTGAGCTCCAGATATGACCATAAAAATTCTATATATTGGGACAAAAAGTTCTGAGCAGACAGTGCAGACCCAGATCAGACTGCTTCTAAAGGAGCAGTCTGATTTGGGTCTGCACTGGTCTCATTTCATCTGCATGTTTTAGATAATTATTGCAGTGTAAAACCAAACTGTTTCAATTTTAGGATAATCATCATTATTATTTTAGGTGTCCCAAGTTTTAGAACTTCTGCAGGAGCTAATTTTCTCCTAAACTGTAGCTTTAGTAGCCAGAGTCAGATTATTGATTATGAAACATGAATCTATTTTGTTTTTAATTAACAAACACTTTTCTATATATAAGTGATAAGTGCACATCGGTGCTAGGCAACAGCTTTTGACCGGTTGCTGTGTTTAGTATTCTCACTAGGATTTGCGAAACGGAAATCCTACAGCTGTATCCTAGGGGGAAAAGGGAGTGTCTGTCATTTTGTATACAGCATTTATTTGGTTATAAAATGGGACTTTACCCTTTAAAAAATTCACACAGATATAGAAATCACATCTTGTTATCACTCACCAAAGGCAGAATGATACAGATTTCTCCATGTCTGTCTGTCCATCCATCCATTCTTCTGTCCATCGGTCGGGAGCCATAACTAAGTAACCAGTGGATGGAATTTCATGAAACTTAAAATAGATATTTAGCACTATAACACTGATGCAGTGAAGTTTCATCAGAGTGGCTTTAGTTGTGCCTGAGTTATTGCCCTTGAATTGACGTAAAATCAATAAAATGAGCCATAACTTAGTAACGGATCACCAAAACTTCATGAAACTTAAATTAAAATATGTATCAACATAATGAAGCTATGTACATAATATTTCATCAGCATGGCGTCAGTAGTGCATGAGTTATTGCCCTTGAATCAATTTAGAATTGACAAAGTCAGCCATAACTAATTAATCAATGATTAGAATTCTGTGAAACTTGATACTAAATAATTATGTATCACTATAACCACTGTGTCCATTCGTGTACGCCTGTAAATGCGAGTTGGAGCAGAGTACGCCGAGTTAGAACACCTTCAGAGAATGCTCGCGAACGAGAGGTGAGTGTTTGCCATGTATTTTAACAGCTTACTAAGGTTTACCTCCCTCTCTTCTTGACAGTTTTTGTCTTAGACATCATCTACAACCGCAGGTAAATTTTCAAAGCACCACTTCTTGTAATAACACAAGAAACATCCCAAATCCTTGCAAAACATGTCTGAATATTTACTACTGGTCTTTATTTGTACTAAATGTACGCAAACACTGTCTTCATTTCCAAAATTTATAAAATGTAATAAGAAATGACCCAACTGTGACCATCAGAGCGAAGTCACGAGATGCTGACCTTAAAACTGAGAGAGCTGTTTGTATTTGTTTGCACCAGGGGTGTTGCCAAAGGACACGCCGAGTTGCAGGACCTGTGCACGCCGAGTTTAATCATTATTGATATAAGGGTGTACCGCGAGTTGGAGTACATAAACGTCAAGCTCAAAGACTAATGACCAAACATGTACCATGCTCTGTAATAATGAGCCTTATTTGATACAGACCTGACATAAATAACATATTTTGTTTTTGATGAAAGGAAATCGTTTATCTCTTCCACTGATAGTCAGAGTCAGTTATGAAACTACATTTTGCGTTTAAGTGCAGAGATACTACAAAAAGACGAAAGGAAAAAACTGTTCCATATGAAAATTTCGAAGCATCATAGCTAAAACTAGGAAGCACCAACCATTAACGCTGACTGAGCTGCGAGTAAAAAGGTTGCGTATCACATAGTGCAAAAGCAGTGTGCCCATGGTTTAAAGCTTTATGCCCTTAACTGTACGCACAGGCTGATAAGTATGTTATAAGCTGCAGTCCCTTTTGACACAACTCAATGAAAATATCGGTATCTAACACCTTAGCACCCAGACCTCTGCCACCCCACCCTGTGGAGCGCCTTTTTCTAGTGGATAATCTACGCCTTTCATACAAATTGTCTCAGGTTCAACTCCAACGGACGGCACATTTCCGATCCATTTTTCAAATAGACCAGAAAATGCACAGCCAGAGCCAGTGTGCTCTGAGCTGAAATAAGTGGCATCACAGTCGCAGTTGGTGATTACAGCTCGTCAATGAACAACGGTGATAGCGCCCGCCTGATAAAGCCGGCAAAACTGTACATGTGCATGCAAAAACACACACTGAGTCAATGTTCCTGATATGGTTTTGTAACCAGGAGCTGTGGTCTCCTTTAAACAGGAACGAATGGGCATAGTATTAAAACAAACAACGTGATCACTCCTTCAAGCCCAGTAAGAAGCGCAAACTTTAAGCGGATGTAGTCTCTACTTTAAGGGCTTTGCCTTTCTGCGCATTATATTCGGACACAATGTTAACACCACTCCACATGCCTGCAACATAATTCTATCTGCGAGCCTCCCCGTTAACATACATGTATTTATCTTCTGTGCAGACGTACGGACAATTACTTTCTATGAAAATATGCGGAGATACGAAAGTTTGGACGGACACGAAACTAACAGGGAAAGGCAACTAGTTTTTTTCTAGCGTTGCTTTTGAAGAATTGAGAGACCAGAGTGGCCGGACCTGGAGTAAAGCAAAGTAAATGTGTAACTATTCGCGTACATGTATCCATCCATCTGATTTAGAGAAGCGTACAGAGTAATGTGTCTGCCTATAAAGGGCGAGGAAGAGAGATTTCAAAGCTATTTCAACCAGAAAAGAGTCTTACGACAGAGTCAACAAATCATACTCCTTTTCCTTAGCATAACAGTAACTTTCATTTTCTTTAGAAAAAGATACTTTGCTTTGGTGAATGATTACACTCTCAGTGGAAGCAAACCTGTCATTTTCATTCTTTCCGTCCCTCTAAACTCTTGAAAAGAAGAACTGCTGCCCAAGCAGCATAGTACTTCCTTTAAGAGAAGGGTCCCATTTTGGAAGGGTTTTTTTATGAGGAAGTCACAACAGTTGTTTCCCTTTGTACAATGATTAATACAATCACCTTATGGTACACTTTCAGGGGAGGCAACTCTGCGTCCATTATCAACATGGGTCAACTTTTAAAAAAAGAATTTGCTCCGCTCGTAGCATGTTTTTCTTTCCTTTAAGAGTAGAGCACAGTTTGAAAATGCTTCCTGATCTGGGATTACAAACAGGAAGTCGCGAAAGTAACTTCCCTATACATGTATTAAAATGACGAAAAAACAGTGTAACCAGACGCCTTAAAGTCCAGTTGCATTAAGCTATTGACATACGCGTAGCAGCAGGAAAATCAGAATCATTACTTTGCAATTCAAATACAGTTTGTATATACAGCTGTAAAGGGATCAGACTCTGAACGTACTACATAAATACACAAGTTGCGCTAAGTCTGCGCTGTTGTTCATACTGTAATATGGCACATGTATAGATTTCCATGCCTCTATATACGGACACAGATGGAGTGATGGTAGGGTGACTTACGACCTTACGTCATTTTTATACCCCGCCACACTTTAGTGGCGGGGTATTATGTTATACCTTTCGGTGTCCGTCCGTCCGTCTGTCCGTCCGTCCGTCCGTCCGTCCGTCCGTCCGTGCTCACCATTTCCGATCGATAACTTGAGTATTTATTCACGGAATTTTTTCAAATTTTGCATACATATTGTTATCGGCGATGAGTGGTATGGGATTGTTAATGGGCAAAATCTGTCCATTTTTAACGGAGTTACTGCCCTTTTTCGTATTGGAAAAATGGTTTCTGGCCTGTTATTCCTTTACTGTTCATGATATCTGAATGAAACTTCACAGATATGTTGCACATCAAAGGTTACATATTGTGACTAAGGACCGTCACTCTGACCTTCCCAGTTTGTGAGTTATCCGCCCTTGATAGGTCTGAAAAAAGGTTTTTGACCTATTGTTCCTTTACTATATGGAATATCTGAATATAACTTCACAGATATGTTTCACATCAAAGGTAACATATTGTGACTAAGAACCGTCACTCTTACCTTTCCCGTTTGTGAGTTATCCGCCCTTGATTGAATTAAAAAATGTTTTTTACCCGTAGTTCCTTTACTATGTGGAATATTTAAATGAAACTTTACAGATATGTTTCACATCAAAGGTTACATACTGTGACAAAGAACCATCACTCTTACCTTTCCAGTTCATGAGTTATCTGCCCTTGATAAGTCTGAAAAATGGTTTTTGACCTGTAGTTCCCTTTCTATATGGAATATCTGAATAAAACTTCACAGATATGTTTCACATCAAAGGCTTCATATAGTGACTAGGAACTGTCACTCTGATCTTTCCGGTTTGTGAGTTATCCGCCCTTGATTGATCTGAAAAACGTTTTTTTATCTGTAGTTCCTTTACTATATGGAATATCTGAACGAAACTTCATAGGTATGTTCCACATCAAAGGTTACATATTGTGACAAAGAACCATCACTCTTACCTTTCCAGTTAATGAGTATTCCCCCTTGATAGATCTGAAAAATGTTTTTTGACTTGTAGTTCCTATACTATATGGAATATCTGAATGAAACTTCACTGATATGTTTAACACCATAGAATAGGAAACAGAGTCTCTCAGCTCAAAGAAATGCTTTACAGCCTGATCTAAATCTACACTGGTCAGAATGCTCCACGTTGTTGGGTGGTTTATATTAATATTTATTTACAGTAAGGACATCATATCTCTGTCTATCTCAGTTCTGTGGCTCTTTAGCTATTATATATCTCAAAAAATAAGTTAGGATGCACAGCAGTGGCGGGGTATCATGCAGTGCCTGCGGTGCTTTTATTAACAGGATTAATCGTATCGGGACCATGGGATGATGATAATGAAGAAAAGCTGTGTGAAATTGAACCCTGCATCGAACCAGGGAGGTCTAGCTCAGCAGGTCAGCGCATAGCTTTCTAAGCTACCTGGGTTTCTACGGATACACCGTTCTGCGTAAAACGGGCGGAGGAGTAAAATATAAGGGAGAGTATTATGTACAAACTGTTAGATAACTGTGTTTAAAATGTAAAGATCCCACTGTCAACAGATAAAGTGAATCTTCGAACTGAAAGTTCATCCGTCGAATGGTATTAGCAACAGTGATCTAATATAGCTCTCGGAAAACATTTGTTCTGAATGAACAGTATTAATATTGGCAGGCAAACTGTTTATATCTTCATAACTGAAAGACAAACAAAATGTGGATCCTTAAATATTTACATTATTCTCAGTCATTCTGTTGAATTTACTAACAGAATGATTTTTAGCTCACCAGAGCCGAAGGCTCCGGGGGAGCTTATAGGATAGGTAGTGGTCCGTCGTCGTCGTCGTCGTCGTCGTCGTCTGTCGTCGTCGTCTGTCCGTCAACACTTTTAAACAACATCTCCTCTGAAGCCACTGGGCCGATTGGGCCCAAATTTCATCTGTAGCATCCTTGGGCTGGGGGATTGAAAGTTTGTGTTTTTTATGAAAATCTGCCCTTCAGTTTGGTTGCTATGGCAACTTAGAGTTCCCATAGACTTATAATGGGGAAAATTGAAAAATGACATTTTTTGCCAGGCCATTGCAGATATGTTGACAAAACTTTTATAGAAATGTTCCTTGAGAAGTCTTCTATCAGCTGTTTGTTTTTTGGCCCAATGCCCCTTTTATTGGTTGCCATGGAACCCAAAATGAAAAAAAAATGGAAAAAAATACTTAAAAATGATCTCCTCTGTAACCACTGGGCCAATAAGGCCCAGATTTCATCTGTGGCATCCTTGGGCTGGGAGATTGAAAGTTTGTGTTTTTTATGAAAATTGGCCTTTTTGTTTGGTTGCTATGGCAACTTAGAGTTCCCATTGACTTATAATGGGGAAAATTGAAAAAAGGCATTTACTGCCAAGCCATTGCAGATATGCTGACAAAACTTTTATAGAAATGTTACTTGAGATGTCTTCTATCAGCTATATGTTTTTTGGCCCACTGCTCCTTTTATTGGTTGCCATGGAAACCGAAATGTAAAAAAACGGGAAAGAAATACTTAAAAAATTATCTCCTCTGAAGCCACTGGGCCGATAAGGCCCAGATTTCATCTGTGGCATCCTTGGGCTGGGGGATTGAAAGTTTGTGTTTTTTATGAAAATCGGCCTCTTTGTTTGGTTGCTATTGCATTGACTTATAATGGGGAAAATTGAAAAAAGGCATTTACTGCCAAGCCATTGCAGATATGTTGACAAAACGTTTGTAGATAGTTCCTTGAGAAGTCTCTCATTAGCTATGTATTTTGTTTGGCCCCTGCTCCTTTTATTGGTTGCCATGGAAACCAAAATGCAAAAAATGCACACAAAAAATACTTAAAAAAATTTATCTCCTCAGAAGCCACTGGGCCGATAAGGCCTAGATTTCATCTGTAGTATCCTTAGGTTGGGGGATTGAAAATTTTTGTGTTTTTTTTATAAAATCGGCTCTTTAGTGTGGTTGCTATGGCAACTTAGAGTTGCATCGACTTGTAATGGGGAAAATTAAAAAATGGCATTTACTGCAATCAATATATGGAAAATAGTTATATATTTTGTTATCAACTCAACAGACTGTCAGACTGAGACTTTGTAGTTGTATACTTTGTATTAGCCCGTACAAATGTGACAGCAATTTTGAGCCTATACAAATTTTATAGCAATTTTGAGCTAGAGATCTGGTGAGCTTTGTGGCCCGTGGGCCTCTTGTTCATACAAGCAATCGGACAGCCAACAACAACTGACTGACTTTGGTATTTTTGACACTATCAGTACAAAGCAATGTCAATAAATGCTCAGCTAGACAGCTGCAACTAAATTAAGTGTCATTTTTTTCTTCAAAAACTCGCACAGAGCAGTACGTTACTCAAACTAGGCGTACACCTTTATTGACAAAAAAGCTTAAACTCGGCGTACATGGGTTCTCCAACTCGCCGTATTTTCGTTAATTATGTATTTGCAACTCAGCGTGCACTTCAAACCATTACAGCCTGCCTACAAATGATTTCTATATTCAAAACGGACAGGTTTCGACCGATTTATCTATTACAATAGCTTCAATATATACCTGCCTAACTAATAAGGGACCTTTTAATCAAAAAATACATGTATTTGTAAATAAATACTGACTTCTTTTTCCGTAAAGGCACTCTCACTTGAAAGATTGTACTGGTTTGGTTAAATATTCTGTAAATTGAACATTGCATTCACGTGAAACTATATCAGTCTGAAAGCTTATTCAGTTACAGATACACTCTTACTAGTTTATTACTTTTAGATGATGAAAAGCCCTGATAAATTAACTTACTTTAAAGCCCTGATGACATTTCCAAGACTTGTTTTCTTCTAACTCGGCGTACACTGCTCTAACTCACATTTATAGGCGTACACGAATGGACACAGTGATAACACATTGGTACATTATAGGTTTTGTTGGAATAGCCTCAGTAAGCAAAGAGTTATTGCCCTTGAATTGGTTTAAAATCAACAAATTGAGTCATAACTAAGTCACCAGTGAATGGAATTTCATGAAACTTAAAATAACTATGTATTGTCATGACACAGCAGTGCACATGAAGTTTTGTCATGATCACATCAGAAATGCATGACTTAATGCCCTTGAATTTGATTTAAAATCCACAAATTAGCTATAACCAAGGTACATGTGAATAAAATTACTTGAAACTGAATTAAAAATGTATCATCATAGTGCAGTGATGCTGAGGCATGTGTTTAAGAACGGCTTCAGCTTATGCCTCTCTTATGCCAGAGTTACTGACCTTGATTTGATTTACAATCCAGCCGTAACTAAGTAACCAGTGAAAGAAAGTTAAAATAACCAATAAACCAATTAGGGCCACTTCGGCGGGGATATGAATTCACAAAATTCGCTTGTTTGAGTGGGTTTCCTCTTCCTAAACAGTCCCAAAAAATATAGATCAGTATGGATCTGGATCAAACCTGTGACCTTCTGTACCATAACCACAGGGTATATTTTCGCGTCCTGCAGAGACTATACATCATATTTGGCTTCCACCGAGACTGTCCGCAAACTCTTGCTTTGCTTCCTGCCGAGACTTCTGTACATGATAAATGGCTTCCTGCAGAGACTGTCCGCATGATTCTGCTTCCTGCCGAGAGCCTCGGCAGGAAGCAGAGTCATGCGGACAGTCTCGGCAGGAAGCCATTTTTCCAGGACATTAGTCCCTGCAGGAAGCAAGAGTTCGCGGACAGTCTCGGCAGAAGCCATATATGACGGACAGTCTCGGCAGGAAGCGAAAATTGGCGTAATCGATTATACTCTGTGATAACTGAGTATGTCTTCCCAGTTTACCACATGGCTGTCTTGCATACGGGGCAAAGTACAAATCTGTTTAACAAATATGTGACAATAGACAAGTCTATAAATTTATACTGAGCATGATTGTGTTTATTAATGGTGTACTGGTACACCTCCCTGTTTTTTTGTCCTTTATACAAAGGGAAACAACTTATGTGGCTTCCTGTTTGTTTCTCTGGAGAATAAAGCACTTCCGATGGAGATATACTCTTATAAGAAAGAATTTGCTCCTTGGGGAGCAAATTCTTTCCTGGAAGAGATGTCTCTCATTGAGAAGGCTGAAAGGAGGCAAAAAATGAAATTTGCAGAGGAAGTGTACCCATTTCACCTGTAAGAATGATACAGAATGCAACAGGGTTGTTAACCCTTAATGCGCCAAAAAGCAGACGACAAACTTTACGTCTGCAGAATTTCAAAAAATGTTTCGTCCAAGAGGTATTATATTGAGAATTCGAACACTAGAGGGCAAACAGTGTAGATTCAGATGAGGTGGCTCATTATGAGCCACCTCATCTGGATCTACACTGTTTGCAAATTTAACTATTTGAATTTTTGGCACTTTATGGGTTAATAAAGATGACTGTTTCAATTTCTTATTTCCGTATGGTATTGTTTAACAAAAAGTACTTGATTCAAAGTGTGTTTCATATATTTTTTTCTTTTCTTTTATTGGGCCATTTAAAAGTATTTTGGCTATAAAAATGTTTGGTCAGAGCTATATCATATTGAGAATTCCAAAGCTAGAGGGCAAACAGGATAGATCCAGAGGAAGTGGCTCATTATGAGTCACCTCCTCAGACCTCTGCATCTAAGCAGTTGCAGATTCAATTATTTTCATTTCTCACACTTGAACAGTTAAAAGTTGTTTCACATACAAAGGGCAGAAAAATGTGGGACTATATCCATTCACCTTTAAGGGCATTGTGGCAGTGATTACTATTTTAGGCTGGATATATGGTATAGTCGATATTAATCCTAATAATCGCCCCCCTGCCTCTTTTCCAAGAATAATGTTAATTAGCTTGCATGAATCCCTGTTTGCTGCTTTGGATAAATTGACTCTTTGAATGGGATCAAGTCTTAAAGGAAAATTTGCTCCTAAAGGAGCAAATTCTTTCCTGTAAGAGTTGACCCCCATTGAGAAGGGAGACAAAAAGTTGCTTCCTAAGACTGAAAGTATATCCATCACCTTTGTATTGCTTGTTAAAGGTAATTTGGCAATGGCTGATTTACTACATTTTAGGCTCTAAATAATTCTCCTTTTTTGCAAAATCCAATGCCGCCAGGGCGTTTAATAGAATAATACAGTAAATGTCTCATTTCAGTGCCTGATCCCTATTCCATCAGGGGCCAAGAAGGGCAAGTCGAACCTCATCACTGAAGTAGAGGACCTGAAGGAATTTAAGAAATTGTTGAGAACAAGGACAAACCTTCTGGTTATATTTGCAAAGTCAGGTAAGAGAAATAACATATTTCCCCTCATGCATGAAACTGGAGTTTCATTTTGCTGGTAATTATAGCGTGCCAGTATAAAGTTACAAGAATCTCTATTATTATCATATACATGGCAGTATCAGTGTCCACCTTTGGGTGGTTTGATTTACATGTTTTCAACAAGACATCACCACTGGGCAAGATGTCCTATAAATAACCGTTATTGATATTCCTCCCTAAAAATTTAGGCTGTGGCTGAACTACATCACTTTTATGAAGAAGGGATAGAAATTATCTCTCTACCCTTAGAGCACAAAAAAGCAGTTGACAAAATTTACATCTGCAAAAATTAAAAAAAAAATTGTGGCCAAGCTATATCATATTGGGAATTTAAAGACTAGAGGGCAAACAGGGTAGATCCAGATGAGATGGCTAATTATGAGCCCCCTCATCTGGATCTACACTATTTGCAAATTAAGTAGTTTTCATTTTTTGGGGCTTAATGACAAGGGTTAATTATCATCTGGACAGGCTGATAGCTGGAATTTGCTTATTAAAAGAAATCCTATCTATGAGCCCTGTGTCAGTTAGCTTTTTTCGCAAATTGGGCATTTGGTCAAAATATATAACAAAATAAAAAACTTGTCTACTTTTCCAATAAATATCTTCTTTAATTTGAGCCATGACATGAGAAAACCAACAAAGTGGTTGTGCGCCCAGTGCAGACTCTGCACAGCCTGGGCATCTGTCCAGTCTGATCAGAGTCTTGGCTGTCCGTATGGAAGTAGCTTAGACTGGCATAGCTACCCTTTAAGCGCATTGCAAAGAGTCTGATCAGACTGGGCGGATGCCCAGGCTGAACTGAGTATGCGCTGGGCCAACAAACACTTTGTTGGTTTTCTCATGTAGCGGCTCATTAAATTTTTACTTGCACAGTAGAAATTTTACTTTTTCCTTTGGCAACCAAACAATGAATTTTCCAGGCTCTGACATAGGAATTACAAATGTGCAGATACCGATGAGATGGCTCATGACGAGCCATCTCATCCGTATCTACTCTGTTTGTAAAGATTTTTGTATAATTTGGTCTGTCAGGTTGAAAGGGTTAAACAACAAGAAGTCTTCATAAGCCAACTTGCCTTACAAACTGTATACTGTCACCCAAAGATAATTTGGTTCCCGCGCTAATAGCCTTGCACGACCATTTAAGGATAATAGGTAAAACAGGTAGTGAACAGCCCTCAGGCAATTATCCGTCGGTTTGGAAATCACCATCATAGTTATTATATTCTTAATATTACTCTGGATAAAACAGTTCGTACATGGCCGAGATGGTTAAGGGCGAGAGTAGCATAAGATTTAATGTAGTAAAATGTGAGTTCGAATCCCTCCCGCAAAATTATTTTTTCTTCAACGATTTTTTTCTCTTACTTTATTCGTTTTCAATATTGTTTCTCTCTTATTGCTTCGATTTGTTCATCTTTTATTTACTTTTATTTTTAAGAGACATTGGGACGGGCCGCGTAGCGCGGTCGGTAGCGCGTCTGACTCAAGAGCCAGATGTCCCGGGTTCGATACCCGTCCAGCCACATACTTTCGTTTCTCCTTCCGCTGATTCAAGAAGGACAGTTGTCAGTTACTGGCGAAAGTATGTGTACTTAGCACTGGTTAACCGCTTAGGAGGTCTAAGCCTGCCCAGAAATAGTGTGGTTTGGGTACTGACCGTCCCAACATACATGTAACCATGGCTATTTACCGTGGACGTCAAGCAACAAAAGAACAACAACCGGAGACATTGAAACTTTTTTCCAGCTAGACAGAGTAAGCCGAATGGAATTTCGAGAGCGCCGGATTGACATCTCAACATTAATCGCGGAAAATTAAGCTTTCCCAGCAGGCACTCCACGTAGAACTAACATTGAATCAAGGTTGATTCAACGTAATGACCTTGAATCAACGTTGATCTGCTGTTGCTTCAACGTCGTGTGCCCAGTGGGTAGATATTTAGCACCCAGAAAAAGGATAACCTCAGGACTTGTAGAATAATTTTCTTTAAATCATTCAAATAATGAAAATAATTTTTGCTTCATTGTCTTAATAACTAGATAATGTTGCCATTGTGACGAAGAAAGTGAAATGACAGCATGCATTTTTTTTAAAGAAAAGACAATTTTGTTGCTTATCTGTGAGTCCCGAAAAATTCGCGCTTCATGCAAAGCATGCATACCTGTTCATAAAAATAGCAAGAAAATAAAACAGGCAAAGAAAAAAAAAATGTTATGCATTTGTGATTCGAACCTACGACCGCAAACAAACCAAGTTGAAAAATTGATAATTTCAACCACTGAGCTATTTTGACTCGTTGTATGTCTGGCAGCATTTTAACATTATTTATATGGAAATACCACTAACTTTGTACAGGTAAATATCTGTTTCCCTTTCAGTGGTGCGTTCCATGTTTACATCAATGTTTGTCAATAACACATTATCGTTGGGCAATAGTATCTGTATAATTTGGTCTGTCAGGTTGAAAGGGTTAAACAACAAGAAGTCTTCATAAGCCAACTTGCCTTACAAACTTAGCTATTTATAATTTATAATGCTGAGCAGAACATTAGTCACAAACAGTTGTCACAAACAAAGATGAAAGAAAGTCATTACGTAAGAGTTTTACCCTCAATGTTTGGACAGAAATACCTGGGCAGACTGTGGACCCAGGTCAAACTGCGCTCTCAAGAAGCAGTCAGATTCTGATCAGTCTGCTGAGATTAGCAACACATTTATGAACATTTCCTGACATGATAAACAGACTTTCTTCAGAAATTATTTTATCGAAATTAGAAGAATGGTTGAGTGTTCAGATAGTTTTAAATTAAAAGGTAGATATGGTAAGCATATTATGCTCTAAGATCTATACTTATGACTGATGTTGCTGTATATTTGGGTGAAATAACTCCAGGGCCAAGTTTTTCACAGCATTGCTAGCTTAATGAAGTTATTTGCAGAGCTCTAGATTAGACGGCGTATTTGATGATAATTAAGGATAATTTTTTGTCTTGCCTGCGAAGCAGAGGCGAGACATATGTATTGCTTTTCCGGTGTCGTCGGCGGTGGCGGCGTAAACTTTTGTCGAGTTTTTGCGTTTAGGTCATTTTCTCAGAAACTATAAGGGCTAGAGCCATGAAACTTGGGTCATGCATACATCTGGAAGAGTACATATGAAAGCCATCATCAATGTTGAGTCTTGACCTAGATTTTACGGTTGACTGACTTCGCAATTTTTTGTCGAGTTTTTGCGTTTAGGTCATTTTCTCAAAAACTACAAGTGCTAGAGCCATGAAACTTGGGTCGTGCATACATCTGGAAGAGTACAGCTGAAAGCCATCATCAATGTTGTGTCTTGACCTAGATTTTACGGTTGACTGACCTCGCAATTTTTTGTCGAGTTTTTGCGTTTAGGTCATTTTCTCAGAAACTATAAGGGTTAGAGCCGTGAAACTTGGGTCTTGCATACATCTGGAAGAGTTCAGCTGAAAGCCATCATCAATGTTGTGTCTTGACCTAGATTTTACGGTTGACTGACTTTGCACTTTTTTGTCGAGGTTTTGCGTTTAGGTTATTTTCTCAGAAACTATAAGGGCTAGAGCCATGAAACTTGGGCCATGCATACATCTGAAAGAGTAACTTTCAAAGCCATCATCTGTATTAAGTCTTGACATACATTTTACGGTTGACTGACTTCGCAATTTTTTGTCAAGTTTTTGCGTTAAGGTCTGTTGCTCAGAAACTATAAGGGCTAGAGCCATGAAACTTGGGCCATGCATTCATCTGGAAGAGAAGAACTCAAAGTCATCATCGATATTGAGTCTTTATCAACATTTTACGGTTGGCTGACTTTGCAATTTTTTGGCAAGTTTACGCGTTTAGTCTGTTTCTCAGAAACTGTAAGGGCTAGAGCAATGAAACTTGGTTCATTCATACATCTTTGCTGATTTAGCTCTGTTTTGTGACAAAGCGCCAGCAGGCGAGACACCGCATTCAGCGGAATTCTTGTCTTATTTCTCATCGAAACCATGTTGTGACCCCTCATCTGAACCGTCTCATCGAGACGGTTCAGATGAGGGGTCACAACATATGTTTTAATTCAGAATTAACAAAAATTATCCCTAATTATCACCAAATACGCCCTCTTATCTAGAGCTCTGCATTTGTCAGGGATTCATTTAGCATTTTAGTACCCATAAAATCAAGTGTCTTAATTTTTCTTGCTGAAAAAATGAGTGTGGCCAAAACAGGCAAAGTTTTGCTTAAAATATGCTATAAGTTTGAACGTCTTGTTAACCAGCGACGTTGTTAGTTTTGAACAACCGGGCCCAGTTTGGTTCAGTTGCTATAATGGAATCTCTTTTCATGCATTAAGTTTCTGCCACAATCAGGCTTTGAATCAAAGAAAAGAATTGTGTATAACTTGCTCAGTAAGTTAATGCAGAAAGATATCCCATTTAAAAAAGCCTTAAATTTTTAGCTCACCTGGCCCGAAGGGCCATAGTGAGCTATTGTCATACCAATGCGTCCTGCGTGCGTCGTGCGTCGTCACACAATTTGTCCCTCAACACCTAAAAACAAATATTCAAACATCTTCTTCTGTAAAACTACTGGTCCCATGGTTCTCAAATTTCACATGGAGCATGACCTGACTCCAGGGTCTCAGAATTGTAAAATTGGGTCAGGTTGAAAATCCAAGATGGCCGCCGTTACTAAAAATAGCAAAAACAACAAAATAAACTTCTTCTCCAGAACCACTGGGTATATTTGTCTGAATTTTGGCATGGAACATCAGTGAAACCTTGGTATTCAAAATTGTAAAAATGAAAAAAATCTGTAGCGGAGTTTTGTCACAGTGACCTAATTTCTGTTTACGTGTGTAATTTTGCTCAAATGACAATGTCAAAAAATGACCTATTTAAACAACTTCAAACAACTTCTTCTCTAAAACTACTGGTCCCATGGTTCTCAAATTTCACATGGAGCATGACCTGACTCCAGGGTCTCAGAATTGTAAAATTGGGTCAGGTTGAAAATCCAAGATGGCCGCCGTTACTAAAAATAGCAAAAACAACAAAATCAACTTCTTCTCCAGAACCATTTAGTATATTTGATTGAAAGTTTGCATGGAACATAAGTGGGACCTTGGTATTAAAAATTATAAAAATAAAAAAAATCTATTGCGGAATTAGGTCACAGTGACCTACTTAGCGTTTACAAGGCCGATTTTGCTCAAATGTCAATATCTAAAGAAAATGCAACCAATTCTGACCAGATTTGGTCAGAAATGGTTCTTGAATGGAATTATTTCAATTTTGTGCCAGTTGACTATCCAAGATGGCCACCATGGGGGCCGTTACTAAAAATAGCACAAACATAAAAATGACAATTACTCACGAACCCTTGAATGGAATTGGACCAATTTTGTGTCAGAATGTTCCTTGCATGAAGCCGTTTCGATTAATTGCGATTTGGCATTCCAAGATGGCCGCCATCTGGTGTTACTAAAAATAGCACAAACATAAAAATGACAATTACTCAAGAACCCTTTAATGGAATTGGACCAATTTTGTGCCAGAATGGTCCTTGCATGAAGTCGTTTTGATTAATTGCAATTTGGCATTCCAAGATGGCCGCCATCTGCCGTTACTAAAAATAGCACAAAACATGAAAATGACAATATTTCCGTAACCGCTGAATGGATTTTGACGAAATTTGTGTCAAAATGATTCTTGCATTGAGATGTTTCAAAACTATCTAACTGTAGACCATTCATATTGGCCTCTGTTACTAAAAATAGAAAAATGTAAAAATTAGAAAATCTCAATGGAGTTGGATTAATTTTGTGTCAGAATGGTCCTTTAATTAAGCTTTTTCGATTTTTTGCATTTTGGCATTCCAAGATGGCCGCCATTTGCCGTTACTAAAAATAGCACAAAACATGAAAATGACAATATTTCAGTAGCCCCTGAATGAATTTTGACGAAATTTGTGTCGAAATGATTCTTGCATTGAGATGTTTCAAAAATATCTAACTGTAGACCAGTCATATTGGCCTCTGTTACTAAAAATAGAAAAATGTGAAAATCAGAAAATCTCAATGGAACTGGACCAAACTTGTGTCAAAATGGTCCTTGCATGAAGGCTTTCGATTTTTTGCATTTTAGCAATCCAAGATGGCCGCCATCTGCCGTTACTAAAAATAGCACAAAACATGAAACTGGCAATATCTCAGTAACCCCTGAATGGATTTTGATGAAATTTGTGGCAAAATGATTCTTGCATTGAGGTGTTTCAAAAGTAAATATATAAAGACCAGGCAAGTTGGCCTCTGTTACTAAAAGTAGCAAAATGTGAAAATGAGAAATTCTCAGTGGAATTGGACCAATTTTGTATCAGAATGGTCCCATTGCACAATAGCCAGGTGAGCGATATCAGGCCCATTTGGGCCTCTTGTTTTATTTCTTCTGCTGATGTTTTGACTTTTCATTTCCTTCTGTGTCTACTTCCCTCTTGGTGTAGCTAAACTGGTGTGACAAAGCTACAAGCCCATTGTTTTGCATAGATTGTCTTACTATACTCAACCAAATTAAAAACACAACATTTTTGGATCCTCCCTAGTTAGAACCATCATGCTGAGACAGTTCTAATAAGGAGTCACAACATACAGTAGAACTTCAGTGGTAGTCATCCAGAGTTAGTTTCTACACAAATTGACCTCTAGGGACCCAGGAACAAGTACTAGTCAGGCAGGGTTAAGCCATCAGGGCTCAAGGCATTGAAGTTCTACTGTATATTTTCGTTGAGAAATTCGAAAAAATTATCTTCAAATTATCGTCAGAACCAGACTTTATATGGAACTTTGGTTGATAATTATTTGTTTCATTAATGACTTATTTGGGACATAGTTAAATGATTTTGGCATTAATATTATAGATAATGCGGCCTCTAAGTCAATGAAGATGTTTGAGGAAGTAGCTGAGATGGTGAAAGGTACAGGGAAGCTTGGATATGTAGATTGCAGGTAGGTTTGGAAGCCAAACACTCCATAATTTCATATTAGCTCGGGTTAGAAATTAACATACATTGTATTTCATTCGGTGGTGGTACTGGCTGGAGTACGTGTAAGCCTCTGTTCATTTCTTGTAGATTACTGTTGCCCATATTTCATGGTCCAGTGACTTTGGCCTGTTTCTCCAGCATGTCTGTATTGATTGCATTAATGCTTGGATTAGAGGCTTATAATTGTGGCTCTTTGTCTCTCAGACCTGTATTTCAACCAAGTCTGACACTGTGTTTGACGTCCTTTGATGCCTCTCATATCTCTGATATGTAGTTAATAATTATGAACTGAAAAGTACTCCAGATAAGAAGGGGTACTAAGGATAATTGAGGGATAATCTTCCACATTTTCACTTAAAAACATGTTGTGACTCCGCTTTAGAACAGTATCACAGAGATGGTTCTAATGAGTCTTCAGAACCTATGTTTTCGTGGAGAAATAAGAAAAATTATCTCTGAATTATCCTTAAATCTCCACCTTATTTGGCATTATGGAACAGCTACAGGTCATCAGTTATTTAAATGTCTTCTCTGTTATATTTGCAGTGATGCTAAGAAGCTGTGCAAGAATCTGAAAGCCACGCCATCTACTGTGGAGCTACGACATTACAAGTTAGTACCATACTTACTTGGCTATAAAACCGCGTTCTTCCTTCTGTAAAATTAAAGTGACTAAGTCTGCAAGTATGAACGTTTTCCGAAAAAGTTTACTTTCTATTTAAATCATTTGCAAAAGTAGAATTAAGTTATGCTTCCACAATAAATCTGTTCACTACAGCTGATGACTGCATTGGAAAGTGACTAATCTTTATTAAAACAGTTATTTTTCTGTTGTTGGTAATTATTTACATCCCTCCAGAAATTCTAGACAGCTGAATATTCATATAAATGCTTTTGTTTTGATACTGATAATTTGTTCGGGTTTACGAATTTGGTGAAATGTATACCCGAATCTTAGGTATATTACTGTGTTCTTGAAAATTAGAAACATTAATTCTATAAATAAAAGATCAAAAGTTACAGGCTTTGCAGCTTTAAGCAAGTATCTAAACCAGTCAAATGAAATTCTGCTAGGAGATGGGTTTTTCCCACTTCTAAAACAGTCCCAAAAATCTAGATCCATCTTATAAGACAGATATAGATTTTTCAGGATTGTTTTGGAGGGAATCCACACACCCTCCCCCCTCCCCCTTTCATCTTATAAGCAAAGAAATACAGTATTTATTATTGCCTGTGTACAGCAGTCCAGAAAAGTGTGGATTGACGTGGTAGACAAGGTTGTTTCTATTCAGGCTGCATAGAAACAGTGTGTCCAAAAATTAGATTGAAATTCTGTCTCAAAGGATGGTGAAACCCAAAAGAACACTATTTTAAGAGCTTGAAAGTTAAAACTGCCCCAAAACATTGTAAGTATTGAGACAGTTAGAGCTGAGCAAACATTGCAGACCCAGATCAGACTGCAACTTACTACCATAATTACCCGAAAATTACACAGTTATTGTTCGAAAATTCTTAGAAAATGGATTTTACACAATGTTTATGCATCCAAATGATGTTTAGTGAATGGCAAATGTTATAGACCCTGATCAAACAGATTGATCTGTTTGCTCAAACCTGTCTGTCTGAATATTTAGGGTCATAACGTTACATTGCAAAACCAAACTGTTACATTTTCTGGACAATTTTGGTAATTATTTTAGGTGTCCAAATTTGAAATTATACAGTGTTGTCTTGGATTCAGAGACAGAATCCTTCCAATCGAGAGGGTTAAAATGATATTTGATGTTTTACAGGGATGGAGACTTCAACAAGAATTATGACAGAAAGCTAGTTGCCAAGGTAAACCGATGTTGTAAAATTATTCACCATATTTATTTGGCAATAAAATAGAGTTTTATGTTTTCCAAACAATCTCCAAATTCTAGATCCATCTTACAAGATGGATCTAGATTTATGGGATTTTTTGAAAGAGAAAAACCTATGTAATAGCCAAATTATATACAATTGATTTACATATTTAGGGTACTCTTAGAGAGAAAGAATGCTTTGTTATAGCCGAAGAAATATGGTTTATTTCATTGCACACTATTCTATTTTATGTTGACTTTGAGTGATTGAGTCACAGACTTGCATGTGTGTCAAAATGATTCCGAAAAAAAAAAGAGTAAAAAATGTCATTGATCTGAAAGTAGGCAAAAGTATTCTGGTCATTCATGAGTAGTATTAAAACTCGCAGAGCAAGACAAGCTGTAAACCAGGTGAAAGCTGAGCATGTACAGAGCTCCACATAAATTTATTTGGAGAGTAATTCTGGGATATACTTTTTTCATATTTCACCATAAAACATACGATGTGACCCTAAGTAGAATGACAATCGGTACATGGTTATAATGAATGGTCAAAAACTACGTGTCTATGGACAATGGTTTGAATCTTTATTGTAAAAACATCACTCTTATCTGGAGCTTTGCAATGGTGATGAGCTCAAACTTTTTATTTAAAACATTTACATGACTAAACTGAGTGTACTGAATATAAGAAAATTATGTCCAGATACCATCTTCTAACGACAGTGTTCAAGACAAGCAAGTGGTCAGTTAGAAGTTGTGCTTAGTATATTTCTGATAGAAAGTTCTTTCCCTAGTGTCAACTCTTCTGGCAGTTATTTGGTAAAGCATCATATACCAAAAACAGTCTTCTTCAGAAAGGATCATATTTTCAAAACAGTTTACATGAGTACTTTGATATTATAATCATTATCACAGACAATTTCCCCCATAGTTATATATTGTATCTTGTTTGGTTTTCAGTCTCTGTATAACTTTATGTTGGACCCTACAGGGGATATTCCTTGGGAAGAGGAACCAGATGCTGGAGACGTGGTTCACATTGTTAATGAACAGGTAAATCCCATCTTAAATTTAAGGTGAATGGATACACTTTCAGTGGAAACAACTCTATTATATTCATTGTTGCCTCCCTTTTTTAGGCTGCAAATTCATTTCACTTAGAATAGACCCCATTTTGGAAGGGCTATGTCATCTATGAAAGCAAACAAGAAATCATGAAAGTTATCTTTCCTTGTAAATATGGTGGAACAACATGGAGGTGTACCTATACATATTAACCCTTAAAGCGCCAAAAATTAAAAATGTTGAATCGGCAAACAGTGTAGATCCAGATGAGCCACCTCATCTGAATCTACACTGTTTGCCCTCTAGTGTTCGAATTCTCAATATGATATCGCTTGGATGAAACATTTTTTGAAATTCTGCAGACGTAAATTTTGTCGTCTGCTTTTTTGGCGCATTAAGGGTTAAATGGATTTTAACTACAATAAACAATTCATTTTGTAAATGATAAGTTTTAAAATGTGATAAATTCCTGCTCTTTTCAAATTACTCCCAGAATTTTGTTGTGATTATTTCCATGATTATTTGCTATTTCTTAAGCTGTATGAATACTACCTTTGAATGGGGTCATAAAACTGGCAGCCAAGCCATGGGTCTGTATTCATCCATACTCTTTAAGATAGCAGCTTCAGTGCTCCAGATAAGAAGAGGTAATGAATAATCTGAATAATCTGTGACCCCTCATTGGAGCCATCTTGTCCCTAAATTACTTAGGGACAAGATGGCTCTAATGAGGGGTCACAATGAATGTTTTCATTGAGAAATACAAAAAATTATCTGTAACCCCTTCTTATTTGGAGCTTTGATAGCAGTTACATATTTTTGAAAGTTACTCTGTTTTTCTTTGTGACACTTGTTCTTTTTAATTTCAGGGTTTCCATAAACTAATTCGCAAGGAAAAACTTCCTATTTTAGTTATGTTTTATGCCCCATGTAAGTATAATGTGTTATAACAGGAATTTTGTACTTATTTTTATTCACTAGTATATAGATTGTTTAATGATGAAATCTGGAAGTTGTTATTCTTTATTAACACATTTGGGTTATTCATTAAGTATAATCAGTGGTGGCATGCAGTTTTAATGAGAACTAAGTTAGAATTATTCTGTGTCAATCATGAATACAGTTATTTTCTGGACCCCAGACCATAACAAATACAGTAACAGTCTATGTATCTTATCTTGTGGATTTCCTTAGTTCTCTATATCACACTCAATGCAAGGGTCTCATCTGATTCTGTAATCTAGGCACAGCCACCAAATGCGATATAGACATTCTGATCAAAATATATATATGTGAAAAAAAAATTACAAATAGCAACGTAAAGTAAAATACTCCAAAAGTATGCATATCCACTCAGATTGACCAGATCTACATTGTTTAGTAAACAATGTAGATCTGGTCAATCTGAGTGGATATGCATACTGGTCAATCTGAGTGGATATGCATGCTTTTGGGAGTATTTTCTGTTTTCACATGACATAAGATTCCTTTCCACATAACTCAATTCACATATTTTATTCTCTGTTTCAGGGTGTGGTTTTTGTAAAAGATTAAAGCCAGACTTTGCTGCTGCTGCCACTGAAATGAAAGGTGAAGCTGTAAGTTAAAACTTAGAATTTTACTTGAGCTGGGGCCATATTCATAAAACTACTTAAATCGTTGCTATGGTGTTGCTAAGGCTACATTTCTATAAAGGAGATTTTCTACAACAATGAAATTTGCTCTGGAGGAACAGTCTTTGAAAGACTGTTCCTCCAGAGCAAATTTCATAGTTGTAGGGAATGTCCTTCAAAGAAATTTAGCCTTAGCAACAGCATAGCAACCACTTAAGTAGTTTTATGAATACGGCCCCAGAACTGTTAAGAAGTTTGGCTCTATTTTCTGTTGGCTAATACTGGTAAATGCAGTTTCTGAATATCTGGAAGCTTTCTCATCCATTCCAGAGCTCTAGATAAGACGACGTATTTGATGATAATTAAGGATAATTTTTCTTATTTCTCATCGAAACCATATGTTGTGACCCCTCATCTGAACCGTCTCGTCGAGACGGTTCAGATGAGGGGTCACAACATATGTTTTAATGCAGAATTAACAAAAATTATCCCTAATTATCACCAAATATGCCCTCTTATCTAGAGCTCTGCCATTCATTTGGACTGGTCCATTAAATTAAGTGGTGCTCAACAAAAGTCACAATTAACCTTGCAAACAATGCCGATTTAGATGAGATGCCCCATAATTAGCCATTCATTCACCAGTGATTTGTACATTCCTCTGCATTTGCAACCATTCCCAGCAGTTAGCGAGGTGATTGCAACAATTCTTGTATCATTATGTTGTTGCAAAATTCTCAGCCACAGAATCTGGAGAAGCTCAACTTAGCCGCATTATATTTTCAGTTCTTCCAGAAAAATACAGTAAAAAAAAAGAAAAAGGAAAAAAAGTTTTAAACTGAAATGTCTTGGAATTTAAGGTAAACTTATACAAATTAAGTTTCAAAAGTTATTTTGCCTTGGACAAACACATTGGATATGACTGAATAGAGAGGATCTCTGTATACCATATTTGTTCAGCTACAAAACAGTTGTTGCATCTATAGAATGACCCCAAATAATATCAATGTCGGTGGGGCAGATTGCTTTTGGCTTGTCCCTCCGTCCGTCCATCCCTCACACTTTTACATGCTTGCTGTAACTTTGGAACCCTGCTAGCTAGGGTCTTGAAATTTCATATATTGATTCCTCATGGAAAAATAGCTGACACATAATTTTTTTCTTTTCCAAATTATGCCCCATTTTGGAGTTATGCCCCTTTTAGAAAAATGAGATGACAATCTTGTTAGCAAGATATCTCAAAAAGTATTTGAGCTATGGCCTTGATATTTGGTACACTGACTGAATATGAGGAGTAGATTACCTGATTAACTTTTGGGAGAATTCCATAAAATTTTGATGGAGTTACAGCCCTTGTTTGAATTTGGCATTTTTCCAACTTCCGAATTGCTTAATCTAGGAAGCTGATATTTGGTATAATAGTAGTTTTTGATGAGTTTAATATTTTAGTAAAGATTAGGTGACTCCTTTTCAGACTTAGACATTCTAAAGTTTGACACCTATAGTGGCAAGCATATGGTTGGGGCATAGTGTTTCACAAACACAATTTCTAGTTAATGTGAAATTTTGCTAATTTAGCATTATAATGTGTAGTGTAATATTAAGGCTTTGCTGTGGAAATATTTCAGACTTTGGTTGGTGTAGATGTTGATAAACCTGAGCAGATGACTCTGAGGGCAGAGTTCAACATTACTGGTTTTCCTACACTCTACTATTTTGTGTAAGTTTATTTAACCCATTCCATTCGGGATACATGAACAGATAGATGACATGTCAAAAGAATGAAATTTGTATTTTGGGACAAATTTGGCCTATGACTTATACTGATTAAACAGTGTCCTTTAACACACCTTCCAGAAAATATTCAAACATGGATTTTACTCTGTGAAAGACTCTATTTACCAAGACAGATGCAATCAAGAACCAACTACTAACAGTTAGAATGAAGCATAAAACTGTTCATTCACAGCTATGTCAATCATTATGTAAAAGGTGAAAAAAATCATACATAAACAAAAGGATGACAATTCAAAAAAACTGAAATAATTGTATTTTGAGAGAACTTTTTGGGCCTATGACCTTATATTAGAGTAAACATTGAATATCATATTGTGTAGAAAAAATGTGTGTTTTCCAGGGATTATGTCAGGATAATTTTGAAATAAAGTGTGTTTAAACTCCACATAGACCCATAGGTCATGACTATTTATTAGAACCACCTCGTTGGATTTAGGTGAGAAATAAATATTATTTCAGAATTCTCCACAAGCCCTGACTTATCTGGATCTCAATGAATTTTTTACAAGGACTAAATCGGTACACAGCTATGTTTTTATGCCATTTTTTCAAAGGGAGTAAGTTTTTCTGACTTCCCCATAGCTTCCTTGTATGATGAAAAATTTCTAAAATTGAATCAACTGTAGAAGAAAGACGTAGCTCCAGGTGGAGCAAACCTCTTTCCATAGAGTTAACTATTTGAAAAGGAACGCAAAAATAAAACTGACATAGTTGCTTCCCTGAAAATGTACTCAGCCACCTTACATGTATTTTGCTTTGTTTATCTTTCAGAAGTGGCCAAGTGAAATATAAATATGGAGGAGAAAATAATAAAGAGGGAATAATAAAATGGTTGAGAAAGTAAGTTATTGTTTCTACCGTAAAAAATCCTAAAATTAGGGTACCTAAAATAATTAAAGTAATTGTCCTTAAAATGGACAGTTTGTTTTTTCAGTGCAGTAGTGTATCCAAAAGATGCAGATCCATGGACAGACAGTGGAAATGATTTTCCATACTGGTGAATTATCACTTAATAACACATGATGGTGGTAGACAGAAGATTGAAAAAATAATGTTCCTTACTGGTGAATTATTCTTGCTTAACCGATGATGTTGGTGGGCAGATTGCAAAATATTAATTCACAGTGCCAAAAGCTGAGTGAATTAATAGTTACATCTGCCCGACAACACATTTAATCAGCTGTCATTGGCCAGTAAGGAAAAAGCATTTCAGTTAATATAGAATAAAAGCGCAAGATTATTGTAATATTTTTAGAGGACTATTTTGGCTAAGACATTAACATAACCAGTGTCATCAAGGTACAATGTGTGTACACATTTTCACACGACTATGCCTCCAATATGCTCAATTGTGAATACATTATGGTCATGTTAGAATTTTGAATTTCAAGAAAATAAATCATCATGAAATCAAGTATCTTGTGTGAAATGTAGCCTTATTGGCAAACATTGCAAATACTGGTGAGATGTGTCCCTGAGGGGAGAGTCAAAATTTGATAAGCAATATTTGCCACAATACTTAAAATTTTTATGGCACCGAATGTCCCAATGATAAAGACTTACTTTACTAAGCTGAATCTTTAATATGCATTGTTTCTTATATGAGCCGCGACACGAGAAAACCAACAATGTGGTTGTGCGCCCAGCGCAGACTCAGATCAGCCTGGGCACCTGCCCAGTCTGATCAGACTTCGCTAAGCGCTTAAAGGGTAGCCGAGGGACTAAGCTACCTTCATGCGGACAGCGAAGACTGTGATCAGACTGGCCGGATGCCCAGGCTGATCTGAGTCTGCGCTGGGCACACAACCACATTGTTGGTTTTCTCACGTCGCGGCTAATATTTCTTGACAGTCCTGGTCCCCCTGAGGAACCCAAGAAGGAGACAGAGTGGGAGGAAGAAGCCCCCGAGGTGGCTCATTTACATGATGATGATTTTGATGACTTTATACAACAACATTCCTCAGTCTTAGTCATGTTTTATGCTCCTTGTAAGTGAAAGATGCTTCTTCTGTAGTCCAGGGAAGTCCCTCACCTTCTAACAGCTGCTGTATTTGCCTTTTCATATTATTTTAATACACCAGTTTACCTTATTAGGGCACCTCCTCTGGTAAGGGTGCTCCCTTAATTTTTGCCTTTTAACGTACTGAACAGTTTCTTGTGAACAAAGATAAATACTGAACGCTTGTATATTCTTAATTGCTCTTAAACCTAATGAGCTAATGCAATGTTATACTGCAAAGCTCCAGATAAGGAGGATTTTTGTCTCGCCTGCAAAGCAGAGGCGAGACATATGTATTGCTTTTCCGGTGTCGGCGGCGGCGGCGTAAACTTTTGTCGAGTTTTTGCGTTTAGGTCATTTTCTCAGAAACTATAAGGGCTAGAGCCATGAAACTTGATTCATGCTTACATCTGGAAGAGTGGATCTCAAAGTTATCATCAATACTGAAACTTGACCTACATTTTACGGTTGACTGACTTTGCAATTTTTCATCGGGTTTTTGCGTTTAGGTCATTTTCTCAGGAACTATAAGGGCTAGAGCCATGAAACTTGGTCTATGCATACATCTGGAAAAGTAGATCTCAAAGCCATCATCAATACTGAGTCTTGACCTACATTTTACGGTTGACTGACTTTGCTATTTTTGTCAAGTTTCCGCGTTTAGATCATTTTCTCAGAAATTATAAGGGCTAGAGCCATAAAACTTGGTTCATGCGTACATCTGGATGAGTAAATCTCAAAACCATCATCAATATTGAGTCTTGACCTACATTTTACGGTTGACTGACTTTGCAATTTTTGGTCGAGTTTTCGCGTTTAGTTCTCTTTCAGAAACTGTAAGTGCTAGAGCCATGAAACTTGGGTCATGCATTCATCTGGAAGAGAAGAGCTCAAAGTCATCATCAATATTGAGTCTTTACCAACATTTTACGGTTGACTGACTTTGCAATTTTTTGTCAAGTTTTCAGGTTTAGGTCTGTTTCTCAGAAACTATTAGGGCTAGTGCCAAGAAAATTGGTTCATGCATACATCTTTGCTGATTTAGCTCTGTTTTGTGGCAATGCGCTGGCAGGCGAGACACCGCATTCCGCGGAATTCTTGTGAGAATAATTCTAGGAAATTCTTATTTCTCCACAAAAATGTCAGCAAGGCAGCTTTAATGAGGGATCATAAAGTATGTTTTTTAGCAGAAATATGAACAATTTTGGAGAGAGAATTGTTGGTACTGGGAAAAATTGTGGATATCCTTATCTGGTGTGCAAGAAAAGTGCACCTGTAGTCTCTTATCCAGGCCTGACCTGCTCAGTGAAAATTCATACGTTAATTCTACTCCATTTGTAAATTTCAGGGTGTGGTCATTGTAAAAAGATGAAACCAGAATACCAAGAGGCAGCAATAGCTTTAAAAGATGAAGGGGTGAGTTTAGATACTTCCAACATCATAGCATTTTGTCTGGGAGTATACTTTTGAATGAATGCAGTGTTTTTGTCACTTTGCTCAAAAATAGATTTTCAATCATATTTCTTAAATGTGTTTTCTCACAATATGTTGGTGTAAAGGTTGATCCAGAGCCCTAGATAAGAGGGAGTATTTGGTGACAATTAGAGATAATTTTTGTTACTTCTGGATAAAAACATATGTTGTTACCCCTCATCTGAACCGTCTCGACGAGACGGTTCAGATGAGGGGTCACAACATATGGTTTCAATGAGAAATAAAGAAAATTATCCCTCAATTATCATCAACTTCCCCTCTTATCTAGAGCTCTGGTTGATCTGTAAAGATTTCATTTGTCACATAAGTCTGTGGTAAAGTATGAGCCCGGTTGCAAGAAAAAAAAGCCATACAACATGTTTGAACAGTGAATAGACAGATCAGTATGTGCATCCTTTGTGGAGTTACCAATTTACAATAATGCAGTTCTCTGGTTCTATGAAGTTTTGTTTTATGTTTTAAAAACATATTTTCAGATAGATGGGATAATAGCAGCAGTTGATGCAACCAAAGATAAGAGATTAGGAGATGAATATAAAATTCAAGGCTTTCCTACAGGTATGCTTAGATTTAATTTATGTACATCATATCTTAAAAATTCTAATTAATGGGACACCTGAGATAGGTACCATAATTCTCCTTAAATTGTACAGTTTGGTTTACATAGCATTTATGCACTCAAAAGATGCAGATTGAATGGCAAACAGTGTAGGCTCTGATCAGACTGCTCCTAGGAGCAGTCTGATCTGAGTCTGCACTGTTTACTCACACCTATTTGTCCAAATAGTTAGAACTTTTAAAGTAAATAAGGACTCCAGTTGAATGACAATTGCCTTAAATTTTTCAAACTCAGAATTAATTCCCCTGTATGGAATACAAGTGAAGATGTCAGCCTTGTGTTGATACAATTGTCCCTGTTTGAATGTTTTGTTTATAGTTTTAATTTTATAAGAAAGTACAAGTTTCGGTGAGTTATCTGTTAATTTTTATTCTATGTGAAAGCGCAAGTTTAGGTGAATCATTTGTTCTAACAATAGGTCATCTTATGTCTAAACTCTGAAATAACCTTTGAAGCTATTTTAAATCTCAATTGATGCTGAAGTTTTATTAGAGAAATTTACTGAAATTGATTTCCAGATATGATCTTTTTCACGTTTGGGTATAATATGCAAATATGCGGTTTAAAATTAATTATCAACAAAGAATTATGATTTCTAATCTTGACCTTTCATTTCATTTCAGTAAAGTATTTTAGGTAAGTGGTAACCTTTGCTGTAATTTCTGTAGGAATAATCTTACATTTTCATCTCTTATCTCTATCAGACTAGGGCATAATTGAGTTTCATAGAACCATCATCTTAATCTTTCTTAAGATATAAAGCATTCCAGTAAATCTAGCTGCAAAAGAGATTGAAAGTGAGTTCTTATTATAAACCATCACATTATCATGTCTAAAGGTAACTAAATGAACGTTTGAGCCACATCATGTGATGTGGCATTGGTGACAAGCAAAGGCTCAGATCAGACTGCACATAAGTGCAGTCTGATCAGAACCTTTGCTTGTCACATCAGCCATTTATGGAAGTGACTCAAGCGATACAGCCAACAGTGATGTCTCTGATTACCCTGTAAAAATGAGAAGGATGATCTGAATATCACATGACAAAATTGCCATATTGCTAGAAATCACATGGTGTAGCTTATGTTACCATGAAAGATTTTGGTGCATAAATGCTGACTATGTTTACTCTGGTCAAGTTTGCACATAGCCACAGGATTATGAAGCACTAGCGAACTTTGTTCCTGCAAACATAAATACAATTAAGGTGAAAGCCACTAAACATTAATCTGCTGGTGCATAATTGAAAGTTTAAAGTTAAGAATTTAAGTGTAGGAGACAAAAAATAGCTTAACTTGCAAACAGCATAGATCCTGATGAGGTGGTTCATAATTAGCGGCCTCCTCTGGATCTACACTGAATGCCCTCTAGTGTTTGAATTCTCAATATAATATAGCTTTGACTACAATTTTTTTTAACTTTTGCAGATATAAATTCTGTTGTTTGCTTTTTGGGGGATTAAAGGCTTAAATGCATGTTATGTTTTGTTGCAGAGATGGTTTATTTGCATTTGATTTCAATGAAAGAACAGCTGATAAAATTGTAGAATTTATGAAAGAGTAAGTGTCTTACTTCTTACATTGTGGGATTAACTGTACTCAAAATTGGCATTTGGGGGGTAAATTGTCAGTTTTATTGGTCACAAAATTGGTTTTTAAGGTGACGCATGAGTGTAGCCATAAAACACAATTTGTAACCATAAAATTGACAGTTCACCTCCCCAAATGACAATTTTCAATCTAAGTTATCCCCATTCTAAAGCACTTTTCACATGTTCACCTTTCAAAGTGTTCTACTTTGCACCCAAAGCAGGCACTTTCAGGTATGCAAAACTAGACGGCAGCGGATGAGAAGCAGCAGTACATAAGGACGTCAGGTTTCAGTTAATATATCACAGGATATACATGTTTAGTTGCAAATTTATGACATTATCCAATCAGACATCACATTACAAAAGTGTATTAGAATTAATAAATAAAGCATTAAAAAGTCTGAAAATGTCATGCCTTCCAATGAATATGTGACCAAACTACACATAATCCAAACTGAGTTGATCTCCAGATATATTAAAGATACTTTGATGAAAGGATAAATGTGACTGAGCTGTTTCAAGGAGGTGTAAACTTTCCCTTCCCAGTGAGGGTAGACTTTTAAAGGAAAGAATTTGTTCCTAGAGACAACTAACCTAGAGGTATTGCCTACAGATATTTGGTCCTAGAGGTATCTAGGGTATCTTAACCTTTGAAACAGGAAGTCACAAATACTGTCTGTCTTTGAAAAACTGGCCCCGAGGTTATTAAACTTTTTTCGTGCTCAACTCAGCTGAGCATGAAATTTTCTCTGCTGATAAATATGAAAATGCCAACTAATGTTGGCATTTTCATATTCATAAGCAGAGAAAATTTCATACTCAGCAAAACTGAGCAAGAAAACAACTGTACTTATCAATAATTTGCGTTTTATTAGCAAGTAAAATTTCATGCTCAGCTGAGTTGAGCATGAAAATAGTTTGTTGGAAAACACGCCAGTGTACCCAAACTGCTTAATTTCAGTCATCCAAAGCAACTGCAATTTTTCATAGGATTTCAAGGTGTTGTAATTCAAGATTTGAAGGAATGAAATTTCAGTAAATTGGATATTTAAATTGATACACTAATTTAGAGTGCTAGATGGTACCTGGTTTTCACAATGATCCTTCAGTAAATTTTTGTCATTATCCATAAAAACAAAGATTTGTTTGTATACCTCAATGTCAGTATTCCATCTTTTTCTTTTGATTGACAGTCCTAAGGAGCCTCCGCCACCCCCACCACCAGAGCCCAAATGGGAAGAGGTTGAGAGTGATGTTGTCCACCTGTCAGATGAAAACTTCAAATCATTCCTAAAGAAAAAGAAACACTGCCTTGTTATGTTTTATGCACCTTGTAAGTGTTACCAAAGATTTAGAAATTTTGCTTTTATTTATTGACAGTATGAAAGCATGAAATGAGTGAGTGAACTCCTGTTTAATGTCCCACCAACTTCTAAGTCATACAGAGAATCTGATGGGACTTCAGTTTAAAGTCTCATTCAAAAGACCAGCCTGGGGCTGTATTCATAAAGCCACTTAAGTCGTTGCTATGCGGTTGCTAAGGCTAAATATCTATAAAGGAGATTCTCTACAACTATGAAATTTGGTCTGGAGGAACAGTCATTGTAAGACTGTTCCTCCAGAGCAAATTTCATAGTTGTAGGGAATCTCCTTCAAAGAAATTTAGCCTCAGCAACAGCAAAGCAACCACTTAAGTCGTTTTATGAATACGGCCCCAGAGGAGTGGGAGATCAAACCTGCCACCCCTGGATTGGTAGTCTACCACCTTGACCACTACTCTGCCATCACTCCTGAAAGTATGGAATGAAACTGCTCAGGCCTCATATGAGCCGCGACACGAGAAAACCAACAATGTGGTTGTGCGCCCAGGGCAGACTCAGATCAGCCTGGGCATCCGTCCCGCCTTGTCAGACTCTTTGTTAAGTGCTCAAAGGGTAGCTAAGGGTCTAATCTACCTCCATGCGGACAGTGAAGACTCTGCTCAGACTGGGCGGATGCCCAGGCTGATCTGAGCCTGTGCTGGGCACACAACCACATTGTTGGTTTTGTCGTGTCGTGGCTCATATAGAACAACACTGTTTTCTTGAGGATTTTTCTCTGAATGTGTAGATAACTGTATAAAATGGTCACTTGGAGCAGTAAATTGATGCTTTTTATGTTTGCAAATTATGACCATAAAACCAATGATTTACCTCCCAAAATGACTGTTTTGAGTAAAGTTATCCCCAAATTTTGATATATTTTTCAGGGTGTGGTCATTGTAAGAAAGCTAAGCCAGAGTTTATGGCAGCTGCCTCACAGTTTAAAGATGATACCAAGGTAAACAGTAGCAGAGCCCTAGATAAGAGGGAGTATTTGATGATAATTAGGGATAATTTTTGTTAATTTTGGATAAAAACATATGTTGTGACCCCTCATCTGAACCGTCTCGATGAGACGGTTCAGATGAGGGGTCACAACATATGGTTTTAATGAGAAATAAAGAAAATTATCCCTCAATTATCATCAAATACCCCTCTTATCTAGAGCTCTGACAGTAGTGTTCTGAAACCTTTAAAGCATTTAGAAAGGAGATGACAAAATTTACATGTGCTTAATTTAAAGAAATAAAATAATTCAAGGTATATCATATTTAGAATTCAAACACTAGAGAGCAAACAGTGTAGATCAGGATGAGGCAGTTCATAATGAGCCCAAGGCCTGAGGGCTGATATGGATAGGAGTTTGATTGGGTATGATATATGAACTACCATATCATAATCTGTTTATCATACACTTTACCTAAAAATTGCTAATAAACAAACAAAGCCAGCAGTAATTAAGGAAATGCTGTTTGCAGTTCAGTGCTATTGAAGTGTTTAAAGTTGTGTTATTGTCTTGTGTGATCGTCTCGGATGAGTATGACATCCACCTAGCCAGTGCATGTACAGTTCAGTTTTTTAGCACAGAGAGCTATTGTTGTCACTTGGACATCGGTGTTGGCGTTGGTGTCGGCGTGGGCGTCACACTTTAAAGTTTTACGTCAAAGTTTTTTTAAAACTTTCATATCTCAACAACCACTGGCCAGAACCCTTTAATGTTGTGAATAGAATCATATCATAGCATATCCTTCTATTCTGTAACATCATACCCCTTGCTGAGGCCATAGGGTGGGGCTTAGGGGTCAAGAATTAGGTCACACTCACTTTAAAGTTTTACAACAAACATTCATATCTCAGCAATCAGTGGCAAGAACCCTTCCATATTTGGAACATAATCATATCATAGCATAGCCTTTCATCACATAACACTATACTTCTGGGTGAGGCCCTGGGGTGGGGCTTAGGGGTCAAGAATTAGGTCACACTCACTTTAAAGTTTTACGACAAAGTTTTTTAAATAGTCATATCTCAGCAACCACTGGAAAGAACATATTTGGAACATAATCATATCATAGCATAACCTTTCATTACATAACACTATGCCCCATGGTTAGACCCTGGGGTGGGGCTTAGGGTTCAGAAATTAGGTCACACTCACTTTAAAGTTTTACATTTAAGTATATCTCCTTTTCTCGTGAATGAATTCTTTTGATATTTGTACTGTAGTTAGATGATGGTCCAATATTTAGCGCGCCTTTGCAAATGCAGAGGAGAGCTTATGCAATACCCCCGGCGTCGTAGTCGGAGTATCCGTTAGCGTTCGCGTCAGCGTCCTCATCGGCATCTGTGATCAGGTTAACCCAATGTTAACTTTTGCGTTTAACTCGATGTTTAACTCTGTATCTTACAAACTACAGTAGCTACAGTCATCATACTTGGTACATATATACACCCATATGACTGCAGCAGCAGCATCACTTAATTGTGTGTCCTTGACCTATATGTCACGGTTGACTGACTTTGATGTTTGGCACTGTTTTTAAGGGAAAATGTTTTAGTTTTCATGATACCTTTGACACAAGAGACTTGATACTTGGTCAAATAGCATATCCCTTTAATTGCAGCAGCTGCAAAGCTTCCATGCTGACTCTGTGTTCTTGACCTTTATTCATGGTTGAGTGATTTTGCCTTATACCTTTACCACTATTTAATAAACATGCAATATGAATATATGCATTTCTCTTCGAGCTCATAACTTCGATACCTTTTATGCTAAAGTTTAAATGTAGTATGATACTTACCCAAGACCAGGCTTTGACAACTGGTTCAGCCTAGGGGTGAGGTTATGGGACGGGGCCAAAGGAAACATGAGAAGTCTGCAAAGGGTAAGGAGGTGTCATCAGACTGACTTAGTACTGGGTAAAGGTGGTGTGAAAACCTCTCTGGTATCTCTCTGTCTGGTGCACCAGGACCCGACCCTCAATGTCCGCAAAGGGTCCAGATAGTGGCATACAAGTCGGCCCTGTAAGCCAAAAGGAAAAACTGACTTAGTTTAGCTTCTGATGCAAACTTCATTTGTGCACTAGCTACCACATTCACCCCTGGTTAAATATGTTAACAATGTTTTGAGTCAGGATACTTTGTAACCTTGAGAGTCAGGCACCCATTAGGCGCGCTTCATTGTCATCTGACAACTCTTGTTTACAGAGTACCACCCTACCCCACTCAGTGACCTTGAGGTCAAGGTCATGGACTTAGAAATTTGGGGATTTGTTGAAGTATTCTGATAGCATACTGTTCCATAGTGGATGGATTTAGTTTATACTTGAACTGATGCTAGATACTGGCTTGAGTTTTCACAAATACTACCCCCACCCTGCTGGACGACCCTGAAGTCAAGGTCATTGATAGTTTTTGTTTAGAAATACGTTGATAATACATGGACATGCTTGCATGAAGTTTCATGTAGTGCAAGGCATAGGAACAAATGCCTGTGAGATGGGCAAGCCCCAGTTCAGGCGAGCTATGCTGTCAGGCGACAGCTCTTGTTAGTAACTGCCGATCAGTTACAAAGCCTGCTTCTGTCTAAATAGACATGCTTATAACTCCCTTATTAGTGAATAAAAAATAAAGTGTGGGTATTCATTTTTTATTAGCCCACCTGTGCCTTTAGGCTCAGGTTGGGCTATTGTGATCACCAAGTGTCCGTCTTCCGTCGTGCGTCGTCCGTCGTCAACAATTTGCTATAAATGACATCTTCTCTGAAACCACTAGGCCTAGGGCTTTGATATTTGGTATGAAGCATTGTCTAGTGGACTTCTACCAAGTTTGTTCAAATGGTGGCCCCAGGGTCCAAAATGGCCCTGGGGCAGGGGGTCTTGGGTTCAAAACTAAAAAATACTTAAAAATCTTCTTCTTCAGAACTGCTTGGCTCAGATGCTTGAAAGTTGGTATGTATCATTGTCTAATGGTCCTCTACCAAGTTTGTTCAAATGGTGGCCCCAGGGTCCAAAATGGCCCCAGGGCAGGGGGTCTTGGGTTCGAAACTAAAAAAATACTTAAAAATCTTCTTCTCCAGAACTGCTTGGCTCAGATGCTTGAAATTTGGTATGTAATATTGCCTAGTGGTCCTCTACCAAGTTTGTTCAAATGGTGGCCCAAGGGTCCAAAATGGCCCCAGGGCAGGAAGTCCCAGGTTTGAACCATAGAAAGTCACAGAAAAACATTCAAAACTCTTCTTCCTCAGAACTGCAAGGCTCAGATGCTTTTAATTTGGTATGTAGCAGTGCCTAATAGTCTTTTACCAAGTTTGTTCAAATGGTGGCCCCAGGGTCCAAAATGGCCCCTTGGCATGAAGTCCAAGTTTTGAACCATAGAAATGCAAATAAAAATATTCAAAAATCTTCTACTTCAGAACCATAAGGCTTAGATGCTTGAAATTTGGTATGGTGCATTGCCTAGTAGTCCTTAACAAAGTTTGTTCAAATGGTGGCCCCAGGGTCCAAAATGGACCCGTGGCAGGGAGTCCTAGGTTTGAACCACAGAAACACATAGAAACTATTCAAAAATCTTCTTCTTCAGAACCACTTGGCTCAGATGCTTGAAATTTGGTATGTTGCTTTGCCTAGTAGTCTTTTACCAAGTTTGTTCAAATGATGACCCCAGGGTCTAAAATGGCCCCTCCCCAGGGGATCCTGGGTTTGAACCATAGAACTACATAAAAAATATTCAAAAATCTTCTTCTTCAGAACCATTTATTTGGCTCAGATGCTTGAAAATTGCTATGATGCATTGCCTTGTAGTCCTTTATCACGTTTGTTCAAATGATGGCCCCAGGGTCCAAAATGGCCCTGCGGCAGGGATTCCTGAGTTTGAGCCGTAGAAATACATAGAAGTAAAAAGTATGTACCAGGAACTGAAACAATCAAAATCCAAATCCAGCCCTCAAACTACATAGAAAACTATATAAAAATCTTCTTCTTCAGAATCACTTGGCTCAGATGCTTGACATTATGCATTGCCTGGTGAACCCCTACAAAGTTTGTGTAAATGGTGGCCATGGGATCCAAAATGGCCCTGGGGCTGGGCATCTTTGGATCGAAATTAAAATGTACTTAAAACCTTCTTCTCCAGAACCCCTCAGTGCATTGCCTAGTGGTCCCTTACCAAGTTTGTTTAAATGATGGTGCCAGGGTCAAAAATGGCCCCACCTAGGGGGTCCTGGGTTTGAACCATACAAATACATAGAAAAATATTCAAAAAATTTCTTCTTCAGAACAACTTGGCTCAGAGGCTTGAAATTTAGCTATTTGCATCGCCTAGTGGTCCTTTACCAAGATTATTCAAATGATGGCCCCAGAGTCCAAAATAGCCTAGCCCCAGGGGGGCCAGGGTTGGAACCATAGCAATACATAGAAAAATATTAAAAAATCTTCATCTTCAGAACCATTTGGAAATGGTTGCAAACTATCAGTAATTATGACCCTAGTTTGACCTTTGACCTTTTTGCTCAGGTGAGAGATTCAGGGCCTCTTGGCCGTCTTGTTAAACTTAATTAGAGCAAGTAGAACACTTTGAAACCAAAATAGCATGGTTTTCATTGGTCATCCAATTTTGGTTTCAAAGTGTTTCTTTGGTTCAAAAGCCATAAAATGTTGACTTGACTGCACCATGGTGATCCTTAATGCTACTTATCAAGTATGCAATATGGGAGTTCAACAGGACTTTTGGGGTGTGATATGGAGATATGATACGACTAAGCTGATATTGTTATGATTTCCAGGCTGTATCGCAGATGCAAAATCGATGTATTGTCGAGTGAACATATGATAAATTGCTTTTTTACAGGTGGCCTTTGCAGCTATGGACTGTACAGTTCATGCATCTGTATGTACATCCCATGATGTGACAGGGTATCCAACATTTAAATATTTCAACTATGGCAAAAGTTCACAAAAATATATGGGAGGTCGAGAGGTATGTACATCTATATTTAAGTTTTGCTTGTTCTAAGATCATGCATGAAATGTGCTATCAGACATGTACCTATTGTTATGAGATGATAGTGATAACTTCACTGAGCCACCACATTTATGCACAGTTTGCACCAGTGATCTGTTAGTGAGAAAACCATAAAAGTAAAATGAAGACTTTTCTGCAGAGCATAGTCTGTCCTGTAACGCATACCTATCAAATGCATTTTCTTTTTAAATTATTGTCACTTTTATCAAAATAAGGGTAATTTTGAGGATAATTGTTGGATAATTTCTATTATACTTTATAAAACATACGACATGATCCCTCAGAACAGCCTCATTATACACAGTTCCGAGAATAGCTGCTAAGCGCCGCCTACTTAGTTACTGTTACTACGTCTCACAAACTTTGCACAAAGATGGCGGTAAAACAAATGACAAATGCAAGTGTCTGCTAAATGTTGGCGATCTATGGCGAAGAATCAGCCTCCTCATGACCTACACATGGAAGTTGGCGCATCATGCATTTCCGATGCATTCAGTTCTTGCAAAGCAGGACAAGTTTATTGAAAGTGGTGTCAGTTTGTTTTCTTTAAACAGGTATACATCCCTCCATTAACTGTAAGGTAAAATCACGGACTTATGTACAATATTGACCACGTGCGATTGTTTGTGAGACTATGTCACGTGCTAAGTTGTCGTTGCATTGGCCAGGTATACGCTATCACGTGATTTTGAGTGACATTCTGGGTGTGTCTCGGAACTGTGTATTGTAATTCAAATGAGGGTCTAGAAACATGTTTGGTTGAAACAATCGAGAAAATTGTCCCAGAGTATTATTCCAAAACCGAACCTCCTTCCATACATTAAATGACTTAAACTCCATGCCATGCGCTCAGCATTTTCTTTATGAATGTGAAAAATTTTATATTCTGCATTTTCAGGAACCAGATTTTGTAAAGTTTATGAAAGATCCGTTGAGTACAGAGACCCCACAACAGCAGCCACCAGCCCCTGCCCCAGAAGAACAATGGGTGGATATAGATGGCCATGAATATCTACATTACCTTGGAGCCCACAATTTTGATACATTCTTAGAAAACCATGAGTCAGTATTAGTGATGTTCTATGCACCATGTAAGTGTACAATCTCCTGTGCTCTTTGCTCTTTTCTATCTAAAGTCACACCTCACATGCTTTGACTAATGGAAAGGAAAAATAATTAGAAGTAAAAAACACATTTGGACTGACAACCAGCTGAACAGACTGCTGGAAATTTAATACAAGAAAAATCTAAGGTTATCCTTCATGGCTAAGGTCTCTTATCAGCTCTTAACATTTTGGACACACAGTCTATAAAATAGAGGATCTTATATGAGTGCTCATGTATTGTTGAATTTATTAAACGAGTTAGGGAAAAGGATAAGATGCGAGGCTGAGCATCTTATCATTTTCTCCAACGAGTTTAATAAATTCAATAATACATGAGCACGAATGCAAGATTCTATTTATCATATGACACTGAAATCGCATTTTATTAGCAAATTTTGCACTAAAACGTCATGATTTCGCCATTAGAAAATGCGACATTTTTATGGACGTCAACGTATAACGTTATGACGTAATTTGCATATTTAATCCACTGGTGGATTATTGTATTTAATGCATGGCTTTATTACACTCTCAGATGCGACGTCATATGATAAAATGGTTTCCTGTAGCTTTGTGCCTGTAGCAGCAGTAGATGTTAGAGGACCCGCCATATCTTGGGCAAAGCATATGAAAGAGGAAGCCTGTCCTTCATCTTTCCCTACTTTTAAACTTTCCTATGCATAATAGATATTCATTTACAGCTGGATTGGCAGAATTTTTCAGTCATGTGCCCATTGGGAATTTGAACCAGCAACCTTCCAGGCCGTAGCCAGGCACATCCAATCACACTGTCATGGCACCTGTCTGTCACAGATTTTGTGAAATCTGTATAGGACATAGTAAAGATTGTGCAGATTCTGCGGCTGACAAGACAGGTCAGAAGCTCAGAAGCTTCTGACCTGTCTTGTCAGCGGCAGAATCTACACTGGCTGCTCTTGTCATAAGATTCTCTTTGCTGTTCTTCAGCCTATACTGATATAATTTAATGTATGGATTATATTTCTAGGGTGTGGTCATTGTAAAGCCATGAAACCAGCATATGGAGAAGCAGCAAAAAAACTTAAATTAGATGGGGTAGGTGTAGTCTTTCTATTGTAAATCACTATTGTTTGATAAAGAAAATTTCAAAGAATTATTAGTGTTGTAATAAATTCACAAGACATACTACAGACTCAGATTATCGCAAAACTTCAAAAGGCTGATTTACATATTTAGGGTCATTCTAGAGAGAGAAAATCCCTGTTTTATAGCAAATAAATGTGATAAAAGGATTTAGGAGAATCACAGGGAACAATGAATCTCTTATAAAATCATGATGTTGAATCAGCATTGCTACAATGTTATTTCAGCATTTTCAGCCTTCTGGGAAGCTGTTGTGATACAGGGTTTTCCTGGATGCAAGATAGAGGGTCTCAGACCTCTTGGCACTGCCAGAAAAAACAGTATCCATCCACTGAGACTCTCTAAACAAAGTCCAAGTATCAATTCAAAGTAATGAATTCTGATAACAATTATATTATACTTGGCACATTACAAGGTAATGATCTTCAGTATATAGTATTTATAAAATTCTATATTTGATTTTGACATTTTATCAGATTTTTTCAGGGCACAGGGCCCCTTACTTATGGAATTAGGCCCTTAAAAGTTGGTATGTGGGTCCCAAAATCTTCTTAAATACAAGGCCAAGGGAAAACCTTAGTGATACATCACTTGCGACAAGCAGAAGCAAGACTAAAGTATTACTTTCCTGATGTTGTCGGTATTCATGTTTTATACAACGTGCATATGGCAGCCCAAATATAAATGAATAAATCACCCAAAAGTTTGGGCTTCATAGATGTGTAAGAATGTTTTCTCCTTGTCACAGGTGTCAGGGGTTTTAGCATCAGTTGATGCCACACAAGAAACAGCTTTAGCTCAAAGATTTGAAGTGCGAGGTTATCCAACAAGTAAGTATTCTAACAATCTCAGATAATTTGTAAGTTTTATATACCACACCAGTTATTGTTTCCTTACAATATGTCTTTACATGATTAAAGAATTGATAATTCGAAATTCATTCAGAGTTCCAGATAAGATGGGGTTTTGAAGATAATCTTAGGATAATCTTTCTTATTTCTGTACAAAAACATTTGTTGTGACCTCTCATTAGAACCTTCTCAGTGAGCAATTCTAATGAAGGTCACAACGTATATTTCTTTGCAGAAATAAGGAAAATTATCTCAAAATTATCCATGTTACCACTCCTTATCTGGAACACTGATAATAAAACCTGTTTCAGTCCCTTGATTGGCTCACACAGAACTTTGTGATGTTGACATGTGCATGTATACAGATTGAAACCAGTGCTGCATCAATGTACCCTAATGTGCTTAAGTATTGGGACACCTAAAATAATAAATTTTCCATTTGTCTCCAATGGAAAATTATTATTTTTAGGTGTACCAATATACACGCACATTACGGTAGTGCATTGCCGTCACTGTTTACATGTTGAGTCATTGGTCTGTACACTTGATTGTGCAAACAAAAAATGCTATGTCAGAACAGATTGTGATTTTATGCAGGCTTCTCTGAGATTTTGCTGTTTACATTTGCCCTAGAGGTCAGTATTCCTCTGTTATAGAGAGTACATATCTGTGTTTATATGTTCTGATGTGGGCGGTCATCGTCTCTTTGCCAAGTTACAGATTTTCCATGAAAGGACCTCAAAGACTTTGAATGGGAAGTTAACCTTGATTCCTTTGTACTTATGTTTCAAGAAAAATACCTACTTTTAACTTTCTCCCATTTCTTTTGTAGCAAACTGTGCTTGCTAGTAGCTTATTCAGAGCTCCAGTTGAGTTTGAAAAATTTGAAAGTTTTCTTATTTAGGTACAAAAGTGGCTTATTAAAGTACACCTCCAAGGCAGATTACTCGGACGCATGGCAATATTTAAAAAGGATACTATTAAAGGAAAGGTTTTCTCACACTCAAGGCTAGAGTCAGAGCCCTAGACAAGAGGGGTATTTGATGATAATTGAAAGATAGTTTTTTTTATTTCTCATTGAAACCATATGTTGTGACCCCTCATCTGAACCGTCTCGTTGAGACGGTTCAGATGAATGGTCAAAACATATGTTTTAATATAGAAATAACAAAAATTATCCTCAATTATCACCAAATACTCCCTCTTATCTAGGGCTCTGTAGAGTGTAGTCTTTTAAGAGTAGCCCTTCTTCCTGCCCATCACAAAGTTCTTGCCTACAAAAGAGCAAATACTGCAGTTGACCACATATATCTCAAAGTACCCTCCTATATCAAAGAATATAGTATGTATAGTATGTACACGTTTCCTATTTTCTTTACATTTCAACCCCTGTTATTTTCAAATTACTGGTATCTCAAATTTCTTGGGACCTGAAAAATTACTTTGAGATATCAATAGTTTGAAATGAAAATTGGACTTTGAGATATCGAGTGTCGGCTATTTTCATAAAATTGTCTCATTTAGAAAAGAGATGTATCTACATCTTAAAGTCACCTCAGTGCGGATACTTTTGAGATTATACTAAAAATTTATTGATAGTTACATCTCCATGGTTTGGCTGCCATTTTAACAAGGAGACAACTGTAGCAGAATAGTAGTTACATGTGCTTCTGATATAGGTGAATCTCTTCTCAAGTGGAGGCTCCTCTTACAGGAAAGAATTTGTTCTCTGAGAGCAAATTCTTTCCTGTAAGAGTAGCCCACTATGAGGAAAAAGAAACAACTTCTTCCTGATCTGAGTGATCTCCCTTGGAGGTGTATTTTTGTAAATAAGAGAAAGTGTTACGTCCAATTTTTCTTTAGTCATCTGTAGCTCTGAGCTTCAAGCTGAAAATATTTTAATCAGATGTTGACAAGAAAAAAATTATTTCGTAATGGAGAAACAGTTTTGGAAAAAAATCTTTTTGATATCTAGATATATTTAGAGGAAACTTTTGATGATAAACCTGTTAAGGTCCCAGTTGTTTGAAACTAAAGACATCATTAGCTAACAAGACATTATATTTTCAAATGCAGAGTATGGAAATACAATGTCATGTTTGGTCGACAAATTGTGAGGAGCTTTTGCAGTGCGAAGCACTTCATATTTTGTCCATCAAAAATGTAAGCACACCTGATTTTATGTGTACTAGAAGACCAGTGCTCCAGATAAGAAGGGGTAACAGAGATAATTAAGGGATAATTATTTGTATTTTTCCATCAAAACATATTTTGTGACCCATCATTAGAACCGTCTCATCGAGACGGTTCTAATGAGGGGTCACAACATATGTTTTCGTTGAGAAATAAGAAAAATTATCTTTGAATTATCCTCAATACCCCAACTTATCTGGAGCTCTGGAAGACTTAACAATTCCACAACTACAGACTTTGATCAGCTAACAATTCTTTGAACAACTGGGCCCCAATACTTTATATGACTTTTAGAACACTAATAACTTTGAGGAAAGATGTTTAGGAAATAAAATATGCATAAACAAAAGTGATTTACAGTAGAGTTTAACCCTTAAAGCACCAAATATGCAGAAAACAAAAATGTCTGCGAAATTAAAAAGAAAATCATTGAAGCTATATCCAATTGAGAATTCACAGACTAGAAGGCAAACAGTAGAAATTCAGATGAGGCAGCTCATTTTGAGGTACCTCATCTGGATCTTTGCTGTTTGCAAATTCAACTATTTTCATTTTTTGGTGCTTTAAGAGTATCAAGCCTTGACTAAATTCAAAGCTTTTCGTACAAAGTTACATTCTTAAATATTTCTTTGTCTAAAATAGATTTCTCAGATTTTGTTTCTGTTGTTGCTTTCAGTAAAATATTTCAAGTAAGTTCCTTTATTGTTGGCTTTTGTAACCATGGTAACAGGAGAGTGAGTGTAGGCTTGCAAATAAAGTTTTAAGCATATATCATTTTAGCCGTAATTACTGCACAGTGTCTTTATAATTACCATATTTTGCCTCAATGACTGCTTTTTTGAAAATTTTACTATTCTGCCAGGGACAATAAGAATTATAGTCCATTGGTAATGATTAAAACCACAAAATTATGCTCAATCTGTTTGTACTGTTTGTATATTGGTGAAAGTGTTCAGGATTATCCCCAATTTTGGGACTAACTTGTCCTATATATAAAGCATAGGCAAATTCACCATTACAGGATTTGGAAATCTGTATTTTAGGATTCTTGTTAGCTCACCTGAGCCATAGGCTCAGGGTGAGCTATTTTGATCACCAAGTGTCCGTCGTGCGTTGTCTGTCGTGCGTCGTCAACAATTTGCTATAAATGACATCTTCTCTGAAACAGCTAGGCCTAGGGCTTTGATATTTGGTATGAAGCATTGTCTCTTGGACCTCTACCAAGTTTATACAAATGGTGGCCTCAGGGTCCAAAATGGCCCTGGGGCAGGGGGTCTTGTGTTGGAAACTAAAAAATACTTAAAAATCTTCTTCTCCAGAACTGCTTAGCTCAGATGCTTGAAATTTGGTATGTATCATTGTCTATTGGTCCTCTACCAAGTTTATTTAAATGGTGGCCCCAGGGTCCAAAATTTTGGGGTTTTGGGTTCGAAACTAAAAACCAGAGGACCAATGGTCCGGTAGCTCACCTGACACCTTCTGTCAACAGACACAATTTGTCATTTCGCTCATTTGTTACAAAGGCCTAGGGTCGATAAGGGGTGTTTTTGGCCTCATGTCCAAAACTAGTTTTACGCTGACAAATTATTGTACAATCATTTGGGATAAGTGTTACATGCATTGTTTTGTTATCTAATGCACGTTGCCATGGCAACGAGTTTTACAAGAGCATGGGCTATTTCTTTCGTTTTTTAATGCGGTTGTCTACCGTTGTGATTACATGAAACCCTCTTTTGATTTGCTTTAAGCAATATCAGTTTCATATCACTGGATTATGGTTAATCAACACAATAAAGTGGCGAACGGTTATTGTCGCTCCTTAGTAACACGTGGAAATCCTTAGCAACGATCTGATAAATAGGTTTAGGTTTTCCCCCTTTCTTTTCGTTTATCCTTATTTTTGTTTAGATTTGAAAAAAAAATAACTGCAAGTATTATGCCGTCAGGTTCAGCTCACACTAACGAATCCTTATTGATTATTTTAAAATTTTGTTGTCTTTTTTATACGTTGTCTCTTAATAAAAAATACTGTGACGTCATGTACGTGAGCAAGGTTGAATTCTGACGTCACGAGCGTCAAAGGAGAAAGACGATGCGTAAGGATGTTCTTGCAGAAACTTAGCTTGGCACGGATCTCGGATCGAACCTGTCTAACCAAATCTGTCTCACAAACGTCCATATCAGAGAGAAAATAACGCTCGCCGGTTCGTGTCACCGCGTAACAAGCATTGCCTTACTAGTTCGCGTGACAATCCTTTTCCAAATGACTTTATTTGGTAATTTATTATTTAATTGCTTTTGCTTTAACTTCTTAAATAAAACCCCAAATATTCATTCTGTATTTTACACCCTTAAAGAAAAGGAATAAGTCTTTCATCAGTTGCTCTCAGTTTATAAGCCTAGCGCACATTAAACTCAAATATAGACTTGTCATAAAACGCTCCACCACGGTTGGTGAAAAGCCCGTGAAAATATATTTTTATGAAAAGCAATATATTTTTCCTTGCAAAGTCTGTGTAATGGCTAATATGCATGCAATAAAGCGCGCGTGTGCGTGAGAGCGGGAGAGGGGGTTTGGGAAGAGGCGTAGTCAGAATTGTTGTAACCTGACAAATCTGTCCTCAAAATAGTGATTTGTTCTGCTCCTCCATCGAATACTAAAATATAAACAAAAGCGAAACAAGGAGCGGGATCCTCGTCCTGTACAGTGTATTTTACTATATATTAAAGTTAATAATAATTGGTCACTCAGTTTCCCAACAAATTTTTCAGATAATTCTATACCAATTTTTATCAGGCAATAGTGTCTGTTTTGTTTAAAGCGTCAGCCATAATGACGAAAAGGTAATGAAAGCTCGAGGCAATAGAAAAGAAAATTAGCGAAATTACATTTTAAGGTCGGGCAGGAGTTGGAGGGGGTGGGGCCAGGTTAACAAAATCATTTAAAAAATATCGTGAGAGGTAAATTAAGATTACAAAATTTAATATGATAAAGATTACAAATATTTATAGTACCACCAGAATCATAATAAAACATAACACAACCTGTTCTTGCGTTAAATTTCAGAAGGTGGTGGTAGGATACCCTAGAATGCCTCGAAACTTTCGGCATTGGGGCATTCTACAGGTATTGGCTTTAAGTCCCATTGCCCTCTCAGTGGTATAAATGCATGAAATATTTTATCGCGAGGTATCACTGAAATTACTGTTTCGTCATTGCAAATGACCGTGATTAGCCAACTTTAACCGTGACAAACTGTGGTATTGAAGTATTATCCCACCTAAATATATTTTCAATAACAATGTCATTTTTTGGATGTTTGCGCAGAATATTGCCTCTTTTCTTTCCACATCAACAAATATGGCGAGTTTGAGCTTCTAATTTGTGAGAAACAAAATAAAGAAAGCATCTGCATATGTTGAACTTTCAGCATTTTTTTTGCAGGGTTTTTCATTCACCACAGATCAGTGATTACCACCACCTTAATAATACTAGTTTTAAGAACAAGACTGTTGGCTCTGGGAATACAAGTTTTCTTACGATTCGCGAAAGAATTTAGTTTGGGTACAAAATAACAAACTGAAACGATTAGCTAGCAGTGAAGTTGCTGCATTATAAGCGAAAATGTATTCTCTCTCTCTTTCTATCTCTCTCTCTCTCTTCGATCGATAGCTCATTGGGTAAAGGGCTGGCTTGCTGATCTAGCGGTCCCTGGTTCGATTCCCGCTGGAGGGTGGTGACGGCATTCTTTTCAATTGTAAACGGGGATCCATTGCACACCAAAGCAAAAAGATGGGCAATGATCAGGAATTAATACAATCAAATCCCACATTCCGCTCTCAAAACCAAAGCCTTCTATTATCACCTTTCCATATTCCTGGTAGGACTGTGACTGAAATACTGTTGAAAAGGATGTAAATTTGCAAACAAGTCATCCATCAATTCTCTCTCTCTCTCTCTCTCTCTCTCTCTCTCTCTCTCTCTCTCTCTCTCTCTCTCAACGTGTACAAAATGCATGCACGGTTACGACAAAAAGACAAAATGTTTACATCATACACGAGACATAAGAAAACGGTTCATGTTCACAATTGAGCATCATATACCTCTTTCTGCTCATTTTAGAAAAATATGTATACTTTTATGTATATAGTCGATACATTAAAATATGGCGGAGCCCCGACAACGTCATAATTATACCAGTGAGAAAATGTATGCAAAAGAAGAACGGCTATTGATGATATTAACCCTCAGTTCTCGAGCAAGAAGAAAGAACACGAAAGCTTAAAATATATATATTGAACAGTTTATAATTGACAATACTGGTCAAAAAGCGACAAAATGTTCTTGGTTACCATGGCAACAGCATGGAAATTTAAAGAGTAACTACACAGAAGTGAATCCATTTTATTTTATTCAATTCAGGAAAAAGAAGAAACAACATAAAACTTTGAAAAGGAGCCATAAAGGTGTTTAAAGGCTTTTTACTGACCTAAAAACGATGATTTGTGCTTCGTTACCATGACAACGACATTAGTGCGAGAGGAATACTCTTTGCAATTCGATATTTCAACCCTCAGCTCTCGAGCAAGAAGACACAAAGTCAAACAGTCAAACAAATTTGAACCTTGTAAATGAAACTGTTTGCCAAAAAATACGAAAAATGACCATGGTTACCATGGCAACGACACACTTACCTTAACAACGGAAACGAACTGTATTTTAGGATTGATTCACACAAATATAATTCCATAGTCGGACTCTCAGAGAATGTCAAGCTCAAAACGGCTTTTGTCAGCCTTAGATAATTATTCAGATTGCAAGGCGCACGTGGCTGGAGGACATATTTTATTTTTAAAAGCGCCTCCACATGCAACAAACAACATGAAACTTTTTATAAAGTTCCTTTATAGTAATAAAATTGTTTGATAAAGTATGAAGTTGTTTGTCGAATGTGGAGGTATTAGAATTTTTGTCTGAATACATTAAAATTGGCTAAAAAGTGCAAAAAAGCGAAAATGTAGCATGTTTGGAGCGTTGCCATGGCAACGTCATGAACAGAACTTGAAAACCGACATCTGATTTGAAAATAAGGTACCGTCACATATTCATGTAAAGGAATTTTAAGGAAAATATTCAAATTTTATTTTCTCTGAAATTTTGAGGCCAAAATTGATGCTTATCGCACCTAGGCCTTTGAAACCAGTAGCCTAAAAGTTGTGCATATTCTAATTTTAAAATCTCAGTGACCTTGAGCAAAGTTCAAAAAATGACCTTGACCTTTGATGACCTTGTCTTCATGTATTCATTTAGTTAACCATATTTTCCAATTATTATAGCTAGGCTTAAAAAAATTCCGTAACATCAACTGTCTAAGCATTTTCCCACATAAAAGCATAACATACCAAAGTTGACCATGCCATAAATTAGGTCAAGGTCAATGCGTCATCATGATTTGTACAAACTATGATCGGCCTGGGTCCTCAATGCAACATACCATGCCATGAGGTCATTGTGCCTTTGGTTCTGGAGAAGTAGATTTTTGAAGGAGTTTTACAATATATGGGCCTGTCATAGACTTGAATGGTTTCTGAGAAATCCACTGCTAAAGCATTTTCCAATTCATCAAAATCGACCTTGCCATAAATTAGGTCACAGTCAATGCTCAGTCCTTGTTTTTTCCTTATGATGAGCCCAACTTCCAAATGCTACCAAGTTTTAAGGTCATAGGCATTTTAGTTCTGGAGAAGAAGATTTTTGAAGGGGTTTTACCATATATGGACATGGCGGCCATCTTGGTCATGTGACCCAGATCCTGGTAACAAACTTACGTTCCCCCTTCCCACTAAGACTACGTATGAAATTTGGCTTCATTCGAGGAAGTCGTTTCAGAGGAGAAGATGTTTGAAAATCTTGACAACAGACGTACGGGCTGACAGAATGACCTTGACCTTTAGTGACAATATCTTCATCTGGTCATTCAGTTAACCATATATTCTAAATATTGTACCTTAGACTTGAATAGTTTCTGAAAAATCCACTGTTTAAGCATTTTTCCATATACAAGCCGAACATACCAAAGTTGACAGTGTCATAAATTAGGTCAAGGTCAATGCAGAGTCATCATTTGTATGAACTATGATGGGCCCAAGTGCCCAATGCTACGTACCAAGTTTCAAGGTCATAGGCCTTCTGGTTCTGAAGAAAGAAGATTTTTGAAAGGTTTTTACTATATATCGGAGTGGTGGCCATCTTTGTCATGTGACCCAGACCCTGGTAACAAAAACTTTCGTTCCCCCATCCCACTGAGATTCCATATGAAATTTGGCTTCAATCAGCCCAGTGGTTTCTGAGGAGAAGATGTTTGAAAATCTTGACGACGGATGGGCTGACAGAATGACCTTGACCTTAACTGACATAATATCTTCAGCTGTTCATTTAGTTGACCATATTTACCAAATATTGTACCTTAGACTTAAATAGTTTCTAAGAAATCAACTGTTTAAGCGTTTACCCATATAAAAGCCTAAGGTACCGAAGCTGACAGTGTCATAAATTAGGTCAAGGTCACTGCACAGTCATCTTTTGTACAAACTAAACTGACTCGAATGCCCGATGCTACATACCAAGTTTCAAGGTCATAGGCCTTTTGGTTCTGGAGAAGAAAAGATATGAAAGGTTTTTACTATATATGGGCGTGGTGGCCATCTTGGTCATGTGACCCGGATACCCACAGCAATCTTTCGTTCTCCCAACCTAGGTAGGCTCCATATGAAATTTGACTTCACTCAGCCCAGTAGTTTCAGAGGAGAAGATATTTGAAAATCTTGACAACGGAAGGGCTGACAGAATGACCTTGACCTTTAGTGACATAATATTTTCAGCTGTTCATTTAGCTGACCATATATACCAAATATTGTATCTTAGACTTAAATAATTTCTGAGAAATCCACTGTTTAGGCGTTTTCCCGTATAAAAGCCTAAGATACCGAAGTGGACTGTGTCATAAATTAAGTCAAGGTCACTGCAAGGTCATCATTTGTACAAACTATGATGGGCCCGAATTCCCGATGCTACATATCAAGTTTCAAGGTCATAGGCCTTTTGGTTCTGGAGAAGAAGATTTTTGAAGGGTTTTTACCATATATGGGCGTGGCGGCCATCTTGGTCATGTGACCCAGACCCAGGGTATAAACTTTCGTTCCCCCATCCCACTGAGACTCCATATCGATATGAAATTTTGGCTTCAATCTACCAAGTGGTTTCAGAGAAGAAGATGTTTGTAAATCTTGGCGACGGATGGACTGACGGAATGACCTTGACCTTTAGTGACATAATATCTTCATTTGGTCATTTAGTCAACCATGTATACCAAGTATTGTACCTTAGACTTTAACAGTTTCTGAGAAATCCACTAATTAAGCATTTTCCCATATAAAAGCCTAATGTACCAAAGTTGACCATGTCATAAATTAGGTCAAGGTCACTGCAAGGTCATCATTTGTATAAACTATTATGGGCCCGCATGCCCAAAGCTACATACCAAGTGTCAAGGTCATAGGCCTTTTGGTTCTGGAGAAGAAGATTTTTGAAGGGTTTTTACCATATATGGGCGTGGCGGCCATCTTGGTCATGTGACCCAGATACCCAAAACAAAATTACTTTCCCCGACCTAGGTAGGCTCCATATGAAATATGGCTTCAATTGGCCGAGTGGTTTCAGAAAAGAAGATGTTTGTAAATCTTGACGACGGATGGACCGACAGAATGACCTTGACCTTTAGTGACATAATATCTTCATTTGCTCATTTAGTTGACCATGTATATCAAGTATTCTACCTATAAAAGCCTAACATACCAAAGTTGACCTTGTCATAAATTAGGTCAAGGTCACTGCAAGGTCATCATTTGTACAAACTATGATGGGCCCGCATGCCCGATGCTACATACCAAGTTTCAAGGTCATAGGCCTTTTGGTTCTGGAGAAGAAGATTTTTGAAGGGTTTTCACCATATATGGGCGTGGCGGCCATCTTGGTCATGTGACCCAGATACCCGGAACAAACTTTCGTTCCCCCGACCTAGGTAAGCTCCATATGAAATATGGCTTCAATCGGCCCAGTGGTTTCAGAGGAGAAGATGTTTGAAAATCTTGACGACGGACAGACAGACGGACGGACGACGGATGCCTGGCTATACTATAAGCTCACCTATGAGCCTAAAGGCTCAGGTGAGCTAAAAACTTAAAAATATTCTTCTCCAAAACTTCTTGGCTCAGATGCTTGAAATTTGGTATGTAACATTGCCTAGTGGTCCTCTACCAAGTTTGTTCAAATGGTGGCCCAGGGTCCAAAATGGCCCTGGGGCAGGGGATCTTGGGTTTGAACCATAGAAATACATAGAAAAACATTCAAAAATCTTCTACTTCAGAACCATTTGGAAATGGTTGCAAACTATCAGATTTGTTCAAATTATGATCCTAGTTTGACCTTTGACCTTTTTACTCAGGCGAGTGATTCAGGGCCTCTTGGCCCTCTGGTATTTTAGACCTTTCACCCATGTTAATGGTAAAAATCAGTGAGCAGATTTGGTTGTTGAGGAAGTGATTTTTGCATGTTTTTATCTGCAAAAGCATTTGCACTAAATGAGGCATAAAAAGTACCCTAGAAAAGCTACCATAATCATTAATGTGTGTTTTGCTAGAGCATGTGCCCTTATTAAGGCCAGTACAGTATATGTGCTAAGCAGCAGCAATTAAAGGTATTTGTTGCATGTAAACAACAAAGACCCATGACAGTTGTAGTTTATGTCTTAATGCTGTGGATTTTGAAAAAAAAATGTGATAAGCAAGTAATACCATAGCAGGTACAAATGTAATATGCTGTCTTTGCTCATGCTTTGGCTCATATGCTGATATGGTCTTGTCACAGTTCATTTCACTTCTACATCATCATGGATTAGATCTCGTTTTTCCAAGGGAGACAACTTTGCAAGACATTTTATTTCCATTTTAGGCTGAAAGGGGTTACTCTGGAAGGACAGAGTCTGCTCTTCTTGAAAGTGCAGCTTCCTGCCTTCAGGAATACCGCAATGACCCTAAATATTCGGACAGAAAGGTCTGAGCAAACATTGTTGACCCAGATCAAACTGCTCCTGAAGGAGCAGATTGACCAGGGTCTTCAAAGTTTGCCATTCACTAAGCATTGTTTGGATGCATCACCATTGTAAAATCCTCTTTCTAAGAATTTTCGAACAATAATTGTCTGACTTTTGGGTGTCCAAAATTTTAGGGTCAGTAGGATAGCCCCTGTGACAAAAGCGGCAAATATTTCCATGTCATTTCCTTTGGTAGTGTATCCAGACATATGGGAACACCTCCATGTTTCCCTCTCTGTGGTACCAGATGTACAAAGGGAAACAAATTACCTTATCTCTTGCTTCTTTAGGTTACAAAACCCTTCTGACAGGGATCTACTCTTAAAGGAAAGAATTTGCTCCTATTGGAGCAAATTCTTTCCTATAGGAATTAGCCCCCATTGAGAAAGGAGGCTAAAAAGGAAATGGTAAAGTTGCTTCCCTTTAATAAATACTCCATTCACCTTAAACTTGCATGCATGGTTATATAGTCTTGCATATACATGTATATTCCAAGCCTCTGAGAAGCCAAAATTTTGATGCATGGCGTTTAAATATTGCCTGTCCAACAGTTTAGAGAGAGAGCTATTATTGTTACAGGGCATCCGAGTTTTTCAACAAGGCATTTAGCCAAGCTGCCTTGCTCCGTTCTGTTTATTTATTTCTCCACAAATGCATATAGCATCGGCATGGCCAAGTGGTTAGCACTACCGACTTTTGATCACAGGGTCCTGGTATTGAGTCCCACTAGAGGCAAAAATCTGTCTGAACTTAAATGGCACTTCATTGCACACTACACAGCCTTTCACGATCACTCTCCCATTGTCCTGATATGACTGAAATACTGTTGAAAAGGATGTAAAACTGTCAAGTCACCCATCCTTCCATCCTTAGAGTTGCTCAGAAACAAAGATTAGGTGGAGTAGATGATTTTGAAGACCATGCTGTTAGGTTATTCCATATTAGGCTATAAGACAGGTTTTTCTCTTCCAAAATAACCCCAAAAATCTAGGTCCTTCTTTAAAAACTGATCTAGGTTTTATGAATTTTTATTGACAAGAAAAAGGCTCATAGCAGAGTGTCGATATTTGGGGTCATTCTGGAGTGGGGAAACTCCATTGAGCCGCGATACAAAAACCAACAAAGTGGCATGTGCGCCCAGAGAACACTCAGAGCAGCCTGGGCATCTGCTTAGTCTGATTAGAGTCTTTGCTGTTCACTTACAGGGTAGCTAAGGGCAAAAGCTAGCCCCATGCGGACAGTGACGACTCTGATCAGACTGGGCGGATGCACAGGCTGATCTGAGTCTTCGCTGGGCGCACATGCCACTTTGTTGGTTTTGTCGTGTTCCAGCTCATTTTAAAGCTGAATAAATGCGGTTATTAAGAAATAGATACCTCAGTTTTCTTCCCTCAAAATTTTGGCTTCATTAGCTGCCTGCCATATATTTTCCTTTCATGTAGTGTTTCTTCCTAATATGCTGTATTCACTGGTTTGTTTTTTATAAATGGATGTTAGGGTTGTTTATATTTTGCATGGTACAGATTTAACATTATAATCTTTGTGTCTGTTTTGCAGTGTTCCCACCCCATAGGTTGGGCAGATCCTGACATAGTAAACATACCATATTTGTTCACATATAACAATGGGTGTTTTGTTTTCCTTCCAAAATTATTCCAGAAATTTAGATCTGTCTTATAAGATGGTTCTAGATTTTTCGGATTGTTATACCCCCGGCATACGAAGTATGTCGAGGGGTATATAGTTTTTGTCTTTCCGTCCGTTCGTCCGTCCGTCTGTCCGTCCGTCCGTCCGTCCGTTCGTTCGTCCGTACGTAAGTTAACATTTGCGTTAAAGTTTTGTGTTAGGTTTTTTTCTTTTGCTTCTGTTATCCAGAGCTTGTTCATAAGTGCTTAGTGTTACTACAGGATAGATACCAATCAGTATGCATCACCTTGATGCTGCTGCTGGCCAAAGGTCAAGGTCACAGACTTAGAAATTCTTATAACATTTGCGTTAAAGTTCTGCGTTAAGTTTTTGTCTTTTGCTTCTGTTATCCAGAGCTTGTTCATAGGTGCTTAGTGTTACTACAGGATGGATAGTGATCAGTATGCATCACCTTGATGCTGCTGCTGGCCAAAGGTCAAGGTCTCAGACTTAGAAATTCTTATAAAATTTGTGTTAAAGTTTTGCGTTGAGTTTTTTTCTTTTGCTTCTGTTATCCAGAGCTTGTTCATAAGTGCTTAGTGCTACTACAGGACGGATACTGATCAGTGTGCATCGCCTTGATGCTGCTGCTGGCCAAAGGTCAAGGTCACAGACTTAGAGATTTATATAACAGTTGCATTAAAGTTTTGTGTTAAGTTTCTGCTTTTGCTCTGTTTTCATGAACGTCTTTACTCGAACTTGTTGATATGTGCTTATTGGTACTACAGGATGGATACTGATCAGTTTGCACCACCCGGATGCTTCTGCAGGCCTAAGGTCAAGGTCTCAGACTTAGAAATTTCTACAGCAGTTGTTTTAAAGTTTTGTTTCAAGATTTTGCTTTTGCTCTATCTTTTTGTCAGCTTCTATTGAAATTTGTTCAGATGTGCTTAGTATTACTACAGGTTGGACACATATCAGTACCTAAGGGCAAGGTCACAGACTTAGAAATTTATATAACATTAGTGATATACTTGAATGGAACCTTTTGATGTGCGACTAGATTTACTGCGAGGTTGAGACAGTTTTGTTGACATCATCTGGCTGCTGCTGCTGATTGTAGGTCAGGGTCACTGACTTTGAAATTTATATAACCAATTGTGTTAAAAAAGAACTTTAAGTTTGTATTGTTTTGATTATTGTGAAATCTTGAGATGTAGCCTAGTGATATGTGCCTACATGGGCATGCAAAGTTTATTTCCTATAGGTGGTGGCGCTGGCCGGGGGTATATGTGAGCCCCTGCTCACTTGCTCTAGTTTTAGAAGGAAAACCCCATCTCGTAGCCAAATTTCATTAGACTGATTTAGATATTTTGGGTCATTCTAGAGATGGAAAATACTATTCTATAGCCGAATAAATATGGTAAAAGCTTCCACAACTAGTTTGGAGATAAGTTCTATCACTCACACAGTCACACCCATCTATATTTGACTTCATGGGAAAACTGTATGTTGTGTGTTCATAGGAAAAAGAATGGTGTACATTCATACGGCATTTTGTCACACATTCCTATCAGGCATCAAATATATAAGTTAAACTCCTGTATTAGTAGCACCAGACTAGGCTTTTTGAAATACATTTTTCTAAGGTTAGTCGCAAGTTTTCCACAAAGATAGAGATTGTAGGATCTCATTAAACCATCTGATCAGGGTTATTGTGATGAGATCCTGCAGTTTTTTTTATGCACATTCATGAGTGAAAACACACACACACACACAGTTTTAGTCTCAGAATTTAAGCCTATCTGGAGGTGCATGCTGGACAGCAGGAAAATTGCTATCAAAAATGTTTGTTTGAGAAACATTATCAGTTTCATTGTATGTCATTATAGACAGGCTTGGAAAGCGGAGGGTAACGTGAAATATTGGTATCCAGATTTCAAGTTTTAGGACAACTTTTGACAATTATTTTTCTCTGTGTAATTCATGATGTATCATATTTTTGTATTGACTGATCATGGCTGACACTGAAATGTTTTTGTTTACAGAAATGGAAAGTTTGCTTTTGACTACAAATCTGGTAGAACCACTGATAGTTTAATTAGTTTTATAAAAGAGTAAGCATAATTTATTAAATATTACTATTACAATATTACATTCTTTAGCTAACTAGAGGCTTTCAAGACGTAGATCTGATGTGCAGATAAGCCCCTCAATAAATGTTACCTTGTATGCATGTACATTTCAACTGGAAAGTAAATTTAATCATATCCAAATTGTGCAGGCCTTGGTAGTCAAATGGTATATCAGATTGATATGACTGGAACCATTTTATTAGGGCACATTAAAATCACAAGCACATAGACTGTTCTTTATATACAGTTCTCTCAAATCATTCCTGTGGGCATCAGTTAATAAGCATAACTGAAATTATAGTTGCAAAACTTGCACTGTATGTAAGTCACCTCTTACTTCTTACTGAAAATGGCAACTATATTTGTCATGTCCAAATTTCTGTGAAAAAATCCTTTCACACACTTATAGAACCAATTTTTTGAAGACAAATAAAATAGTTGAGTGTAAAATTATAACTTATAGATCCAATTTTTTCAAGACAAATAAAATAGTTGAGTGTAAAATTATAACTTATAGATCCAATTTTTTTCAAGACAAATAAAATAGTTGAGTGTAAAATTATAACGGTTGTTAAGAGTATCATATCTGAGCTGTCAATTTTTATCTGCTCTCTATAACAAATTGATGTACAAGCTTGTCATAGCCTTTTCTGCTCTCAAACACCAGGTTCTGCATTTTCTCTTCCTGACAGTCAAATATTTCTTTCAGTCCCAAGGAGCCCCCACCTCCCCCAGCCCCAGAGCCTGCGTGGAACACAGTAAAGAGTGAGGTAAAACATCTGACAGGTGACAACTTCACTCAGGTGACAGGGGAGAAAGACGTCACCCTGGTCATGTTTTATGCTCCATGGTGTGGACATTGTAAGAAAGCTAAACCAGAGTATCAGGTAAGACTCCCACAGTTCAATCTTTAAATGGTATACCGTATTCGACCCTTTTAGCGCATTGTGCGCTTAATATTTTGAAACTGGCATTAGATATCCGCAGTAGACTTTCTTCCTAATACGCACACATTTCAACGAATTATTATATACAGAAACAGAATTTTTATCCTTACGTGTGAAACCCGTTAGCAAAGGGTTACTCATAAAGGAAAGAATTTGCTCTCATGAGAGAGCAAATTCTTTTCTTTATGATTAGCCCCCTTTATAAGTAAAGGGAGGCAATAAGAAGGGAGACAAATATGTTTTCATACCAGAATGATCTCCCTTGGAGGTGCTTCTGTACACCTTAAATTTTCATATGTAGAATTGTGCCTTGAGAAAGTTTCCTAGATATACAACATTTTCTTTTTATATTTGGATATAAAAAGAAACTATTGTATATCTAGGAAGCTTTCTCTTTGCTATGGTTATGTAAAGCAAAGATAAACACCATTCAAGTCTGATAAGCTTTAAATATAAATCCGCAATAACTATCTTGTGCTTTTTCTCTGAAATAATTCAGAGCTCAATTATGAAACAGGAGCAGTGGTAGTGTAGCGGATAATGTGTTTGGCTACCAATTCAGGGGTTGCAAGTTTGATCCCATGTTTCTGCGGTATGTTGGATGAGACTTTTAAATTGAGGTCCCGTCTCCGTATGACCTATGTGTTGGTGGGACATTAAACGGGAGTTCACTCATTCACTCACCCACTCCAATAGAAAGCAAGATTTCAAGAATCAAATTTTGACAAATTTCTTATTTCTCTTTGTCTTGTTTCTAAAGTCTGGAGTCAGACTGTATAGTTCATTTTTTTTTCAACTTAGTAACTGTATAGTGTACCTATGCTTGTATTACAGAAGTTAATTATGAAATTGTATTCTGTTTAATTCCAGAGTGCTGCTGATAAAATCACAGACAAAAGTAGAATCATGGCAGCAGTAGATTGTACTGCACCTGAAAATAAAGGTAATCTGTTTGTTGTACTGTTAAACATTTAGACCTTTTTGTGAAAATATGGTACAGTCGTGACTCCCTTTATTACATTATGTTTAGGGTTCGTAGATAGGCATAGCATTATAAGTGAGTATTATTAAAGATAGACAAACCTGCAAAGGAATGTAAGGCAAATGAGCATTAAATGCTCATTTGCCTTTTATTTCTTTGTAGTCCAGTCTCAGTAGAAGCCATGACACAACTGCATTATCCAAACTAGCATTTTCCAGAATTATCATCCATGGTTATACTAATATGGACTGTCTAGTATAACCACGTGTAATTGCCCCTTCATATGTACACTATAAACTATTATTCTCACAAACTGCTTATGCTTTATTCATGGTTTGCCATATAAACTGGGAAATTTCACAAATGCTTAATTTCATAGAAGTAAATGTTCACCAAGCAGTGATTTCAGCCCATATGGTGTCTCTGTTGACCGGTAAAGGCCATGGGCCAGAAATGTCCAGATAATAATGCAAAATGATGGTGAAGGCTCTCATTAAAGTGATTAAGATGAATATGTACACTTCCTTTTTTTATGCCATTTTTACAAAGTGAAACAACTTCTGTGACTTCCTATTGTCTTCCTTGGATGAAAAAGCCCTTTCACAATGGAAGCTATTTTTTTATTTTTTTATTTAAAAAGTTGCTCTTCAAGAAGCAAATTCTTCTCTTTAACAGTTGGCACCCCATCGGAAAAGGATGCAAAAATGAAAATTACTCACTTGCTTCCCATAATGCATATCTGTTCACCTTATGTGTCTGATTATTTACTTATACCATTCTTCTTTTACAGATCTTTGCTCAGCTGAAGAGGTTAAAGGATTTCCCACAATAAAACTATATGTTAAAGGAAGATTTTTATCAGAGTACAATGGCGCCAGATCGTCCAGTGAATTTTTAACCTTCATAAATAATGCTCCAGTAGGAAAAGAAGAACTTTAATGCTGTCGTTTAGATTTTTAGATTTAAACAATATCTGGTGTCACTGAAAAGGGACCTTAGGTATATGTGCAAACAGCAAATTCTCATATCAGTACAGTGAATAGTTACAGGTTCAGTGGAAGGGTTTTTCATCCAGTATCAATGGAGGTGACCTCTTAAAGGAAAGAATTTGCTCCCTTAGGAGCAAATTCTTCCCTTTAAGAATATACCTCCATCTAAGAAGGGTTATTATGATCCAGGGAAGCAAGCCTGAAGTCATAAAAGTTGTTCTCCTTTGTAAAAGTGGGGGAGAAACATGGAAATACATGCATTCACCTATTGTTGAGTCTTCAATTCGAGCATACAGAGACTGTTTATGCAAACTGGAACAGCTCTATTCAGACTGCACAGATGTGCAGGCTGATCTGAGTCTTCCCAGCTTGCATTGATGTGCAGACAGAGCCTAGTCTTTACTATTCGCACAACATGCATGCTGATCTGAGTCTTTTGTTTGTACATGCAGCTAGGTGCCTTTTCATTTGATGTCAGGTTTAGAACACAGCTTTAGAACACTGAATTTTTTCAGTTGCCTGTTGAACTTAGATATAAGCCATACATAAAGTTTATAGTATTAGTAGACTATTTTCAGTTTCCTGTTTAACTTAGATACAAGCCATACATGAAGTTTATAGTATTAGTATAGTATTAGACATGAAAGCCATACAGTAAATTTGCCATAGTCTGTACCAAGTAAGAGTATATTGATTCAGTCAGCAGCAGTTTTTGGAGGATTTAAGTAAGCTTGTCTTGAGTATCAAGTGGGCTTACAGTCTTAACTCTTTCGGCGCCAAAGTCGCAAAAATGCGACTTTGCAAACAGCGTATATCCAGATCAGCCGGCTCTAAAAAGAGCCGTCTGATCAGGATCTACACTGTTTGCCATTCAAATATGAACTTAAAAAGCCTGATTTTATGAAAAATGTCTTTCGATTGTTAAAATTTCCAATTACAAATCTGTCGTCTGATGATTTGAGCAGACGAAAATTTGTCGTCTGAAAAATTTGGCGCCGAAAGAGTTAAAAGTTTAGGAATTCTTACTTACATGGACAAAATACTCTTGATTTCATTGATTATAGTTTTCTCCACAAAATTTACCAGCTATCGTTCTGATTCAGATATATTGTGCTGCCTGTTTGTTTTTTTATTGTTTTTTTGTTTTTCTGTTGTCAGAAATCACATTTATGTTTGAGATGAATATCACAAGCTGGAATTAATCATTTACCTCAACTCCTATTTGTTTAAGTATCAGATATTTACTTGGAAGTAATAGAACTTGCTCCATAAAACACCGTATATAGTAAGGGAGACAAATATACTTAAGGACAAAAGTTCTGCACGGAAAAACATCCGCGCTGAACTTTTGTCCTTAAGTATACATGTACTTCCAGGTGGTGAGATCTATTGACGGTGTTTTCGTACATGTACAAGCTTTTTCAGGAATTTGCAGAGACAGCTGTGCTGTCCCGCAACAGCTTTTGTTCTTTAATTTCACAAGGAATGTGCCATACTTTTCTTATCGAGCCAAACTCCCATTTATTATCGAATTTACAATTGTGCCAGGTACATATTTTTAGTCTTATAACGAAAAAATAAAGATCTATCCCTTAAGATAAGTCTTGAAATCATTCCAGTTTGTTTTAAAGTTTTCTTCTGTTTTGAAACAGAATGATTAATTTTGCTAGGTTATTTAATTTCAATTGGGCAAGGCCAAAATGACAGTGCTTTTATATGACGTCACATCTGAGAGTGTAATAAAGCCATGCATTAAAAACGATAATCCACTAGTGGCTTAAATATGCAAATTACGCCGTAACATTATATGTTGACGTCCATAAAAACGTCACATTTTCTAATGGCGAAATCGTGACGTTTTAGTGAAAAATTTGCTAATAAAATGCTATTTTAGTGTCATATGATAAATAGAATCTTGCCTTCATACTCCTGTATTACTGAATTTTTTAAACTTGTTGGGGAAAACCGATAAGATGCTCGGCAAAGCCGCGCATCTCATCTTTTTCCCCCAACTCGATTAATAAATTCAATAATACATGAGCACTCATGTAAGATCCTCTATATCATCATCAGAATTTACTGTATATCTTGGGTAATAAGACATGGTTTGTTCCTTCCAAAACAATCCCAAAAATTTAGATCCATCTTATAAGACATAAGATGGATCTTTGTTTTGGGGATTGTCTTGGAAGGGAAAAAATATAATTGAGCCACGACACGACAAAACCAACAATGTGGTTGTGCGCCCAGCTCAGACTCGGATCAGCCTGGGCATCCAAGTTTGATCAGACTCTTTGCTAAGTGCTCAAAGGGTAGCTAAGGGTCTAAGCTACCTCCATGCGGACAGCGAAGGCTCTGATCAGACTGGGCAGATGCCCATGCTGATCTGAGTATGCGCTGGGCGCACAACCACGCGGCTCATATTATTGCAGAATTACATACAACTAAGATAGCAGGGTTCATTCCAGAGATAGGAAAACCCTGTCATACCTGAATAAAACTGTAATCTGTTGGTAAATTTAGTGGATGAGCTGTTGCACAAGCTTATTGTTTTCACTCATTTCTGACAAGGTTATTTTATATAAAGTATATAACAACCAGGTGTTTTTGCAATATTACCTGATCAGCCATTCAACATCTACATAAAATGCACACACATCGGCCTTGTCTGAATTTAGGTTTCATCTGATCAACCTTCAAAATCGAAGTATACCTGATAAAATGTTAATGAGTACATGTGTTTCAGTTTTATCAGTTCTGTTTGCACAATTGAGCAGTGACTCAGGAAAACCAACAAAGTAGAATGTGCATCCAGCAAGACTCAGATCAGCCTGGACTTTCACACAGTCTAATCAGATAACAGAGTATTTTCTGTGCACTTAAAGGGTAGCTTAAGATCTAAGCTAGCTCCATGCAGACAGGGAAGACTCTGATCAGACTGGGTAGATGCAAGGCTGATCAGAGCTTTTGCTGGGCGCACTTGCCACTTTGTTGGTGTTGTGGTGTCCAGGCTCACTTATTATGATGTTTTAAGGTTTTCTGTTTGTTTTCCTAGTTTTGCACCTTTATCGTAGTCAAAATGGGAGAGGGTTATCTTAGGTTTAGAAGTGCCATTAGTTTTGCAATTCAGAGTTTCTATATATTGAACCACAGCCACCTTCTAGCAACGATAATGTACCATATGAGCTGCGACACGAGAAAACCAACAATGTGATCGTCCGCCCAATGCAGACTCAGATCAGCCTGTGCATTCACCCAGTCTGATCAGACTCTTTGCTAAGCGCTTAAAGAGTAGCTGAGGGACTAAGCTACCTTCATGCGGAAAGCGAAGACTCTGATCAGACTGGGCAGATGCCCAGGCTGATCTGAGTCTGTGCTGGACGCACGACCACATTGTCGGTTTTGTCACGTCGCGGCTCATATTTATTTGGTTACAAGATGGGTTTTTCCCTCTAGAATGATTCCAAATATCTAAACCAGTCTAGTGTAGTTCTGCTTTAAGATGGGTTTCCGTTCCGAAACAATCCCAAAACTCTAGATCTGTCTTATAAGACAGATCTAGAGTTTTGCGGTTGTTTTGGAGTGGAAAAACCCTCATCTTATAACCAACTAAAACTGGTAGTTTTTCCATTACTTTCTATATCTGATACCACAGCTCCCAACATAACAACAAATTGAGCAGCGACATGACAAAACCAACAAAGTGGCATGTGCACCAAGCAAAGACTCATATCAGCCTGGGTATCCACCCAGTCTGATAAGAGTCTTCACTGTCCTTAGCTACTCTTTATGTGCACAGTAAAGACTCTGATCAGACTGAGCATCAGCCCAGGTAGACTTGAGTCTTGGCTGAGCACACTTGGCACTCTGTTGATTTTGTCGTGTTGTGGCTCAGTTGTGTCAGTGTAGCTTGGATGAACAGTTCATATTACTATACTGCCAGCAGTATTGGTGGCCATTGCACATTTGTTTCTTTGGGCTCCCACTTCCTTATCTGCTGCGCAGAGGTCAGGGCCTAGTTGTTCAAAACTAACTTTGTCGTTAGATGCATGTAATGAGATGTTACTCTTTCAAACATACATAAAATACTGCCAGAAAAGAAAAAACTGTGAGTACTTGCAGTGCAAAACCTCTTCACATTTTTTTCCAACAGCATTCTTGATTTGAAGTGTACTAGAAAACTTGACAAGATTGTTAGTCAATAAGATCAACAAGATCGTTAGTCATCAAATTAACGATGCTCTGAAAAACTGGGCCCATATCTGTTGTTGCTTGGTAGTTCACACAACTTTTCACCCTGTATTCTGATTTATATAACATAAATTTTTAAAAGTATTTACTGAAATCCTGACAAAAAGAGAAATATTTGCAAAAAATCTTTAGTTGTTATTCCTCCATATCTACAAAGCTGCGACACGAGAAAACCAACAAAGTGGTTCTGCGCCCAGCGCACTCAGATCAGCCTAGGCATCCGCCCAGTCTGATCAGAGTCTGCGCTGTCTGCATGAAGGTAGCTTAGACCCTTTGCTACACTTCAAGCACTTAGCAAAGAGTCTGATCAGACTGGGCAGATGTCCAGGCTGATCTGAGTCTGTGCTGGGCGCACAGCCACTTTGTTGGTTTTCTCGTGTTGCCGCTCATTTAATTATGCTGCTTTTCTCTATGACAATTTTTGGACTTTCTGATTCATGTGTGGCAGAACCTTGTAATCGGATTAGGAAGAAAATACCAAAGCCCAGAAGTCTCATACATGTATGAGCATTTCATTGCTTTGAAAAGATTTATATAAGCCACTGCTAGAATGAGACTGCTCAGACTTTCAAAACTGATCTGAATACAAGCATAGCAGTTAAGGTGGCTTTTGCTTTAACTCATGGCCGGGCATTCAGTCAACATAAGAATGTTCCAGCTCCTAATCAGAACTCTTAAGATGGTCCTATTGAAAGGCCACAGTGTGTGTTTTTGTATAATGATGGTGAACAGCAATTTTCCAAATTGTCATCAAAACACCACTTTATTAGAAGCTCCGTTGTTGTTATGTTACTGTTTAAGGTCCACGGTAAACAGCTATGATCATGTCGGGACAGTCAGTTAACCTAACCACACTATTCCTGGGCAGGCTTAGACCTAAGCGATTAACCAGTACTAAGTGCACATACTTTCACCAGTAACCGACAACTGCCCTTCTTGAATCAGCAGAAATGAAAGTAAGTGGCTGGACAGGGATCGAACTCAGGACCTCTGGCTTATAAGGCACACGCCCTACCGACTGCTCTATGCGGCCCAGCTATTAGAAGCTCTGACAACCCTGTACTAATTGTTTGCTGGACTCTTCAAAAATGGGGTCTAAAAGAAATTGAAGATTGTATAAGAGAGTAGGGAGGCATAAATGGTGGAGTTGCTTCCCCTGTGAGTACCCACTCACCTTAACCCACTAATGCCTAGTAGACTCCCACAATTCAAACAGATCCATAGTAACATCTGATGTGGGTATATAATACCCATGTCCTTTTCATGAGATGCTAGGCATTAATAATTAGCCAAAGGTTGGGGACTGCTGATTAGGACTCATCCAATGGACTACTTAATCTATTCGCATATGTCAAATGGCAAGTGACCAGTCCATACCATGTGTGCGTATTAATGGCTTCATCTTCACATTGTCCTGCCATTTTTACAAAGGGGAACAACTTGTGTTTGGTAACTTCCTAATTGCTTCCCTATACGAGGAAGCCCTTCCAAAATGGTGTCTGCTCTTACATGAAAGAAGGAGCAAATTCTTTCCTGTAAAAATTGACCCCCAGGCTAAGGGAGGCAAAAACAAAAATAGCAGGGTTGCTTGCCCTGAAAGTATCGACATTTGGAAACAGCAAAGATTCTGATCAACCTGCACAATGTCTTCACAACTTGCATCAATATTCTAAGGATCCTGACAAAGCTATCAAAGTATAGAGTCTTGGGTGCTTGCAAATTCCTGAAAACACTTTGCCTGTTGTCCAGGTTACGTCATAGTCCAATGCAATACAAGTATATGAATCCTCTACCGTAAACTGCTTCATGTTTTCAACAGAAGAGACCGATTCTCCTAAATCACATTATCGGTATTGTGATTTGTCTGTTATTAAAGTTATTTCAGGGAGAAGAACTCTATTAGGGAGAAGAACTCTACAAGCATACAGCTTCCATTCTAATCCCAAAGCTTGTACTGATATGTTATTTGTTCATGTATGTATATATGTATGTCAATGGAAAAGCGAAATAAATATGCTTAAACCAAAGTTATTTCAAATTCAGGGAGTATTTGAAGAATTTGTTCTCACAAAGTCACAGGGGAATAAGCAAGAAACAGGTCCCATTCCTCCACAACTAGGTATATGATTCTTAGGCTGCAGTTATAAAGTTTTCAAACAAAGAAACTTTTGATACATGAAATTCAAACTTTTTGCCATGTGGTAGCTCCTCCAAATTGCAGCCAATTTTCATGGTACGGTACTTGCCACTGCTCTGCCCATATGATGATAATCACAAACAGATTCTGACCAAGATCTGAATTATCATAATGGCCATGATCATACATTATGGGCAAAGTTGATCAAATTAGATTGTCATGATCAGACCTTGTCACAGTTATAGCATTTTGAAAAATCAGTATGCACCCAAAACAAATCAGATCAGTTGATTTTAGGCTCTTCAAAACCAACTGGTCCTTATGTGCACATCAGGGATGTGTGTTTGTATGTGTGTGTCTTGGGGGTGGGGGTGTTATTCTGCTGAACACTAAAAATTAGTGGCTATGTCCCACATGCACAATGCATGTACACAACATTCAAGGCAACTGTGAATGGGCAGAAAAAAATAAATAACAAGAATTCCGCTGAATGGGGTGTCTCGCCTGCTAGCGCTTTGTCACAAAACAGAGCTCAATCAGCAAAGATATATGCATGAAACAAGTTTCTTGGCTCTAGCCCTAATAGTTTCTGAGAAACAGACCTAAACGTGAAAACTTGACAAAAAATTGCAAAGTCAGTCCACCGTAAAATGTCAGTAAAGACTCAATACTGATGATGACTTTGAGCTCTTCTCTTCCAGATGAATGCATGACCCAAGTTTCATGGCTCCCTTATAGTTTCTGAGAAACAGACCTAAATGCAAAAACTCGACCAAAAATTGCAAAGTCAGTCAACCGTAAAATGTAGGTCACTACTCAATATTGATGATGGCTTTGAGGTCTACTCTTCCAGACGTAAGCATGAATCAAGTTTCATGGCTCTAGCCCTGATAGTTTCTGAGAAAATGACCTAAACGCCAAAACTTGACAAAAATTAGCAAAATCAGTCAACCGTAAAATGTAGGTTAAGACTCAATATTGATGATGGCTTTAAGATCTACTCTTCCAGATGTATGCATGAACCAAGTTTCATGGCTCTAGCCCTTATAGTTCCTGAGAAAATTACCTTAACGCAAAAACCCTATGAAAAATTGCAAAGTCAGTCAACCGTAAAATGTAGGTCAAGACTCAGTATTGATGATGGCTTTGAGCTCTACTCATCCAGATGTATGCATGAACCAAGTTTCATGGCTCTAGCCCTTATAGTTCCTGAGAAAATTACCGAAACGCAAAAACCCGATGAAAAATTGCAAAGTCAGTCAACCGTAAACTGTAGGTCAAGACTCAGTATTGATGATGGCTTTGAGATCTACTCTTCCAGATGTATGCATGAATCAAGTTTCATGGCTTTAGCCCTTATAGTTTCTGAGAAACTGACCTAAACGCAAAAACCTGATGAAAGTTTACGCTGCCGCCGACACCGGAAAAGCAATACCTATGTCTCGCTTCTGCTTCGCAGGCGAGACAAAAACAATAATTTCGTGGAACGCTGTCTCGCATATCTGCCCACTGTCACAAAGCCAAATGGTTTATGCCTAGAATGCCAGAGAAGAATTCCTGGAACGCTGTGTCTCGCATGGCATGCAAGGTAAAACTAGAAATGTGCCCACAGTACACGGATGCCCCCGCCTAGTGCCTTGAGTAAGATGGAACCTTGAATAAGGTACTGACACTTGTAGGGTAACTAGGTTTATAGAGGCAGGCTTGTATAATATAAAAGGCCATAGGCTAAGTAACGCCCAAAGTTTGAAATGTGAAACAAACTGAAGCCCTTTATTTAGTCTAAGAGACAATGTATGGCCAAAGTAGAAAGTGGACTGTGATATATGGATCATCATAACCTGATTCTTGTAAATTCCTGTTGCACTTATAGATATCAATCCTCATACAAAGTTTCAAGCTGCTACAATAATAGGCACCCTAAAATCTATCTCTAACAAAAAACTTAACCTTGCAAAACTAGCCTAAGTACGAAGTCAGTGGACCATGACATATGGATCTTCGTGACCTGATTCTTGTATATTCCTGTTGTACTTACAGATATATACCTTCATACAAAATTTCAAGTTGCTACAATAATAGGAACCCAAAAATCTTCCTCTTACAAAAATCTTAACCTTGCAAAATTTGCCTAAGTCTGAAGTCAGTGAACCATGACATACGGACCATCATACCCCGATTCTTGTGTATTCCTGTTGTACTTATAGATAAAAATCCGCATACAAAATTTCAGGTTGCTACAATAATAGGAACCCAAAAATCTTCCTCTTACAAAAATCTTAACCTTGCAAAATTGGCCTAAGTCCGAAGTCAGTGGACCATGACATATGGATCGTCATACCTTGATTCATGTATATTCCTTTTGTACTTATAGATATTAATCCCCATACAAAATTTCAAGTTGCTACAATAACAGGAACCCTGAAATCTACCTCTTACAAAAATCTTGACCTGAGTCTAACAGAATCACGTACATATGTACATACGTACGTATGGAGGGACGTACGTAATAGCGCACGAATGTACGCACAACCGAAACACTATATGCCCCCGACATCATATGATGCGGGGGCATAAAAAGAAGCAGCTTTAATACATACAGAGCTAAAGCAGAAAATGCCCCTACCACCTTCCAACAACACCAGTGCCAGAAGAAAAGTAATAGTCTACTTGATATCTCAAAGTCAAAGTTCATCTCAAACTAAGGATATCTCAAAGTAAATTTTCTGGTTCCAGAAAATTTGAGATACCATTTGTTTAAGATACCTGGAGCTGAAATGTGAAGAAAAACAGAAAATAATGCCCAACCTAGTATATTTACTGATATGAGGGCACTTTAAGATATCAGTGTTAGACGAGTTAACTGGACCCGTCTTGATTCTCTATGCTCAGGTGAGACCAAAAAGCAGTTCTAAGGCCCGATTTCACGTCGCCTTAAAACACAGACTAACTTTTAGTTATCAAATATTTTACCTTTACCGTAATGCAACACTAGTCATTGATTAGTGCTTACAACATGTTTTAGTGCGACGTGAAATTGGGCCTTAGTGTCTTTGTTTTCTCATCACGAAGAAGACGGAACCAGCTCTCTAGCACTTGTTAAATCAAGTGTGCTAAAATTGATCAAAGTATAGTTTTCAATTGCTAGTTCTCAGCGTAGCATGTTGGACAGGATTTGTACACAGAACACTTGAATGCATAAATTGTATAGATTTTACTGCTGCTTAAATTAATCAATTAACATACAATTATGAAGCCAATGGATGCAAGATTTTTAGTTGCTCTTAAAGCATTAACAAAAGGCAATAAATAACAAGAAATATTAAGCAGCACAAGTTAACAACACAGAGTATGTCAACTTGCACCAATGCACATATCACTTAAGGTCCTATTAAGCTGTATCTGTAAACTGCACTTTTCTACAGGGAGACAACTTTAGTGACTTTCCAACAAAGCCCTTCCAAAAGGGGCCAACTCTTAAAGAAAAGAATACGCTCCCCTTAAGCTTACATCAGCAAAACCAAAAGGGCAAATAACCAGAGGCCCAAATGGGCCTGATATCGCTCACCTGGCTTTTGTATCCGAATGGTCCCCATTCTGATACAAAATTGGTCCAATTCCAGAGATTTTCTCAATTTCACATTTTGCTACTTTTAGTAACAGAGGCCAACTTGTCTGGTCTTTATATATTTACTTTTGAAACACCTCAAGGCAAGAATCATTTTGCCACAAATTTCATCAAAATCCATTCAGGGGTTACTGAGATATTGTCAGTTTCATGTTTTGTGCTATTTTTAGTAACGGCAGATGGCGGCCATCTTAGAATGCCAAAATGCAAAAAATTGAAAAGCTTTCATGCAAGGACCATTTTGACACAAAATTGGTCCAGTTCCGTTGTAATTTTCTAATTTTCAAATTTTGCTATTTTAAGTAACAGAGGCCAACTTGACGGGTCAATATTTGTTAATTTGTGAAACACATCAAAGCAAGAATCATTTTGCCACAAATTTCGTCTCAATCGCTTCAGCGGTTAATGAGATGTTGTCATTTTCATGTTTTGTGCTATTTTTAGTAACGGCAGATGGCGGCCATCTTGGAATGCCAAAATGCAGAAAATCGAAAAAGCTTATTGAAATGATCATTCTGACAGAAAATTAGTCCAATTCCACTGAGATTTTCTTATTTTAACATTTTTCTATTTTTAGTACAAAGGTTATAATGACTTGTCTATATTTAGTTACTTTTGAAACATCTCAATGCAAAAATCATTTTGACACAAATTTCGTCAAAATCTATTCAGCAGTTACTGAGATATTGTCATTTTCATGTTTTGTGCTATTTTTAGTAACGGCAGGTGGTGGCCATCTTGGAATGCCAAATTGCAATTAATCGAAATGGCTTCATGTAAGGAACATTCTGACACAAAATTGGTCCAATTCCATTCAAGGGTTCTTGAATAATTGTCATTTTATGTTTGTGCTATTTTTAGTAACGGCAGATGTCGGCCATCATGGAAGCCAAATTGCAATTAATCGAAACGGCATCATGCAAGGAACATTCTGACACAAAATTGGTCAAATTCCATTCAAGGGTTCTTGAGTAATTGTCATTTTTATGATTGTGCTATTTTTAGTAACGGCAGATGTCGGCCATCTTGGAAAGCCAAATTGTAATTAATCGAAATGGTTTCATGCAAGGAACATTCTGACTCAAAATTGGTCAAATTCCATTCAAAGGTTCTTGAGTAATTGTCATTTTTATGTTTGTGCTATTTTTAGTAACGGCCCCCATGGTGGCCATCTTGGATAGTCAACTGGCACAAAATTGAAATAATTCCTTTTAAGGACCATTGCTGACCAAATCTGCCCACAATCGATTGCGTTTTCTTGAGATACTGATATTTGAGCCAAATCGGTCTTTTAAACGCTAAGTAGGTAACTGTGACCTAATTCTGCTATAGATTTTTTTCATTTTTACAATTTTTAATCCCAAGGTCCCATTAATGTTCCACGCAAACTTTCGGCCAAATATACCAAATGGTTCTGGAGAAGAAGTTGATTTTGTTGTTTTTGCTATTTTTAGTAACGGCGGCCATCTTGGATTCTTGATCTGACCCAATTTTACAATTTTGAAACCCTGCAGTCTGGTCATGCTCCATGTGAAATTTGAAACCCATGGGTGCAGTGGTTTTAGAGAAGAAGTTGTTTGAAGTCGTTTGAATATGTCGTTTTTTGACATTGGCATTTGAGCAAAATTGTACTCGTAAACAGAAAGTAGGTCACTGTGACAAAACTCCGCTACAGATTTTTTTCATTTTTATAATTTTGAATACCAAGGTTTCATTGATGTTCCATGCCAAAATTCAGACAAATATACCCAGTGGTTCTGGAGAAGAAGTTTATTTTGTTGTTTTTGCTATTTTTAGTAACGGCGGCCATCTTGGATTTTCAACCTGACCCAATTTTACAATTCTGAGACCCTGGAGTCAGGTCATGCTCCATGTGAAATTTGAGAACCATGGGACCAGTAGTTTTACAGAAGAAGATGTTTGAATATTTGTTTTTAGGTGTTGACGGACACATTCCGTGACGACGCACGCATTGGTATGACAATAGCTCACTATGGCCCTTCGGGCCAGGTGAGCTAAAAACAAATAACATTTAAGAAAACTTCAATTTTTTACATAAAAATTTCACATTACCCACACCTGGTAGGCAGCAATCGAAAACACTCTTAGCAATCGATCGATCGAGGATCAAAAAAAGTTAGAAACAGCATTTTCAATTGCAAATTGTCGCCAATTTGCAATCGAAAAAGCTGTTTTTATCTGTTTTTGATCTGCGTTCGTCGATTGCACAAGCGTTTTTGATTGCCCCCTACCCAGTGTGTTACCATTTGACTATCCATTCAGGGTTGCTTGGGCATACCCTTGCAGGCCTGAATAGACTGAAATGGTAATGTGAGTGAAATGCTCATAGCTGTTACTATAATATCTAGCAGGTCCTGGCCCAGAGGTTATAAAACTTGAGTACATTCTCAAACTCAAAATAAAGCAAACTGATTGGCTGCTTCTGAGCACATGCTCGGAAGCAGCCAATCAGTGTGCTTTATTTTGAGTTTGAGATTATTCTCAAGTTTTATAACCTCCAACCCCGGTTTGCTGTTTCAGCATTCCCTTTACAGAGGCTAAAGTTATGATAAAGCAGCAAAGTCACCACCCATATCTGCAGTGGCAGACAATACTTTTGCTGGACTGGATGGATGGATGACTCGCAATTTTGCATCCTTTCCAACAGCATTCCAGTCTTATCAGGACAATGGAAGAGTACGAAGGAAAGGCTGTGAAATGGCATGCTATGTAAGGTTGACAAGATTTCCACCTCCAACAGAATTTGAACCCATACCACCAGCTTAGCAAGCCAGTGCTTAAATCACTGAGCTATTGAGGCTCATTTGCTGACTGAACTGATAGTGTCAAGGCAATATGAAACACTTGCATCCAAAATTCAGTTTTATCAAACAAGTTTTCCAATCTAACTCCAATGCATGTATACAGTAGAGCGGAGCCGTGGCCTAGTGGTTAGAGGCACAAAGCTAGGGTGCAGAAGGCTCTGGGTGTGAATCCCTATCAAGCCAGCCCGCAACTGAAAATCAAACAGTAGTAAATGGGTATCTTTTTTGAATCACAGAAGGTTAAAGGCAGCAATAGGATAGGGATGGGCTTTCTTTCCAATATCCTGTGCTCAGGATATTAGGCCTCTATGGCCACTAGGCTACCTTAACTAAATGTGAACAGGAAAGAAATTCAGATCACTCTCTTCGCTTGTATATGATGATCAGTCTTCCATGTTTGCATTATCAATTTACAGTGCCAAGCCCGCTGTCGGCACTAGAGCTCCAGATATGGTGGGATTCTGAGGATACATTGTTCTTGCATACCGGATAGAAAATGCCATTCTTTTCACCTGGGATAGAAAAACAACCTAGGTGTTCTTACCCAGGACCAGATATAAATCACGAGCATTCGATGCATTGGTTGTACTGGAGGTCACGTATCTGCGTCCACAAGTGATGTTGGCGTTTAAGATGATAACGTCATGAAGATGGCAAAAATGATGTCAGTTTATGCACACCAGACGCTGATATAAAGAACCGAATGGCGGTCGTTGAAAGTGGCGCCTTGTTTCAAAATCAAAAAGAAACCTCTCAAGCCAAAAAATTATGCATTTTAACAAGTTCTGAAGTTAAAACAAAACGTGATGTGCAAGAAAAAGTATCTGTCATGGGTGTCAAATCCGTCACTCGTGATGCCTAACAGTGACCCTCGTGACGGATTTTTCTATCCACACCTCATACCCATGAAAGATACTTGTATTATTCTGAGGTAATTTTTCTTGATTCTCATAACTTACCTTGTGACATCTCATTATAACTGAGATAGTTCTACTGAGGGGTGCAGTAATATGGACAATAATCTCTAAATTTTTCCAGTTACCACCACTTATCTGAAGCACTGCTGCATGAAATAACACAAATACATAATTCTGGTGTGGCTATTCATAGATGCCACGAAAAAGACTAACAGGGGCCCAGTCGCCCATGGTCACTAGATTTTGGGCTGGGCCCCTGTATTTTTAGAGAAAATGCCCATACCTTTAATGTTAAATCGAATTTTGGCAGGCTGTGCCCCTATTAAAGTCAAAAGTCTTTATCTCTGGATAATGGCTTGTCAAAATGAGCATTATGCATTTACTCATGATGATAATTTTTTTCCCAGTGACAAAAATAACAGAATGCTAAATGCTTCATCAACATTGCAAAATAACAAGAGGGCCATGAGGCCCTGAATCGCTCACCTGAGTAACAATCTGACCAAACCCCCGACCCCCTCTCGGTATGTTAAGTTTTGACCCCAGGGACTTGGTTGGCAGGATTTATGTTGGGGACCACTAAACTTCGCTTCATTATAATATATAAGCTCTAGGTTTTATGGTTTCAGAGAAGAAGATTTTTTAAAAAGTTTTTTCCCATTATAAGTCTGTGAAAGCTAATGACCCCCTGGGGTGTGGCCAATTTGGACCCCAGGGGCATGGTTGGCAGGATTTATGTAGAGGACCACTAAACATTGCTACACACTAAATATCTTAGCTCTCTGCCTAATGGTTTCAGAGGAGAAGATTTTTGAAGGTCCTTAAATTAGCTATACAGGCTCTATGATGCCCTAGGGTGTGGCCAGTTTGGACCCCAGGGGCTTGATTGGCAGGATTTATATGGGGGACCACTAACCAATGCTACATACTAAATATAAGCTCTGGGCCACATGGTTTCAAAAAAGATTTTTTAAGATTTTCTCATTGTAAGTCTATGGGAGATAATGACCCCAGGACGTGGCCAGTTTGGACCCCAGGGGCATGGTTGGCAGGATTCATGATGAGGACTACTAAACGTTGCTACATACTAAATGTCTTTGCTCTCTGCCTCATGGTTTCAGAGAAGAAGATTTTTGAAGGTAATTTAGCTATATAGCTCTATATAAACAAAAGACCCCCTGTGGTGTGGCCAGTTTTGACCCCAGGGGCTTGATTGGCAGGATTTATGTTGGGGACCACTAACTATTGCTACATACTAAATACATAAGCTCTGGGCCTCATGGTTTCAGAGAAGAAGATTTTTTAAGATTTCTCCATTGTAAGTCTATGGGAGCTGATGACCCCCGGGGCGTGGCCAGTTCGGACTCCAGGGGCTTGATTGGCCGGATTTATGTGGGGGACCACTAACCATTGCTACATACTTAATATATAGGGTCTGGGCCTCATGGTTTCAGAGAAGATTTTTTAAGATTTTCCCATTGTAAGTCTATGGGAGCAAATGACCCCCGGGGCGTGGCCAGTTTGGACCCCAGGGGCATGGTTGGCAGGATTTATGTAGAGGACTACTAAACATTGCTACATACTAAATGTCTTTGCTCTCGGCCTCATGGTTTCAAAGAAGAAGATTTTTTAATGTTATTTTGCTATATAACTCTATATAAACAAAAGACCCCCTGGGGTGTGGCCAGTTTTGACCCCAGGGGCTTGGTAGGCAGGATTTATGTAGAGGCCTACTAAACATCGCTACATACTAAATGTCTTTGCTCTCGGCCTCATGGTTTCAAAGAAGAAGATTTTTGAAGGCTATTTAGCTATATAACTCTATATAAACAAAAGACCCCCTGGGGTGTGGCCAGTTTTGACCCCAGGGGCTTGATTGGCAGGATTTATGTTACTAAATACATAAGCTCTGGGCCTCATGGTTTCAGAGAAGAAGATTTTTTAAGATTTTCCCATTGTAAGTCTATGGGAGCTACTGACCCCCGGGGCGTGGCCAGTTTGGACTCCAGGGGCTTGATTGGCAGGATTTATGTGGGCAGCTGTATGTGGGGGACCACTAACCATTGCTACATACTAAATATATAAGCTCTGGGCCTCATGGTTTCAGAGAAGAAGATTTTTTAAGTTTTTCCCATTATAAGTCTATGGGAACTATATGTTGCCATGGCAACCAGAGTTCCAACCCAATCTGCCCTTAAACCTTATCCAGGCAATCCCCAACCCCAACAATGCTACACATAAAATTTGACCAAGATTGGCCAAGTGGTTATGGAGATATTCTTGTTTGAAAATGTGAACGGACGATGACAGACGACGGACGACAGAGCCTCCCTATACTATAAGCTCACCTTGTGAGCCTACGGCTCAGGTGAGCTAAAAATGTGTATCATTTTATTAAGATCATATACATGTACTCTGATTACAGAACCTAAAGGACTTCGCAAGCGGCGCATAATACGCCCGTTTAAATGTCATAAAGGAGTTACAGAATGAACAAGATTGTTGACAAAAGGATAGACAGGCAGACAAACAGAGGCAACCACTCTAAAATTAATGATGGCAACATTATTTAAATATTTAACACATCAATTCTATTAGTATACCAAATATCAGCTTCCAAGGAGTTGAGTAATGATGAAGTCAAACAAAGGAGAAACTAAATATACTAGATATACCATTCTTGGTTTAAATACATTCCCTTGACAATATACACATGTTAAAATATTCTAAATGGCTAAGAGTTACAGAGTAAACAACAGGGGCAGATAATTCAGTAAATAAGCCAAAGTTGTGGTTCTTGCTCCAGATACCTTGCCCCATTATTATACACATTCCTACAAAGTTTCATTCTTATATTTCAAAAGGTTAAGGAGATATGGAGTGAATGAGAAACGCCTAAAAATACTAATCGAAGGGAGGTTACTCCAAAATTAAGAAAGGGGGAGCAACCATTCTTATATGCGACACATCACCTTGTGATCATGCACATTGCTATAAAGTTTCATCATGATATTCCAGTTACCAAGTTAAGGTATGCACAAGATGAGTATACACATAAATAGTCTAAAAGAACAAATGAAAGGGATGTAACTCTTAAATGAAGAAAGCGAGAGCAGACATTGTTGTATGCGACACACTGTTGGGGCTTCATACATATTGCTATATAGTTTCATGAAGATATCCCAAACGGTTATCTAGTTATGGCGGGCACAAGACTTGCAGGAAAACAAGACCTGTCCGCGTACAGGATAGCTCGCCTGCAGCGCATTGCCCATCACATAATAAAACTTTAACCAAAATATCCAATCCGGACGCCGACGCGGATGCCAGGGTGACAATAGCTCTTCCTGAACTTTCGTTCGGGCGAGCTAAAAACTAATCAAAGGGGCATAACTTGGAAACTAAGGAAGGGAAAGCAACCATTCTTGTATGCGAGACGTTCCCCCAACCTAATACATAGTCCTACCAAATTTCATGAAGATATTCCAAATGGTTACTGAATTATGGTGTGCACAAGAATGTTTACGGACAGACAGACAGCAGCACAACACATCAAGTCCGTTTTTTCAAAAGCGTATAATAAAAATGTTAAATAAAAATCTTAGCATAAAATTAGATAAAAGGTATATCCTTAATGATACACTTGTTAAGTATACAATATGCCCTACATACATGATAAAGCAAAACATCAGGTTCACGAAATATGTTTAACAATATACAATTAAATTCAACGAACATACTGCCACACAATACTGTCACTTATATTTACATGACAAATTAAGTTATTTACATAAACACATTTCAGAGGTCAAAATAATATGGCAGATCATCACATACAAATGTGCAATGCTGTATCGCTCCTGCCTTGCATTTTCACAGTAGTTGCATGATTGACATAAACATTATTTGCATAATGGATTTGGTCCCATTTTTATGGGCCTAGGAGCCCTACTAACTTAATAAGAGAAATTCATGGGTTCCATAACCTATCATTCTTATGTGATGAAGATGGACAACTAGACATCTACATCATATTGTGACAAAAGCTAGAAATGTGTGCACAGTTCACAGATCCCCCTGCAGTGCTGGATACTCCCAAGATTAATGTGGTGGCCCAAATGTTTAGCAGGCCAAATTTTCAGTGGCCCAAATTATCCACTAGCTAAATGCCTAATGCATTTATTATTGCCAGAAAAATTTGGGCCACTAAAGTTCATAATTTGAAGATTTTTGGTGGCCCCAGACAAAATTAAGGCGCATTTGGCCACCGTGCCACTGGCCGTTTCCAGCACTGCCCCTACCTTGCACCCTATATGAACACTTTGCGACTGGAATATTTCAGGTTTGAGTACACATGAATCCCAACTTAATGACTAGTATTATAGTGCTAACAAATTTGAATAAGAAAAACAAGTAGCCCAAAGGGCAACAATTGCTCACCTGAGAGACATTGTAAACCTATAGGGATATTTAAGATGCTAAAGGGCAGCTAACTCCACAGTCAGTGGTCCAATCAGGCTGAAAATTAAACTCATCCAAAACACTATGTATGCCCTCATTTAATATATGCAAGTTTAAAAAGTATCCGATCAAGAGCACAATAGACAGAGCTGTCAAGGGCAGCTAACTTCGTAGTGGTTGGCCTGATCTGGCCAAAATTCGAACTTGTTTAAGATATTATGCATTTCCTCATTACCTGCAAGTTTGAAAAGGATCGGATCAGTAGAAACCAAGAAAAAGTGGCGACATTGATTTTTTGGATGCTCAGGGCAGGTACTCCATAGTCAGTGGTAGGATCTAGCCGAAATGCTTACTAATCCAAGCTTTTATGCATATCCTCATGACCTGCAAGTATGAAGAGGATCCGATGAAAAATGAAAATGTGATGACGTTGTTTTCTCCATTATAAGACTATGGGATTTTTTTCAAATGCTCAAGGGCAGCTAACTCCGTAGTCTGTGCTCGATTCCGGCCAAATTTCGAACTCATCCTAGCTCTAATGTATATCATCATTACCTGCAAGTATGATCAGGATCTAATCAAAAACCTTGATTGCAGCACCCTAAAAGTCAATCTTGCTCGAGATATTGTCATCCCCTGCATTTGTGTGAATTTATTTTAAAATCCGTTGAGAAATGTAGGTGCTAGAGCCATGACAAAGTTTTTCTAAAAATAGCCACAGTGACCTTGACCTTGGGCACAGCATCCTGAAAGTCGAACTTGCTTGATATATTGTCATACCCTACAATAGTGTCAAGTTATTTCAAAATCCATGGAGAAATGAAGGTGCTAGGGCGATGATAAAGTTTTTCTAAAAATAGCCACAGTGACCTTGACCTTGGGTGCAGCGCCCTGAGAGTCAAACTTGCTCAAGATATTGTCATGCCCTACATTTGTGTAAAGTTATTTCAAAATCCGTTGAGAAATGTAGGTGCTACAGCGATGACAAAGTTTTTCTAAAAAAAGCCACAGTGACCTTGACCTTGGGCGCAGCACCCTGAAAGTCGAACTTGCTCGAGATATTGTCATACCCTACATTTGTGTGAAGCTATTTCAAAATCCATGGAGAAATGTAGGTGCTAGAGCCATGATAAAGTTTTTCTAAAATTAGCCACAGTGACCTTGACCTTGGGTGCAGCACCCTGAAAGTCGAACTTGCTTGAGATATTGTCATGCCCTACATTTGTGTGAAGTTATTTCAAAATCCGTTGAGAAATGTAGGCAATAGAGCGATGACAAAGTTTTTCTAAAAATAGCCACAGTGACCTTGACCTTGGGCGCAGCACCCTGAAAGTCAAACTTGCTCGAGATATTGTCATGCCCTACATTTGTGTGAAGTTATTTCAAAATCCGTTGAGAAATGTAGGCCTTAGAGCGATGACAAAGTTTTTCTAAAATTAGCCACAGTGACCTTGACCTTGGGCGCAGCACCCTGAAAGTCAAACTTGCTCGAGATATTGTCATGCCCTACATTTGTGTGAAGTTATTTCAAAATCCATTGAGAAATGTAGGCGCTAGAGCGATGACAAAGATTTTCTAAAAATAGCCAAAGTGACCTTGACCTTGGGCACAGCACCCTGAAAGTCAAACTTGCTCGAGATATTGTCATGCCCTACATTTGTGTGAAGTTATTTTAAAATCCATAGAGAAATGTAGGTGCTAGAGCGCTGTCAAAGTTTTTCTAAAATTAGCCACAGTGACCTTGACCTTGGGCGCAGCATCCTGAAAGTCGAACTTGCTCGAGATATTGTCACGCCCTACATTTGTGTGAAGTTATTTTAAAATCCGTTGAGAAATGTAGGCAATAGAGCGATGACAAAGTTTTTCTAAAAATATGTGATGACGGTGTTTTCCCCATTATAACACTATGGGATTTTTTTCAAACGCTCAAGGGCAGCTAACTCCGTAGTCTGTGCTCGAATCCGGCCAAATTTCGAACTCATCCAAGCTCTTATGTATGTCATCATTACCTGCATGTATGATAAGGATCTAAGCAAAAACAGTTGAGAAAAGGTGATGACGCCATTTTCCCCATTATATCCCTATGGGATTTTTTTCAAACGCTCAAGGGCAGCTAACTCCGTAGTCTGTGCTCGAATCCGACCAAATTTCGAACTCATCCAAGCTCTTGTGTATGTCATCATTACCTGCAAGTATGATAAGGATCTAATCAAAAACAGTTGAGAAAACGTGATGACGCCGTTTTCCCCATTATAACCCTATGGGGGCTATCTGTTGCCATGGAAACCAGAGTTCTGAGCTGATCGGCACCAAAACCTAATGCAGCCTTTCCCCCACCCAAATGATGCTTCAGATAAAATTTGATTGCGATCAGCCCACTGGTCTCTGAGATATTTATGTTTGAAAGTGTTGACGCACCCACGCACCCACCCACGCACCCACGGACGACGGCTCGACTCCCATCCTATAAGCTCACCTCTGAGCCTTCGGCTCAGGTGAGCTAAAAACTGCACTATCTGAACACATATCAGTGGTGTCATACATTTAAAACAATTTATTATATATGAGCAGCGACAGGAGAAAACCAACAATGTGGTTGTGCGCCCAGCGCAGACTCAGATCAGCCTGGGCATCCGCCCAGTCTGATCAGAGTCTTTGCTGTCCACATGAAGGTAGCTGATAACCTTAGCTATCCTTTAAGCACTTAGCGAAGACTGACGGAGTGGGATCATGCTGCTGAAGAGGTCAACACTCTATGCTAATGTAAAACTTGCTAAAGTACGTAGTTATTATCCTAAAAAAGACTTATGCAGAATGCTACGTACTTTCACCAGTAACTGACAACTGCCCTTCTTCATGTCTGCAAAATTTATTTTCATTTGAACAAAACTTCTGCACTTTGTCAGGAAACTCAACATTTATGCCACCAACACAAGAAATATAAAACCTACCTCTAACTACTGCTACAAGAAGGCGAGACGAAAATGGCAGCAAAATATTACAGGTGTATAAATTTGCCTTAAACTAAGCTTTCGAAAAACCAACACTACAGTGCAAAAATCCTGAAAAAGGCAAATTCAATGCGAATAAAATTCAAAAGCATTAAAGTGCACAGAGGGGTGCCATTGAACAGCTATATATACTGAGAAATATAAGTTTAGCAATTTTTCCAAAGAGTTGTGAAATTTTCTTTAGGAATAGTATTCCCAGGTTGTTGATCGCATATATGTAGTTTAAGTTAGGAGACTGTGTTACATCAAATTTGGACGAAAAAGGTGACTCAACGCTCGTTTGACGTCATTTTAAACGAAGTCCCTCTTTATGCGGGCTGACAAATAATTAAACAAAGAAAGTTTTTAAAATGCTTTTGAAAGGTTTACACGGGATCCTTGAACAAACAAAACGTAAATGGATTTGCAAATAAACGCATAAGAAGCCAGCAATGGGGCACGTTACTTTGACGTTAACTTGCCAAAAAATTCAACTGCCATTTTAAACCTAATCAACTGACGTTTCGACTCGAATCTTTTTGCGCTTTATTACTGTCAACTTGGGGAACACTATCATGCAAAAAGATTACCCAAGGTAATCCATTTGTTTTAATGTAACGACCAGAACCTTTCACGATTGGTATGGAGGCGACAAGTTTACGTTATGACGGAAATTGACAAAGTCTGTGGATATGCAATGATCCTTATGGGCACTTAGAGAAGAGAAACTTTAAGTTCAATGTTGCTGATGTCAAGAGGATCTTTGATGGTTTTAAAAACTGACGTAAGAATGACGTAATTGTCAAACCTGGTGTGGTTAAATCTGTGGGAATAGCGCCAATTTACAGCAACAAATTGCTTAAAAGCCACACCGTTGCAGTTTGATTCAAGATTTTGAAACAATTCGTTAACGGTGACTTTTGCTCATTCTCAATTGCTTTGTGAATACCAATTTCATAAGCACATTAACGTTTATCATGGTAACAATCTTTTAGCACACAACACTGTGTCTTTGTTCACAAATGTCTACACCGCCGCAAATTGGCTCTGGTGTAAGATATGAAGATGAAACAGCACCTGAAAAGATGAGTTGCATAAAAGATTTATGGCATTTTTTGGGTTAAACCCTTGGGTACAAATGAGCCGCGATTCTGCACTATGAATAAACTTTCGGCCTTGATTTTTGGGTTTCTGGTATCCAAAATAATACCTTACACAGCGGAAACAATACAGTTTCCAATTTATTTAAATAAGTCTAAATTATACGCTGATTTGTAATAACTTGCTAAATTTATTTCCATCAGTATATTAACAACATTAGGCAAACTTTGATAAATTCTAGCATATGCAAGCAAAACCTCACTATCAAGATGCTGTTTTATTTTTTTTTTTTTTTTTTTTTTTTTTTTTTTTTTTTTAAATTATTCAAAATGATGTGTCCGAAAGTAATACAGACATTCTGTCTCCGATTTTTTTCAGCAATGTTATAGGAAAAAAAATGACGAAAACAACTGGTTAACTCTGCGGTTCGATTTCACAGCCTTAAAGCCAAAATGACTTGCAGATATAATCAAGCATTTCTCTGGTAAATCTCTCTGGTATCTCCAGTGCTGCACAGTTGGTTTGTTCAGTAAAGAGAAAAAGAATTTCCTGTCTTGTCCTTCTCAGTGGATGTGCTTATCATGCTGACATCATCGGACGTAAACAAATGAAACATTAGTCACTTTATAACATGTGCAAATCAGCACTTAGCATTGACACACTGCATGCTTTGTTCAATCATGGCTGGTTGAGTAAATATTATATATGAGCTGCTACATAACAAAACCAAAAAAGTGGCATGTGTGCCCCGCAATGACTCACATCAGCATGGGCATCCACTCAGCCTGCTCAGGGTCTTCACTGCTGAAAAGTTAGCTAAGGGTCTAAGCTACCTCCACATCAACAGCGAAGACTGATAACACTGGGCAGATGCCTTGGCTGATCTGAGTCTGCACGGCTCACAGGCCACTTTGCTGGTTTTGTCATGTTGCAGCTCACATTATATAGACTACATACACCAGAGCATAAATAGGTCACGTGACAAAAAACTACTTTGCTCATTTACATTTACCAGATTTTATCTTGTTTGTGGAGACCTACTAGCATAGAAATTAATCTAACAAGACCTGTCCGCATACATGACAGCTCGCCTGCAGTGCCTTGCTCATCAAATAAAAAACTTTGATGTAAAACTTTAAAGTGTGATGCCAACGCCCACGCCGACATCCAAGTGACAACAATAGCTCTCTGTAATTTCCAACAGGTGAGCTAAAAAGTATATGCACATGTATGAACATGATCATTTTATACAATCTTGCATGGCGTATATCATAGTGAAATTACACCTACCGTAAAATTTCTGAAAATTTGGACACCTAATATAAAATTGTCTTAAAAATAGAACACTTTGGTTTTATAATGCAGTACTTAATGTTTTCAAAAACTGCAGATGGAATGGCATACAGTGTAGGCCCTGATCAGACTGATCCTTTGGGAGCAGTCTGATCAGAGTCTGCACTGTTTGCTAAGATGTATCTGTGCCAATAATTAAAAATTTTTGCATTAAAATCAAATTTACAATTTACATAGTAGCACAATTATTATTGGCTGCAATATGCCAGCATCCTGAAGACTACTTAATGTGTGGCATGGGTCTCTGCTTAGTGATACCACTGAAGTATGGATGGACAAGAGCTGACTTGGCAGAAATTCTTTGGCTAGGTTCGTACTTTAACATTTTCTGAAATGAAAAACAAATTCTGACATCATAAAATGTCATTTCATCTGTGACAGATCAGAAATAACTAAATACTGGACAAAAGCCATTGAATCATTATTGCATAAAAAGAAGGGCCATACACTATTAACAACTGTGTATTAACCAACGAAACACTGTGTATTAACAAGGATATTCCAGGGCTCAAAATTTTTTTTTGAACGTACTTGTCCTGCAGGGCAAGTTCTTTCAAATATTTACTCGTCCTTTCAAAAATCTACTCGTCCGTATTCTACTTTCACTTTCATTTTCACTCGGTTATTTCCGGTACTTTCCGTAGGTAATACGGTTTCGTCCCAATTCAGGATCGTACAAAGAGGTTTCGTTTATAAAGATTTCTGCACCAAAGTAGATTTTTTCTGCTTTATTAAAGAGAGGACGTGAAAATAATGTCCTATACAACTATTTGAGTTGGATTATGCATTTGTAATCATGCAATTATAGAGCGCAAACAACTTAGGCGAAACCGTGTTGGTGCGAATCATCATCGGGTCGATGTTCGATATGCGCATGCCCACTGTTTATTTACAGTTTGCCATTTCCGTTTTCATTTTTTAGAAAACACAATGCGGAAATCTATGGGATTTCTTGCTTTTTGCGTTACAGTCAATATTTTTTTGCTGCAATTTGATCGATTTGTAAAGTGCTTTTCCTGAACGGCATGATTAGACAATTTTCATGGAGGAAAAACCTACACTTCCGGCAGGGCAAGTCAGTGACAATTTCCTCTCGTCCTTACCGACCATCTACTCGTAAATAAGAGCGGACGAGTGGAAATTTCGAGCCCTGTATTCACAGGCTGTTGATGCACAACTTTGCGGCTTTTCATATGCAAGATTCAGGCCAATACTCCATCAATACAAAAGCAAGCTGTAACTTTGCAGTTGTATATATCGCTTTAAGACTTGTACACAGATAATGTGAAAATGGAAGTGCAGAAGACATCGAGTGAAAACTTAAGCAAACATGATTTTGACTTGTGAACTGCTGCTGAAGGCTTAAAAAATCATGATAGCTGACCATAGCCTGAAACAAGGATTTTAATGGAAATATGTACTGTGTGTAGGTAGGTATCTGCTAGGTAATGGCAATGAGGCCGAAAAATGGTGGCTAAACATTTTCCTTTAAACAATACTTTTGTAGAATTGTGGTTGAATTTATGCAACAACAGTGATCAAACATTGTTTTCATTCTATTAACATTTGCCAGATCCGTTGGGAGCTGTTGAAAACTTCAGCTTTCAGCCTCCGTTTCCAACATCTCCCTCAGGACCTAGCAAATATTAATGCATGAAAAAACATGTTTGATCCCTATACTGATATCATCTATGTCTGTAATAACAAGAATTCCACTTCAGCTGGAAGATGCCGTATCTCCTGTCACCCCAACAACAGAGCTAAAGCACAAAACTTGACAAAAGTTTTTGTGCCGATCCTGACACCAGGAAGTAACTAGGTCTCATATTCTGCTAGGTGAGACAAGAATCATAATATGGGGCAAACATAAAAGGTGCTAAATGCACTGTAAACAGCAACAGTGGAATCCTATGAACCTGTGCAGTCTTACAAAACCGCCTTCATTTTGGTTTCTGGCCTCTTCAGAATCCACATTTTTAGCAATTTATATTTTGGTTCTATTAACATGATTATCTAATCTGTACCATATTTCTTGAGTTACAAGACACGTTTTTCCCTTCCTAAACAATCTACCTTTGGGATTGTTTTGGAAGAGAAAACTCCATTTTTATATCTGAATTACACAAGACTTATCTGGATATTTGCAGTAATTTTGGACAGGTAAACTCCTGTCTTGTAACCTAATAAATGTGGTACATGTATGTTGTTACAAACAGTATATACATGTATTATAAAGCAGCTGTAATAGTTTGTGCTTTTATTCTAGTCAGTGAAATAACTAGCTATAGCCGAGTTCAGCTGATCAGTTCAAAGTACCGTTTTACTTTTCAACCTTCATTGGTTATTGTTTATACATAGTTGAATTAGAAGCAATTCCGGGTTTTAAACATTCATATGACACTAGACCTTTTCAGCTTGTCCTATCAGGACTTGTAAGCAGTGCAGATAGTTCACTCAAAACACAGAATTAAATGATTTAAGAATAATTATGTTAGAGAAAATCTGAAGTTTCTGTTTGAAAAACTGGTGGAGCATGGCATACACTGAATGCCATATTCTGCTAAGGTACTAAAGCACAAGAGTTCAACAGAAGCATGTCAAATTATAATGGAGATACTACCTGAAATTCTTACAATGGAAAAGTATAATTTCTCAAACCTTTAATTCATTCTCAAATAATTTAATTCTCCTTTTAAAGTGCCTATCCAATACTGAATACTTCCATGGACATTGGACATATGGTTTGGTATTATTTTCCATACTGTATGCTGTAAACTGCTTAAGCTCTACAGTCTACACTGACTTACAGTAATAAGATCTGTTCCTTCTTGGCAAAGATGTGGTAAAACATTGGATATTGACTGATGTGGCCATTTTGGAAAAGATGATTTGAAGTCTGGCAGCTGTGTCACATTGGGCCATACAGTCTCATCTGGTGTGCCTGCAACAGTACATAGCCAAAGATAAGCAAAACAGATAGTCCATCACTGTTAAAATGTCAATGAATACCTTATTGATAAGGTGATTATTTGTCCAAATTTTAAAGAAAATCTTTCCACAGCCTTAGGAGATATGAAGTGGACATGAAAGTTAATAGACATATCTGTAGACAAAATCACAAGATAAAATATGTCCTGTCCCACGACTCACAATATATACTTAGGCAAAAAAAAAAAAAAAAAAAAAAAAAAAAAAAAAATTTATTTTCATCCTACAATTACAGTTCAAAGCAAACATGCTCAAAATGATATTTGTACGAATAACAAATTTTTCTATCCCTTTAGGTTTTGTTTTGTTTCTTGGAAAATGCAAAGATGCAAAGTTATGGAATACATGTAGCACCAAAATTCAGAAACATATTTACCTAGCGTTCTAAATATCCTGAAAAGCTGGTCGATTTCGGAGTCACCAGGGAAGAGAGGCCTTCTAGTGATCTGGAATATATAAAGTACGCATGTATCACATTTCAGCAGCAGTGTGAGCTCAGTCTGTAAATATTTGTGCCAATTTCCAGCAAGTACAGTACCAGGTTTATTCGGTTATAGGACAAACCCCTACCCTTCTAAAATTACTGCAAATATGTAAACTTATCTGCTCTGTGTAATTCAGCTTTAAAATGGGTTTATATCTTCCAAAGCAATACCAAAAGTCTAGATCCATCTTTCAAGATGGACCTATAATTTTTGGATTATTTTGGAAAGGGAACAAACCTATTTTATAACCAAAGCAATATCATAGATGTGCTGTTTGTTATGTAGCTGCTTTGTTATGGATCTAAAAGCACATAACTCTACCACACATTCAATATTATCGAATATAGAGAATACCATGTTAGTGTCTTTTGATATCAAGTTTATCAGGCGAGACCAGAAACAGCGTAGGAATGGCGAGGCTTGCCGAGCCAGTCCGACTTGTTTCTGGTCGAGCCTGATAAATCTGATAGCAAAAGACACTTACATGGTTTTCTATGTATCATGCATCATCAGATTTTCAGGTGTCAAGAGCATCAAACAAAAGAAAAGTAAACGCAGTTTTATTTGAACTTGTTGACGTCGCGAATGAGTCATGACGCAATCGGTGACGTCATTTAACCAATCGAACGTTGTTATCACGGCCAACATCAGTATGTAGCCATACTGTCTTCTGAGATCGCTTCTGTAGGCATCGCCTGATAACATTGGTGCAAGCGCAGTTCTACAGTGACACGATAACACATCATGTTATCATACCCCTGTTATCAGGTGACTTTTGCTGCATATGCATGATAAAAAAGAATATTCTGCACAACAGTGCAACTCTCACCATTCTACACACTGTCACAAAACAGCTAGTACAGAAAATCAGAAAAACTTTACAACTGCCAGATAAGAAGTAGCTGTCTCCTTTCTGCTAGTTTCAGGCTTGACATTATGACATGTTCAACATGAAACTTGCTGAACAGACATTCTTACCATTTCAGCAAAGATACAGCCCAGACTCCAAATATCCACTGGTGTAGAGTAAAACTTGCTGCCTAACAAAATCTCTGGAGCACGATACCACAAAGTTACTACCTGAAGAATACATCATATTCTATTAATTAATAGTTGTTAGTTGTGAAACTCTAGAAAAGAACTTAATGACAGAAATGTACTAGCAAAATATAGAACCAGTTCAAACTCCTGAAGGAGCAGGCTCATCAGGATCTACCGTAGCAATTTGGCTGTAAGTCAGAGCTTCTTCCCTCCAGCCAAAATGACCCCAAATATCTACATCAGCCTTGTGTAACTCTGCTATAATATGGAATCCAAAAAAATCTACATCCATTTTACAAGACTGGTCTAGACTTTTGGGCCATTTTGGTAGGGGAAAAAAACACCTTATAAATGAACAAATAGGATACATGTTTACAAAACACTGCCTGAAGATACAAAAGCACTTGTCCAATCTGAATATGGTGGATGTCACTGAAAAAAATTGGTGGAACACTCTCTGAATATACTACAGAGGTCTGGCAAACAGCAGCCCAGCTGCAAGAGGAACATGTACAGAAAAAAGGCATAGTATCACTTCACTTTTTATGCATAAAACTAATGAGGACATCTCCCATTATGATAAATTACAAAAGCATAAGAGGCCAATGAGCATGTAACCTTCATTTGCCTTCATTTGCCTTTTATTCCTTTGTGTTTAGTGTCAGCATAATGCTATTCACTTATAACCCTATGCTTTTCTATGGACTCCAATCATAGTCTATAATATAACTTTTAGGACAAAACAAAACTGTACCTCATGAGTATATGTCCTCACAGGAACACCAAATGCTCTGGCCAAACCAAAGTCTGCAAGTTTGATATTGCCCTCTACATCAATAAGAAGATTCTGAGGCTTTATATCTCTGTGTAGAACTCGGTGGGAATGACAAAAGGCCACACCTTGTAACAGCTGATACAGGTAACTCTGAAATGTAACATAAAATTCTCATTATTTCTAGAATTTGTATCACATCAGAGTGAGGTGCATCCCATAATCAGTCCAAACTTGGACTCTATCTTTGGACAAATCTAATCAGCACCTCACAGGGGTGCACCCACATTTTCATGAAATATGTCCATTGATGATTCCAGCTTGAATTCATTCATTTGAATAGGGTTCCTTGAGAGGTGTATCCCACAAGTAGAATCACCCCAAAAGACACTACAATCCTCATGAGCCACCCCACAGTGTAACTCTGGTAAGAGGGGATGGACAGACAAACGGGAAGACAAAAACTAATACCACTCTAAGTATGTATGGGGGTGAAAAACCAGAGGACCAGTGGTCCTGTAGCTCACCTGACACTTGGTCCTGGTATAAATGTTAATGCTTTTATACATGTATATAGCCCCAGGGCAGGGGCAGATCTGCCACCCCTGGACTAATTTTAAGACCCAATGCTATAAACCAAGCCACATGGTCACTGAGCCTTTCTTTCTGGACAAAGATTTCTGAAGCATTTTTATCATATATGGGCATGGCGGCCACCTTACTCATGTGACCATGACCATCTGAACAAACTTTGATTCCTTTGACCCAGTATTAAAGCTATATATGAAACACAGTAATCATTTGTATGAACTATGATGGACCCAAGTGCCCAATGCTACATACCCAGTTTCAAGGTCACAGTGTTACAAATAAGGCCCAGACAGCAACTTGCCCTGGGGGCAACCTGAAATGAATTTCAACTTGTCCGCCAAGATTTCAACTTGTCCCCCTGTATTTCATTGCAATTAAACCGTTTACATGTCATTTTCTTCCAGTCAACATAGTCCATAACCGCTCTCCCTTTCTAAGACATTAAGCATGAACACATGAACTTCAGAGACAATTGACCAACAGTTTTGATCACAGCTGCCTAATCATTTTCACAGCGCTACTTTGACTGGGATTCTTTTTATTTTTTTCCTTCAAAACACTATATTGGTAGGTTTCAAACTTCGCATGCAAAACTTCAAAAAAGACATGAAACAAAATTATTTTCCAGAATTTACCAAAATTATAGGTTGTCCAGGGGGCAACCTTCCAAGACCATCAGCTTGCCCCCAGCAAATTTAACCCATGTCGGGCAAGTCGGCAATTGCTTATTTCTAACACTGACTGGTCATAGGTCTTTTGGTTCTTGAGAAAAGACTTTTGAAGAGTTTTTACCATATATGGGCATGGTGGCCATCTTGGACATGTCACCAAGACCATCTGAACAAACTTTGGTTCCTTTAACCCGGTGAACCTCAATATGAAATATGGCTTCAATCAACCCCAATGGCCACTGAGCAGATACATGTTTGAAAATGTTGACGGGTGAGAGAATCTCAGTGACCTTTCTTGTACAAAGGTCAAAGAATGACCTTGATCTTTAGCGACATAATATCTTCATCTGGTCATTTAGTCAACCATATATACCAAATATTGTACCTTAGACTTAAATGGTTTCTGAAAAATTCACTGTTTAAGCGTTTTCCCACATAAAAGCCTGACATACCAAAGTTGACAGTGTCATAAATTAGGTCAAGGTCAACGCATGATCATCATTTGTATAAACTATGCTGGGCTCTAGTGCCAAAAGCTACATACTTGGTATGATACCAAGTTTCAAGGTCATAGGCCTTTTGGTTCTGAAGAAGATTTCTGAAGGGTTTTTACCATATATGGGCATGACGGCCATCTTGGTCATGTAATCAAGACCCCGGGAACAAACTTTCATTCCCCCATCCCACTGAGACTCCGTATGAAATTTGGCTTCAATCGGGCCAGTGGTTTCAGAGGAGAAGATGTTTGAAAATCTTGACAACAGATGGATGGACAGAATGACCTTGACATTTAGTGACATAACATCTTCATCTGTTCATTCAGTTGACCATATATACCAAGTATTGTATCTTAGACTTAAAAAGTTTCTGAGAAATCCACTGATTAAGCGTTTTCCCATATAAAAGCCTAACATACCAAAGTTGACCATGTCATAAATTAGGTCAAGGTCAACGCGAGGTCATGATTTTGTACACTCTATGATGATCCTGAATGCCCAATGCTACATACCAACTTTCAAGGTCATATGCCTTTTGGTTCTGGAGAAGAAGATTTTTGAAGGGTTTTTACAATATATGGGCATATTGGCTATTAGACCCAGACTCCGGGGACAAACTTTCCTTCCCCATTCCCACTGAGACTCCATATGAAATTTGGCTTCAATCGGCCCAGTGGTTTCAGAGGAGAAGATGTTTGAAAAATCTGATGGACAGATGGACGGAATGACCTTGACCTTAAGTGACATAATTCCTTCATCCGTTCATTTAGTTGACCATGTATACCAAGTATTGTAGTTTCTGAGAAATCCACTGTTTAAGCATTTACCCATATAAAGCCATGTCATGTATCCATTTCGTTAACCCTATTTTCCAATTATTATATTGAGGCTCAAAAAGTTTCCATGAAATCAACTGTTTAAGCATTTTCCCATATAAAAGCATAACATACCAAAGTTGACCATGTCATAAATTAGGTCAAGGTCAACGCATGGTCAGCATTTGTACAAACTATGATGGGCTCGCATGCCCGATGCTCCATACCAAGTTTCAAGGTCATAGGCCTTTTGGTTCTGGAGAAGATTTTTGAAGGATTTTTAGATTTTACCATATATGGGCATGGCAGCCATCTTGGTTATGTGACCCAGACCCCAGGTACAAACTTTCATTCCCCCATCCAAATGAGACTCCATACGAAATTTGGCTTCAATTGGCTCAGTGGTTTCAGAGGAGAAGATGTTTGAAAATTTTGATGGACAGACGGACGGAATGACCTTGACCTTTAGTGACATAATATCTTCATTTGTTCATTTAGTTGACCATGTATACCAAGTATTGTACCTTAGACTTAAATAGTTTCTGAGAAATCCACTGTTTAAGTGTTTTCCCATATATATAAAAGCCTAACATATCAAAGTTGACTATGTCATAAAATTATGTCAAGGTCAACGCAAGGTCATCATTTGTATAAACTATGATGGGCCCAAATGCCCGATGCTACATACCAAGTTTCAAGGTCATAGGCCTTTTGGTTCTGGAGAAGAAGATTTTTGAAGGGCTTTTACCATATATGGGCATGACGGCCATCTTGGTCATGTGACCCAGACCCCGGGAACAAACTTTTGTTCCCCCATCCCACTGAGACTCCATATGAAATTTGGCTTCAATCAGCCCAGTGGTTTCAGAGGAGAAGATATTTGAAAATCTTGACGACGGAAGGACTGACGGAATGACCTTGACCTTTAGTGACATAATATCTTCATTTGTTCATTTAGTTGACCTTGTATACCAAGTATTGTACCTTAGACTTAAATAGTTTCTGAGAAATCCACTGTTTAAGCGTTTTCCCATATAAAAGCTTAACGTACCAAAGTGGACCATGTCATAAATTAGGTCAAGGTCAATGCAAGGTCATCATTTGTATGAACTATGATGGGCCCACATCATGGCCACATGCCCAATGCTACATACCAAGTTTCTTATGATTATATACCTGTGTATAAAATATGAATTCAATACACCAATGTTTTCAAAAGATATCGAATGGAAACCATTTTCGTACGGACGGGACGTACAGGACAAGACATGATACTATATCCCCCCCCCCCCCCCCCCACATCCCCCATTTTTAATGGCGGGGGCATAAAAATTGTTAAATGCAAGAAAGTGGGTCTCACGTTGATGAGTGGTGCTCCAAGACCAGTAGGGGGGCAATTATCCATGTATTTCTTTAAATCTTGGTGCAGGTATTCAAACACCAGGTACAACTTCTTCTCACTGTGTACTACATCTAAAAGTCTGGAATCAGAAACAATGGAACATCTTACTAATACTAAACCAGAATTCTGCAGAATGTGGTGTCTCGCCTGTCAGCATATGTCACAAAACAGAGCTAAACCTGAAAACTAGACAAATATATTCTCCTTCAACAACAACTGCTGTAAAAACTCTTAAGTGTTGGGACATGTATTGTAGTTTGAGCAAACAGTCCAGGCCCAGATCTGACTGCTCCTAAAGCAGATCAGGGCCTACACCTTTTGCCATTCCATCTGTATCATTTGGTTGCATTACTGCATTGTAAAACCTAACTGTTTGTTTCTGTTAATAAGATAATTAACAATTTTAGATGCCCCATTTTTTTAGAATTTCTATGTGACTACTGACCTGACAATATTGACATGATCAAGCTCTTTCAGCAAAGAAATTTCTCTTATTGCTGTACTTGGTACTCCCTCTGAATCACTGCAAGAAAATTAGAGAAAAATCAAAACAGTGATGTAAATCTCACATTCGAACAAATTTTGTGAAATGAAATATGTCTGGCCTCTAAGGAAAACCTGTTTACTCCAGGAAATGTACTCATAACAGCCGTACTGCTAGCAGAAATGCTGTGTAGTGAGCTGGATTTTATAATTGTAGCATCCCTGGGACCCAGCAGGCACGACGTTGAAATGTACCGACATCTATGCCACATCACATGGCATCCACGTCATAATGACATTATGCACAAAAAATATGAATATGCCAGGTTCTGCTATTGACAGCGTATTCACAAATTAATCAGACTTATATGTCCTATCCCTTATCAATCGTTGGCCGAATGGTGCAGGGTCGAAACGACCTATTGCTCGTCCTTGCGGGAATCCGACCGTAGACCAAATCATATTATGTGGGCTTATTAAGAGCAAAGAGTTTTATGCATTAAATGTCATAAGCATACTGGCTCATAATGCGGTTCCACTTGGGGCGGGGGAGGTTTTGACTTTTGTTTTGGAAGCGGAACTCACGCATCGAGCCGAATCTTTTTCAAGGCGACAAGCCGGCCACTGATTTTGTCTCTGGCCTTGTACACAACCCCGTACGTTCCTTCTCCTATCTTTTCGATCTTCTGGAAGTTTTCCATCTTATGGACAGATTAACTCGATGACACTTCCATTCACATCATCTCGAAAACTGGAAATGATCTGCTGCTGTTTTGTTGACAAATTATAGGTTCTCGTGTCTTTTCCCGCGCAAAAATTATACTTCCTGTCCAAGTCATTCATTCTATTGGCTAATCTGGTCAGAGTTAAAATTAGAAAGGGCTTTTCCGAAAATGTTGAAGGGGAAGTAACAAATTCTAGAGCAGTTGCTTCCCTTAGTCCATCAGCTGCCCCGGCACCATTTTCACTGTAGGACAGGTAGTAGGTAGGTAGTGTAGGTATGGATGGATGGATCTATCTATGTTTACTGCCTCACCCTTTACTGAGTGTCATGCACAGGGTTAGTAAGAGTAAAAGTAAAAAGTGACAGTGAGATCTAAAAGAATGACAGTGAGATTAGAAAAAAAGATGAGTTAGTATTGTTAGCTAAGCAGGGTAAAAATATATCTTATTTTCTATGGCCTTTCATGGTTCCAATTTGAGGCCTTCCCGCGGGTTATTGGGAGCTGTGGAGAATGGCCATTTATTTTCAGGGAACTGGGGAGCACTTCTAGAGCACTAGCAATTATTTTCAGGGACAGGCTCTTAATTTGGGGGATCTGGGGAGCACTGTCAAAATGTGATTTTCAAAATTTGTTTGGCTTCTAGTGGTGGTGGTGGTGGTGTGTGTGTGTGTGTGTGTGTGGGGGGGGGGGATGCGCCCCAGACACCCCCATTTATACATGTCAATAATACCACTTTAGTCATTCTTTTTAAGCCGCAATGACTTCAGATGGGCATTCGGATTTGCAATTGCAAGCAATATCGGCTAGAGGCGGAAAGGACTTCCAAACAGCTTTTGAGAGCAGGCTTGAATATTTTTAGGGAGCTGGGGAGCAGTTGAGTTATATTTTGGGATTTGGGTAGCAATAGCAAAATAATTTTAGGGAGCACGAGAAAATATTTTAAGGGAGCTGGGGAGACTTGGGCATTCTTTTCAGGGAGCAAGGGAGCACTGACAGGAGCATGGAAAAAAGTCTTTGTCATGACAGGACTCTTCATTACTCTGGTCACTTACTATAAGCTTCTGATAAATCTTTTACCACTCTAATTAAATACAATTTTAGTGATTTTGAATATGTACGTGGCCACGGGGCAGATTACCCCTTAAGGGTCAAATTTTAATCACCACAAGATAACCCCGTAAGGGTCAAATTTTAATCACAAAAAGCTTTTATTTCTGCTATCATCAGTTGTAAATTTCAGAAAAATCATCTGTTTCATATGAATTTATATAGAATTTATCAGCATTTCATGCATGTATATAGCCCGGGGTGCAGGGGGAGATAACTCCCATAGGGTAAATTTGAGCATCACTGAAGGCTTTCATCACTCTGATCATTTGCTATAAGTTTCAGAAAAAATTGTTTCAAACTCTGATTTTATATAGATTTTTTCATGATTTTATACACGTGTAAAGTTCCAGGCTAGGGGTAGATAACCCCAGATGATAAGATTTTTATGCTCATACAAAGGTTTTGTTACTTCGATCATGTTTATGAAGTTTCATCATGATACTCCAAATAGTAAAGGAACTAGAGGCCATGAAACCATTTTTGTACATTGACAAGTGCCATAACTCTGTCAGAAATTATCGAAATTTGCCCATTAACAATCCCAAGCGAGACGTTCTTGGTATAAATGCATATGCAAAATTTGAATGAAAGTCCGCTGATAAATACTTAAGTTAACGAACGGAAACGAAGTGCGGACGTACGGACGGACAGCCACACGGACGGCCAACGTGAAAACATAATACCCCGCCACTAATGTGTGGCGGGGTATAAAAGGAGTTTCAGGTGACTGACTTTATCAAATGCCTTGCTAAAGTCGAGCAAGACTAAATCTGTTTGGTTGCCTGCCAAGATCCTCAACAAGCTGTATGAGATGCGTTTCGCATGAAAGTTTTTTTCGCGAAAACTATGCTGGAGATCATACAGATGTTGTTTTCATTGAAATGCCGAGTAATATTTGAAGCGATTATATGCTCTATGAGCTTATACAAAATACAGGTCAAAGAGATTGGTCTGTAGTTTGCGGGATCACTCTTGTTACCCTTTTTGAATATTGGGCTCATCCTTGCTAATGTCCAATCTTTTGGTAATGTGCCAGTTTCCAGAGACTTTTCAAATGGACGGACGGACGGACGGACGAACGGATAGATAGATAGATAGATAGATAGATAGATAGATAGATAGATAGATAGATAGATAGATAGATAGATAGATCCATCTGGACGGACGGACCACTGTGGGCCACTCAAGCTCGTCCAGCATATCGCCGACACTATACTTGTGTTCCGCTATCGCCTGCCGGTCCACCTGGCAGTTGTTCTCTGCACATTCTCAACCTGCTGAATCTGAGTTTTCTGATAGGGTGCCAAATAGGTGCTGCATACTCAAGTTGAGGGCGAACCAATGTTTTGTGTGCAGCTTCGTGCCAGTGCCAAATTGCGCCGAAGAAAACCCATTGTCTTAGTTGCCTTACTTGATATTTCTGAAATATGTTGACCCCAATACAAATTGTCTGTAATTGTTATTCCAAAATATTTGACGGACTGAACCTGTTCCAATCTTTGCTGGTGGAGAGAGTAATTAAAATGTATTTGCTTGCTAGGGAGGTGCCGAGTCACCCTCATAGAATGACATTTGACAACCTTAAATTTCATTTGCCAATCGGCCTTTCATTGTGCGAGGTTGTTCAGGTCATCTTGCAAGAACTGGCAATCCATAGGGGAGAAGATATTTCTATACAAGACACAATCATCAGCAAAAAGACGAACAGATGATCTGCACCATACCGAGCTCAATCACGGGGCATCTTATAAGCTGTTGAGAGCTAACCTTGTTATATATTTTACTGTTTTGATCCATTGTTACAAGTTAGAAGCCTTACCCAGACTGAATAACTTGTATGTTTATGAAATTCAACAAATGCAGGGCGAGGATTGTAATCATGTAACCCTCAGTAATTTATTTCTGACCGTGCCAAGGCGGTGCTTCTGGTGTGGTGGTTTTACTCTTAGTGTTATTGTTTGTCAGCATTATAATATCTGTCAGGAAAGAGCTAGCCGCTTGTCTTTTCACTTGCCATTTTTGCTTTATGTGTCGTCTTTATTAAAATTTGAGCCGCGACACGACAAAACCACAAATGTGGTTGTGCGCCCAGCGCAGACTCAGATCAGCCTTGGCATCTGCTCAGTTTGATAAAACTTCGTTAAGAGCTCAAATGGTAGCTAAGCTACCTCCATGCGGACAGCGAAGACTCTGATCAGACTGGGCGGATGCCCAGGCTGATCTGAGTCTGCGCTGGGCGCACAACCACATTGTTGGTTTTGTCGAGTCGCGGCTCATTTTCTCCTTTCTCATTTGCTGTTGAGGGCAGCACGTGGTAAACGATTGTATACGGTTCCTGATCAATGTCTTTTCGCCTGCGTTTCATCATACCCTATTCCCACCATCTTCACTAGCCAAGGGTTCTAATTCCACTCAGTTGTTCCTTACTTACAAAGTGGACTTAGTACCCTTAGATGTATTCCCACTAAAATGCCATTTTCTGACTCTGAGCGATGTCAGAAAAGGGCGTTTTTTTGCCTAGCCTAAAGATCAGTCATATGACACATGTATGGCTAGTGTGTTAGGTTAACTGACCGTCCCAAAACAATAATTTAACACAACAACAACAATCGTACTGACAAATACCCTGGGCCTCCACAAACCACCCAGAAGATGGATATGGCACAGCCCAGGCAGAAAGCATCACAACCAGATTTGACCGCATTTTGGCGACGAAGCGATTCCGATCAGTAGAACAAGAAGTTTTCCTGGAGCAGACATATAAAGTGACCATGACCTGGTGATGGTGAACTTCCGAGTTCGCAAAAAAACTAAAAAAAAACTAGCAAAGACTGAGGTTTGACCTTGAGCAGTTAAGAAACCCAGATGTGCCAACCACATTTCAAGAAACAATACGTGGGAATTTAGGACCACTCACCAGTCTGAGGGATGACGACATGGACATAGGATGATTACCCGACCGGCATTACTGAAACACCCAGTGCGATACTTGAGAAAGAACGTCGCAGGAAAAAGCCCTGGGTCATCAAAAATGTTCTCGACTTCTGTGATGATGGAAGGGATTTGAAGAAGAGGCGGCATAAAGCGGAAGGAGCGAAAGAATACAGGGAAGCCAACAACAGGGTTCAGAAGGCTCTGAAGAAAGGAAAGGAGGACTAAATAGTCCGAACAAAGTCACGCTGAAAGTCATGTTCGAAGCTGAAGAGATACTCGCCGAAGAACAGGCTTGGTTCGGAGCCGGATGGATCACTTAAGAATCAGCATCGGCGGAATTTGTACCATGTCTTCATAAAAAAGGTAAAGGTTTCCCATGTCTTAAGCACCTGGCAGGGTCTGGTATGCAGCTTTATGGGCCACGCTGCGAAAGAACAGTAGTTATCAATGCAAATCTAGTTCGTGCCATTGAACACCTTTATAACAAGGATATTATTGCAATCCAGATGAACAGCAGCACGGGAGAATTTTCAGAACAACAGCCGGAATAGGCAAAGATGCCTTCTCTCCCCACCCTCTTCAACACTTTTCTCCAAAGGATTATGTCTGACTCTTTGGAAGAACATGATGAAGCATAGGCGGCAGAACTGTATGACAATGACGATCTTTCTGTTGAAAGTCTAGAGAAACCCTGCACAAAGCATAGAATGGAGATTGGCTGGTTGTTGTGGGTTTAACGGCCCTTTGAGACAGCATTTGAGCCTACATCGAGCGTATCCCAAAGAGAGGGAGGGAGAAAGGTAGTTATTGTCCCCCGCCTTTTCGAAGAAAAGCGGAGGGACATAGTTTTCGGCATTCCGTCCTTCCGTCCATCCGTCCTTCCGCCCCCCTAAAGTAGTAGGTACCTTGTGTGCGCTACTCCTCCTACAGTTTTATGCCGATTCTTTCGAAACTTTACCGCTGTTTTTGTCATGGTCTGAAGATATGCATGTGGTTTGGATATAATCCTGAGATTATTTTTTGTCACTTTTTCCACAAGTTGAACTTAGTCATTTTTTAGGCGTTTTAACTATCAAAGTGACTAGATAGTGGGTACCTTGTGTGCGCAACTCCTCCAACAGTTTATGCAGATGCCTTTGAAACTTCACAGGTGTTTTGGTCATGGTCTGAAGATATGCATGTGGTTTGGATATAATCCTCACATTATTTTTTGTCACTTGTTCTACAAGTTGAACTTAGTCATTTTAGGCGTTTTTACTATCATAGTGACTAGATAGTGGGTACCTTGTGTGCGCAACTCCTCCTACAGTTTTATGCCGATTCCTTTGAAACTTCACAGGTATTTTGGTCATGGTCTGAAGATATGCATGTGGTTTGGATATAATCCTCACATTATTTTCATCACTTTTTTCGCAAATTGAACTTAGCCATTTTCCATACATGTTTACTATCAAAGTGAGTAGATAGTGGGTACCTTGTGTGTGCAACTCCTCCTACAGTTTTATGCCGATTCCTTTGAAACTTCACAGGTGTTTTGATCATGGTCTGAAGATACGCATGTGGTTTGGATATAATCCTCACATTATTTTTTTTTGTTACTTTTATCACATTTTTAACTTAGCCGCTTTTCCAGCTCAAACACTAAGTGTATATACAGTGGAGACCTAGTTTCCAAGGCGGGGGACATAAATTCGTCGAATTTGCTTGTTTAAGATGAGATGTTACCGAATAGGATGTTCTCAGAAAGATCCAAGCAGCCATTGGAGAATATGACGAAGTCCCGAGTCCTGACCATGGTTAATAAACGAAAACTGAGGCTTTCAATTAAGGTCTTTTGGCTTAACACAGACGGTGTACTTGTGTACACTCCGGTGTTGCAGGATGAAAGCCTACATATAGCCATGTAGCTATAACCTGCACAGGGGATGACTCTCCCTGCACAGGGGGGGGGGGGGGGGTCCAGTTAACGTCCCGATCCGAAGGACGGCACACTTGTTAACATCATCCCTGCAAATGATGCTAGAAAAACGTATTCGGGCGTAGGAAGAATTCGCCCCGGGCGGGGATCGAACCCACGACCTCTGGCTTCAAAATCAAGTGCACTAACCACTGAGCCACCGCGCTTCTCAATATAATTCTACAGGACACCGAGAAGGAAAAGGAAGAAGAATTAGCCTGAAGAAGACATGTGAAATCAAAAATATTAAAAGATGGACGGGGATGGACTTTGCCGGCACAACAAGAGGACTAAGCGGAAAGGATTTGTTGCACAGTCGTCCATGGTGCACCAACGAACTTGAAAGGTTTGACATATAGACAAGACTGGACTAGACTGTATGTATGTATGTATGTATGTATGTATGTTGCTTTGGGTTTAAAGGCCCTTTGAGACAGTATTTCAGTCTATATCGGAACGTCTAGGGAGGCTGAAAGGAGAGAGAAATGATAGACGAGAGAAAAAATGTCAAAACAACCCCGACGCGCCTACTGCAAACACTGTAGGCCCTTGCTCTATGTATGTATGTATTTATGTATGTATGTATGTATGTAGGTAATGAAATATTGAATAAACCTGTTTATAAATGAATAACTTCATAAATAAATTAATACTCTCTTCCCACTAAAATACCATTTTATTTTGATCCGAACGATGTCAGCGCTGCGCACTGCCCATGCAGCTATTTACTTTCTTTCTTTCTTCCATTTTCGCCTTAACCCACGAAGGGGACACAGACGGTGTACCTTTGTACACTCCGGTGCCTACGTTATAGCCATGTAGCTATAGTAGGGATCTTTAACCTGCACAGGGGATGACTCTCCCTGCACAGGGGGCCTCCAGTTAACGTCCCGATCCGAAGGACGGCACACTTGTTAGCATCATCCCTGCAAATGATGCTAGAAAAACGCGTGCGGACATAGGGAGATTTCGCCTCGGGCGGGATTCGAACCCACGACCTCTGGCTTCAGAGTCAAGTGCACTCCGCGCTTTTAAAAAGTATCCATTCTCATTTTGTGTGTTTCCTTTTATTTTGTTCAAGCATGATCGGTACCAAGCTGAGCAGCAGCCACCCCATCTTTCTCTTGGCATATTCTCATCCGTTCACATATAGATCTGCTTATACCATGCCCGCACACGGGCAAAGGTTGAACCCTGGAATGGAATGGAGGGGAATGGAAAAGAACTGATGAGATAATCTAAATTTTATTGGCTACGACTTTGCTCCCAGAGTCTGCGATGGTACTCTCATAGGAAAAAATTCTCTTCCCAAGATGGAGCAAATTCTTTCCTGTAAGGGTGCCATCCCAAATCCTGTTAAAGAGAGGATGAGATTATTCTCGCCTTCCGGTTCCATTCCAATCCATGTTTAAACTATGCCGTCCGCACAGGCCAAAACAAGACAAAATTTATTTTGAGTAGGCAAGAATTACAATAGACAAAAATGTCTTGCACTTTTCCGCGCAAGGCCAATTTCTTGAAATTGAGTTCGTCGTGTATATAGTTACATACTGTGATATGGCACACAGATTTCTCGCGTACAGCTTTCAAAGCTGTGAGTTGCGGAAATCCCCGAAAGTCTGACGCGGAAAAAGTAGGTTCAGGCGAATTGACCTACATACTGGACATGGGAATTCAGATCTTTATGGTGGAACTGTAGTAAGATAATAGCCAAATATTTAAATGAAGTTTATGCATGAGGTACTTTACTTGTTCGATTGCAGACAATTTTTGTCGAATCTATTACAAATAGCTCTTCGAATCAACCAAAATAGAATAACGGGGATAAGCTACCCTCCCTATCATATAATAGACCAGCCTCAGCTAAAAATAGAAACGGTCGGAAAGAAAAAAGAAATGGAGGCGCGTGTATTGTATAGATTATGTCATTAACATCTTATCATTCGAAGAATCATTGACAGAAAGACAAGAAAAACTGATTGTACCCGGTCAGACCATTAACATACATGGTTGTTTACTTTGATTTTGACATCCACAGATCAAGACACACAGAGGTAAGCTTATTTTATTTGTGAGATTTTAAATTGGCACAGAGATAATGAATTTTTACCATCAGCCATGTGGATTTTTTACCATGCTAGACTAGCCGCAAGGTCTTATATTTTTCGCTGTGAAAACATCTACAATGGTAGTACAATTCACAATGGAAGTACAATTCAGGTCTCTTTCTGTATCATGTTTTAAACTTTTTTGGTCATGTTTTGTGTATTGAGCAGTGACAAAGGAAGCTTCTCAAAATTGGGGGGGGGGGGGGGGGGGGGGGGGGGGGGATGGGTGGGGGGGGAGCATGAGCTGGCCACATGCATTTAAAAAAATAATGGGGGCATGGCCCCCCTCTTACTATGCCATATAGTGCAGCAGTGTTGGGGCCCACATGCATCATGGAGGGATAAACTAGACCTTTAGTTCATGTGCACTAACTGCAAAATATAAATATAGGTGTTGTTGCATGAAAATAGTGAAGTGTTTTTAACGAAATCTACTGTGAGACATTCCAGAATATGGATTTTTATACTTATATGATCCCCTGGGGGGCCCAGACCTTTACCAGGCTTTTGACATAAAAAATGTTCCCACAGTGCAGGGCATTTACCAGGGCTTTGCAGAGTGAAAAGTCAATATCCCCCGGCCCCAGGGGGGGTGGGGGGAGTGCTTGTTTGCAAATGACTGATGCGTTATGATAAAAGGTAAAGGTAAAGGTCTTCAATAGCCTAATAGCCGTAGGGGCAGTTGGTGGTTGTTAGAGACCCATTGTATCTTCGGCACAACTGATGAAAAGCGGAGCCCGTCTCTCTCTTTTCGCTGCCTTATCCTTCCCTGATTCAAAAAAGGTACCCAATAACTGCTGGGTTGACGGAGAGAGTTTTCCAGTTGTCGAATGGCGACGAAAAGTGAACCGCGAACTCACAACCTCCCGGGGACTTTCTGCACAATAACAGAGCTACTCTAACCACTCTACTACAGCGCCTCTCTATTATGATGTCAAGGTTAAAAAGTTCTTAGGAATGACAGTATGAAGAGCGCGCTGTCATTCTTTCCATCCATTAGACTCTAGTATCCTCATTTTCTTAAGTATTGCCATTAATTTTCCATTTGGAACAAGTGGAAAATTCATGGTTTTTGTATCCCAATACTTAAGCACATTAGGGTATTTAGAGCAAAGCAAATGCAAACCAATATTCTCAAAATCGCCAATGAAAACAGCAATGTTTTGGTACAGAAGGAGGAGCGGCTGTAGCGTAGTGGGTAACACTCCAGACTACCAATCCAGGGGTCGCAGGTTCGATCCCCCGCTTCTCCGGTCTTTCGGATGAGACTTTAAACCGAGGTCCTGTCTCCATATGACCTCGTTGTTGGCGGGACGTTAAACCCGAGTTCACTCACTCACTGGTACAGAAGGACATCTATTTGAACAAGCTCGTCTGTCTTCCAGTTATTGCAGAACACTTAAAACAGAGGTGATTTACCAACCCAGCAGACACACAATGTTGAATCAACATTGAATCAAACTTGGTTCAACATCATGATGTTGAATCAAGGTTGAATCAAGGTTGATTCAGTGTTGTGTGCCCAGTGGGTATGGGTCATCTTGCTTCTACTAGCCTCAGGCAAAAAAATGCTTCTCTGCAATGTAGTAGCAGATTTCCTAAATAAATGACTGAGAATGAAAAGAAAATTGCAGTGTTCTTATCTTTGTGGCTTGGCTCGTTTTATGTTTGTTGATTGGAAATGAACTTCCTGTACCCAACTGAGATGAAAAACATCTGACTAGAGTACAAAATGATGACATAAGTTGGTTGATTTGATTGAGGTAAGCTTATTTGCAAGAAGTTATTTTTGTTGATGTAAAAAAAGTATGTGTAAAGGTTTTCCGTAGCCTTGATCAAGGCTGTAGGGGCAGTCCGTTGTGAAAGGTCCATGATTTCATTGACACAGCATAATGAAAGATGGAGCCCAACTCTTTCCATTCGCTGCCTATAAACTTCACTGATTTGAATCAGATCCATTTAGAGGGAGGCAGGGATTGGGGTAGGGTTACTGATTGATGATCAGGTTGGTTTCAGTTGATAAGCTTGTGCTATGGCATTTACCCTATTAGTACTAATTAGCTCTCCTGCTCTAATAACCGCCCCTGCCTTTTTTTCGGAAAATAATGTTATATTATTTTGCATGAATTCGCTTCGCTGGATTAGGTAGCTTTTTGAAATGGAGTCTACTCTTAAAGGATAGAATTTGCTGATAGAGGAGCAAATTTATTCCGTTAAAAGTTGAACTGGCAAAAAATATTGGACGTGGCTCATCACCTTTATATTGCTTTATTATGGGTATTTTTGGCAGTGGCTGATTTACTACACTTTAGGCTCTAAATAACGCCCCCTTATTTTGCAAAGCTCCTTGGGTGCTTACTAAGATTAATAAGGTATATCCAAATATTTAAAGTTTTTACTGTTGCACATACAGGTACTTATGTCCCAGGATATTCTAATTTTAGCATTTCATTTGTACAGAAAGTTCATTATCATTAAACATCATGTCAAGTTGCCATCAGGTCTTGTATGTGAGATAATGAGTTGCATGGTATGTATCTTGTATTGAGTGCAGTGTACTTATGTTGCCTAGCAACACTCTGCTATTTTATCTGTCCAATATCCATTGGCTCTTGAACTGTAGACTAGTTTTCAGGACTACAAGTATTTTGTAGTACTGTAAAAATTCTAAGTATTGGGACAGTTTAGCCTGAGTAAACAGTGTAGACCAGTGTCAGACAGTCTGATCAGGACCCACACTGTTTGACATTGCATCTCCATCTTTTGACCACATTTCTGATAGATAGATGACTTGTGATATTATGTCCTTTTCAACAGTATTTCAGTCATGTCGGGACGATGGGAGGGTGATAATGAAAGGCTGTGTGCAATGGAACGCCTTTGACGGTAGAAAAGATTCTTGCCTCAAGCGGGGCTTGAACCTGTGTCCACTAGATCAGTCTTAACCCACTGAGCTACTTGGCTCCTCCCACATTTCTAAATTGTAAAACAAAACTATCCAATATTTTTAGGACAGTTTCGATAATTATTTTAGTTGACTCAAATTTTGGATTTTTATGGTACCCCTAAATAGACAGAGTGCTGGAGCAGGAAGAAGGAACATTCTGATCAGGGTCTAACCTGAATGCCAGTGGGAACACTTTAATTAGGAGAAGCAACTTTGCCATTTTGGCTTTTGCCTCCCTCCTCAATAGGGAACTTGCTTCTGGAAATAGACCCCTTTTGGAAGGGTTTCATAACAGAGGTATACAATCGTGGTTGGTTGTCTAGTGACCTGCAACAAAAAATGCTTGGTCAGTTGAAAGGAGGAGTACATTCATGCATTTCAGATGTTCGAATACTTAAGGTAAATCAGGTAACACTTGATAGAACCAGTCCAAGTTTTATCTTTATGGCATGAAATTGTGGTTGAAATATTGGGTCACCAGACAAATTAAGCCATTAAGTTCAGGTTGCATATGTGACAGCAAACATGTCCTTAAGCTGGGACACAGGGCTCCAGATAATTTTATTTAATTTTTTATTTTAAGTTCTACCTAACAAAGATCTAAATCCGACAGGTCAGCTCTCCAAACCTGACACCTGTACTTGGGCAAGATACAAAATTCTCAATGAATATATAGATGTTTTGCAATTTTATGTCCTTTTTAACAGTATTTACCAATTCAGGGGTTGCAAGATAGATCCCCGGATTCTCCGGTCTTTCAGATGAGACTTTAAACCGAGGTCCTGTCTCAGTATGACCTCTTTGTTTGTGGGAAGTTAAACCCAAGTTCACTCATTCACTTACTTTTAACAGTATTTCAGTCATATCAGGATGATGGGCAGGCTATAATGAAAGGTAGTGTGCAATGGATCCCTGTTTGCAGATAAAAAGATTTCTGTCTCCAGCAGTGGTCGTATCCATATCGAAAGCTTAGCAGGCCAGTGCTTTTTATACGCCAGTTTGAAAAACGGGACGGATATTGTTATGGCGCTGGCGTCCGTCCATCCATCCGTCCGGCATAAACTTTTTGTTTCCGGATAACTCCTCCTACAGTTAACATTCGATCGAGCTGAAACTTGGTATATAGTAAGACCATGAGGTGGACCAGTGCATATCGTTTCGAGGTTACGCTCCTATGATTTTTAGCTGAGTTACAGCCCTTTGTTTATAATTTTTGGGGTGTTCGTTTCCGGATAACTCCTCCTACAGTTTTCAACCAATTAAGCTGAAACTTTGTAAATAGTAAGACTACAACATGGAGTAGCGAATATTGTTTGGAGGTTACCCTCCGATGTTTTTTAGCAGAGTTACAGCCCTTTGAAAAAACATGACTATGGCTGTTTGACTGTTTGTATGGCAATTCTTTAGCATTCCATAACTTGGTTACTCTTTGGAATATCATGATGAAGCTTTATACCAATGTATAGAGGTGAAGGCAGTGTGTCTCATACAAGAACAGTTACTCCCCTTTTCATAGTTTTTGAGTTACCTCCCTTTGATTATTTTGTCAGACTATATTTGTACACCTCATATCTATCTAACCCTTTGGACTATTGTGATGAAACTTGATAGTGATGTATATTAGGTTGACACAATGTGTCACATATAAGAACGATTGCCTCCCCTTACTTATTTTTGGAGTAACCTCCCTTTGAATATTTTCTAAGGCTATTCCTATGCAAGTGATAAGTAGGCAACCGTATGGAATATCTTGATGAAAATTTATAGCAATGTGTATTAGGTTGAGGCTGTGTGTCTTATATAAGAATAATTGCTCTCTCTTCCTTATTTATGGAGTTACATCCCTTTGATTAATTTCTACAGCTATTCTTGGGCAAGTCATTACAAGGTTATCGTATGGAATATCTTGACGAAACTTTATAGCAATGTGTAATAGGTTGAGAAAGTATGTCTAATAAAATAATAATAATAATAATCATAATCAACTTTATTTCTAGAGGGTGACACATTTAGCGAAAACTAACCTTCCATGAGGCCCTCACTAAGAAAAGACATAATGCATTATATAAACTTAAACAGAGATATAATAATACCAGCCACACACACACATCCCTTCACACAAACTGATAAAGTAATTGAAGTGCAAAAAACAAACAAAAAACAATATATATTTACATGGAAAAATATACAAATAAGTTAACATAAAAAAGGAAAAACAAAAACAAAATATATTTACATGGAAAAATATACAAATAGATTTACATAAAAACGGAGGAAATAATAATCATTTATATGATGTTCAAGCGGTACTAGTTGATGGACATTTTATACATTTTATGCAGCGTTTATGAAAAGAATTAACAGAGTCAGAGTTTCTTAACCAAGCTGGTAAAATATTCCAGATAACTGGCCCAAATAATACCTAATAAAAGAATAATTGCTTCCCCTTCTCTTTTTTTTGTCGCCAATTTGCAATCGAAAACACTGTTTCTAACGGTTTTTGATCTGCGTTAATCGATTGTTAAGAGCGTTTTCGATTGCCGCCTACCTGGTGTGATTACTGTATCTTGGGCACAGCATATGATTTCAAGATGAAGCCCATTCCTCTCCTAACATTCCCTTATTGAAAGAAGATACCAATTTACTGCTGGGTTGACAGAGTTTTGGCTGGCTGGCTGGCCCATTGCAGATGAAAACAGTCAACCCTCTGCACGATAGCCGAGCACCACTAACTACTCCACTGTGTTGTCTATGTAAATGTACAATAAAAAATGAGAAAACAATGCAACATTTTGATGAAGAACCTAGTTCTCAACACCAAAAATGTGTACTGAGTCATATCTCAATAGAACATCTTTGCAGGGCTGTGACCCAATGCTCCAGATAAAAAGGGTATCAGTGATAATTTATTGATAAATTTTCTTATTTTCCATAAAGAACATATGTTGTGACCCCTCATTAGGACAGTCTCGCTGAGACAGTTCTAATAAGGGTCACAAGATATGTCTTTTTTAAGAAATAAGAAAAATTAACTCTGAAATGTCCCTGTTAGGCTGTTACCCCTTCTTTTCTGAAGCTGTGACTGCCCTGGTAAAAATTTCAGGTGATTCATTTAGAAACACACACACACACATAGATGGCACACACATTTTGAATTTGCTCCCCAAAATTCTGTTATCTTGAGCTCTGTTCAGTAGTGTCATATTTACTTTATCATACTTAATCATTTCGACCTCATTTATGACAATATTGGAGCCTTCTGTACTTTTTGTTCTTGCAGTGAGAGATGTGAGCCATTCCTGTAGGGATAAATCAAGCTACTCGTCACATATTTATGTTACAGTGACAGTTGGGAAGTTGATAGTGCGTAAGTACTTACTTTAAAAGTTTTGTATCTGCGCATAATGAGATGGATATGCATGTGCAAACCATTCAGTTTTGCTTGAAGGATTCAGACCTTTCTGTTTATTCAGTCACCAGACAGAGTTTTTTCCATTCCAAAACAATCTCAAAATCTAGATCTGTCTTACAAGACAGATCTAGATTTGGGACAGATCTAGATTTTGGGATTGCTTTGGAAGAGAAAAAAAAACTATCTAATAGCCAAATTACACACAACAGATTAGGGGTGCTTTATAGAGAGAGAAACCCCTGTCTTATAGGTGAATATTTACATTCTAAGTGCATTTACTGAAAACCCCTATGGTAAACTATATTGGTTCACGTGACATTACATGACGTTAAGTGACGTCAAAATAAACCATGGTTCTCCAATCTGATTGGACATAGTTGACGTTATGACGCTGTTGACGCTGTTTCGCTTTCGGTAGAAAAACTGTGTATAAATGTTCTTCTACTTCAACTGTAGCCCCTGACGCGAAGTTGTGGTCAAAAAATAGAAAAGAATGTAAATATAAATGGATTTAATTTTTCTGGTGTTTGTCAAAGTATAAACTACATTTTGGTCGCTAGCAAAGTTTACATGAACCCCTTCAGGGTTCACTTATGGGCATTATGTTTTACCCTGTCTGTCTCCTAAAAAATTTGTACATGTCATGACGTATTATATAAATATTCTGTTTTTCCATAAACGATGTTATTTAGTCCCTCTTTTTCCCCCAGTACTTAACCCTTAGACTGCTAAGCGCGACTATAGTCGTGCTCGAGGGGTAGGTCACTTTGAGAGCATGTCAGGCACACTAGACATCAAGTACTCCCCATCATTTGCGGTTGTCCTATGCAGGAGGGAATCTGCTTTCTACTAGAGCAAGGTTTTACCCACCTAATTGATTTGTTGACCTTTAAAACTCGGAGAAAACGTAAAAAAATTATGGTATTTTCAACATCAGCTTTTCAGGTGGCTACCCCTACTTACTTGATCCCGATTTTCTGACAACTAGACTTCATCCTTCCAAACTTTCTCTCTTGATAAATATTCAGCAATAACTCCGGCCCTCAGACAAGCAATTACTTTTGTCATACAAAGCATATCATTGGCGCTAATATCTTGTACTATTTTTTTTTTTTTTTTTTTTTTTTTAAGTGTCTACATCGGTTCCCGCTGATATCATGTGACACCCAAATATGGCAAGTCACGTGACCTTGGTAACTTCCGGAAAATGGCAGCTCACACATCGGCCATATTGTACCGGCACCACCTGGTCGTGTTTCTAACTGAAATACTTTTGACAGGTCAGGAGGCGATAGTGCCGCTACAATGAATTTTGGGGGTTCGACCTGGGTCGTACTCAATGCTAATGGGAAGTGAATAGACAGCCAGCCATTTTATTTCAATTTTACAAGTTTATTATGTTTACCCTTAACAATAGTTGATAATAAACTAACTGGATTACCTTATCATTCAGAATATACTAATTAGCTGGGGTATCTTAAATATGAAACATTACATTGAAAGTTTAGAACCGATAGCTTATAAATGAGTTACACAATGGAAACAATCCTTTCATATGACTCCTTGTTTCATTGGACAATTAACATTCCACTTAAATATTGACAAATTACACACAAATTCTGCTTTCATTTATATCTTGATGAATATTTGTACAATCAGTCTCAGAATATAAATGTAAACCCTATAATTTCCATTGTACAAATCAGCCTTCAAAACATATTACAATAATAATTTATTTACTATTATCAAATTGATATGCCGTAAAGACTGAAAGATCTACTTAGTTGCATCGTATAAATGGGTCATCAATTATATTAAAATGGCGAAAGAATATCAACGGTTAACCTACATATAAACTCCTTTTATAATGACCGTAAATTACAATTGCCACGCCTTTCAAGAAGGTTGTTGTAAAACCAATAGATCTACCCTATAATAGCTTAGTTAATGATAATGCATAAAGACAGTTCATTTATCAACAATCCACGAGTTACCAATTGACAGTGTACAAGCCACTACAACCCGCATACAGCGTTGAACATGGTGACAAGCTGGATTGTTGTTGTTGTATTCCTTCAAAGGCGCGCCTTTGTAAAACTAATAGCTCTACTCAATTAAAGTATGGTAATGCATAAAGATAGTTAATTTATAAAACAATCCACGTGTTACCAATTGACAGTCTACAACCCGCATACAGCGTTGAACACGGTGACAAGCTGAATTGTTGTTGTTGTATTCGTCTTCTTTCAAAGGTGCGCCTTTCAAGGCGTACGGAACTATTTCTTAATAAGAATGTCTACAAACAACGTTTATTGATCGATAGAGTTCTGATAAAAATTATATTCATCAAGTCAAAATACTTTTTAAGATGTTAAGAATAAAACCTGTGCCAACTTCGCCTTAGAAAAAGGATAGAAAGGTGTTCAGTCAAGAAGGGCGCAGGGCTCGCCTGGATAGATGGGTGGGGAAGAGTCAAAGATTATTCAGACCTCTTTGGGCCCAGGCTGGTTTAGCTTTCTATATGGCATTACGCCAGCAAACAGAAACTTCAAGCTAGTTGTAGTTGATTTTAATTCAGGCTCAAGAGCTTCAAGGTGTTAAGAGAGGATCTGGAACAGACGACAGTTCGTTGCTGGTATCAATCGCAACAAGAGATTCAGCGCCTGCGTATCTGTATTTATAGCACCCACGGGTTTCCAAATGTCAATGCGCTCCATATTGGAAAGTATAGTAGAGCGGAAACCAGTGCACGCGCATAGCAACTTATGCGGAATACTCGGAACTTATGGTTCAGTTACATATTGAAGCCAAAACAAGCGCAAATGACAGCTTAGAAATCAAACTTTTGAACAGGAATAGATGAAAAATACAGCTACAAAAAACCGATTAAAGTGACTAAAAAGGGTATGCTTAGTTCACTTAGCATTAGAATTTTATAATCTAGGAGTGAAATCTTGCTGTCAGACCGTATTTGAAAGGAAAATGCGATGCGAAGTTGACACACGTTTCGCTCGACCATGGTTCGTTTTGCGAATCCAAGATCGTGTTTACGATATGAAAACAGTAGATATGATACTGATTATGGAACAAACGAAGAAATAACAGCCAATAGTCAGACGCCGTTACAACAGCCCCCTACCCATAAAAGGCATGGACCCCATGAAGCAGGCAAAGTAAGTACTATAAAGCTTGGAAAGTTGGTTAACATTAACATCTTAGTTTACTGTAATCAAGTTCAGGAGGCAACTGGCTATTTTGCTGTTATGTCCTGGAGTGTTCAGTATTCATAAGCAAACATATAGCCATATCTGAAGTATGAAAAACTAATAATCACTTTCCTGTCTTCTAAGAACTTATATGAATCATTCTTATGCAGATCCAAAGTGATGGGTTTTTTTTTTTTTTTTTTTTTTAGAAAATCTTTCAAAACTTGTCAGATCAAATCAGACATGGCAGTCTTAGAGAGTTGTCTTTTTTTTTTGGATCTAAGGTTAAAATTCAATTTGACCTTAAATGATAGAAATAAGTGGCAGCATACATCACATAGGAAGCTAAGCAGCAGAAACACGCACTTAGGAGACCAACTACTTTGGCTCAAAGGCTAGATATCCCACATGGTGCATGCTGTCATATAGTATAGTATTGGTAAATGTATCCACTAAAAGACAACTTCCAGGATTATCAATCCCACAACAATATCTTAGCTATCGGTTCAAAAATATTTTCTAAGATATGTAACAAGTCTGATTAACTCAAACTTACTCTGAGACACAATATGAGCTATTTACATATTTTAAACAGATAATCACATATATTATAATTTGAAACATTTAAAAGATATTACATGAAATGAAATTTTACTAGAATCCTCATGTCATGCATTCGTCTATTTCAGGTTTTGGCAAAACTAGAAGTTCATCCAAAGACAAGCACATAATCACACCCTCAAACCTCACCTACTTAGATTTCAGCAAACATGATGATGTTTACAACCAGTCTTCTGAAAACCAATGCAGGTAAGTTCAGTTTGTGGCTAAATGTGCCTCAATTTACTACATTTGAGACATGTAAACATATTCCCTGACTAATATTTGACTCTCCAAGAACAATTTGTACAACAGAGCAGTAGTTCATTACAGTATTGAGAGTCAATAATACTTTGGATAAACCCTTATGATATAAACAATACATAAACCTGCATTCATTCAAAATATACATGCAGACTATGATCAACAATAGATTCAATCATTCTTAACAAAGGCTTGAACAGACACATAGTTTTACTTCAGTCACTTGCATTTTTTTAAAAAAAATCATCAACGGTAGACTGTATAATTGTTAATAATGAAATCCATTAATACCCTTAAAACATAATCACTTGCCATTGAAACCCTAAAAAATTTTTTTTTTTTTTTTTTTTTTTGAGACAGACGAATGCTGCAAGATACTAAGTATAAGATGTGGAAATACATATTTATACTTAGTAATGTTATGTTGAATACTTATGCAAATTACTGACATGAGAACTTACAAATTTCAGTCACATACATTTTAAAACAAATAACAACGACAGTAAGCACATTTCTTAACAATAAATAGGTGAGTTTTCTCAATGCCATATGCAACAGATATATATGAACAATCCCTAACCGGCTAACTGTATATTTCGGATTTTGGATATTCAAAATAATAAAGTATGTGCTTGTTGCTGTGCGACTCTGCTTACTCAGTAATACAATAGTTTCATAGTGCCTGGTCCTTAGTGATTTCTCATATATTGTTAAAGACATAGTACATGCCATTGCCCTGTAACACTAATAATAATAACAGTAGAAATAATATTAATAGCCATAATCATAGTGATAATAATAATGAATCCTTTGAAATACAGAGGCTTAAAGCATTACTTATAATTCACTTTCCATTTCAAAGTAAGTCACTAGCACAACCACACTGATATGAAATAACTATGTCACAATCAGCAACGTTATGATATTACTTAACATTGAACTAACTGCCGCATTCAGCATGAAACTACTCACCAAAAGCTTACGGAGAATGGTGAAAAATTTGCTTTTCAATACAGGATACATTCTTACTTATAACAATTGACCTCAGATATACATGCTGCTCATGATTTAAAGTGAACATTATTGGTTACTATGTATGAAGATCAGACCTCATTGAATTTCCAATCTATGATTGAACTGTTTAATACTTCATATTACTTTAACAACACTACCTTATGTTACAGACTGAGGAATGTGGTAAACCTAGATTTGAAAAGCTGACTTTAAGAACATTAAAAAGAAATAGTCAGGTACTTAGCTTTACTTAATTTTACTTACTTATAAATGTAAAAAGAAAATGCTTAAAAGTTCATTTACAAATGTGAATTCAAAAAAATGCCAAAAAAATTAAACAATTATATCAGTACTTAACAAATAGACTTAAACTAATTCCAGGTCTTCTTTTCGGTGTTTCAGTTGATGAAGTTGGTGATATAGTTTTATCGATGTTGAATATTTCCTTCTGCATCAAAGTTTCTTTAGATAGTGTCTTTCGAGTATATCTTGAATTCGTATGACATAAAGCGCGAAAATTTCATATATTTACTTAAAAACGCGTTAAACAATTACAATTCGCGATATCTTGACCAGGTAATTTCCCTCATCCGCTTAATTAGGTAGGTTTAGATCATCAACAGGCCTAAAGTTCATATATAAATATGAACTGCAGCATTATCAGTTCATCTACCATCTGAACTGCAGGCTTCAAGGTCAGGAATCTCACTCAGCTCCGTTGGTGTCCGACAGGCGTTCTAAGCGCTTTTTCACCAATCTCTTCAAACCCTTCAGTCTATAGAATTCACTTTCTGTCTTTATTTCTAGCAGATATCTCCTCTCCCTCGGCAGAACGGCATCACTGGAAAAACTACATCCACCCCTGAGATAGTTCAAGATCAGTCGAAAGTGAGCAGGGTCACGATCTATAAAGAAACTATTTCCAACTGTGGAGCGAGGGGATTCTGTATCTGTGAATAACAGGGAGAATAATGAGTCCGGATCTGCGGTGAGTGTCTCTTTGCTTGTCTCAAAACGTGTTCCCCCTATATTCAACACTATTCTACTCTCCTGTGTGCGCCGTAAATAAGCTTTGAGCTCTTCTTTCTCTTGAGCCTTCCTTCTTTTCTTATTTTCTTTATGTAGCTGTCTTTCATTTTCTACTTCAGTTTCATCACTAGTTTCACTTTGTATTTCATTTTCAGTGTCATTTTCTAGTACATCTGCTTTTCGTTTTCTTTTTCTTTCCTCTTTATCATTGCTTTCTTTTATCAACTCTTCTCCCACTATCTCAATAGCTTCTTGTATTTCTTTTTCCATTACATCCACTTCAAGCGCATCATAGGTACACCCACCAACTATTTCATAGGCATTATCTATCACCTCTTCTAGACTTTGATCACTGATACTTGCCACTGCCCGAGCAGTTTCAGAATAATCCTCATCTGGTTCCCTTTCACAAACGGGTGATATTAACTCAGGAGGTTTATAAGTATTAGTGATGTCATTCATTATCTGGTCTAACAGTAATTCATCATCATTGTTTAGACTTGTATCTTTTTCACCTACTTCCTCATTTTGTCTGTCTTTTTGCCTTCTGTTCTGATACTCTTTCATAGATATTTTAGGTTTTATTGTCTGATTAGCTTTCTCTTTCTGATGAATTTTATCATTCTCTCCTTGATTTAGGTTTGTTTTGTCATTTACACAATATCTCTCTGTCTTATCTTTCTTGTTTTCCGCTTGAATTCCCTTATTCATATGTTTTTCCGTACTCCAACTGTCTTTCTTTTCAGTCCCTATCTTATTTTCTTTGTCAGTTTGATTCCTTGATACTTTTCCCTCCTTTGCACCTTTCATTGAAGTTGTCTTTTTCACATTTTCTTTGTCATGTTTACTTTCTTTATTGCCACTATTATTAGTACTTATTTTCTGTATTTCTTTTTGTTCATCACACCTATTTTTCTGCTTCTTAGCCTCTTTTTGATTCCTTCCATCCTTTTGACTTTTCATTTCTTCCTTGTCTTGTGGGGTTTTACTATGTTCAATAATCTTGTTTCTCTCACTCTGTTTCTCTATCTGAATGTCTCTCTCTTGTCCTGCCTCTTTACTCATTTGTATTAAGTCTCTTTTTTCCTTATTTCTGTTTTCAGTCACACTTTGATTTTCTTTGTTTCTGTTTCCAGGAATCATTTCAGTTTGTTTACTCTTATTACTTTTCTTATCATTAACAGTTTCTCTACTTCTGTTATCTCCTTCTCCCTGTCCTTTTTCATTCTCTTTCTCATGATTCTTGTCCCTCACATTCTCCTTATCATTATTTTCCTTCAGCATTTCTCTTTCTTCACATTCACTTTTCTTTTTCTTATTTCCAGTCTCTTTCCCTTTTTCAGTTGTCTTTGTTTGCTCAGCCTTGTTTACATTATTTTCCTTTTTCTTCTCTATTTCTACACTTCCTTTTCTCATTTCCTTATTTTCAATCTGTTTAACTTGTCCACTTTCTTTCCTTTTCTCGTTCTTCTTCATCTGTTCAACCACTTCAGTGTCACTATCTTTCTGCATCTCTGTTTCCCTTATCTCACTCTTATCTCCTAATTCTTTATTTCCAGATTCTGTTACTTTTTCACCTCTTTTCTTATTCTTATCTACCAAGCCTTCCTTCTGTTTTTCAGTTTCTGTCACACCTCCTCCTTTCTGTTGATCTCTATCACTTGTATTTGTCACCCATGCTTCCAATTCATTGTCATTTTCATTTTCATTTTCAGAGTCTGTGACGCTGGAGATGGTAGACACAGACGGGCTACATTCAAGATCTTTCAGGAGATCACGCACAGTCTCCACCCTTGGAACCTTCCTTGGTGGCTCCTCAAGGCTGATTGGCTCCGGCTCTACAAGCAACTCAGGTGACTTTTCTTTTCTTGGTCGTGGTCTCCTGCCTGGCTCTTTAGGTTTTACCACTACTGACATAAGAGATGGAACTTGACAATCTGGCTCATCTCCAACCTCAACAAACTTCCAGCTGGAGTCTTGCTTCTCGTTGATAAACATCCTGAGCAGCCGTTTCGCTTCCTCCCCATAGACACCAGTTTCCCTAACAGTGTACTCCATGTCCTCTTCCCTTGCATTACACCCATGGCTCATGTTTCTCCTGTTGAATAAGTAGCCGCATAGTCCACACTGGAAACCAACCCCCGAATGCTGGTCTTGTAGATGGCGCCTTACATCATACCTTGTTTTGAAATATTTAGGTAGCTTCTTACAAAGTAGACACAGGAAATGGTAACCCTGAAAAATATAAGGATGACCATCTTTGAGTATGTTACCAACATTCTTTGACATATTGGGGCACCCTTTTATATCAGCAGTAGGTGCAGGGATCAGCATAGGGTTTTCGGACATGAAGTTTTGTGCCATTTTCTGAATTTCAGGTGGAAGCTTTATCCCTGTTTTTGGATTTTCTATATATTTAAAACATTCTGACTTCCCTCTCAGCTCAAACTAAGAGAAGTCAGTCAGCTTAGAGAAACAACTTCTCCCACTTCTCCCACTAGGCCAATCCCTGAGGCTATAAACACACTAGTGGCATTCAGCTCTGTTTAAGAGGTACACTAGACATTAAGACTGGGCTCAGACTAAATATCAACCATTGGTTGCATATTGATTTAGTACAGTCTCATTTTGAAACAGTGAGAAAAGTTAATTTAGGAAAAGTCACAATTAAAGCCATAGCCATCCTGAGCTACAAAGAGAGGCTAGACGACGGTATACACACGATCAAATTAGTAAGTGTGCCCACAACACAACACTTACAAATATACGAAAACTGCAACAGAATAACCCTTGTATTTATAACATTTCAGTATGTCTCACCTACAGGCTACAGTGTATTACAATAAAAAGAGGCCTACAATAAAAGTTGTAGCTTTAATCAAGCCTTTTGCTTTTGTTTCAGCTCATATGTGAGGCAGCAGTCATCTTCAGCTCATCAACAGTCAAGACAACAATCAAGGCTAATTTATATATATGCATTCGACAACCAGTACAAACCCATTTCAATACAGAGATAAATAACTTCTCTGTCATCCTTTAAAGATGTGCATACAATAGTACAACGAATTGAGTTAGCAGTACTTAGAATATTTTACACATCAAACTCTTATAATATAAGTTTGGTAGCAATAATTGAGACTTTATGGAACCTGGGATTTCAGTAGATGTACATGGCATTAGATACAAAACTCAACGTTCTTTGAGTAGTGGCCATATAGTCATATTCAGGCATGCATATAAATTCCAGGTTGAATAAAGTGTGTGTGTGTGTGTGTGTGTGTGTGTGTTCTCTTCTAACAATATAACATTGCAAAGAAAGAAAGGAGTGGCAGAATGAGAAATAAAAAGTATAGGCTTGTCGGCACAGGTTTCTTACTAATGTTATACGTAATCAACTGAATTTACATATTGTAGTTTTATAATAAAGAATTTAACTTTTGGTAATTTTATTATGTATCATTCACAGCTAATTACAGTCTTTGTATGTATGTGTTTATGATTTCTTATTTACAAACCACTCTGGCTTGTCTTCCCCTAAGTAAGGTTTCAACTTATCATGATGAACGACCATTGGTTTTGACTTTGGGCCAGACTGAATTTTATAAAGAACCTCGTTCAAGCATTCAATCACAATCATGGGTCCTTTCCACGGCCTTTGTAGCTTGGGGTTAAAACCTTTCTTCCGTTTTGGATAGTAGTACCAAACTGCATCCCCTATTTTGTAAAGTACTTTGTTAACCTTTATGTCATATCTCCTTTTCATGCTCTCGCTAGAAATGTTCAGGTGCTTTCTAGCGAAATCATGAATGTCCAGGAGCTTCTGTTCTAGTTGGTAGGCATGTTCTGTAGCACAGAGTCTATCTTCTCGAATGGGCCTTCCTAGTGTCATATCTACAGGTAGAGTCAGCTCTCTGCCAAACATCATCATTGCAGGAGAGACACCTGTAGACTCATGTATAGAGGATCTGTATGCCATCATAAGAAGGGGTATGTTCTCATCCCAGTCATCCTGTGTGTCAGATATATAGGATGAGATCATATTCTGAATGGAGCGATTGGCTCTCTCTACCATGCCATCTGATTGGGGTCTTCGAACAGTCGTTCTGGTTTTGTCAATACCCAGAAGTTTGCACACCTCTTGAAAGACTTTAGATTCAAAATTTGAACCTAAGTCTGTGTGTAGTTGTAATGGGACACCAAATATAGATACGAATCTGTTCACCAACTTTGAGGCAACATACTTTGCTTCCTGAGATTTTAATGGTATTGCATCTACCCATTTTGTAAAATAGCAGGAAACAACCATCAGATATCTGTTTCCCTTCTTCGAAGCTGGATAAGGACCACAGATATCAAGTGCTATGCGTTCCATCGGATAGCCAACATTGTACAGCTGCATTGGTGCTTTTGCAGTCCTGTGAGGCATTTTTCTTGCCCCACAGGTTGAGCATATCCTACACCAGTATGATACATCTTTATGCATGTTACACCAGTAAAACCTCTTCTTGATTTTGTCATAAGTTTTCCTTCTACCTAAGTGTCCAGCAGTTATATACTCATGTAACTGTCGGAACACTTCTTTTCTCAAAACTTTTGGCACAAGGATAAGATATTCAGCATCATTACCAACATCTCGCAAACGTTTCTTGTATAGAATATTATCCTTTATTACTATTGAATCCCATTCATGCCAATAAGCTTTCAGTTCTCTGCAGTGTGGTGCCACAGTAGACCAAGCAGGTTTGTCATTATCTCTTTTCCATTTCAGCAGGTGTTTTATAACAGCATCATTTTCTTGCTGTAAACGAATATTTTCCTGTGTAACATCTAGACACTCCTCCATTTCTGCACAGGAAGTAGTGGATTGGCCGAATCCACCATTTTGCTGACTGACTTTTAAACATAATTTGCATGTGCTGTGTTCACAACCATGATCATTCTGAAGATCGTCAGAGTTTGCAGTGTTTGTGCTCATTCTAGTCTCGTAAGAACACCTAGGTTTGTTTTTACGAGTCTTATCTCCTGTTGCCATGCCTGCATGAACAACATTCAGCTCTTCAGAATCATCACTCAGTTCAAACAAACACCCAAACAAGGTCCCATCTTCAAAATGATCCAACCAATCTTCCCTACAACATGCTGCCCTTCCGCAGCAACAACATAATACATGACGACTTCCTGAAATTTTGTGAGCATGTGCATCCACCCCAGTGCATACAGAATTAAGCGTTGCATGCATGAAGTGAGGAACCCCGTCCTGGGACATTCCATGTGTCATCTCGGAAGAGAGCACCTCTGCTACTCTAGGTCTAAAACAAGTGGTAGTGAGCTCTCGTCTACCACTGAAATTGTCGTCAGTAATAATGGGCCCAACATTCTCAGGATCCTTGTCCTGGCAATCATAAGAAACACTTCGTTTGTGTTCCTGAACGGTACCGTCACTAGGCAGAGTGACCTCACTGTCACTCCTTATACAAGGCAGAGTGACCCCATCGTCACTCCTATATTTTCCTTCATTTGAGGATAAAACCTTCACAGCACCTGTTTCTCGTTCATTCTGCTCCAAGTCAGCATCTATCTCAGCAGAATACCTCTGCTCATATCGGTCACAGTATTTACAGTGATTATCTTTACATGGTCTACGTGACATCGAATCTGCATTATTATGAATCCTACCTGCACGATGCAGTACAGTAAATGTGTAAGCTGACAAGGTTTCAATCCAGCGTGCAATTTGACCTTCACAATTCTTAAATCTCATAAGCCATTGCAGAGATCCATGATCAGTCCTTACTGTAAATTTTTGACCAAACAAATAATGGTGAAAATGTTTCACTGCTATAACCACGGCTAATAACTCTTTTCTTGTAGTACAATACTGCCTCTCGGATCTGGACAAACATTTACTAAAATAGCTTATAACCTTCTCTTCACCGTCCTGTAGTTGTGATAAAACTGCCCCCACCCCAACATTTGAGGCATCACAATCAAGCAGAAATGGTTGACCTTGAAGAAGTGGATAACTGAGGATAGGCGCGCTAGTCAGTAATTGTTTTATAGTGTCAAATGCATTCTGACAGATATCAGTCCAAACAAAACTACAATTCTTCTCAGTCAGCTTGTGCAATGGCTTACAAACTGTTGCAAAGTTAGGTATGAACTTCCTATAGTATGAAGCTAAACCAACAAACTGTCGTACTTCCGTTGCTGTTTTTGGCTGTGGCCATTCTCTAACAGCTTGTATTTTTGCCGGGTCGGTGGATATACCTTGCTCAGACACTTCATGACCAAGAAAAGCTACCTTAGTACAGAGCAATTTGCACTTTTTAGGGTTGAGTTTAAGGTTGGACTTCTTGAGTCTTTCTAGAACTATTCTGAGGTTTTCCAAGTGCTCCTCAAATGTTTTTGAATACACGATTATGTCGTCAAGGTATATAAGCAAAATCAGGAAGGTCAGACCAGCAAACACTCTCTCCATCAGGCGTTCAAACACACTAGGGGAATTAATCAAACCGAAGGGCAAAACTCGCCATTGCCATAAACCACTGCCTGGAATGGAGAAAGCAGTTTTAGCTCTGTCCTCCTCTGCAATGCTCACTTGATGAAATCCGCTTTTTAAATCTAATGTAGAGAACCAACAGGAACCCCCAAGAGCATCTAAAGTATCATCAATACGGGGTAAAGGGTGGCTATCTGGAACAGTGAGCTGATTGAGTCTTCTATAGTCTATACAGAACCTTGTGGTACCATCTCGCTTAGGTACCAGAACTGCTGGTGCGCTCCAAGCAGAATGTGAAGGCTCAATCAGTCCCTTTTCAGCCATAGCTTTTATTTCGTTTTCAGCAAACTCCCTCTTAGCAAGAGGTATCCTGTATGGTCTCAGTTTAACAGGCTTACAATCAGGCAAGGTTTTTATAGTATGTTCTACCAAGTTTGTATTACCCAGATCATGCGACGATTTAGAGAACTGGTCTTTAAACTCATACAATAAAGATCTCAAACATTCTATCTGGGACTCATTCAAATTCGAAGAACTTTGTTGAAGGAGTTCATCAATGTGAGTACAAGTTTTATCATTTGAGGTATTATCTTGTCTGAGAGTGTTGACATTCTCTTGCTTTCCTATTTCTACTGGCTCATACACTGCTGCTACAGTGTTTTTGTACAGCACAACAGGCTCATGATTCAGGTTCAGTATGCGTAATGGGACAGTGCCAAACTCAGGACATACTAAAGCCCTTGCAATCAAAAGTCCACTGCGGTCAATGAAATTTTCACTTGCTTCTAGTATGCCAGTGCTATTTGTATCAACTCTATCTAATGGACGGCCCTGCACGATTATTTCACATTCAGGTGGCACTTGAACATTCTCAAGTATGGCAATCCTGCAGCAGGAAGGTATGATATCAACACTACTGTGAAAACAAGCAATCTTTTCGCCATTCAAAATTAGATGATTTTTGCTTAAAAATACATCACATTGATGTTTAGTCAGAAAGTCCATTCCCAGGATTCCATCATTTTTAACATCAGCAAACAGCACATCATGCACTAATTTTTGACTACCTAGTGTAATTTCTATCTCGGCTTTTCCAAGAAAAGGTGAACTTTCACCTGTAGCTGTTACTAAATACAAGTTCACAGGAGTCAGACTTGGGCGTGTTTCTTGCGGCCACCTATCAAACACATTCTTACTGAGTATCGTGCAGCAAGAGCCAGTATCAACAAGAAAAGCAAGAGATTTGTCTTGAATATAACCAGCAACAAAATAACCATCCTCCATACTTCTAATTGGTATATCAACGGGCCCATCTAATGTTGTCGGGTTGTGGCCCCCCAAACCGACTGATTCCAGTTTCCCTGATTATTATATTGCTGTGCAGATCTGTTTCTGTTGTTAACAGGCTGTCTAGCATTATTTTGCCTGTTTCTAGAATTAGAGTCATTTGCACCAGCACGAGGATTCTGTGCAGGCTGGTTTTGGTAAGAACTATGATTTCTATTTTGATGAGAGTTGTTACCCCTATAAGGTCCAAAAGATCTTTGCTGTGTACCATAAGAAGGAGGAATATTATTTTGATACTGCCTTTTATATCTGCCATTCCAACCTATGTTCTGATTATTTTGTTGATTACCATAGACAAACTTATTGTCACTTTTGTTTTGATTTTGTCTTCTCATGTTTTTCACCTGATCTGAAAGTGAATTTATCGAATTTTTAAGTGTCTCAAGTTGTTTATTTGACTCACCCTGGATATTGTTAGTTTGCTTAGGGTCAGTTTCAAGTTGGCCAACCAACCGCGAACGTTGTTTATCGGCGATTTTATGTGATTCCAAGCGCAAAGCTGTACGTTCAGCATCAGCTAGTGTCTTTGGACCAAGCTCCCTGACACGCAAACGAATCTCAGAATCTGTCAGAGCATCAATAAATATATCAATAGACAAAGTCTCGATTACATCCTTATTTACACCTGGATATGCTTGACGAACAAGCTTCTTAACAGCTTGAGCCAACTCAGGAATTGACTCTCCCCTATTTCTTACTCTCGACTTTAACTGTGCTCTATATATTTCAGACCTATTCACCGAGCCAAATCTGTTTGCAAGCTTCTCAACCAAAGTATTGTAATCACGCCTTCCATCATGATCAAGCTCACTCAAGATGGAACGTGCATCCCCTGTCAAACAATTTGCGAGGTACAGAGATTTCTCTCTGTACTGCCAACCGTTAATTTCACATGTAATCTCAAACTGTGATAAAAACTCATCAAAATCTGTGGTCCCACAAAAATTCTGAGGTTTCATTCTAAATTGTGAATTGTCGCCCTTTGAATGGGAGCTACATGCAATTGCAGGCACACCAGTCTCAGAGTTTTCTTGGGTTGTTTGAGGAACTGAAGAATTGACATTTAGGTTTTGACTATTTGGAATCAGGTCAGCAACAAGGTTATTAAATTTTGTGTCTATTTCAGTTAGTTTCTGGTTCATGATCTCAGACAGAGAAGAAACGGTATCTTGTACCATCCTACCCATTTTTGTCATTTCTGTATCTAACTTGCTTTCAAGAAAAGACAACTGCAAGGAACCAGCAGAACTCGCAACTGAATGGCCATCATCATACGTTACGTTACCTGTATCTTGCTGTGAGGTGGATGGATTATTTAAATTATCTTCATTCATTGAATCATCAAATTTATTTTCACTTGCCATGTTGAAATTTAGCAAAATTTACTAATCTGTGCAATAGGTTTTAATTTATTTTTACTTCACTTCCACGGTAGCAAAGACCAAACACCAGGATTTTATTTATTTTTAATTTTCCAGGTATTCAACTGCAGGGATCACAGGCTCAACACTTGAACATCCGGTCTCCAAACTGACCAAGAACAACAGATCATACAACAGCCAATATCCCTATTGTGGCAGCCCGGAAATGCCCTGTGATTTATTTATCAAATAAATCTTGCTTCAAACTGTTTTTTTGTGTTTTATTATTTATATCCCACTTCTGACACCAAATTGTACCGGCACCACCTGGTCGTGTTTCTAACTGAAATACTTTTGACAGGTCAGGAGGCGATAGTGCCGCTACAATGAATTTTGGGGGTTCGACCTGGGTCGTACTCAATGCTAATGGGAAGTGAATAGACAGCCAGCCATTTTATTTCAATTTTACAAGTTTATTATGTTTACCCTTAACAATAGTTGATAATAAACTAACTGGATTACCTTATCATTCAGAATATACTAATTAGCTGGGGTATCTTAAATATGAAACATTACATTGAAAGTTTAGAACCGATAGCTTATAAATGAGTTACACAATGGAAACAATCCTTTCATATGACTCCTTGTTTCATTGGACAATTAACATTCCACTTAAATATTGACAAATTACACACAAATTCTGCTTTCATTTATATCTTGATGAATATTTGTACAATCAGTCTCAGAATATAAATGTAAACCCTATAATTTCCATTGTACAAATCAGCCTTCAAAACATATTACAATAATAATTTATTTACTATTATCAAATTGATATGCCGTAAAGACTGAAAGATCTACTTAGTTGCATCGTATAAATGGGTCATCAATTATATTAAAATGGCGAAAGAATATCAACGGTTAACCTACATATAAACTCCTTTTATAATGACCGTAAATTACAATTGCCACGCCTTTCAAGAAGGTTGTTGTAAAACCAATAGATCTACCCTATAATAGCTTAGTTAATGATAATGCATAAAGACAGTTCATTTATCAACAATCCACGAGTTACCAATTGACAGTGTACAAGCCACTACAACCCGCATACAGCGTTGAACATGGTGACAAGCTGGATTGTTGTTGTTGTATTCCTTCAAAGGCGCGCCTTTGTAAAACTAATAGCTCTACTCAATTAAAGTATGGTAATGCATAAAGATAGTTAATTTATAAAACAATCCACGTGTTACCAATTGACAGTCTACAACCCGCATACAGCGTTGAACACGGTGACAAGCTGAATTGTTGTTGTTGTATTCGTCTTCTTTCAAAGGTGCGCCTTTCAAGGCGTACGGAACTATTTCTTAATAAGAATGTCTACAAACAACGTTTATTGATCGATAGAGTTCTGATAAAAATTATATTCATCAAGTCAAAATACTTTTTAAGATGTTAAGAATAAAACCTGTGCCAACTTCGCCTTAGAAAAAGGATAGAAAGGTGTTCAGTCAAGAAGGGCGCAGGGCTCGCCTGGATAGATGGGTGGGGAAGAGTCAAAGATTATTCAGACCTCTTTGGGCCCAGGCTGGTTTAGCTTTCTATATGGCATTACGCCAGCAAACAGAAACTTCAAGCTAGTTGTAGTTGATTTTAATTCAGGCTCAAGAGCTTCAAGGTGTTAAGAGAGGATCTGGAACAGACGACAGTTCGTTGCTGGTATCAATCGCAACAAGAGATTCAGCGCCTGCGTATCTGTATTTATAGCACCCACGGGTTTCCAAATGTCAATGCGCTCCATATTGGAAAGTATAGTAGAGCGGAAACCAGTGCACGCGCATAGCAACTTATGCGGAATACTCGGAACTTATGGTTCAGTTACATATTGAAGCCAAAACAAGCGCAAATGACAGCTTAGAAATCAAACTTTTGAACAGGAATAGATGAAAAATACAGCTACAAAAAACCGATTAAAGTGACTAAAAAGGGTATGCTTAGTTCACTTAGCATTAGAATTTTATAATCTAGGAGTGAAATCTTGCTGTCAGACCGTATTTGAAAGGAAAATGCGATGCGAAGTTGACACACGTTTCGCTCGACCATGGTTCGTTTTGCGAATCCAAGATCGTGTTTACGATATGAAAACAGTAGATATGATACTGATTATGGAACAAACGAAGAAATAACAGCCAATAGTCAGACGCCGTTACAACAGCCCCCTACCCATAAAAGGCATGGACCCCATGAAGCAGGCAAAGTAAGTACTATAAAGCTTGGAAAGTTGGTTAACATTAACATCTTAGTTTACTGTAATCAAGTTCAGGAGGCAACTGGCTATTTTGCTGTTATGTCCTGGAGTGTTCAGTATTCATAAGCAAACATATAGCCATATCTGAAGTATGAAAAACTAATAATCACTTTCCTGTCTTCTAAGAACTTATATGAATCATTCTTATGCAGATCCAAAGTGATGGGTTTTTTTTTTTTTTTTTTTTTTAGAAAATCTTTCAAAACTTGTCAGATCAAATCAGACATGGCAGTCTTAGAGAGTTGTCTTTTTTTTTTGGATCTAAGGTTAAAATTCAATTTGACCTTAAATGATAGAAATAAGTGGCAGCATACATCACATAGGAAGCTAAGCAGCAGAAACACGCACTTAGGAGACCAACTACTTTGGCTCAAAGGCTAGATATCCCACATGGTGCATGCTGTCATATAGTATAGTATTGGTAAATGTATCCACTAAAAGACAACTTCCAGGATTATCAATCCCACAACAATATCTTAGCTATCGGTTCAAAAATATTTTCTAAGATATGTAACAAGTCTGATTAACTCAAACTTACTCTGAGACACAATATGAGCTATTTACATATTTTAAACAGATAATCACATATATTATAATTTGAAACATTTAAAAGATATTACATGAAATGAAATTTTACTAGAATCCTCATGTCATGCATTCGTCTATTTCAGGTTTTGGCAAAACTAGAAGTTCATCCAAAGACAAGCACATAATCACACCCTCAAACCTCACCTACTTAGATTTCAGCAAACATGATGATGTTTACAACCAGTCTTCTGAAAACCAATGCAGGTAAGTTCAGTTTGTGGCTAAATGTGCCTCAATTTACTACATTTGAGACATGTAAACATATTCCCTGACTAATATTTGACTCTCCAAGAACAATTTGTACAACAGAGCAGTAGTTCATTACAGTATTGAGAGTCAATAATACTTTGGATAAACCCTTATGATATAAACAATACATAAACCTGCATTCATTCAAAATATACATGCAGACTATGATCAACAATAGATTCAATCATTCTTAACAAAGGCTTGAACAGACACATAGTTTTACTTCAGTCACTTGCATTTTTTTAAAAAAAATCATCAACGGTAGACTGTATAATTGTTAATAATGAAATCCATTAATACCCTTAAAACATAATCACTTGCCATTGAAACCCTAAAAAATTTTTTTTTTTTTTTTTTTTTTTGAGACAGACGAATGCTGCAAGATACTAAGTATAAGATGTGGAAATACATATTTATACTTAGTAATGTTATGTTGAATACTTATGCAAATTACTGACATGAGAACTTACAAATTTCAGTCACATACATTTTAAAACAAATAACAACGACAGTAAGCACATTTCTTAACAATAAATAGGTGAGTTTTCTCAATGCCATATGCAACAGATATATATGAACAATCCCTAACCGGCTAACTGTATATTTCGGATTTTGGATATTCAAAATAATAAAGTATGTGCTTGTTGCTGTGCGACTCTGCTTACTCAGTAATACAATAGTTTCATAGTGCCTGGTCCTTAGTGATTTCTCATATATTGTTAAAGACATAGTACATGCCATTGCCCTGTAACACTAATAATAATAACAGTAGAAATAATATTAATAGCCATAATCATAGTGATAATAATAATGAATCCTTTGAAATACAGAGGCTTAAAGCATTACTTATAATTCACTTTCCATTTCAAAGTAAGTCACTAGCACAACCACACTGATATGAAATAACTATGTCACAATCAGCAACGTTATGATATTACTTAACATTGAACTAACTGCCGCATTCAGCATGAAACTACTCACCAAAAGCTTACGGAGAATGGTGAAAAATTTGCTTTTCAATACAGGATACATTCTTACTTATAACAATTGACCTCAGATATACATGCTGCTCATGATTTAAAGTGAACATTATTGGTTACTATGTATGAAGATCAGACCTCATTGAATTTCCAATCTATGATTGAACTGTTTAATACTTCATATTACTTTAACAACACTACCTTATGTTACAGACTGAGGAATGTGGTAAACCTAGATTTGAAAAGCTGACTTTAAGAACATTAAAAAGAAATAGTCAGGTACTTAGCTTTACTTAATTTTACTTACTTATAAATGTAAAAAGAAAATGCTTAAAAGTTCATTTACAAATGTGAATTCAAAAAAATGCCAAAAAAATTAAACAATTATATCAGTACTTAACAAATAGACTTAAACTAATTCCAGGTCTTCTTTTCGGTGTTTCAGTTGATGAAGTTGGTGATATAGTTTTATCGATGTTGAATATTTCCTTCTGCATCAAAGTTTCTTTAGATAGTGTCTTTCGAGTATATCTTGAATTCGTATGACATAAAGCGCGAAAATTTCATATATTTACTTAAAAACGCGTTAAACAATTACAATTCGCGATATCTTGACCAGGTAATTTCCCTCATCCGCTTAATTAGGTAGGTTTAGATCATCAACAGGCCTAAAGTTCATATATAAATATGAACTGCAGCATTATCAGTTCATCTACCATCTGAACTGCAGGCTTCAAGGTCAGGAATCTCACTCAGCTCCGTTGGTGTCCGACAGGCGTTCTAAGCGCTTTTTCACCAATCTCTTCAAACCCTTCAGTCTATAGAATTCACTTTCTGTCTTTATTTCTAGCAGATATCTCCTCTCCCTCGGCAGAACGGCATCACTGGAAAAACTACATCCACCCCTGAGATAGTTCAAGATCAGTCGAAAGTGAGCAGGGTCACGATCTATAAAGAAACTATTTCCAACTGTGGAGCGAGGGGATTCTGTATCTGTGAATAACAGGGAGAATAATGAGTCCGGATCTGCGGTGAGTGTCTCTTTGCTTGTCTCAAAACGTGTTCCCCCTATATTCAACACTATTCTACTCTCCTGTGTGCGCCGTAAATAAGCTTTGAGCTCTTCTTTCTCTTGAGCCTTCCTTCTTTTCTTATTTTCTTTATGTAGCTGTCTTTCATTTTCTACTTCAGTTTCATCACTAGTTTCACTTTGTATTTCATTTTCAGTGTCATTTTCTAGTACATCTGCTTTTCGTTTTCTTTTTCTTTCCTCTTTATCATTGCTTTCTTTTATCAACTCTTCTCCCACTATCTCAATAGCTTCTTGTATTTCTTTTTCCATTACATCCACTTCAAGCGCATCATAGGTACACCCACCAACTATTTCATAGGCATTATCTATCACCTCTTCTAGACTTTGATCACTGATACTTGCCACTGCCCGAGCAGTTTCAGAATAATCCTCATCTGGTTCCCTTTCACAAACGGGTGATATTAACTCAGGAGGTTTATAAGTATTAGTGATGTCATTCATTATCTGGTCTAACAGTAATTCATCATCATTGTTTAGACTTGTATCTTTTTCACCTACTTCCTCATTTTGTCTGTCTTTTTGCCTTCTGTTCTGATACTCTTTCATAGATATTTTAGGTTTTATTGTCTGATTAGCTTTCTCTTTCTGATGAATTTTATCATTCTCTCCTTGATTTAGGTTTGTTTTGTCATTTACACAATATCTCTCTGTCTTATCTTTCTTGTTTTCCGCTTGAATTCCCTTATTCATATGTTTTTCCGTACTCCAACTGTCTTTCTTTTCAGTCCCTATCTTATTTTCTTTGTCAGTTTGATTCCTTGATACTTTTCCCTCCTTTGCACCTTTCATTGAAGTTGTCTTTTTCACATTTTCTTTGTCATGTTTACTTTCTTTATTGCCACTATTATTAGTACTTATTTTCTGTATTTCTTTTTGTTCATCACACCTATTTTTCTGCTTCTTAGCCTCTTTTTGATTCCTTCCATCCTTTTGACTTTTCATTTCTTCCTTGTCTTGTGGGGTTTTACTATGTTCAATAATCTTGTTTCTCTCACTCTGTTTCTCTATCTGAATGTCTCTCTCTTGTCCTGCCTCTTTACTCATTTGTATTAAGTCTCTTTTTTCCTTATTTCTGTTTTCAGTCACACTTTGATTTTCTTTGTTTCTGTTTCCAGGAATCATTTCAGTTTGTTTACTCTTATTACTTTTCTTATCATTAACAGTTTCTCTACTTCTGTTATCTCCTTCTCCCTGTCCTTTTTCATTCTCTTTCTCATGATTCTTGTCCCTCACATTCTCCTTATCATTATTTTCCTTCAGCATTTCTCTTTCTTCACATTCACTTTTCTTTTTCTTATTTCCAGTCTCTTTCCCTTTTTCAGTTGTCTTTGTTTGCTCAGCCTTGTTTACATTATTTTCCTTTTTCTTCTCTATTTCTACACTTCCTTTTCTCATTTCCTTATTTTCAATCTGTTTAACTTGTCCACTTTCTTTCCTTTTCTCGTTCTTCTTCATCTGTTCAACCACTTCAGTGTCACTATCTTTCTGCATCTCTGTTTCCCTTATCTCACTCTTATCTCCTAATTCTTTATTTCCAGATTCTGTTACTTTTTCACCTCTTTTCTTATTCTTATCTACCAAGCCTTCCTTCTGTTTTTCAGTTTCTGTCACACCTCCTCCTTTCTGTTGATCTCTATCACTTGTATTTGTCACCCATGCTTCCAATTCATTGTCATTTTCATTTTCATTTTCAGAGTCTGTGACGCTGGAGATGGTAGACACAGACGGGCTACATTCAAGATCTTTCAGGAGATCACGCACAGTCTCCACCCTTGGAACCTTCCTTGGTGGCTCCTCAAGGCTGATTGGCTCCGGCTCTACAAGCAACTCAGGTGACTTTTCTTTTCTTGGTCGTGGTCTCCTGCCTGGCTCTTTAGGTTTTACCACTACTGACATAAGAGATGGAACTTGACAATCTGGCTCATCTCCAACCTCAACAAACTTCCAGCTGGAGTCTTGCTTCTCGTTGATAAACATCCTGAGCAGCCGTTTCGCTTCCTCCCCATAGACACCAGTTTCCCTAACAGTGTACTCCATGTCCTCTTCCCTTGCATTACACCCATGGCTCATGTTTCTCCTGTTGAATAAGTAGCCGCATAGTCCACACTGGAAACCAACCCCCGAATGCTGGTCTTGTAGATGGCGCCTTACATCATACCTTGTTTTGAAATATTTAGGTAGCTTCTTACAAAGTAGACACAGGAAATGGTAACCCTGAAAAATATAAGGATGACCATCTTTGAGTATGTTACCAACATTCTTTGACATATTGGGGCACCCTTTTATATCAGCAGTAGGTGCAGGGATCAGCATAGGGTTTTCGGACATGAAGTTTTGTGCCATTTTCTGAATTTCAGGTGGAAGCTTTATCCCTGTTTTTGGATTTTCTATATATTTAAAACATTCTGACTTCCCTCTCAGCTCAAACTAAGAGAAGTCAGTCAGCTTAGAGAAACAACTTCTCCCACTTCTCCCACTAGGCCAATCCCTGAGGCTATAAACACACTAGTGGCATTCAGCTCTGTTTAAGAGGTACACTAGACATTAAGACTGGGCTCAGACTAAATATCAACCATTGGTTGCATATTGATTTAGTACAGTCTCATTTTGAAACAGTGAGAAAAGTTAATTTAGGAAAAGTCACAATTAAAGCCATAGCCATCCTGAGCTACAAAGAGAGGCTAGACGACGGTATACACACGATCAAATTAGTAAGTGTGCCCACAACACAACACTTACAAATATACGAAAACTGCAACAGAATAACCCTTGTATTTATAACATTTCAGTATGTCTCACCTACAGGCTACAGTGTATTACAATAAAAAGAGGCCTACAATAAAAGTTGTAGCTTTAATCAAGCCTTTTGCTTTTGTTTCAGCTCATATGTGAGGCAGCAGTCATCTTCAGCTCATCAACAGTCAAGACAACAATCAAGGCTAATTTATATATATGCATTCGACAACCAGTACAAACCCATTTCAATACAGAGATAAATAACTTCTCTGTCATCCTTTAAAGATGTGCATACAATAGTACAACGAATTGAGTTAGCAGTACTTAGAATATTTTACACATCAAACTCTTATAATATAAGTTTGGTAGCAATAATTGAGACTTTATGGAACCTGGGATTTCAGTAGATGTACATGGCATTAGATACAAAACTCAACGTTCTTTGAGTAGTGGCCATATAGTCATATTCAGGCATGCATATAAATTCCAGGTTGAATAAAGTGTGTGTGTGTGTGTGTGTGTGTGTGTGTTCTCTTCTAACAATATAACATTGCAAAGAAAGAAAGGAGTGGCAGAATGAGAAATAAAAAGTATAGGCTTGTCGGCACAGGTTTCTTACTAATGTTATACGTAATCAACTGAATTTACATATTGTAGTTTTATAATAAAGAATTTAACTTTTGGTAATTTTATTATGTATCATTCACAGCTAATTACAGTCTTTGTATGTATGTGTTTATGATTTCTTATTTACAAACCACTCTGGCTTGTCTTCCCCTAAGTAAGGTTTCAACTTATCATGATGAACGACCATTGGTTTTGACTTTGGGCCAGACTGAATTTTATAAAGAACCTCGTTCAAGCATTCAATCACAATCATGGGTCCTTTCCACGGCCTTTGTAGCTTGGGGTTAAAACCTTTCTTCCGTTTTGGATAGTAGTACCAAACTGCATCCCCTATTTTGTAAAGTACTTTGTTAACCTTTATGTCATATCTCCTTTTCATGCTCTCGCTAGAAATGTTCAGGTGCTTTCTAGCGAAATCATGAATGTCCAGGAGCTTCTGTTCTAGTTGGTAGGCATGTTCTGTAGCACAGAGTCTATCTTCTCGAATGGGCCTTCCTAGTGTCATATCTACAGGTAGAGTCAGCTCTCTGCCAAACATCATCATTGCAGGAGAGACACCTGTAGACTCATGTATAGAGGATCTGTATGCCATCATAAGAAGGGGTATGTTCTCATCCCAGTCATCCTGTGTGTCAGATATATAGGATGAGATCATATTCTGAATGGAGCGATTGGCTCTCTCTACCATGCCATCTGATTGGGGTCTTCGAACAGTCGTTCTGGTTTTGTCAATACCCAGAAGTTTGCACACCTCTTGAAAGACTTTAGATTCAAAATTTGAACCTAAGTCTGTGTGTAGTTGTAATGGGACACCAAATATAGATACGAATCTGTTCACCAACTTTGAGGCAACATACTTTGCTTCCTGAGATTTTAATGGTATTGCATCTACCCATTTTGTAAAATAGCAGGAAACAACCATCAGATATCTGTTTCCCTTCTTCGAAGCTGGATAAGGACCACAGATATCAAGTGCTATGCGTTCCATCGGATAGCCAACATTGTACAGCTGCATTGGTGCTTTTGCAGTCCTGTGAGGCATTTTTCTTGCCCCACAGGTTGAGCATATCCTACACCAGTATGATACATCTTTATGCATGTTACACCAGTAAAACCTCTTCTTGATTTTGTCATAAGTTTTCCTTCTACCTAAGTGTCCAGCAGTTATATACTCATGTAACTGTCGGAACACTTCTTTTCTCAAAACTTTTGGCACAAGGATAAGATATTCAGCATCATTACCAACATCTCGCAAACGTTTCTTGTATAGAATATTATCCTTTATTACTATTGAATCCCATTCATGCCAATAAGCTTTCAGTTCTCTGCAGTGTGGTGCCACAGTAGACCAAGCAGGTTTGTCATTATCTCTTTTCCATTTCAGCAGGTGTTTTATAACAGCATCATTTTCTTGCTGTAAACGAATATTTTCCTGTGTAACATCTAGACACTCCTCCATTTCTGCACAGGAAGTAGTGGATTGGCCGAATCCACCATTTTGCTGACTGACTTTTAAACATAATTTGCATGTGCTGTGTTCACAACCATGATCATTCTGAAGATCGTCAGAGTTTGCAGTGTTTGTGCTCATTCTAGTCTCGTAAGAACACCTAGGTTTGTTTTTACGAGTCTTATCTCCTGTTGCCATGCCTGCATGAACAACATTCAGCTCTTCAGAATCATCACTCAGTTCAAACAAACACCCAAACAAGGTCCCATCTTCAAAATGATCCAACCAATCTTCCCTACAACATGCTGCCCTTCCGCAGCAACAACATAATACATGACGACTTCCTGAAATTTTGTGAGCATGTGCATCCACCCCAGTGCATACAGAATTAAGCGTTGCATGCATGAAGTGAGGAACCCCGTCCTGGGACATTCCATGTGTCATCTCGGAAGAGAGCACCTCTGCTACTCTAGGTCTAAAACAAGTGGTAGTGAGCTCTCGTCTACCACTGAAATTGTCGTCAGTAATAATGGGCCCAACATTCTCAGGATCCTTGTCCTGGCAATCATAAGAAACACTTCGTTTGTGTTCCTGAACGGTACCGTCACTAGGCAGAGTGACCTCACTGTCACTCCTTATACAAGGCAGAGTGACCCCATCGTCACTCCTATATTTTCCTTCATTTGAGGATAAAACCTTCACAGCACCTGTTTCTCGTTCATTCTGCTCCAAGTCAGCATCTATCTCAGCAGAATACCTCTGCTCATATCGGTCACAGTATTTACAGTGATTATCTTTACATGGTCTACGTGACATCGAATCTGCATTATTATGAATCCTACCTGCACGATGCAGTACAGTAAATGTGTAAGCTGACAAGGTTTCAATCCAGCGTGCAATTTGACCTTCACAATTCTTAAATCTCATAAGCCATTGCAGAGATCCATGATCAGTCCTTACTGTAAATTTTTGACCAAACAAATAATGGTGAAAATGTTTTACTGCTATAACCACGGCTAATAACTCTTTTCTTGTAGTACAATACTGCCTCTCGGATCTGGACAAACATTTACTAAAATAGCTTATAACCTTCTCTTCACCGTCCTGTAGTTGTGATAAAACTGCCCCCACCCCAACATTTGAGGCATCACAATCAAGCAGAAATGGTTGACCTTGAAGAAGTGGATAACTGAGGATAGGCGCGCTAGTCAGTAATTGTTTTATAGTGTCAAATGCATTCTGACAGATATCAGTCCAAACAAAACTACAATTCTTCTCAGTCAGCTTGTGCAATGGCTTACAAACTGTTGCAAAGTTAGGTATGAACTTCCTATAGTATGAAGCTAAACCAACAAACTGTCGTACTTCCGTTGCTGTTTTTGGCTGTGGCCATTCTCTAACAGCTTGTATTTTTGCCGGGTCGGTGGATATACCTTGCTCAGACACTTCATGACCAAGAAAAGCTACCTTAGTACAGAGCAATTTGCACTTTTTAGGGTTGAGTTTAAGGTTGGACTTCTTGAGTCTTTCTAGAACTATTCTGAGGTTTTCCAAGTGCTCCTCAAATGTTTTTGAATACACGATTATGTCGTCAAGGTATATAAGCAAAATCAGGAAGGTCAGACCAGCAAACACTCTCTCCATCAGGCGTTCAAACACACTAGGGGAATTAATCAAACCGAAGGGCAAAACTCGCCATTGCCATAAACCACTGCCTGGAATGGAGAAAGCAGTTTTAGCTCTGTCCTCCTCTGCAATGCTCACTTGATGAAATCCGCTTTTTAAATCTAATGTAGAGAACCAACAGGAACCCCCAAGAGCATCTAAAGTATCATCAATACGGGGTAAAGGGTGGCTATCTGGAACAGTGAGCTGATTGAGTCTTCTATAGTCTATACAGAACCTTGTGGTACCATCTCGCTTAGGTACCAGAACTGCTGGTGCGCTCCAAGCAGAATGTGAAGGCTCAATCAGTCCCTTTTCAGCCATAGCTTTTATTTCGTTTTCAGCAAACTCCCTCTTAGCAAGAGGTATCCTGTATGGTCTCAGTTTAACAGGCTTACAATCAGGCAAGGTTTTTATAGTATGTTCTACCAAGTTTGTATTACCCAGATCATGCGACGATTTAGAGAACTGGTCTTTAAACTCATACAATAAAGATCTCAAACATTCTATCTGGGACTCATTCAAATTCGAAGAACTTTGTTGAAGGAGTTCATCAATGTGAGTACAAGTTTTATCATTTGAGGTATTATCTTGTCTGAGAGTGTTGACATTCTCTTGCTTTCCTATTTCTACTGGCTCATACACTGCTGCTACAGTGTTTTTGTACAGCACAACAGGCTCATGATTCAGGTTCAGTATGCGTAATGGGACAGTGCCAAACTCAGGACATACTAAAGCCCTTGCAATCAAAAGTCCACTGCGGTCAATGAAATTTTCACTTGCTTCTAGTATGCCAGTGCTATTTGTATCAACTCTATCTAATGGACGGCCCTGCACGATTATTTCACATTCAGGTGGCACTTGAACATTCTCAAGTATGGCAATCCTGCAGCAGGAAGGTATGATATCAACACTACTGTGAAAACAAGCAATCTTTTCGCCATTCAAAATTAGATGATTTTTGCTTAAAAATACATCACATTGATGTTTAGTCAGAAAGTCCATTCCCAGGATTCCATCATTTTTAACATCAGCAAACAGCACATCATGCACTAATTTTTGACTACCTAGTGTAATTTCTATCTCGGCTTTTCCAAGAAAAGGTGAACTTTCACCTGTAGCTGTTACTAAATACAAGTTCACAGGAGTCAGACTTGGGCGTGTTTCTTGCGGCCACCTATCAAACACATTCTTACTGAGTATCGTGCAGCAAGAGCCAGTATCAACAAGAAAAGCAAGAGATTTGTCTTGAATATAACCAGCAACAAAATAACCATCCTCCATACTTCTAATTGGTATATCAACGGGCCCATCTAATGTTGTCGGGTTGTGGCCCCCCAAACCGACTGATTCCAGTTTCCCTGATTATTATATTGCTGTGCAGATCTGTTTCTGTTGTTAACAGGCTGTCTAGCATTATTTTGCCTGTTTCTAGAATTAGAGTCATTTGCACCAGCACGAGGATTCTGTGCAGGCTGGTTTTGGTAAGAACTATGATTTCTATTTTGATGAGAGTTGTTACCCCTATAAGGTCCAAAAGATCTTTGCTGTGTACCATAAGAAGGAGGAATATTATTTTGATACTGCCTTTTATATCTGCCATTCCAACCTATGTTCTGATTATTTTGTTGATTACCATAGACAAACTTATTGTCACTTTTGTTTTGATTTTGTCTTCTCATGTTTTTCACCTGATCTGAAAGTGAATTTATCGAATTTTTAAGTGTCTCAAGTTGTTTATTTGACTCACCCTGGATATTGTTAGTTTGCTTAGGGTCAGTTTCAAGTTGGCCAACCAACCGCGAACGTTGTTTATCGGCGATTTTATGTGATTCCAAGCGCAAAGCTGTACGTTCAGCATCAGCTAGTGTCTTTGGACCAAGCTCCCTGACACGCAAACGAATCTCAGAATCTGTCAGAGCATCAATAAATATATCAATAGACAAAGTCTCGATTACATCCTTATTTACACCTGGATATGCTTGACGAACAAGCTTCTTAACAGCTTGAGCCAACTCAGGAATTGACTCTCCCCTATTTCTTACTCTCGACTTTAACTGTGCTCTATATATTTCAGACCTATTCACCGAGCCAAATCTGTTTGCAAGCTTCTCAACCAAAGTATTGTAATCACGCCTTCCATCATGATCAAGCTCACTCAAGATGGAACGTGCATCCCCTGTCAAACAATTTGCGAGGTACAGAGATTTCTCTCTGTACTGCCAACCGTTAATTTCACATGTAATCTCAAACTGTGATAAAAACTCATCAAAATCTGTGGTCCCACAAAAATTCTGAGGTTTCATTCTAAATTGTGAATTGTCGCCCTTTGAATGGGAGCTACATGCAATTGCAGGCACACCAGTCTCAGAGTTTTCTTGGGTTGTTTGAGGAACTGAAGAATTGACATTTAGGTTTTGACTATTTGGAATCAGGTCAGCAACAAGGTTATTAAATTTTGTGTCTATTTCAGTTAGTTTCTGGTTCATGATCTCAGACAGAGAAGAAACGGTATCTTGTACCATCCTACCCATTTTTGTCATTTCTGTATCTAACTTGCTTTCAAGAAAAGACAACTGCAAGGAACCAGCAGAACTCGCAACTGAATGGCCATCATCATACGTTACGTTACCTGTATCTTGCTGTGAGGTGGATGGATTATTTAAATTATCTTCATTCATTGAATCATCAAATTTATTTTCACTTGCCATGTTGAAATTTAGCAAAATTTACTAATCTGTGCAATAGGTTTTAATTTATTTTTACTTCACTTCCACGGTAGCAAAGACCAAACACCAGGATTTTATTTATTTTTAATTTTCCAGGTATTCAACTGCAGGGATCACAGGCTCAACACTTGAACATCCGGTCTCCAAACTGACCAAGAACAACAGATCATACAACAGCCAATATCCCTATTGTGGCAGCCCGGAAATGCCCTGTGATTTATTTATCAAATAAATCTTGCTTCAAACTGTTTTTTTGTGTTTTATTATTTATATCCCACTTCTGACACCAAATTGTACCGGCACCACCTGGTCGTGTTTCTAACTGAAATACTTTTGACAGGTCAGGAGGCGATAGTGCCGCTACAATGAATTTTGGGGGTTCGACCTGGGTCGTACTCAATGCTAATGGGAAGTGAATAGACAGCCAGCCATTTTATTTCAATTTTACAAGTTTATTATGTTTACCCTTAACAATAGTTGATAATAAACTAACTGGATTACCTTATCATTCAGAATATACTAATTAGCTGGGGTATCTTAAATATGAAACATTACATTGAAAGTTTAGAACCGATAGCTTATAAATGAGTTACACAATGGAAACAATCCTTTCATATGACTCCTTGTTTCATTGGACAATTAACATTCCACTTAAATATTGACAAATTACACACAAATTCTGCTTTCATTTATATCTTGATGAATATTTGTACAATCAGTCTCAGAATATAAATGTAAACCCTATAATTTCCATTGTACAAATCAGCCTTCAAAACATATTACAATAATAATTTATTTACTATTATCAAATTGATATGCCGTAAAGACTGAAAGATCTACTTAGTTGCATCGTATAAATGGGTCATCAATTATATTAAAATGGCGAAAGAATATCAACGGTTAACCTACATATAAACTCCTTTTATAATGACCGTAAATTACAATTGCCACGCCTTTCAAGAAGGTTGTTGTAAAACCAATAGATCTACCCTATAATAGCTTAGTTAATGATAATGCATAAAGACAGTTCATTTATCAACAATCCACGAGTTACCAATTGACAGTGTACAAGCCACTACAACCCGCATACAGCGTTGAACATGGTGACAAGCTGGATTGTTGTTGTTGTATTCCTTCAAAGGCGCGCCTTTGTAAAACTAATAGCTCTACTCAATTAAAGTATGGTAATGCATAAAGATAGTTAATTTATAAAACAATCCACGTGTTACCAATTGACAGTCTACAACCCGCATACAGCGTTGAACACGGTGACAAGCTGAATTGTTGTTGTTGTATTCGTCTTCTTTCAAAGGTGCGCCTTTCAAGGCGTACGGAACTATTTCTTAATAAGAATGTCTACAAACAACGTTTATTGATCGATAGAGTTCTGATAAAAATTATATTCATCAAGTCAAAATACTTTTTAAGATGTTAAGAATAAAACCTGTGCCAACTTCGCCTTAGAAAAAGGATAGAAAGGTGTTCAGTCAAGAAGGGCGCAGGGCTCGCCTGGATAGATGGGTGGGGAAGAGTCAAAGATTATTCAGACCTCTTTGGGCCCAGGCTGGTTTAGCTTTCTATATGGCATTACGCCAGCAAACAGAAACTTCAAGCTAGTTGTAGTTGATTTTAATTCAGGCTCAAGAGCTTCAAGGTGTTAAGAGAGGATCTGGAACAGACGACAGTTCGTTGCTGGTATCAATCGCAACAAGAGATTCAGCGCCTGCGTATCTGTATTTATAGCACCCACGGGTTTCCAAATGTCAATGCGCTCCATATTGGAAAGTATAGTAGAGCGGAAACCAGTGCACGCGCATAGCAACTTATGCGGAATACTCGGAACTTATGGTTCAGTTACATATTGAAGCCAAAACAAGCGCAAATGACAGCTTAGAAATCAAACTTTTGAACAGGAATAGATGAAAAATACAGCTACAAAAAACCGATTAAAGTGACTAAAAAGGGTATGCTTAGTTCACTTAGCATTAGAATTTTATAATCTAGGAGTGAAATCTTGCTGTCAGACCGTATTTGAAAGGAAAATGCGATGCGAAGTTGACACACGTTTCGCTCGACCATGGTTCGTTTTGCGAATCCAAGATCGTGTTTACGATATGAAAACAGTAGATATGATACTGATTATGGAACAAACGAAGAAATAACAGCCAATAGTCAGACGCCGTTACAACAGCCCCCTACCCATAAAAGGCATGGACCCCATGAAGCAGGCAAAGTAAGTACTATAAAGCTTGGAAAGTTGGTTAACATTAACATCTTAGTTTACTGTAATCAAGTTCAGGAGGCAACTGGCTATTTTGCTGTTATGTCCTGGAGTGTTCAGTATTCATAAGCAAACATATAGCCATATCTGAAGTATGAAAAACTAATAATCACTTTCCTGTCTTCTAAGAACTTATATGAATCATTCTTATGCAGATCCAAAGTGATGGGTTTTTTTTTTTTTTTTTTTTTTAGAAAATCTTTCAAAACTTGTCAGATCAAATCAGACATGGCAGTCTTAGAGAGTTGTCTTTTTTTTTTGGATCTAAGGTTAAAATTCAATTTGACCTTAAATGATAGAAATAAGTGGCAGCATACATCACATAGGAAGCTAAGCAGCAGAAACACGCACTTAGGAGACCAACTACTTTGGCTCAAAGGCTAGATATCCCACATGGTGCATGCTGTCATATAGTATAGTATTGGTAAATGTATCCACTAAAAGACAACTTCCAGGATTATCAATCCCACAACAATATCTTAGCTATCGGTTCAAAAATATTTTCTAAGATATGTAACAAGTCTGATTAACTCAAACTTACTCTGAGACACAATATGAGCTATTTACATATTTTAAACAGATAATCACATATATTATAATTTGAAACATTTAAAAGATATTACATGAAATGAAATTTTACTAGAATCCTCATGTCATGCATTCGTCTATTTCAGGTTTTGGCAAAACTAGAAGTTCATCCAAAGACAAGCACATAATCACACCCTCAAACCTCACCTACTTAGATTTCAGCAAACATGATGATGTTTACAACCAGTCTTCTGAAAACCAATGCAGGTAAGTTCAGTTTGTGGCTAAATGTGCCTCAATTTACTACATTTGAGACATGTAAACATATTCCCTGACTAATATTTGACTCTCCAAGAACAATTTGTACAACAGAGCAGTAGTTCATTACAGTATTGAGAGTCAATAATACTTTGGATAAACCCTTATGATATAAACAATACATAAACCTGCATTCATTCAAAATATACATGCAGACTATGATCAACAATAGATTCAATCATTCTTAACAAAGGCTTGAACAGACACATAGTTTTACTTCAGTCACTTGCATTTTTTTAAAAAAAATCATCAACGGTAGACTGTATAATTGTTAATAATGAAATCCATTAATACCCTTAAAACATAATCACTTGCCATTGAAACCCTAAAAAATTTTTTTTTTTTTTTTTTTTTTTGAGACAGACGAATGCTGCAAGATACTAAGTATAAGATGTGGAAATACATATTTATACTTAGTAATGTTATGTTGAATACTTATGCAAATTACTGACATGAGAACTTACAAATTTCAGTCACATACATTTTAAAACAAATAACAACGACAGTAAGCACATTTCTTAACAATAAATAGGTGAGTTTTCTCAATGCCATATGCAACAGATATATATGAACAATCCCTAACCGGCTAACTGTATATTTCGGATTTTGGATATTCAAAATAATAAAGTATGTGCTTGTTGCTGTGCGACTCTGCTTACTCAGTAATACAATAGTTTCATAGTGCCTGGTCCTTAGTGATTTCTCATATATTGTTAAAGACATAGTACATGCCATTGCCCTGTAACACTAATAATAATAACAGTAGAAATAATATTAATAGCCATAATCATAGTGATAATAATAATGAATCCTTTGAAATACAGAGGCTTAAAGCATTACTTATAATTCACTTTCCATTTCAAAGTAAGTCACTAGCACAACCACACTGATATGAAATAACTATGTCACAATCAGCAACGTTATGATATTACTTAACATTGAACTAACTGCCGCATTCAGCATGAAACTACTCACCAAAAGCTTACGGAGAATGGTGAAAAATTTGCTTTTCAATACAGGATACATTCTTACTTATAACAATTGACCTCAGATATACATGCTGCTCATGATTTAAAGTGAACATTATTGGTTACTATGTATGAAGATCAGACCTCATTGAATTTCCAATCTATGATTGAACTGTTTAATACTTCATATTACTTTAACAACACTACCTTATGTTACAGACTGAGGAATGTGGTAAACCTAGATTTGAAAAGCTGACTTTAAGAACATTAAAAAGAAATAGTCAGGTACTTAGCTTTACTTAATTTTACTTACTTATAAATGTAAAAAGAAAATGCTTAAAAGTTCATTTACAAATGTGAATTCAAAAAAATGCCAAAAAAATTAAACAATTATATCAGTACTTAACAAATAGACTTAAACTAATTCCAGGTCTTCTTTTCGGTGTTTCAGTTGATGAAGTTGGTGATATAGTTTTATCGATGTTGAATATTTCCTTCTGCATCAAAGTTTCTTTAGATAGTGTCTTTCGAGTATATCTTGAATTCGTATGACATAAAGCGCGAAAATTTCATATATTTACTTAAAAACGCGTTAAACAATTACAATTCGCGATATCTTGACCAGGTAATTTCCCTCATCCGCTTAATTAGGTAGGTTTAGATCATCAACAGGCCTAAAGTTCATATATAAATATGAACTGCAGCATTATCAGTTCATCTACCATCTGAACTGCAGGCTTCAAGGTCAGGAATCTCACTCAGCTCCGTTGGTGTCCGACAGGCGTTCTAAGCGCTTTTTCACCAATCTCTTCAAACCCTTCAGTCTATAGAATTCACTTTCTGTCTTTATTTCTAGCAGATATCTCCTCTCCCTCGGCAGAACGGCATCACTGGAAAAACTACATCCACCCCTGAGATAGTTCAAGATCAGTCGAAAGTGAGCAGGGTCACGATCTATAAAGAAACTATTTCCAACTGTGGAGCGAGGGGATTCTGTATCTGTGAATAACAGGGAGAATAATGAGTCCGGATCTGCGGTGAGTGTCTCTTTGCTTGTCTCAAAACGTGTTCCCCCTATATTCAACACTATTCTACTCTCCTGTGTGCGCCGTAAATAAGCTTTGAGCTCTTCTTTCTCTTGAGCCTTCCTTCTTTTCTTATTTTCTTTATGTAGCTGTCTTTCATTTTCTACTTCAGTTTCATCACTAGTTTCACTTTGTATTTCATTTTCAGTGTCATTTTCTAGTACATCTGCTTTTCGTTTTCTTTTTCTTTCCTCTTTATCATTGCTTTCTTTTATCAACTCTTCTCCCACTATCTCAATAGCTTCTTGTATTTCTTTTTCCATTACATCCACTTCAAGCGCATCATAGGTACACCCACCAACTATTTCATAGGCATTATCTATCACCTCTTCTAGACTTTGATCACTGATACTTGCCACTGCCCGAGCAGTTTCAGAATAATCCTCATCTGGTTCCCTTTCACAAACGGGTGATATTAACTCAGGAGGTTTATAAGTATTAGTGATGTCATTCATTATCTGGTCTAACAGTAATTCATCATCATTGTTTAGACTTGTATCTTTTTCACCTACTTCCTCATTTTGTCTGTCTTTTTGCCTTCTGTTCTGATACTCTTTCATAGATATTTTAGGTTTTATTGTCTGATTAGCTTTCTCTTTCTGATGAATTTTATCATTCTCTCCTTGATTTAGGTTTGTTTTGTCATTTACACAATATCTCTCTGTCTTATCTTTCTTGTTTTCCGCTTGAATTCCCTTATTCATATGTTTTTCCGTACTCCAACTGTCTTTCTTTTCAGTCCCTATCTTATTTTCTTTGTCAGTTTGATTCCTTGATACTTTTCCCTCCTTTGCACCTTTCATTGAAGTTGTCTTTTTCACATTTTCTTTGTCATGTTTACTTTCTTTATTGCCACTATTATTAGTACTTATTTTCTGTATTTCTTTTTGTTCATCACACCTATTTTTCTGCTTCTTAGCCTCTTTTTGATTCCTTCCATCCTTTTGACTTTTCATTTCTTCCTTGTCTTGTGGGGTTTTACTATGTTCAATAATCTTGTTTCTCTCACTCTGTTTCTCTATCTGAATGTCTCTCTCTTGTCCTGCCTCTTTACTCATTTGTATTAAGTCTCTTTTTTCCTTATTTCTGTTTTCAGTCACACTTTGATTTTCTTTGTTTCTGTTTCCAGGAATCATTTCAGTTTGTTTACTCTTATTACTTTTCTTATCATTAACAGTTTCTCTACTTCTGTTATCTCCTTCTCCCTGTCCTTTTTCATTCTCTTTCTCATGATTCTTGTCCCTCACATTCTCCTTATCATTATTTTCCTTCAGCATTTCTCTTTCTTCACATTCACTTTTCTTTTTCTTATTTCCAGTCTCTTTCCCTTTTTCAGTTGTCTTTGTTTGCTCAGCCTTGTTTACATTATTTTCCTTTTTCTTCTCTATTTCTACACTTCCTTTTCTCATTTCCTTATTTTCAATCTGTTTAACTTGTCCACTTTCTTTCCTTTTCTCGTTCTTCTTCATCTGTTCAACCACTTCAGTGTCACTATCTTTCTGCATCTCTGTTTCCCTTATCTCACTCTTATCTCCTAATTCTTTATTTCCAGATTCTGTTACTTTTTCACCTCTTTTCTTATTCTTATCTACCAAGCCTTCCTTCTGTTTTTCAGTTTCTGTCACACCTCCTCCTTTCTGTTGATCTCTATCACTTGTATTTGTCACCCATGCTTCCAATTCATTGTCATTTTCATTTTCATTTTCAGAGTCTGTGACGCTGGAGATGGTAGACACAGACGGGCTACATTCAAGATCTTTCAGGAGATCACGCACAGTCTCCACCCTTGGAACCTTCCTTGGTGGCTCCTCAAGGCTGATTGGCTCCGGCTCTACAAGCAACTCAGGTGACTTTTCTTTTCTTGGTCGTGGTCTCCTGCCTGGCTCTTTAGGTTTTACCACTACTGACATAAGAGATGGAACTTGACAATCTGGCTCATCTCCAACCTCAACAAACTTCCAGCTGGAGTCTTGCTTCTCGTTGATAAACATCCTGAGCAGCCGTTTCGCTTCCTCCCCATAGACACCAGTTTCCCTAACAGTGTACTCCATGTCCTCTTCCCTTGCATTACACCCATGGCTCATGTTTCTCCTGTTGAATAAGTAGCCGCATAGTCCACACTGGAAACCAACCCCCGAATGCTGGTCTTGTAGATGGCGCCTTACATCATACCTTGTTTTGAAATATTTAGGTAGCTTCTTACAAAGTAGACACAGGAAATGGTAACCCTGAAAAATATAAGGATGACCATCTTTGAGTATGTTACCAACATTCTTTGACATATTGGGGCACCCTTTTATATCAGCAGTAGGTGCAGGGATCAGCATAGGGTTTTCGGACATGAAGTTTTGTGCCATTTTCTGAATTTCAGGTGGAAGCTTTATCCCTGTTTTTGGATTTTCTATATATTTAAAACATTCTGACTTCCCTCTCAGCTCAAACTAAGAGAAGTCAGTCAGCTTAGAGAAACAACTTCTCCCACTTCTCCCACTAGGCCAATCCCTGAGGCTATAAACACACTAGTGGCATTCAGCTCTGTTTAAGAGGTACACTAGACATTAAGACTGGGCTCAGACTAAATATCAACCATTGGTTGCATATTGATTTAGTACAGTCTCATTTTGAAACAGTGAGAAAAGTTAATTTAGGAAAAGTCACAATTAAAGCCATAGCCATCCTGAGCTACAAAGAGAGGCTAGACGACGGTATACACACGATCAAATTAGTAAGTGTGCCCACAACACAACACTTACAAATATACGAAAACTGCAACAGAATAACCCTTGTATTTATAACATTTCAGTATGTCTCACCTACAGGCTACAGTGTATTACAATAAAAAGAGGCCTACAATAAAAGTTGTAGCTTTAATCAAGCCTTTTGCTTTTGTTTCAGCTCATATGTGAGGCAGCAGTCATCTTCAGCTCATCAACAGTCAAGACAACAATCAAGGCTAATTTATATATATGCATTCGACAACCAGTACAAACCCATTTCAATACAGAGATAAATAACTTCTCTGTCATCCTTTAAAGATGTGCATACAATAGTACAACGAATTGAGTTAGCAGTACTTAGAATATTTTACACATCAAACTCTTATAATATAAGTTTGGTAGCAATAATTGAGACTTTATGGAACCTGGGATTTCAGTAGATGTACATGGCATTAGATACAAAACTCAACGTTCTTTGAGTAGTGGCCATATAGTCATATTCAGGCATGCATATAAATTCCAGGTTGAATAAAGTGTGTGTGTGTGTGTGTGTGTGTGTGTGTTCTCTTCTAACAATATAACATTGCAAAGAAAGAAAGGAGTGGCAGAATGAGAAATAAAAAGTATAGGCTTGTCGGCACAGGTTTCTTACTAATGTTATACGTAATCAACTGAATTTACATATTGTAGTTTTATAATAAAGAATTTAACTTTTGGTAATTTTATTATGTATCATTCACAGCTAATTACAGTCTTTGTATGTATGTGTTTATGATTTCTTATTTACAAACCACTCTGGCTTGTCTTCCCCTAAGTAAGGTTTCAACTTATCATGATGAACGACCATTGGTTTTGACTTTGGGCCAGACTGAATTTTATAAAGAACCTCGTTCAAGCATTCAATCACAATCATGGGTCCTTTCCACGGCCTTTGTAGCTTGGGGTTAAAACCTTTCTTCCGTTTTGGATAGTAGTACCAAACTGCATCCCCTATTTTGTAAAGTACTTTGTTAACCTTTATGTCATATCTCCTTTTCATGCTCTCGCTAGAAATGTTCAGGTGCTTTCTAGCGAAATCATGAATGTCCAGGAGCTTCTGTTCTAGTTGGTAGGCATGTTCTGTAGCACAGAGTCTATCTTCTCGAATGGGCCTTCCTAGTGTCATATCTACAGGTAGAGTCAGCTCTCTGCCAAACATCATCATTGCAGGAGAGACACCTGTAGACTCATGTATAGAGGATCTGTATGCCATCATAAGAAGGGGTATGTTCTCATCCCAGTCATCCTGTGTGTCAGATATATAGGATGAGATCATATTCTGAATGGAGCGATTGGCTCTCTCTACCATGCCATCTGATTGGGGTCTTCGAACAGTCGTTCTGGTTTTGTCAATACCCAGAAGTTTGCACACCTCTTGAAAGACTTTAGATTCAAAATTTGAACCTAAGTCTGTGTGTAGTTGTAATGGGACACCAAATATAGATACGAATCTGTTCACCAACTTTGAGGCAACATACTTTGCTTCCTGAGATTTTAATGGTATTGCATCTACCCATTTTGTAAAATAGCAGGAAACAACCATCAGATATCTGTTTCCCTTCTTCGAAGCTGGATAAGGACCACAGATATCAAGTGCTATGCGTTCCATCGGATAGCCAACATTGTACAGCTGCATTGGTGCTTTTGCAGTCCTGTGAGGCATTTTTCTTGCCCCACAGGTTGAGCATATCCTACACCAGTATGATACATCTTTATGCATGTTACACCAGTAAAACCTCTTCTTGATTTTGTCATAAGTTTTCCTTCTACCTAAGTGTCCAGCAGTTATATACTCATGTAACTGTCGGAACACTTCTTTTCTCAAAACTTTTGGCACAAGGATAAGATATTCAGCATCATTACCAACATCTCGCAAACGTTTCTTGTATAGAATATTATCCTTTATTACTATTGAATCCCATTCATGCCAATAAGCTTTCAGTTCTCTGCAGTGTGGTGCCACAGTAGACCAAGCAGGTTTGTCATTATCTCTTTTCCATTTCAGCAGGTGTTTTATAACAGCATCATTTTCTTGCTGTAAACGAATATTTTCCTGTGTAACATCTAGACACTCCTCCATTTCTGCACAGGAAGTAGTGGATTGGCCGAATCCACCATTTTGCTGACTGACTTTTAAACATAATTTGCATGTGCTGTGTTCACAACCATGATCATTCTGAAGATCGTCAGAGTTTGCAGTGTTTGTGCTCATTCTAGTCTCGTAAGAACACCTAGGTTTGTTTTTACGAGTCTTATCTCCTGTTGCCATGCCTGCATGAACAACATTCAGCTCTTCAGAATCATCACTCAGTTCAAACAAACACCCAAACAAGGTCCCATCTTCAAAATGATCCAACCAATCTTCCCTACAACATGCTGCCCTTCCGCAGCAACAACATAATACATGACGACTTCCTGAAATTTTGTGAGCATGTGCATCCACCCCAGTGCATACAGAATTAAGCGTTGCATGCATGAAGTGAGGAACCCCGTCCTGGGACATTCCATGTGTCATCTCGGAAGAGAGCACCTCTGCTACTCTAGGTCTAAAACAAGTGGTAGTGAGCTCTCGTCTACCACTGAAATTGTCGTCAGTAATAATGGGCCCAACATTCTCAGGATCCTTGTCCTGGCAATCATAAGAAACACTTCGTTTGTGTTCCTGAACGGTACCGTCACTAGGCAGAGTGACCTCACTGTCACTCCTTATACAAGGCAGAGTGACCCCATCGTCACTCCTATATTTTCCTTCATTTGAGGATAAAACCTTCACAGCACCTGTTTCTCGTTCATTCTGCTCCAAGTCAGCATCTATCTCAGCAGAATACCTCTGCTCATATCGGTCACAGTATTTACAGTGATTATCTTTACATGGTCTACGTGACATCGAATCTGCATTATTATGAATCCTACCTGCACGATGCAGTACAGTAAATGTGTAAGCTGACAAGGTTTCAATCCAGCGTGCAATTTGACCTTCACAATTCTTAAATCTCATAAGCCATTGCAGAGATCCATGATCAGTCCTTACTGTAAATTTTTGACCAAACAAATAATGGTGAAAATGTTTCACTGCTATAACCACGGCTAATAACTCTTTTCTTGTAGTACAATACTGCCTCTCGGATCTGGACAAACATTTACTAAAATAGCTTATAACCTTCTCTTCACCGTCCTGTAGTTGTGATAAAACTGCCCCCACCCCAACATTTGAGGCATCACAATCAAGCAGAAATGGTTGACCTTGAAGAAGTGGATAACTGAGGATAGGCGCGCTAGTCAGTAATTGTTTTATAGTGTCAAATGCATTCTGACAGATATCAGTCCAAACAAAACTACAATTCTTCTCAGTCAGCTTGTGCAATGGCTTACAAACTGTTGCAAAGTTAGGTATGAACTTCCTATAGTATGAAGCTAAACCAACAAACTGTCGTACTTCCGTTGCTGTTTTTGGCTGTGGCCATTCTCTAACAGCTTGTATTTTTGCCGGGTCGGTGGATATACCTTGCTCAGACACTTCATGACCAAGAAAAGCTACCTTAGTACAGAGCAATTTGCACTTTTTAGGGTTGAGTTTAAGGTTGGACTTCTTGAGTCTTTCTAGAACTATTCTGAGGTTTTCCAAGTGCTCCTCAAATGTTTTTGAATACACGATTATGTCGTCAAGGTATATAAGCAAAATCAGGAAGGTCAGACCAGCAAACACTCTCTCCATCAGGCGTTCAAACACACTAGGGGAATTAATCAAACCGAAGGGCAAAACTCGCCATTGCCATAAACCACTGCCTGGAATGGAGAAAGCAGTTTTAGCTCTGTCCTCCTCTGCAATGCTCACTTGATGAAATCCGCTTTTTAAATCTAATGTAGAGAACCAACAGGAACCCCCAAGAGCATCTAAAGTATCATCAATACGGGGTAAAGGGTGGCTATCTGGAACAGTGAGCTGATTGAGTCTTCTATAGTCTATACAGAACCTTGTGGTACCATCTCGCTTAGGTACCAGAACTGCTGGTGCGCTCCAAGCAGAATGTGAAGGCTCAATCAGTCCCTTTTCAGCCATAGCTTTTATTTCGTTTTCAGCAAACTCCCTCTTAGCAAGAGGTATCCTGTATGGTCTCAGTTTAACAGGCTTACAATCAGGCAAGGTTTTTATAGTATGTTCTACCAAGTTTGTATTACCCAGATCATGCGACGATTTAGAGAACTGGTCTTTAAACTCATACAATAAAGATCTCAAACATTCTATCTGGGACTCATTCAAATTCGAAGAACTTTGTTGAAGGAGTTCATCAATGTGAGTACAAGTTTTATCATTTGAGGTATTATCTTGTCTGAGAGTGTTGACATTCTCTTGCTTTCCTATTTCTACTGGCTCATACACTGCTGCTACAGTGTTTTTGTACAGCACAACAGGCTCATGATTCAGGTTCAGTATGCGTAATGGGACAGTGCCAAACTCAGGACATACTAAAGCCCTTGCAATCAAAAGTCCACTGCGGTCAATGAAATTTTCACTTGCTTCTAGTATGCCAGTGCTATTTGTATCAACTCTATCTAATGGACGGCCCTGCACGATTATTTCACATTCAGGTGGCACTTGAACATTCTCAAGTATGGCAATCCTGCAGCAGGAAGGTATGATATCAACACTACTGTGAAAACAAGCAATCTTTTCGCCATTCAAAATTAGATGATTTTTGCTTAAAAATACATCACATTGATGTTTAGTCAGAAAGTCCATTCCCAGGATTCCATCATTTTTAACATCAGCAAACAGCACATCATGCACTAATTTTTGACTACCTAGTGTAATTTCTATCTCGGCTTTTCCAAGAAAAGGTGAACTTTCACCTGTAGCTGTTACTAAATACAAGTTCACAGGAGTCAGACTTGGGCGTGTTTCTTGCGGCCACCTATCAAACACATTCTTACTGAGTATCGTGCAGCAAGAGCCAGTATCAACAAGAAAAGCAAGAGATTTGTCTTGAATATAACCAGCAACAAAATAACCATCCTCCATACTTCTAATTGGTATATCAACGGGCCCATCTAATGTTGTCGGGTTGTGGCCCCCCAAACCGACTGATTCCAGTTTCCCTGATTATTATATTGCTGTGCAGATCTGTTTCTGTTGTTAACAGGCTGTCTAGCATTATTTTGCCTGTTTCTAGAATTAGAGTCATTTGCACCAGCACGAGGATTCTGTGCAGGCTGGTTTTGGTAAGAACTATGATTTCTATTTTGATGAGAGTTGTTACCCCTATAAGGTCCAAAAGATCTTTGCTGTGTACCATAAGAAGGAGGAATATTATTTTGATACTGCCTTTTATATCTGCCATTCCAACCTATGTTCTGATTATTTTGTTGATTACCATAGACAAACTTATTGTCACTTTTGTTTTGATTTTGTCTTCTCATGTTTTTCACCTGATCTGAAAGTGAATTTATCGAATTTTTAAGTGTCTCAAGTTGTTTATTTGACTCACCCTGGATATTGTTAGTTTGCTTAGGGTCAGTTTCAAGTTGGCCAACCAACCGCGAACGTTGTTTATCGGCGATTTTATGTGATTCCAAGCGCAAAGCTGTACGTTCAGCATCAGCTAGTGTCTTTGGACCAAGCTCCCTGACACGCAAACGAATCTCAGAATCTGTCAGAGCATCAATAAATATATCAATAGACAAAGTCTCGATTACATCCTTATTTACACCTGGATATGCTTGACGAACAAGCTTCTTAACAGCTTGAGCCAACTCAGGAATTGACTCTCCCCTATTTCTTACTCTCGACTTTAACTGTGCTCTATATATTTCAGACCTATTCACCGAGCCAAATCTGTTTGCAAGCTTCTCAACCAAAGTATTGTAATCACGCCTTCCATCATGATCAAGCTCACTCAAGATGGAACGTGCATCCCCTGTCAAACAATTTGCGAGGTACAGAGATTTCTCTCTGTACTGCCAACCGTTAATTTCACATGTAATCTCAAACTGTGATAAAAACTCATCAAAATCTGTGGTCCCACAAAAATTCTGAGGTTTCATTCTAAATTGTGAATTGTCGCCCTTTGAATGGGAGCTACATGCAATTGCAGGCACACCAGTCTCAGAGTTTTCTTGGGTTGTTTGAGGAACTGAAGAATTGACATTTAGGTTTTGACTATTTGGAATCAGGTCAGCAACAAGGTTATTAAATTTTGTGTCTATTTCAGTTAGTTTCTGGTTCATGATCTCAGACAGAGAAGAAACGGTATCTTGTACCATCCTACCCATTTTTGTCATTTCTGTATCTAACTTGCTTTCAAGAAAAGACAACTGCAAGGAACCAGCAGAACTCGCAACTGAATGGCCATCATCATACGTTACGTTACCTGTATCTTGCTGTGAGGTGGATGGATTATTTAAATTATCTTCATTCATTGAATCATCAAATTTATTTTCACTTGCCATGTTGAAATTTAGCAAAATTTACTAATCTGTGCAATAGGTTTTAATTTATTTTTACTTCACTTCCACGGTAGCAAAGACCAAACACAAGGATTTTATTTATTTTTAATTTTCCAGGTATTCAACTGCAGGGATCACAGGCTCAACACTTGAACATCCGGTCTCCAAACTGACCAAGAACAACAGATCATACAACAGCCAATATCCCTATTGTGGCAGCCCGGAAATGCCCTGTGATTTATTTATCAAATAAATCTTGCTTCAAACTGTTTTTTTGTGTTTTATTATTTATATCCCACTTCTGACACCAAATTGTACCGGCACCACCTGGTCGTGTTTCTAACTGAAATACTTTTGACAGGTCAGGAGGCGATAGTGCCGCTACAATGAATTTTGGGGGTTCGACCTGGGTCGTACTCAATGCTAATGGGAAGTGAATAGACAGCCAGCCATTTTATTTCAATTTTACAAGTTTATTATGTTTACCCTTAACAATAGTTGATAATAAACTAACTGGATTACCTTATCATTCAGAATATACTAATTAGCTGGGGTATCTTAAATATGAAACATTACATTGAAAGTTTAGAACCGATAGCTTATAAATGAGTTACACAATGGAAACAATCCTTTCATATGACTCCTTGTTTCATTGGACAATTAACATTCCACTTAAATATTGACAAATTACACACAAATTCTGCTTTCATTTATATCTTGATGAATATTTGTACAATCAGTCTCAGAATATAAATGTAAACCCTATAATTTCCATTGTACAAATCAGCCTTCAAAACATATTACAATAATAATTTATTTACTATTATCAAATTGATATGCCGTAAAGACTGAAAGATCTACTTAGTTGCATCGTATAAATGGGTCATCAATTATATTAAAATGGCGAAAGAATATCAACGGTTAACCTACATATAAACTCCTTTTATAATGACCGTAAATTACAATTGCCACGCCTTTCAAGAAGGTTGTTGTAAAACCAATAGATCTACCCTATAATAGCTTAGTTAATGATAATGCATAAAGACAGTTCATTTATCAACAATCCACGAGTTACCAATTGACAGTGTACAAGCCACTACAACCCGCATACAGCGTTGAACATGGTGACAAGCTGGATTGTTGTTGTTGTATTCCTTCAAAGGCGCGCCTTTGTAAAACTAATAGCTCTACTCAATTAAAGTATGGTAATGCATAAAGATAGTTAATTTATAAAACAATCCACGTGTTACCAATTGACAGTCTACAACCCGCATACAGCGTTGAACACGGTGACAAGCTGAATTGTTGTTGTTGTATTCGTCTTCTTTCAAAGGTGCGCCTTTCAAGGCGTACGGAACTATTTCTTAATAAGAATGTCTACAAACAACGTTTATTGATCGATAGAGTTCTGATAAAAATTATATTCATCAAGTCAAAATACTTTTTAAGATGTTAAGAATAAAACCTGTGCCAACTTCGCCTTAGAAAAAGGATAGAAAGGTGTTCAGTCAAGAAGGGCGCAGGGCTCGCCTGGATAGATGGGTGGGGAAGAGTCAAAGATTATTCAGACCTCTTTGGGCCCAGGCTGGTTTAGCTTTCTATATGGCATTACGCCAGCAAACAGAAACTTCAAGCTAGTTGTAGTTGATTTTAATTCAGGCTCAAGAGCTTCAAGGTGTTAAGAGAGGATCTGGAACAGACGACAGTTCGTTGCTGGTATCAATCGCAACAAGAGATTCAGCGCCTGCGTATCTGTATTTATAGCACCCACGGGTTTCCAAATGTCAATGCGCTCCATATTGGAAAGTATAGTAGAGCGGAAACCAGTGCACGCGCATAGCAACTTATGCGGAATACTCGGAACTTATGGTTCAGTTACATATTGAAGCCAAAACAAGCGCAAATGACAGCTTAGAAATCAAACTTTTGAACAGGAATAGATGAAAAATACAGCTACAAAAAACCGATTAAAGTGACTAAAAAGGGTATGCTTAGTTCACTTAGCATTAGAATTTTATAATCTAGGAGTGAAATCTTGCTGTCAGACCGTATTTGAAAGGAAAATGCGATGCGAAGTTGACACACGTTTCGCTCGACCATGGTTCGTTTTGCGAATCCAAGATCGTGTTTACGATATGAAAACAGTAGATATGATACTGATTATGGAACAAACGAAGAAATAACAGCCAATAGTCAGACGCCGTTACAACATTGAGTGAAATTTTCAAGCAAATCGACCAGAGTGTGTGCAAGTTATGGCCTCTGAGATACCCTTACCCCCATTTTAGGGTCAGGTGAATTATTTTTTCAGCAGTCTAAGGGTTAACAGAAGGTAGTGCGAAAAATCAGACATGTCAATTTCACCTGAATTTCACTTTTTTAGGTCTATTGGGGCCAGAAATGGGCAAATTTGAAAATTTATTTTTTCTTCTGTTAACCCTTAGACTGCTAAGCGCGACTATAGTCGTGCTCGAGGGGTAGGTCACTTTGAGAGCATGTCAGGCACACTAGACATCAAGTACTCCCCATCATTTGCGGTTGTCCTATGCAGGAGGGAATCTGCTTTCTACTAGAGCAAGGTTTTACCCACCTAATTGATTTGTTGACCTTTAAAACTCGGAGAAAACGTAAAAAAATTATGGTATTTTCAACATCAGCTTTTCAGGTGGCTACCCCTACTTACTTGATCCCGATTTTCTGACAACTAGACTTCATCCTTCCAAACTTTCTCTCTTGATAAATATTCAGCAATAACTCCGGCCCTCAGACAAGCAATTACTTTTGTCATACAAAGCATATCATTGGCGCTAATATCTTGTACTATTTTTTTTTTTTTTTTTTTTTTTTTAAGTGTCTACATCGGTTCCCGCTGATATCATGTGACACCCAAATATGGCAAGTCACGTGACCTTGGTAACTTCCGGAAAATGGCAGCTCACACATCGGCCATATTGAGTGAAATTTTCAAGCAAATCGACCAGAGTGTGTGCAAGTTATGGCCTCTGAGATACCCTTACCCCCATTTTAGGGTCAGGTGAATTATTTTTTCAGCAGTCTAAGGGTTAACAGAAGGTAGTGCGAAAAATCAGACATGTCAATTTCACCTGAATTTCACTTTTTTAGGTCTATTGGGGCCAGAAATGGGCAAATTTGAAAATTTATTTTTTCTTCTGTTAACCCTTAGACTGCTAAGCGCGACTATAGTCGTGCTCGAGGGGTAGGTCACTTTGAGAGCATGTCAGGCACACTAGACATCAAGTACTCCCCATCATTTGCGGTTGTCCTATGCAGGAGGGAATCTGCTTTCTACTAGAGCAAGGTTTTACCCACCTAATTGATTTGTTGACCTTTAAAACTCGGAGAAAACGTAAAAAAATTATGGTATTTTCAACATCAGCTTTTCAGGTGGCTACCCCTACTTACTTGATCCCGATTTTCTGACAACTAGACTTCATCCTTCCAAACTTTCTCTCTTGATAAATATTCAGCAATAACTCCGGCCCTCAGACAAGCAATTACTTTTGTCATACAAAGCATATCATTGGCGCTAATATCTTGTACTATTTTTTTTTTTTTTTTTTTTTTTTTTGTTTAAGTGTCTACATCGGTTCAAGTGTCTACATCGGTTCCCGCTGATATCATGTGACACCCAAATATGGCAAGTCACGTGACCTTGGTAACTTCCGGAAAATGGCAGCTCACACATCGGCCATATTGAGTGAAATTTTCAAGCAAATCGACCAGAGTGTGTGCAAGTTATGGCCTCTGAGATACCCTTACCCCCATTTTAGGGTCAGGTGAATTATTTTTTCAGCAGTCTAAGGGTTAAAGACATGGATTTAATTGGAACAGAATTATGAAAAAGACAATAAATACACTGCAAAAAATATTTAAAGGAACACCTGATATTTTCCCATCGACGACAGTGCAACGCGTCCCCACTTTGAGGTTATATACTTTTGATCGATAAAGACACGGAATTTCCATTTATTTTGCCATATTTCAAAGAGGGGCGAGGTTACTGACTGCACAATTTTTGATCCGATATTTGTCCTGCCCTTGTCCATGCACAGGTTTAAGTAAAACTGGCATTTTGCTAAAAATTTGCAAATTTTCAGAACAGGTAAAAAGCGTAAAAATTTCAACCAAAATCAAAAGAACCATTTTGTCTATGAAAATGAAATGTCTTTCAAGATGAACCTTAATGAGAAGATCCCTTTGATCTGAAGTTTATCAGATTTTATAGACTTCAACAAAATTACTCAATTTCAGAAAATAAGAAAATTGCAAAACTTGTACCATGGAAATGAGCAGGGCATCTGTTGTGTTTAAATTTTGATCGTCTTAAACTTCGATTCTTCTTAAAAGTGCTGCAAAAAGATAGAAATTCTTGCTCACTGACGGTCAAATTTATGGGCCGCTAAACTGGGCATATTGTGTAGTAACATCTATGGTAAAATACTTGCTGCTCCTTTAAATATTTTGAGCAGTGTAGTTTCCTTAATTATGCACTATGCACTTATGCCCGGTGCAGTATTTGCATCAGAGCTCTAGATAAGAGAGAGTATTTGGTGATAATTAGGGATAATTTTCGTTAATCCTACATAAAAACATACGTTGTGACCCCTCATCTGAACCGTCTCGATGAGACGGTTCAGATGAGGGGTCACAACGTATGGTTTCGATGAGAAATAAAAAAAATTATCCTTAATTATCATCAAATACTCTCTCTTATCTAGAGCTCTGATTTGCATTATCATTATTAATCTTTATTTTCTTGAGCTACATGATTTTCAGCACATATGATGCAGTTGCTTGGTTTGTTTTCATTGATTTTGACAATTGAGCCGCGACACGAGAAAACCAAGAAAGTGGTTGTGTGCCCAGCGCAGACTCAGATCAGCCTGGGCATCCGCCCAGTCTGATCAGACTCGCTAAGCACTTAAAGGGTAGCTAAGGGTCTAAGCTACCTCTATGTGGACAGTGAAGGCTTTGATCAGACTGGGCGGATGCCCAGGCTGATCTGAGTCAGCGCTGGGCGCACATGCCACTTTGTTGGTTTTGTCTTGTGGCAGCTCATTTGTTAGTGCAAGTAAGCTAATTAGGGCCACAAGAATTACCCTATATATTTGATCTCCTTAATGTGCAATGGTGCACTTCCCACATTTTCTGCCATTTTTACAAAGAAAATCAACACTTATGACTTCCTGCATGATGAGGTAGCCCTCCAGGAATGGGTTTAACTCTTAAAGGAGAAAGAATCTGCTCCTTACCTTTAAGCAGGGGGCATCCTAGAGCTTTCAGACAGGGAGAAATTTTCCGACATTTTCAAGAGTTTAGGGAGAAGTTTTGACCCAAATTTTGGATTTTCATATAAATTCTATACATTTTCACTTCTCCCTCAGCTGAAAATAGGGTGAAGTCAGCCAGCTTAGGGAGACTTTTTCTTCCAAATTGCCCTCTAGGCTGAGCCCTGTTTAAGAGTTGACTCCCATTGGCCAGAGCCCTAAATAAGATGGAGTATTTGGAGGTAATTAGGGATAATGTTTGATAATTCTGCATTAAAACATGTTGTGACCCCTCATCTGAATCGTCTCAATGAGACGGTTTGGATGAGGGGTCACAACATATGGTTTCTGTGAGAAATAAGAAAAAATTATCCTCAGTTATCATCAAATACTCCCTCTATCTATAGGGCTCAGCATTGGGAAGGGAGTCACAAATAAAAATGGCAACATTGCATCCCATGAAGTCACACATTTGCCTTAAAAGATGATAGCAAAATGACAAACATTGCAAACCTTGATCACTGTCTGGATTGAGATCGGTAACAATCTTTTTCGGAAACGGAACAGACCACCAAAATGACGGACCGGTTTACACACGCTAAGTAGGTGCTTCTTTTTGATCAAACTATCTGACTATATATCATACGCATCAGTCGAACAAGCCATATCACCATTGTAGAATACATATCCTCGTATAAAACATTTAGTGATGTGGCAAAAAATATGCGCATTCGCTTGTATCGTCATATTTTAAAGTTTGTTATTGTGCTGTTTTAATTTTCCAGTGGTGACTCAAATACGGTATGTTTTTGACTTTCCTATGAAATGTCATATATATTTTTGTATCACTTTTATAAAATACGATGCCCAATTCAAATCCTCTTCGCCTGATAATGTATATATCAGAAAAGGAGCAGATTCAAGTTTTATAGACCGGCCAGAGAAAACAAGCAAAACAATTCTTTTTCTATAAATGGTAAATCTTATCATTATCAGACTAGCGCTAGTCTAAAAGGGATGTTCCGGATCTCAATCCAGACAGTGTTGATAAGACAGCTTCTTAGGAGTATGCAGCAATCTGATCCGGTCTACAATGTTTGTTCATACTCTTGTGGCAGTATTAAATGATAATTCAGTCAGTTTCATGCAAACAAAAAACATATTCATGGTCAAGATGTATTATCAGTCAATAAGTATAATTAGATAATGAGAATTAGAGAATAATTTGGGGAAAATGCTAAAATACTGCCTATTTGGAAATAGTGCAGTTACCTAAAAAACTGGGAGAAAAAATAAACATGCATAAAGGTGAGAAAAAAAGAATAACATGGGGGGAAGATTGCATCATTTTATGGTTAGGATTAACACCTATGTTTGACGTTGAAAAGGGGTTCAACAAAATCACTGATTAATTCTGTTTTGCATTTTTTGCAGTTATGCATATATGTATGGATTTGTTGGGATGAAATTAAGGCCAGAGATGAAAATGATCTGATAATTCAGAGCTCCAAATAAGGTGGGGTTTCTTCCTATTTCTCGACAAACATAAGTTTTGACTCCTCATTAAAACTGTCTCAACAAGACGGCTCTAATAAGTGGTCACAACATAAGTTTTTAAGAAAAAAATAAGGAAAAATCCCTGTTTCCCCCATCTTATCTAGGGCACTACGGTAACTGAACATTGACATTTGAATTGTTTGATGCCATGTATGCCAAACAAATATAATAAAAGGTTTTGGGTGAATGAAGTAGGTTAAATTTTAGTACACATGGACGAAATTAAAAAAAAAGGTTATTGTTCAGTTGTTGTCACACTGACATTGGCATTTGTATTGGCAAAGAGAAAGGAGGAGTTAGACAAGCTATTTTGTCCATAGACAGGTCTTATTCTTTTTGTGTGCTGACACACATACATCTAACAGTGTGGAAGTAAATATTATCATGTTTTCATGAAGAAATGTAACTGGCGTGATTTTGCGTCACGAGGAGTATCAACCTTCATTTCCGAATGGAGACCATAATAAAGTCTCAAGTACTTAATCACATGACCAAAATGAGTCGAGACATGACAAAACCAACATAGTGGCATGTGCGCTAAGCCAAGACTTAGATTAACCTGTCCATCCACCCTGTCTGATCGGATTCTTTGCTGTCCACATGGAAGTTGCTTGGACCCTTAGCTACCCTTAAAGTGTACAGCAAAGACTGTGATTAGAATTGGCGGATGCCCACATGCCACTTTGTTGGTTTTGTTGTGTAGCAGCTCAATGTAAACAACAGTATCAGTTCATTGTAAATCTTTATTAAAACAGTTTAGGGTTTTAATTGTATGTTGACTAGTATTGCATAATCAAATAGATAAAGTTCCTTATTATTAAATGGATATTTTCCTTATGACCTTGTTATATAGGTTTGAGGTCAGTTTTGTATTGGCCTGAAATGGCTTTACTGGGCTGAAGTCCAAAACAGCTACTCATGATTGTTTACTGGTATATTTCATGAATTAATTAGTAATACTGTATTCGTTTGGACATAAGACTGGATTTTGTCCTTCTAGAAAGACACCAAATATGTTCATTCAGCTTTAAAATGAGTTTCCCCATAAAAATTTAGATCTGTCTTATGAGAGGGATCTAGACTTTGGGATTCTTTTGAGGGGAAAATCCCGACTTTATAACTGATAAAATGTGGTACTTATTTCTCATACTGCATTGTATCAGTGCTATGCTCACAGGATAAATCGATTCCGCTAATTTTCGCTTCCTGCAGAGACTGTACATCATATTTGGCTTCCACCGAGACTGTCCGCGAACTCTTGCTTCCTGCCGAGACTTCTGTACATGATAAATGGCTTCCTGCAGAGATTGTCCGCGTGATTCTGCTTCCTGCCGAGGCTCTCGGCAGGAAGCAGAATCACGCGGACAGTCTCGGCAGGAAGCCATATTACGAGGACAGTAGTCTCTGCAGGAAGCAAGAGTTCGCGGACAGTCTCGGCGGAAGCCAAATATGATGTACAGTCTCTGCAGGAAGCGAAAATTAGCGGAATCGATTATACCCTGTGATCAGCTCTGTAAATATTTAACTTATATCAAGCAGAATTGGGGGTTCTAGGAGCAAATTCTTTCCTTTAAGAGTTTACCCTCACTGAGAAGCAAAAAAAAATTAAAATAAAGTTGCTGTGTCCACCTGACAGTGTTCTCATCCATCTTAAATCTCTAACTTCAAGTAGGAACAGAGGTAGTGTAGTGGATAACATGCTAGAGGTCGCAGGTTTGATACCCTGCTGCTTCGGTCTTTCGGATAAGACTTTAAACCAAGGTCCCTTCTCCATTATGATCTATGTGTTTGTGGGAAGTTAACAAAACTCAGTTCACTCACATACCTAACCTCAATTAAAGAAAATATGGGCACCAAAGCTCCATGACGCAGTTCTGATTAAGCGCCACAACAGTTATGAATACCATAAATTATACCGAATTACCATCAAATACCTTTAAGTACTCTGTCAAAAGCTAAGGACATTCTGCTGTCTGAGCTATGTTTAAAATTGGGTTGCAGCAGACAGGCATTAATTAACGGGGATGAGAATATCATAATAAACCTATTAACTTATGATAAATTACCTGACTGTCAAGCAAATGTCCTCATCAGTGCCACATGTAGTAATTCATCATCAAAAGTGAAATATAAATTTAAGAAGTAATACTAATTACTTTATTGCAATGCAGATAACCTGTGTTGCAAAATTAGCCCTTAAAGCGCCAAAAATTAAAAATTTTTGAATTTGCAAACTGTGTAGATCCAGATGAGGTGGCTCATAATAAGCCACCTCATTGGATCTACACTGTTTGCCCTATAATCTTTGAATTCTCAATATGATATAGCTTGGACAAAACATTTTTTGAAATCTCTGCAAACGTGAATTTTGTTGTCTGCTTTTTGGCGCATTAAGGGCTAATATTGCCTGATATACACCAGTGGTGTCTTACATTTTGCTTGCCTTTTACAAACTACAGAAACGGCTATTGCTCTCATTCAGGCGCCCATGGTGGCATCTGATTTTAATTTAACTTTTTATTGAAGTTTTTTATATGATAAGCAAGATGCTGTTGGCCATTGTTGGACAAGCTATCCTGAATGCAAACAGATCTTGAATGCCTGCATTATACAGCTTTTGTACACCTGGGTCCAGTTGTTCAAAACTAACGACATCGTTAGTTAACATTTCGTTAAAATTTCAAACTTTAATATCTCAAATACGCCAATATTTTTTGTTGAAAAAACGTGAGAAGCTTTTGCATTGCAAAAGCTTCTCGCATATTTAAACAAAAAATATTAGTGTATCTGCCTATAAAGTCATAAAACACATAACAAGTTGACCCCTTAACGAACTTGTTAGGCTAACGATGCTTTGAACAACTGGACCCAGTTTTATATATGGTTAATATGTCAGTGCCAGTTATGTTTGTCTCTACTTTTAAGAGTGACCTTTCTTGGGTAAATACAGATTAATGATTGTTTCTTTATTTGTTATCGATACATGTATGTCTCTTTTGTTGAAGACTTGAAACAGCTGGTCCTATTGTCTGAGCATGTCCTGATTCACTATGCTCCAAGCACAGTTAATCTGACAGTACATACCATATTAATCCTATTGAATGCCCTAGGGGTGTTGCATATTATGAATTGGTTGGGGGGGTGGGGGGGGGGGGGGGGCGGAGGCTATATTTAGAGGCTTCAGCCAATGCCAAATATTTCTGATAAACAGTATAAATAAAGAACGGATGTACTTTCATACTTTCAGAGGAGGTAGTTGCTTTTTTGTCTCCCTTCTCAATAGGGGCCAACTCTTAAAGGAAAGAATTTGCTCCTCTAGGAGCAAATTCTTTCCTTAAAGAGTAGACCTCTTTTGGGAGAGCTATGTCCTCCAGAGAAGCAAACAGGAATTCATGAAAGTTGTTCCCCTTCATAAAACTGAGGGAAAACATGGAGCCAGGAGGTATATAATACCGGCGTACACCTAAGGTGACTTCTATAATTTTGCAGAGCTCTAGATAAGCTGGAGTAAAGGACAAGTTTTGTTAATTCTCCATAAAAACTTAAGTTGTGCCCCTCATCTGAACCATCCCAGTGAGACTTCATTTGAGGGGTCACAACCTATGGTATCAATCAGAAATAAGAAAAGTTATCTCTAATAATCATCAAATACTCTATATTATCTTATCTAGAGCTCTGATTTTGGCAAGTCAGTAACATTATTTTTAAAAGTAGAGGAAGAGGGCGTTTTAATATTACAGCAGGGGCATTTATTAAAATTAATATGGCAGTTTGAAATCATAATCATAATAGTCAGGCGCATGGAAAGATTTTGTAAATTGAGAAGGCAGACATGTAAATGCCTGTTAAGGAGACGCTTTTTCTAGAGGCATTTAACAGCCAATTTTTATCCCCCGACCGAAAGGTTCGGGGGATATAGCGATGAGCCTGCCGTCCGTCCGTCTGTCCGTCCGCCGTCCGTCCGTCCGTCCGTCCGTCCGTAAACATTTTCTTATCCGCTCTATATCTTGAATACCCTTTGGAATATTTTCATGATACTTCACAGTTATGTAGAACAGGTCATGACGATGTGTTGCGTACAAGAAGGGTAACTCTTGCTATTGTACTTTTTGAGTTATTTCCCCTTTGGTGAGTTTTTGGCAGATTCGTGTCCGCTCTGTAACTTGAATACCCTTTGGAATATTTTCATGATACTTCACAGATATGCAGAACAGGTCGTGACGATGTGTCGCGAACAAGCATGACAACTTGAGTTATTTCCCCTTGATTTAGGTGTGATCTTTTGGCAGATTCGTGTCCGCTCTATAACTTGAATACCTTTTAGAATATCTTCATGATACTTCACAGATATGTAGAACAGGCCATGACGATGTGTCGCAAACAAGAGTGAGAACTCTTGCTTTCTTACTTTTTGAGTTATTTCCCCTTGATGGTTTTAGGTATGATTTCGTGTCCGCTCAATAACTTGAATACCTTTTAGAATATTTTCATGATACTTCACAGATATGTAGAACAGGTCATGACGATGTGTCGCGAACAAGAATGACAACTCTTGCTTTCTTATTTTTTGAGTTATTTCCCTTTGATGATTTTGTGTCCGCTCCATAGCTTGAATACCTTATGAAATATTTTCATGATACTTCACAGATATGAAGAACAGGTCATGACAATTTGTCTCATACATGAATGACAACTCTTGCATTCATACTTTGTGAGTTATTTCCCTTTGGTATTGAGTCTCTGCTCCATATCTGTATAACCCTGGCCTGCGCCACAATTTTAATAACCTTATACCTTTTAGAATATTGATGAACATGCTGTGATATCTTATCAGTGTTCCTAACTCTCTCTGACCCCTCCACATTCCCCTCCCCCCACCTCCCCAACCCACCCCACCCCACCAATTTTTTTTTTTCTCCAGATTTGGATTCTTTGTCCAAATTCACTTACTAGAGAGCTCAGAATTAGGTTTGTAGGGCTTGTAGTTTAGAAGTTATTCACACATTTGAAAGTTTAATGTATCATATGCTATATATTTATGTATATGGCGGCTGTTTGAGATATTACTTCTTTTTAGCAGTCAGGCATACTATTTTAGTCTGAGTGTTAGATTATCATGCATCTGTTTAACAGATAGTGTCAATCAGATGCATAAAAGAATGACAATATATTACTTATATGTGTTTTGAAGTGCACCCTTTTACCAAGGCCCATGGGGGTCTTCGGTCGGGGGATTTGCCATCTCCTCTGATGGCTAGTTTTAGGTCCCTTGAACAGAAATTTATAGTGCAAAGAACCGATGTAGGTGATTCCATTAGACAGATTGATGATATAAAGGTTATATCATTATGACATTTTGTTAAAATCTTCCACTTAAAGAAAATATTCAAGAAAACCACATTTTCCCCTAGACAGGTTTACGGTCTAAAAAGGGTAAGGACTGTCGTCTTGAAACGTATATTCACATTATATTAGCTGTTGGGCCAGCTGGTGAAAACAGTTATTCAACATGTTGATAAAAGACTTTATTTAAACCAAGAAATCTGCTGTTTTACATTCATAGAAAAGTCTATACTGCAATTAGGCAACAGTCTGCCTTGTCATTAGATGGTCTCTGATACTTTCTGTATTTAAACGAATGATGAATAAATTTAAGCTGAAGAAAAAGGGTTGGTTTGAAATTTATAACTTGGATCTTTTCGGTCGTAGTTGTGATCAGGCAGTGGTGCTGGGTTTAACTTTCAGTGCTGGGGCATCCTACTAATTTGGATAATAGTAGAGCATTAGGGCCTACTGTGCTTGCACTAGTTGCAGGTGGGGGTTGTTTGGACATTTTTCTCTCACCTATCATTTCTCTTTTCTTTCTCCCTCTCTCTGGGAGACGGCTATAATATAGACTGAAATACTATCTCAAAGAGCCGTTAAACCCCAAACAACCAACCAGCTTAGATCTTTTCTGAGCTTCCTGGTGAAAAACATAAGTTTTGGCCCCTCGTTTTCACTGCCTCACTGAAAAACAATAGTTTTACAGCAATAGCATACTTTCATACAGACAAGCTATAAACGATGGGGACATAAATTTCGCTGAAAATGGCTTACCTCATTGTCTCAGAATCACCGGTTTGTGGAAATCATGTCCCCCAATGTACCGAGAGGTCACCCTGGCATCTGGTTCTGCCTCAATGTGGGTATCCGCATTGGATGTTTCGGTTAGGGATTTTTATGCGAAAGGCAATGAACTATCAGGCAAGCTACCCGGTACACAGACCCGGTCTTGTTTATAGCTCACCTGAGCTGTTTTTTTTTTTTTGGGGTATTCTTTAGGGAAAAAAACTGACAGAATACATTGGTTTATCTAAAATATATATCATATTGTACTGACCTTCACCTTATAGAGCACTTCAGATCATTAAGATTGCCAGTAAGAAAGGCAATGAACTATCAGGCAAGCTACCCGGTACACAGACCCGGTCTTGTTTATAGCTCACCTGAGCTGTTTTTTTTTTTTTGGGGTATTCTTTAGGGAAAAAAACTGACAGAATACATTGGTTTATCTAAAATATATATCATATTGTACTGACCTTCACCTTATAGAGCACTTCAGATCATTAAGATTGCCAGTAAGAAGGTTAATAACATGCTTTTAGAATTAATTTACATCCTTATGAGTTTCTTGTCATTACCACAGCGCCCCAGATTTAGGAGAGTTTATTTGTAACTATAAGATAAGTTTCTTTGGGTCTCCATAAAAGTATATGTTGTGGCCCCCTCATTAGAACCACAATGTGGTTCTGAGGTGGGGCCACAACATATGCTTTGGGATAAGGAACAAAAAATGCCTCAGATGCAACTTAACTGGAGCTCTGTTATACTGGTACATGTGCACCTTGTATTAATTACAAAGAAAAAAACTTGATGAAAGTGACTCATGATTGTTGTAAAAAGACTTACTGAAGTTGAATTAATTCAGAGCTATTGATGTAAATAAGCATGTTTAAGGAATACTTTAATACTGGAATATTTACTGCTGCACAAAGTTATCAGTAATTTTAAAAATGTAAAGTAAAAGGATAGAAAAAGAAAACCAAACACCTAGACTGTCTGAAAGTGGGTGCTTTGATTTTTAAAATTGCCCCGGCTACTCAATTGTTTTTATGTTGATTCCAGAAAAAAATCAAATTATTTCTGAGATAGTTTCTGTTTCACCTCTTGTTATTGTTGGATGGATGATCTTCGATTTTATGTCCTTTTCAACTGTATTTCTGTCATGTCAGGACAATGGGAGGGTGATTATTTGAAGCTGTGCAATAGAACCCCATTTTGGATTGAGAACATTTCTGCCTCTGGCAGATTCGAACCCTGATGATGTACTGGATTGGTCTGGCATTAGACACAGGGTATAATCGATTCCGCCAGTTTTCGCTTCCTTCAGAGACTGTCCATCATATTTGGCTTCTGCCGAGACTGTCCGCGAACTCTTGCTTCCTGCAGAGACTACTGTCCTCGAAAATTGGCTTCCTGCCGAGACTGTCCGCGTGACTCTGCTTCCTGCCGAGAGCCTCGGCAGGAAGCAGAATCACGTGGACAGTGTCTGCAGGAAGCCATTTATCATGTACAGAAGTCTCGGCAGGAAGCAAGAGTTCCCAGACAGTCTCGGCAGAAGCCGAATATGATGTACAGTCTCTGCAGGAAGCGAAAATTAGCGGAATCAATTATACCCTGTGTTAGAATGCTGGATTAAATGCGTTGCATACTATTTTTGTTGAAAATTTTATCAGAATAATCTCCAGTTTTTGTCTCCTCAGCAGAGCTCTAGATAAAAGGGAGTATTGGGAGATAATACACAGTTCCGAGAATAGCCACTAAGCCCCGCCTGCTTAGTTACTGTTACTACGTCTCACAAGCTTACACAAAGATGGCGGAAATACAAATGACAAATGCAAGTGCCTGCTAAATGTTGGCGATCTATGCCAAGAATCAGCCTTCTCGTGGCCTACACATGGCAGTTGGCGCATCATGCATATCCGATGCATTCTGTTCTTGCAAAGCAGGGTATATTTATTAAAAGTGGTGTTAGTTTGTTTTTTTTAAACAGGTGTACATCCCTTCATTAACTGAAAGGTAAAATCACGGACTTATTTTGGTATTGACCATGTGCGATTTGTTTGTGAGACTATGTCACGTGCTAAGTTGTCGTTGCATTGGCCAGATATGCGATATCATGTGATTTTGTGTGACATTTTGTGTGTGGCTCGGAACTGTGTATTAGGGACTATGGCTGATTTCCATAATAGCCCCAAAACTGAGACAAAGTCGATAAAATACAGGCCAACTTCGATATCTCGAATTCCAAGGGAATGGACAACCCACTTCGAGTTTTCCGAAGTTCGAGATAGGCAAATTGTGACGTCACCAAAATTTTTGTTCTATACATGTACAATATCTTAACTTTCGTAGAGTCAGTATTTCTACAAAACGTGTGCAGCACGAACGTAGTAAAACTGTTTCTAGTGAAAACGGGATTGAAATAAAGACAAGACACTTACTTTTATTTTACATTTTGAATTAAAACAGTCTGTATCCTTGATCTGAGGTTCTCATTTTATGACACTAATTATGAGACGATTTGGGACAGCTTAAAGAATGTTACTAATAGCCCGCATCAAAGAGCGCCTCTCAATACTGTTCAGTCAATTAAATTTCAAAGGCGCCTAATTGACCGAACTTTCCAATCGAACGCACCGTGACGTATACGCGGTTAAAGGTCAATAAACTTACACACAAAAACAGCTGATCAACAAAACAATGTCTGTAATGGACGGACGCTCGGCGCCCCGTTACTGCGGCTATGGATTCGTTCCGCTGAGGTGCGGGGGTAACGTCGATATGAGAATTGAAATATGATGAACAATGTCTGTATCGTTTCACGCAATCATTCGATAATTATTGGATAATTTGGGATAATTGATTGAACTGCGATCAATTAAAGACAATTGTTCGGTAAATCGTTCTTTTTCATTGTTATCGTTCGATGTTTGTACCAATTTGCTTAAAGACAAAAATATGCAGGTTTTTAAATACCGCAAAACGTCTACACAAAATGGCCGCCATTTTCTTTCCGTCGTTTCGGCTATCTTTTTCTGAATATACATTTTGACTTCGACATAAACAGTGGTAAAACACATGGAAAGTGTCGGAGGGGAATCAAAAATCACTTCGATACAGCAGTGTTTTCGTTATAAGCGAGTTCGACACAACGGAGGTCGAAATGCATTATTATATAGGGGGGAAAGTTCGGGAATGGGAGATCACTTCGACACAAGCAGGGTTTTCGAGATAAGCAAGTTTGACACAACGAAGTTGGCCTGTATTGTAGAACCAGACCAGAATACTTTACGGGGGGCAGTCTTCTTTGAGTCTGTATTGTTTATTTTGATCACCAGCCAGTTTTCAGAACATGGCTGGATAGTTCAGGTGATTGGGTACACTTTTAGAGGATATAACTCTGCCAGTTTCAGTTTTGCTTCCCTTTTCATTGAGGGTAATCTCTTAAAGGAGGAATGCAGGAGCACATTCTCTCTTTTAAGAGCAGACCCCATGTGAAAGGGCTAATTATTCCAGGATAGGAAACAAAATATCTCAGAAATTACTTCCCTTTGAAAATATGGTGGATAAACCTGGAGAAGTACCTGCACACCATAAGAAATCTTGCTCAAATTAAAGAATAAACATGGTTACTGCAGTGTCCAAATGCTAGGATTGTACCACAGTTCACAGGAGGAAACTGACAGAGAAAATGACAGAACTTTCACATAACAGCTTGTCTAAGACTTCTGTGACAGATTTTGAAAGGTTTCGAATCATTTTGAATCCTTATGCGTTTGTGAATGAAGCTAACAAGGAGTTCTGTCTTGTTTGCTAAGATCATTTGGTGTGGCTTTGATAAAAGTTTGACTAAACATAATTTTAAGGTGAATCAGTACACTTGCAGGGGAAGCGGCTGTCATTTTACATTTTTGTTTCCCTTCTCAGTTGGGGTCAACTTTTAAATGAAAGATCTTCAGACATTCATTTTTAAGTTAATATAAAACAATTTTTGGAAAAGAGACAGGGGACCTTTATTAGAGCAGGGAAGTTTTTGAGGATTAATACAGTAATTCAAGCCTAATATGTGTCTCTCAAAGGGTCTCAGTTAAATCACAAGACCCCTGGTGACTTATGTCTCTCCCTGAACATGCTGGCGTAAATGCAGAAATATCAGCAAAGTTGATCGAAGTTTATGGAAGGTAGACTTGTGGCTGTTGCCTCCTTTAAAGGGTCAGATGGGGTTTTTTCTTAGCAGTCTAAATAATGTTTCTTCCACACCTAAGGATATCTGCTTGATTCCCTGTACCTTAACAAATCTTATTTCACCCAGGTTATCTCACCCTGGACCGTTGACCGGATAAAAATCACAAGGATTCAGTGCATTGGTTGTATTGGAGGTCATGTATCTGCGTCATCAAGTAACCTTTGCTTTTTCAATGATGACGTCACGAAGACGGTAAAAATGACGTCAGTTTATGCAGGCCAGACATTGACGAAAAGAACCGAATAGCGGTCGTTGAAAGTGGCGCCTTCTTTCAAAATCAATTAGAAACCTCTCAAGCACTAAACTTGTGCATTTCAACAAGTTCTACAGTTAAAACAAACGTGATGTGCATGAAAAAGTATCTTTCATGAGTATGAGGTGTGGATAGAAAAATCCGTCACTCGGGATCACTGTTGGGCATCACTCGGCAAGCCTCGTGATGCAGAACAGTGACCCTCGTGACAGATTTTTCTATCCACATCTCACACCCATGAAAGATACTTATAGTCTTCAAATGTCAAAGGTACATAAGAAAGAGAAAGGTGATAATTTCACGTAAGGCAGTTTCCTGAATATGGAATTGCTAATTTGCAGGGCTTGGAAAGTGATTATTACCCTTGCAAACTTTCTTTGTGGTGGTATTAGGGTTTGGACGGGTAGAGACTTTGTACCCGCATACCCAAGCACCTAATACTTGCGGGTACCCGGGTACCTATTTCCATGGTATTTTGATTTCCATAGCTAGAAAACATACATTTAGAACAAAATAACTAGAGAGTTTTCTGTCATTTGCACATGCGTGCATGGGAATGGTATGAAACTGTAGAAATCTGCCTGTAATTGTATAGAAAAATGGTTTGACAATATGTGGTTGCAATTTAAGCAAGACATTCACACTAAAATTTGCTCTATTTGTGTAATGCGATTGAAATAAAGTATTTATACATAACATGATAAAAAAATCGGGTAACGGGTAGTAAATATGTACCCGGGTAATTGGTCTACCCGACCCGACCTGGGGTACACGGGTACTCGTCCCTGCCCTAGGTGGTATACTGTAAAATTTGAATTTTTCCGTCTAATACATTTTAAATCTTCTGATGTAGTTGGTGAAAATTTGTAAAAATATGTACACCTCAGAAAATTATATTATGCAGCTGTGTCAACGATTATTTATGTGGCCCCTTATTTTAGAGAACAACCAAATGGCAATTGCAAACTGGCAAATTCTGGCAACTGTCAATTCAACTCTTTAAGCCCCAGTGACAAGATTAGCAAAATTTGCAAACAGCGTAGATCCTGATGAGGCGGCTCAGAATGAGCCGCCTCATCTAGATCTACACTGTTTGCCCTCTAGTCTTTGAATTCTCAATATGAAATGTCTTGGACAAGGCATTTTTTGAATGTTTGCAGACGTAAATTTTGTCGTCTGCTTTTTGGTGCTCAAAGAGTTAATACTTCTCAGCTACTTCCCAGTCTTTTCATGATACATCACAGTTATGTAGGTCAAGTTTGGGCAATCTGAACAAGAACAAGAACTCTCACTTTCATGATGTTCGAGTTATTGCCCTAAGATATTTCTAAGCAGTGTTTCATGCCATCGATATGCAACTTTTTTTGCCTGCTCTTTAACACACCCTACTGCACTCAGAACGGTTCTGAGTGCAATAGGGATAAATTTGTATACCCTTACACCCTAAAGTGCTGAAGTATTAGGACACCAAAAACCATTAATTTTCCATTTGCCCCAAATGGAAAATTAATGGTTTTTAAGTGTTCCAAAATTTAAGCACATCAGGTTACCTTTCAGAATGTTGATAATAGAATGTTGATAATCATGCTATGATTTTGTTTGTGTGTCCCACCCCTGCTCTCTGATCCCCTTTCCAGTTGTAGGGCTTGCTCTTTCCAAATTCAGGGGTAACAACCTACGTCATAGCGCGCTTTACAGAATTAGTCATTCGACGGCCATTTTGAAGAAATTCTGACAGATTTTCTGTTTGTAACATACAAGAGACAGAATTTTAACACAAGATAAAATGATGAGGCGGTGCCTACATGTACATATGGTCCAGATATATAGGACATGATTTTTCAAAAGGTGAGAAATTATAAAACACCTAACTACAATTTTTGATGTGGAGTGAGCTGAGAACATGCATTAAGGCAGAGTCGATACACTGTATTGAAGTGTTTTCAGATTAAGCAAGTATTTTATGGTGAATTCTGGTAATATTGAGTCCTAAACATCTATAGGTACCACATCGACTAGATATTTGGTTGTTTCAGTGTTTGCCAAGCCTTCATTATGCAAAACAGTTACCTTATTAAGGCCGCTGATAAAACTATTATGAAGTCAGCACTATGACGTAGGTTGTCACCCTTGAAATTATTCAAAAATGATTATTTCATTTTGAAATGTTGATTATATGTTGTATGCTATACATGAAGTAGATGGTTTTGGACGGACACATGGCGCCAAGTGTGTGCAACTATGGTTACGTACCGTTGAGCCACTTGTGTAACGTCGATAAGAGAATTGAACTGAACTGAACTGAAGTAGATGGTTGCTGTTTGGGATTTTACCCCTTTTGGCAGCTTGGCATAATGCTTGGTCAGTCTGTTAAACAACTCAGTATGATCCAAGTCTGAAAGAATGACAAATATGTTTTGAAGTGCACCCAGTGTACCAAGGCCCATGCTGTCTTCAGGTGGGGGATTTGCCATGTCATCTGATGGTACTTTTTAGGAAGCAGAAATACAGTTTGTTTTCTAGCTATTGTAATCAACTCTTCGAGATTTGAATTTAGGGTCTAAGCTAACTGACATGCTGACAGCAAAGACTCTGATCAGACTGGATGGATATCCAGGCTGATCTGAGTTTTCACTGGATGCATATACCACTATGTTAGTTTTGTGGCGTCGCAGCTCATGTCATGATGTTAACAGCAGTGGTCCAGATAAGAAGAGGTAACAGCAATAATTTAGGGATAATTATCCTTAATTTTCCATAAAAACATACTTTGTGACCCCTCATTAGAACCGTCTCAGCGAAAAATTATCTCTGAATTATCCTCGTTACCCCGTCATATCTGGAGCTCTGAACTGTTATGCCGTCCCTGCCTGTAGCGGACAGGCTTGTCATGAATGTAGGACAATTTTCATGTTCCCCCTGGCAGAACAAGCAGTTGCACAGCAGCTGAGACATGTGGTTAAGGCTTGTCATAATTACTCAACTCAAACCAGGTTATATCAGGAATCATGCACCCTGTTTGTTGGGGCATCATAATCAGAGCTACAGATACTACAGAGTGGATCCCATTTGAAGAGCTGTGTCCTCCAGAGAAGAAAAGAGAAGTTCACGTTGTTTCCCTATGTGAAACTGATGGAAAACATGGAGATTGGCAAGTCAATATGACATTATTTCTGGACAAGAGGAATGGGGTGGGGTTATTAGAGCAGGGGCATTTATTAAGATTAATATGGTAATATAAGGCCATAATTTAATCACAAGAATGATAAATTTTTGTTATTCGAATATTTTGTTTAGTTGCTACTGAAAAGGACGGTCTGTCTGTCAGAAGTTGGAAGGATGTCAGATTTGTTCATTTTGAACAAAATGTGCGCAGATGCTGGTACGGCCTAATCTAGGTTATTTACTTATTTTGAAATCACGAAGCAGGCATGAATGACTGCGATAATGATGACGCTGTTAGTATGATAGTACATTGGTACGCAGGATTGGGCTGACTATTGATTGTATACTTACAAGCTTTAAATAGGTCCCGAAATAGGAATATGCTGCAGTGTCGAAATAGGTGTATGCTGCAATGTCATAAACCAGAGCTCTAGATAAGAGGGAGTATTTGATGATAATGAAGGATAATTTTTCTTATTTCTTATTGAAACCATATGTTGTGACCCCTCATTCCAACATATAAGTCCATGTGCTGTCAGATAGGACACATAAGTCCATGTACTGCCAAATACAGGATACTGTTGCAATTCACAGGTCATAGAAATGGCAGTTTTGGCAAAGCCTGGCAAAAATAACAAATTTTGGTGGTCGGGTGGTATTAAAATTATGCCCCAGTGACAATAGGCAGGCAGCATTATGTTTTACCCTTGTCCATCTGACAGTCCATCACTTTTAATAGCAAGTCTGTGAGAAAATTTCAGTGTTAATGTAATCATCTCCTCCCACAATTTATGATGGATCACTTTGAAACTTTGTATATATGTTGCCGAAAATACTATTTATTGAAGATGTGCAGGAAGATTTTTTAAGATCCAAAAATTATTTTGGTCAGAATTACGGACTTTTGAATTAAGAAATTTTCAGTGTTTTTTATTAATCTTGGGTAGCAAGTTTGTGTCATTAACTTGGTAGTTTATGATGGATAACTTCGAAACTTTGCACATATGTTGCAGACATATTCAAGTGATGTTAATGAAGAACTAACTGTTTTTGGCAGAAACACACAGGCTGTTTAACTTAGAAGTTTTCAGTGTTTGTTGTCAGTGTACTGGGAAGCAAGTTTGTGTGTTCTCAGTAAAGGGTAGCAACTTTGTGTGATCCCCTTCTGGTCATTTTTGAGTGATCAATTTGATTCCTTGCACATATGTTGCAGACAAATTGAAGTTGATAATGAAGGTTTTTGAAGGTCAAAAAATATTTTTTAACAAAATAACATTCTTTTAAACATAGAAATTTTCAGTGTTTGTTATCAAATCAATAAGCTAAGCAAGTATGTTTAATCAACTCTTTCCATAGCCTTTAGGTTTTGCACCTACCGTAATCGCCCCATTTACCGCACATGTCCCTATAACCGCACACCAAGGCCATTTCCGAAAAAAATGCACAAGCGCACACTGCTTTTTCCCTTTGAAACTCACAAAACGCATCAAGTTCAACTGTTTCAACAGCGACAGTGTTTTCAGTTTTGTTTTCCCGACGCAATGTGTGAAGAGAGCAACTCTATCGGTCTAAATCACAGTATCCGAACTTACTGTACCATCTCTTCCGGTTTTCATAGCGTTGAATCGAGAGTACAAAGTTCGCTTATAACCAGTAGTCGGAAATTGTTATGTTTTGTGATTTTATCCGGAATCTGCTGCGTCATTTATAGTTATTCAGCTTGGAAAATGTAAAGAAGTAAGTTTAATATAATTTGCTCTTCAGTCTTTTATTTTATTACCCTGTACAATGAAAACCTCATGCCCGTCACAGAAATTTTATTCCGAACAGCTTAATGTAACACGAGTTTGTGTCGTGCAAAACCTAGCTATCATCCTATTACCAAAACTAACAAACTGTAGATTGATAACGCCTTCCGTTTTTCTTAAAGATTTTTTATAAAACATATAAGAAAAGGCTCAAAAAGGTTTTAGAATCATGCCAAGGGCAAGTTGAATACTTTACCGTTTACATCCACCCATACACGACATTGTACAGGGCAATAAAGTAAAAGACCGAAGAGAAAATTATATTAAACTTACCTCTTTACATTTTCGAAGCTGAATAACTATAAATGACACAGTAAATTCCGGATAAAATCTCAAAACATAATGATTTCCGACTACTGGTTATAAGCGAATGTTTGTACTCTCGATACAACGCTATGAAACCGGAAGAGCTGGTACAGAGCGTTCGGATACTGTGTAAATGTCAATCAGGCATACTCGCCGATATTTACGGAGTTGGCTGAAGTGTTACGATGTGTACGAGTGTGAACAGCGGACTCGGATCAGCTTACACATCTGCGCCGTCTGATTAGCGTATTCTCTGTCTGGATCAACAGTGGGAATGTACATGTTGATCCGAGAAGGATCGAGCTTACGAAGTTATGAGGTTGCGGGGGTGCGCAGGCTGAACTGAGTCTTTGCCTTTTGGACATGCGAAAAGGCGCCATTTCTCAAGAGCAATTCTTGTCATATATAGCGATAATGTGCACATGCTTGGGAAAGATACATGACCGACAGATGAGAAACCCGGGTTGCAAAAGAAATAAATTGTCAAAACGACAAACTCTTGTTTCCTGACAAAATCAGTCTGAATACATGCGCAAACTGAACGAAGCGACCAACCTGCGCATATGCATGGTCTGTGCATTTGAACAAAGTTCGCGGTAGCCATAGGATAGGTTTATCATTGGCATAGCTGGCCCATGGTCCCCAAAAGGGCCTCAGGACACATCCGATCAGCAAACACCCGCATCATACAGTGCATTTGCGAACATTGACCAGTCTAACAAATCTCCAGGATTCGCCGATAGTTTGCAAAATAATTGTTTTAAGATGCGCAGACTGGTCTAAGGCTTTGCTGTTTGCAAATGTAATATGGCACCTTTCTCATGACACATTGTCAATATTTCTGCACCCTTGGACGTAATATAGGACAGACAGAAATAGGGAAGATCAAAAGGACCGCATCTTCCAGAATTAGAATGTGTTTTATTAATAGAAGCCCATGAATTTGAAGCAGACCCCTTGCGGTGAATGAATAGCCAGAGCACTGACAAACTTACCTGACGTGTTTAATAAACAATCACATATTAGGTCATCGTAATTGTTTTGAAATACTTTCCTTTCTTTCGGAATATTTATTTGGAATATAGAAGAAGGATGAAAAGAATGAAATAAATGCATTATGAGGACATATTTAATACTGAGAGGTATGAGATATAATTTGCGACTTGACATGAGATCATTTTTCTCCCGGAAATTGGCAATTCAAATAGTTCGAACACTAAATATTTTCATGACACTTCGAACACCCTGATCAGTATTGCCGACTATTTCGATTGTTCGTTTGTTGTTTTTTTTCGTTCTGAGTGTGCGGTTATTGGAATGGTTTTTAACCACACCTTTTAGTTGCATTTTTGAAAAAGTTAAAGCGCACCATGCGGTAAATGGGGCGATTACTGTATGTTACAGACATAATCAAGATCTGCATGAAGATTTTTGAAGATCAAAAAATTGTTTTTAGCAAATTTGTGGGCTTTGGAACATAGAAATATTTAAGGAAATAATTCTTAATTTGTAAACCTGTACAGTATAGAATCCAAGGCCAGTGAGAATAGCTTTACAGCTGAATGAGAAATCAAATCCATTTAATCATTGGTTAGACTCCAACTATTAATTAAATGAAATTGAATTGCTCAATCACAATTGGACTTTGGAAAAAAATATAATGAAACCTTCATACAAAACAAAAGTTTGCTAAAAAAAAAGCAAAAAAAAAGCATATACTAGCTGCGACACAACAAAACCACCTAACCACCATGTTACGCAGAAGGTTTTACACTCGGTCGACACGGGTGTAGAGCCTTATGCGTCGCCAGGACGGCGGAGGGTGACTTCCGGTTAAAGGGTTATCTACCAGTGTATTACACCAACAAGGAAACTCTAACAACGTTAGAAGTTTTGAAGTTTATATATAATGTAAATTCTATATACAACAATACAATTTACAACTGTCACAATTACAATAATATACAACACATATTAGTTCATGTCGCTGGCCCAAGTAAGGTGTTTGTTTCAAATCTGTAATCGATTTGCGTGCAATGCGCAAATAGATTACTGTCTGACGTCAACACCGTACTCGGCTCAGCGCCATGAACTAAAGGAAAACACAAAGAACAAAAGACGTCAGTTTGAGCTCATACAAAAAAAACCAAGGCGTTATGTTGGTAGACTTCACTTTGTCGTTCCCTGGATCATGTCATGGGCCAGTCCATATATCATGAGGAACACCAACTTATATTAACACGTGCACGATTATATACTGGTCGCTCCCTGGATCGTATTAGAGACCAGTCTAAATATAATATGACACACTTTAGTGGACGAACACTGTCCCACTTTCACCTCTGCAGTAATTACATCGATTTTGCCAATATTTTGTGCTTCCCGCCTCTGCTAGGAATACATGCACAAGGGCGTTGTAACTGCTCTACCCGGATTTGTAATAACCTGGAGACATATATCGAATCTCCAGGTGAGACGTGGCTCTAAGCCCTAACAGCTGACTGCCGGACTTGATGTGCCTAAAAATAACGAACTTACACTTAATACATTGTAACTACATGTACATAATAACAATACGTAAGACTTGGGCCTGTCTTGGAAATACCATACAACGCCCTCGGCGAATGCCGAGCATAACGTGCACACGCCAGCCGTGTCACTGGACACGACTCGCGCTCACGATGTAAAGCCAAAATTGTGCTTACCACTTCCGCCAATGAAGAAACGTAGATCCTACCACGCATGTGCGTCGAAGGATCTGACGTCAAACATTGTCAAGAAGTATACTGACGTCAACAGGCATTACCATGACATACCCCACATAAAACATGAATAATCTAAACAATGACCTATTTACATTAAATTGATTGACCAAAATCTAACTCCCATATGTATTAATTCATTTCTTTAAACTAAGCGTAATACTATTTGCCATAGAATATAATAGCTGAATAAGCGTTTCTCACACATTTGGGATCATAACGTTTGATCTGACATCATGACATCAATGATGTTATACCATACGACGCCGTCTAATGAAGGCAAATCAAACGCATGATGACCAAATGCTACCATTATAACTTATGGAAAAAACCCTTAATGCGGTGCATGCTATGGCGTCAATTGACGTCACGAGTATATAAATTAGTTCCATTACAAATCAATCTACTTCTATAGGCCACGTATACGTGAAACTAATATAAAAAGTGCTGACGTCGCAATAACATGAATGCAACTGACGTCACATGAATAACATCAATGCAACTGACGTCACATGAATAACATGAATACAACTGACGTCACTGGACGTCAAATAGACACGCACCAGTGAAACTAATGTAAAAAGTGCTGACGTCGCAATAACATGAATGCAACTGACGTCACATGAATAACATGAATGCAACTGACGTCACTGGACGTCAAATAGACGTACACCATTGCAACCAACATCCGTGATATAAACTATTTCCGTAATTTACAAAACTTCCTAATATACAAATACCATGCGCAGCATGGTCAGTATAAACAAAATTGGTCGACATATGCACAGCCTGATCACTGTCAACAAAATCAAATCAGTCGACACATATAATCATACCATATGAATCAGAAGTCACATTTTTCATTCTTAGCCAAACTATTCTAAATAAATATAATAAAATATGCGCCCCGCGAGCACTCAGATCAGCCTTGGCATGATGCGCCCAGTCTGATCAGAATCTTCACTGTCTGCATGGAGGTAGTTTAGACCCATAACTGCCCTGTTAAAGCACAGCAAAAATTCTAATCAGACTACTGGTTTGTGAATGTCAGGAGGCTGACCTGAGTCTTCTGGTGCCGCACATGCCATTTTGTTGGTTTTGTCATGTTGTGGCTCATATACATATTGGTAACCAGTTATGTACTGTGAACACCAGAAAAGGAGTGTTTTTGAATATTTGGATACTTTGTAATTCTGCTGTATGATGGTTGCTCCTGTACAAAACATAATACTGAAGTCTGTGGTATGAGGGCTCTCATTTGTGGTCCTTCAAATGAATACTCCGCATGAACATTCTTTGATCTTTATCCATATTGTTCCAAAAGATCACTCATATTTACAATGTATTCTCCTTCAAAGCTACTGGGTAGATTGAAGCCAGATTTCACTTGCACGACACCCAGAATGTCACTCAGAAGTCACCTGGTGTTGTATAACTGACCTTACCATGTGGTATAGTTCCACAAATAAAATTGCACATGTTGAATATTGTGTTACAGGTCTGATTTTAATTTAACCCCTTCCATTCGGGATACCCCTTTAGGGGTAAGAGGCAAACAGTGTGGATCCAGATCAGGCCCCACAAACGTGGGGCCTGATCTGAGATCCAAACTGTTTGCTCCTTACACATCATTCCTACAAGAGTTAGACCAGTATTGTCAAAATATTCTTGATTTTTGATTTGATGCAGACGACAATTTCAGCAGACAAAAAATACCCAGAATGCAATGGGTTAAGTGGAGAGATGCATCCCTGTTTAAGTAGGTATGGCTTTGGAAAAAGTTAGTTAGAATGGTTATGATCACATGACCAGGCTATCATGTCCTTATGTGCCTAGCTTTATCGACCTTTCTGTACTCACTAAAGGTTACATATTTTTGGGGCTTTAGAATTGCTTGTTTTGAAGTCAGTTTGTGTTACACCCTATTAATGTCCTAGAATTAGGTTACACGTAGACAAAACACAACATTTCATTGCTGAAAATAAAGATGTGGTATTTAATAATAATAATAATAATAATAATCGACTTTATTAAAAATATTTTGTTTAAGCCACAGTCTCACTGTCACGTTTTGAGGGCTAGGTTTTACTACGTTTTAAAACGTGGCAAAGCGGCAGTATACGTTGTAAAATGTAGTGAATACGTATATAGATGTAGCTAAATACGTGGCCTAGCTACGTTTTATTCAGAATGTTTAACTCAAAAATGGCATTTTGATATACGTAGCGTATACCTAGTAAAACATAGCAACACATACTTAAATGTGGTCAAAACATTCTAAAACATAGCCGAAACGCATAAAATACGTACAAAGACGTAACAAGAATAATCTAGGGGTCCTCTTAGCCTCAGTCTCACTGTCACATATTGAGGACTAGGTTTTCCAAGGTATTCAAAACATACCAAAATGAGAATATGAGTATAAAAACGTAGTGAATACGTATTATATTCAGCTACATACGTGGCCTAGCTACGCTTGAACTGAAAATTCAACTTAAACATAGCATTTCGAAATACTTACTGTATGCGAAGTAAAAACGTATTGAAATGTAGTCTAAACGTACAAGATCGTAGATGAAACATTATAAGTACGTGCAAATACCTAGCCATACGTGAAGGTCCTCTATGTATTTCTACGCATTATATACGCTTTTCCCACGTCTTAGTACGTTTTGCGACGTTTATTCTGCGTCTTATTACGATGTGGCATGTTTTCCTATACCTACTCAAACCTCACTTTGACTAACAGCCCTTCTGAAAGCGTGGCACTAAGCCGTTTGATAACCGGGTAATACGAAGTAAATCTTAGTTAAACGTATTAAAAACATACTAGACACGTAGTAACACCTAAATACCTACAAAACGGGTACATTTTTTGCGAAACCTAGGGCGGGAAACGCAGAACAACCTAGCCCTCAAAACGTGACAGTAAGACTGGGCCCTCATAATATCAGTTGCGAGGGAGGTAACTTGGTGTAAGAATTTGGATATCGGTTCATTGGATTATGCAATATTTGCTCTCTGTTCTGAAAGACCCTTGCTTCATACTTCTGTAAATCCCCTGAGTAACTTAAGGTTTATGAATACACAGCCATATTTTTCCTCCATATTTATAAAGGGGAACAACTTTTAGAACTTCCTGGTTGCTTCCTTGGACAACATAGCCCTTCCAAAGTGGAGTCTACTCTTAAAGGAAAGAATTTGCTCTGAGGGAGCAAATTCTTTCCATTAAGAGTTGACTCTGATTCAGAAGGCAAAACAGAAAATGGTAGAGTTGCTTCCCCTGAAAGTATATCCAGTCAGTCACCTTAAATAATTGAATGCTTCAATATCCCTAAATTTGAACAGATTGATTTGAATACCCTAAGATCTGACGATATTTAAACCCCATACTAGCAGACTGAAACATTGACACAGTGCAGATCCTGATCAGGTGCAGCGATCAGCAGACCTGGGGCCGATTACATGCCAATGTAATCGATTACAATTACAATTACTTTTTAAAATCATGATTACAGATTACAATTACAATTACATTTTTAGCTCACCAGAGCCGAAGGCTCCGGGGGAGCTTATAGGATAGGCAGTTGTCCGTCGTCGTCGTCGTCGTCGTCGTCGTCCGTCGTCGTATGTCCGTCAACACTTTTAAACAACATCTCCTCTGAAGCCACTGGGCCGATTGGGCCCAAAGTTCATCTGTAGTATCCTTGGGCTGGGGGATTGAAAGTTTGTGTTTTTTATGAAAATCTGCTCTTTAGTTTGGTTGCTATGGCAACTTAGAGTTCCCATAGACTTATAATGGGGAAAATTGAAAAATGGCATTTTCTGCCAGGCCATTGCAGATATGTTGACAAAACATTTATTGAAATGTTCCTTGAGAAGTCTTCTATCAGTTGTATGCTTTTTGGCCCTCTGCCCTTTTATTGGTTGCCATGGAAACCAAACTGCAAAAAAAAAAAAAAAGAAAAAAATACTTAAAATTATCTTCTCTGAAACCACTGGGCCGATAAGGCCCAGATTTCATCTGTAGTATCCTTAGGCTGGGGGATTGAAAGTTTGTGTTTTTTATGAAAATCTGCACTTTAGTTTGGTTGCTATGGCAACTTAGAGTTCCCATAGACTTATAATGGAGAAAATGGAAAAATGGCATTTTCTGCCAAGCCATTGCAGATATGTTGACAAAACTTTTATAGAAATGTTCCTCAAGAAGTCTTCTATTAGCTTTATGTTTTGGGCCTACTGCTTCTTTATTAGTTGCCATGGAAACCAAAATGCAAAAATAATGTATAAAATTTACTTACAAAATTTACTCCTCAGAAGCCACTGGGCCGATAAGGCCCAGATTTCATCTGTAGTATCCTTAGGCTGGGGGATTGAAAGTTTGTGTTTTTAAAGAAAATCGACTCTTTTGTTTGGCTATATTTGTATTGGTTGCCATGGAGACCAATATGGAAAAAAAATGAAAAAAAAAATATTTAAGAAAATATCTCCTCAGAAGCCGCTGGGGCTTTTGGGATTTGGGACGATTTCATCTGTAGCATCCTTGGGCAAGGGAAATGAAAGTTTTTTTTGTTGTTTTTTTTATGAAAATTGGCACTTTAGTTTGGATGCTATGGCAACTTAGGGTTGCATTGACCTATAATGGGGAAAATTGAAAAATGGCATTTACTGCTAAGCTATTGCTGATATGTGTCGAGCCCGCTTGCAGTCAGCGAGACATAGTTGCCTGTTTGGTGTTGGTGCATCCCTCTGTCAGTCTGTACGTCCGTCAGTCCATCCATCCGTCCATCTGATTACAGCCATATCTTGAGTTTGGTAGACCCTAGGACCTTCAAACTTCATCACAATATGCCCCACCAAAATGCTAATTGGCTCCCACAAAACTAGGTCACTGTGACCTACTTTCATGAAAAAGTACCACATATTTAGTTTTCCTCTGCAGCCCCATATCTCCCTGATTAGCTCACCGGAGCCGAAGGCTCTGGGGGAGCTTATAGGATAGGCAGCTGTCCGTCGTCGTCGTCGTCTGTCGTATGTCGTCTGTCGTATGACGTCGTCCGTCAACACTTTCAAACAACATCTACTCTAAAGCCAAAGGGCCGATTTGGCCCAAATTTCATCTGTAGCATCCTTGGGCTGGGGGATTGAAAATTTGTGTTTTTTATGAAAATCTGCTCTTTAGTTTGGTTGCTATGGCAACTTAGATTTCCCATAGACTTATAATGGGGAAAATTGAAAAATGGCATTTACTGCCAAGCCATTGCAGATATTGTGACAAAACTTGTACAGAAACATTCTTTGAGAAGCCTTCTATCAGCCATATGTTTTTTGACCCATTGCTCTTTTTATTGGTTGCCATGGAAACCAAAATGCAAAAATTTAACGAAAAATTACTTAAAAATTATTTCCTCTGAAACCATTGGACCGATTTGGCCCAAGTTTTATCTGTAGCATTCTTGTGCTGGGGGATTGAAAGTTTTTGTTTTTTATGAACATTGGCTCTTTACTTTGGTTGCTATGGCAACTTAGAGTTCCCATAGACTTATAATAGGGAAAATTGAAAAACAGCATTTACTGCCAAGCCTTTGCAGATATTTTGACAAAACTTTTACAGAAATGTTCCTTGATAATGCTTCTATCAGCTATATGTTTTTTTGGCCCATCGCTCTTTTTATTGGTTGCCATGGAAACAAAAAAAAACTTAAATCATCTCCTCAGAAATCATATGCTCTATGAGGCAGACACTTCATAGACATACTAATCATCTTAGCCTGTACAGATTTTACCTTCTCAATTGTCATTGTTCAAAGGACATTGTTTGGTATGGCAATTTATAATGGAAAAACAAAAAAATGGGCTTCATTGCTAAGCAATCGCAAATAGTCTGAGCTCTCTTTTTCAGAAATATTCCTTGAGTGGTCTTCTATCAGCCCTATGTTTTTTTCTGCACACCGCTCATTTCGATCAGTTGCCATGGAAACCAAAAGGAAAAAATAGTAAAAATCCTTTGAAAATGATCCTTTTTTGTTGTCATGGCAATCAAATGTGGACAAATAGCTATGTATTTTGTAATCAATTCAACAGACTCAGACTGAGACTTTGTAGTTGTATATTTTGTATATGCCTGTACAATTTTAAGCCTATACAAATGTGATAGCAATTTTGAGCTAGAGATCTGGTGAGCTTTGTGGCCCGTGGGCCTCTTGTTTCTCAATGTAATTGATTACAATTACAATTACTTTGCAAAGTAATCATGATTACTTTATGATTACATCTGATTACATTATACAAGTGTACAGAATGATCATGACTGATAGTGCAAAATTTCTATTCAGAAAGAATGATTTATACCTAAATCAGCAAATAATTGGTGGCTTACATGTGTGCTAATAGGTAAGACTGAAACAACTTCTGAAGAACCTGACTTACTTTTTAATCTGAACGAAATTTATTTAGCAATCTGCAGTTACATGTAATGTGCATACAATGACTGTATACTATTTATGAAGTTTGATAAATTCAATGTGAAATGCTATATGTCAGCTCTTAGATATAAAGCACATGCTTCAACATTTTTTCTCCATTACTTGTTTAACCTGTTTATTCCAAACATCAGAAATATGATTCTACATTGTCTCCAATGTCATAAAATTGCTTGTGAAAGACAAGTTCAAAGTCTTCAAAGCAAGGGGACAAACACTTCCTGTAAATTTATTTATTTCAAAACGTTTTAAATACCACTGTTTATATTTTCATTTTCATCTTTTTTTTTGCCCACCCTCAGTCTGGCAAAAAATTAGAGTTAATAAGTAGACCCATAAATGGGAAAGAAATGAATTAAAGCATTGGCTATTTGTTGTATGCAATTCACAGGTGTCATAAAGTAGACGGCTGTTACAGTTAGCTCAATCCACAAGAAGGTGTGAAAATCAGAGTTGAGTTGTACTGCTCAACTCTGCACCAATAAACACAAAACAGTCAGTATGTTTGGAAAACATCTTTAACACTTGAACCTGCCTGTCCAAAGTAAAGATGATAAATAATGTACCGGTAAATCAGTCATACAAATATAAGTCAACCAAGGCAGCTACCAGTCTTAGCCTGAAATACCCTGCATTCAGGAGTACCCAAATCTCACAGTTTTTACATCATAACAAATTTATCCTTAAATATTAACCCATTAATGCCTAGCATCCCATAAAAGGAGATAGGTAGACAGTGCAGACCCAGATCAGATGCTCAGAATGCAGCATTTTGATCAGGATCTTCACTGCTTGCATAAAAATTTTAACAATTCGTATAAAAAGATGTAAAAAGAAATATGCCAGATACCCTAAACTGCTAAATGGAATTATCCAATTTTTGAGGACAGAAGAGTCCGCCAGTCATAAATGGATAAAACAGAGCATATTTATAACTATGATACTGCTTAAATTTTACTCCCCAACAGAGTATAAAGGGAATTCTGTCAGTTTCTGAATTTGGTCTGCTGCCTTTTGTGCACAAATTAGACCAGTTTTCTCTGCCTTATTCAGTTTGAAGACACATTGAATAATCAACTGCTTTCTGTTATTATTTTGCACAAGTCTTTTCTTTAAACTATTAAAAAGAAGAGCAAGTTTCGTTTCTTCTGCTTCTTTTTTTATTTCTGAAAATGAATCAAAGTAATCAAAATGTAATCATAAAGTAATCATGATTACAGCCCATTTTGTAATGTAATTGATTACATTACGATTACAAGTAATCATAGAAATGCACGATTACAGATTACTTCACGATTACTCAGAAATTGTAATCGATTACAAGTAATCACGATTACAGATTACAATTACCCCAGGTCTGGCGATCAGGGATTTTATTAACCACTTGTCCATTGGTCCTTGACCAGTGATTTTTGGACAGGACCAGCTTATTTCTGTAATAGTTGGTCCTCCGGACTGTCTAAATTTTATGTTTATAGCAAAAAGTGATAATTAAAATGACCAGAAACACTTGCAAGAGGACAGTGAAGCATAATCACAGATTGAGCTGAGAACTTTACATGAGCCACGACACGAGAAAACCAACAAAGTGGCATGTGCGCCCCAGCGAAGACACTGGTCAGCCTTGGCATCAGCCCAGTCTGATCAGAGTCTTTGTTGTCTGCATGGATTTAGCTTATACCCTTAGCTACCCTTAAAGACTCTGATCAGAGTTGGCGGCTGCCCAGGCTGATCTGCATCTTTGCTTGGCTCGCTTACATGCCACTTGTTGGTTTTATGGTGTCGCAGCTCACAATGTTTTGGTTGGAACCTCTTGCCCAGTATTTAGGGTCTATATGGTATTTTTATAATTAGCTGACACATCTGTTGAGAAAGGGCTGAAAAATTGCGCATTACATTTCCGTTTAGGAGAAAATTGCTTCTTTAAATTTCAAAGTTTCCTAATGAGTCCCACCTCAAGAAAAAACTCCTTAACAGCTTATGGCAACAGCAGTGAGTCAGATACACAGGCTAATCTAAATCTGCATAAGGATGCCAAGATTCTGGGGAATCTTCGTAACAAGGATCAGTTCCTGCAGATATACTCTGACTGATTTGTTTCCTCGATATTCACGTATCCCATAAGGCTCTTTTTAACCTGGCACAGTTGTAATAATAGCTTTGGCATCGATTTTATTTATGTCCTTATTAGTGTTACCTTTTGCATTATGATCTGAGCTGTGACACGAGAAAACCAACAAAGTGGTTGTGCATCCAGGGCAGACTCAGATCAGCCTGGGCATTTCCCAAGTCCAATCAGACTCTTCCCTAAGTGCTTAAAGGGTAGCTAAGGGTCCAAGCTACCTCCATGCGGACAGTGAAGACTCTGATCAGACTGGGCGGATGCCCAGGCTGATCTGAGTCTGCACTGGATGCACAACCAAATTATTTGTTGGTTTTCTTGTGTCACGGCTCATCTTTTTGTGGCAGCCTGCCTCAGAGACTATTAGCTATTTTTGTGCAGTTTCCTTGGAAACGAAAATGATGTCAGTGTTGACTTCGAAAAAAAGCTGCTTTATCTTCATGTCTACTGTATTCAAGATTTCTTAAGATACGTCATCTGGTATCTGGAGAGTGATGAAATGGACTTTAAGCGCAGCGTGCAGCAGGATTGGGTATGAATGGGTTATAGCATGTTGTAAGGTAGCTACATTTATAGTATAGTATACCTTAGCTTTCGAGTTTGAGAATTTCTTTAAAAGGAGTTTTTTTCGTTGAGCTTGTATGACTTTTTTCACTACGCCAGAATATGCAAAGGCTTCTTGGGTTATTCATAAGTAAATAATTATCATGCAGAGTACTTTAGGAGTTGAAAACTTACATATTAACATGTACTGTGGGAGGAGCTTAACTCTTTCACTACCAAAAAGCAGACGACAAAATTTACGTCTGCAAAAATTAAAAAAATGCCTTGTCCAAGACTTTTCATATTGAGAATTTAAAGACTAGAGGGCAAACAGTGTAGATCTAGACGAGGCGGCTCATTATGAGCCGCCTCATCAGGATCTACGCTGTTTGCAAATTTTGCTAATTGCGTCACTGGGGCTGAAAGAGTTAAATTCCATGAAGTGTTATAGATAACCACAAGTTTGATTACATGTATGTCCTAATGTAAAACAGTCAATTCTGAATACACGGTACCTCAAAGTTGAATTTCATTCCAAACTACTGATATCTCAAAGTAAATTTTCTGGCTCCAGAAAAATTACTCTGAGAATTAGCTGCAGTTTGAAATAAATTAGGAGTTAAAATGTAAATAAAAATAGGAAATGTATCCAGACTACCGGTATATTCTTTGATATAATAGGATTCTTTGAGATATCAGTGGTCGAGATATCAAGAATTGACCGTAGCTAACTTATATTTACACTTTCTTTTATATTGTTATTATAACTTGTTAATTAAAAATATTTGAAATATCATAGAAATTGTTTTAACGGCCTTGTTTTGTCTCAACCTAAAAGGGTTGAAACTGCAGCAGGGCGTCATTCGAATGTTTCGTCGCCAAGCAAATGTGAAGCAATTCTGTTATGAAGGCAGCTGCTCTAAATAGGTTCAGTTACCCATTTTTAGCTCGCCTGAACGCAGTGCAGGAAGAGCTATTGTACTTAGTGACCCACGGCGTCGGCGTTGGGGGCGGCGGCGGCAGCGTTAGCAAAATGTTAAAGTTTTATGTTAAAGTTTTTTATGTGATGGACAAGGCGCTGTCAGGTGAGCTATCCTGGCCCTGTGACAGGTCTTGTTTCGCTGGAAACCCATTTGGCGACATGCAAACAGTTCAAACCCAGTTCAGATGCCACAGAACGTTTGCTTACAGAAATTTCTAGGTAAATACTATAAAAGTGAAAGTATTCACCAGAAACCTCTAAAACAAAAAATGGACTCATTCAAATAGCAAGGATAGGCAAGTCCTTTAATGGAAAAAGGGTTGAGGTAAGTCAACGGCAAGAGTACTTATTTACAGCATTGGTTTCTTCTTTTTCAGGTGTGGGATAATTAATGACACACAAGTGGTTAGGAGTGACACTACCATAATCCATTATTGTAAAGAAAAGGTTGTAAGATTATCACCAGAGCACGTGGTAAGTTTATCCACCCAAACATGCTGGAGTTGGTTAATACTTGTACCGTAAACGACCTTATTAGCGCCCTATGCACTTAACTTTTTCAAAATGGCGGCAAATACTTGTACTAAACTTTCTTTCATATTGATATAAGCAGTGTCTATTCTAGAAACTGAAAATGAGGGGGGATTTTCCCCCCTCCATCTCAAAAATAGGGGGGATTTTCAAAAAATAGGGGGGACAATTTTCGAACAGACAGAAAACACTTAACTCATAAAACAGACATTTACACATTTATTCCTGTCTAAGACTATACAGTAATCTGAACTGACTTTAGACATTAGACATTTATTCCTGTCCAAGACTATACAGTAATATCTTAACTGACCTGTTTCACCCAGTTTGAGATAGACTTTTTTGTTCTAAATCCCTATCACATTCCAGTTACATATTTTCTGAGTTGATTTGAAGGTTTTAGTCTTATATCTAAGTATTTCAATGGGTTTACAGTGATTATTTTGCTGATACATAGTTTTTCAGCGATTTATAAATTTCCACCGCGGGTATGCTAACGTAGGTGCGGCAGCGGGTTACGCATCTTACCCTCTCTCTAATGAAATTCGTTCCGGTATTTCGTCGAACCTGTGAAGTCAAGGGAAGCTACTCTAATGGACATAATATGGCGAAAACAACTTCGGCAATGATGGCTTGATGCTGTTTTATTCAAAACAGCGGTATTTTCTGCGAGGCAAGAGTAAATTCTTTGTTTTGGGAGGTTTTCATTGTTTATTTTTTACGCGGGACTGTCACGCATTCGGTCTGAATTTATGCGGGATATGAGAAAAATTAGCGTGAATCCCGCAATCGCGCATCCTAGAATAGACACTGTATAAGCGCACATTTTAATAGGTTATTATATATTGAAGGGAACGAATTTAAAGGTAAAGCATCAGAGAAAAGCTACTTATATAAGCGTGCTTAAAGGTAGGTTCCTGGGCTAGCGATGTCAATTATGTCCACAAAATAATTTCGTCTTTTTCTGAGCAGTATTGAATTCTCTTATTTTTCTGAATATGTTGCTACTGAGAAACTCGTCAGATGTTGAAGAAAATAGTCGTTTTCCTTTTTGCTTTATTTTCTTTCGTTGGAATTCCAGTTCTAAAAATAACTTTGTTTATTATGTCTATAAGTTCGCGATTTCTGATGCCATTCTCCAAAGGTCAATTTTACCTTGACGTGAGCTCTCCTAGAGGTCCTGGCAGGGCGGATGGATGAAAAATATCCCAAAATGCAATGCAGCATGACATCAGTTGCGTTATCTATTTTTGGCGCGAACTAAAAATAGCGCTAACTGGTGTGCGAAGCAGAATTAGGAAATCCCTTGCAAAACAATTTTTCTAATATTTGTTTGATTAACGCTTTTTAGTGAAACTTATTAATTCCCTTTTATAAATGCTTTCCAACAACTTCGATGAAAGTTCATCAAAATTATGATGCATTCCAAAGTACAGGAACCTACCTTTAACCTTTAAATTCGTTTCTCTGATGCTTAACCTTTAAATTCGTATGGATATACATGTAGAAGGATAGAGAAGATTTAGAAGTAAAAACTTAAATATTCTATAGCATTTTCAGCTCTTGTGAACACGAAAGCAAAGGGATAAACCCGTAAAAATATGTGCATTAATAGTCCTATGCCTCACAAATTGCCATGGCGTGCGCTTATAGAGGCATGTGCGCTAATTAGGTAGAATACTGTACATGCTTTCAAATCCTTTGTGAAACTGGCTTTTTCTTGTTAAGATTTTAGAATATGAACACTTAAAGTTTTTGGGTGGTGCTAGTTTTCATGCCCTGCCACACAGTGGTGTTTTCCTCTTCACCATTTTTGTGTCCGGCTGTTTTATCTGAAGGTGAGAGTCAGAGGTTCAGCATTGTGCCATGTCCACAGACCTTTGGTATTTGTTGCCATCACCTGCTAAAAATGAAGTAGTGCCAAATCTGAGTAAGACATGCCTTCGCCCATACTACCCTTCCTGTTACAGTGATTGTTTGGTTTAACTGCATGTTTGCCTCACACTGTGCTTGTTTGCAACCAAGTTTTGCTCATCCCATTAGACAATTTTGTCATCTGCTGAAGGCAGAGGGATATAGTTTTGTCAATGTCTGTCCATCTTTCTGTTCCTCCATCTGGAGCCATTATTAGCTCGCCTGAACGAAGTTCAGGAAGAGATAATTGCACTATCCCTGGCGTCGGCGTTGGCGGCGGCCTTGGCGTTAGCAAAATGTTAAAGGTTTACGTTAAAGTTTTTTATGTGATGGGCAAGGCGCTGTCAGGCGAGCTATCCTGTCCCTGTGACAGGTCTTGTATCACTACCAGGTTGTGATGCACGTTAAGTTTGTTCAGACTGGTTTTGAAGGGCACGAGTTATTGCCCTTGAATTGATTTAAAATGAATAAGTAACCAAATACTAAAATTTCATGAAACTTAAAGAAATATGTAACATCATAACTGGCTAATATGCACATGAAGTTTCATCAGAATAACATCAGTGGTGCACGAGTTAGTCGGAGTTACTGCCCTATTGACAAATTAGCTCTGGGTTCGAGGATATAAAATGAGAGAATAATCTCAGACTCAAAATAAAGCACACTGATTGGCTGCTTCCGAGCATGTGCTCGGAAGCAGCCAATCAATGTGCTTTATTTTGAGTTTGAGAATGTACTCAAGTTTTATAACCTCGGGGCCTGATCAAGCAACCAGTTTAATGGAATCTGTGAAACTTTGGTGCACCTTATGTTTAGTTGCAATGGCTTCAGTAATGCATGAATTATTCCCTTCAATGGGATCAACTCTTAAATGAAAAGAAGGAACAAATTGTGTATTATGTCTATTAGTGTGCGATTTCTGATGCCATTCTCCAAAGGTCAATTTTCTCTTGCCATGAGCTCTCCTAGAGGCCCTGGCATGGCGGATGGGTTAAAACTATCCCAAAATGCAATTCAGCATGACGTCAGCTGCGTTATCTATTTTTGGCGCGAACTAAAAATAGCGCTAACTGGTGTGCGAAGCAGAGATAGGAAATCCCTTGCAAAATAACTTTCTAATATTTTTTTTTATTTACACTTTTTAGCGAAACTTATTTATTCCCTTTTTATAAGTGCTTTCCTACAACTTGGATGAAAGATCATCAAAATTTTGATGCATTCCGAAGTACAGGAACCTACCTTTAAACTTTTAATGCCAAAGGGACTGAAAAATAGAAAAATGCTTGCCCTGTTATACATGATCATGCACTTTACAAAAAAGAAAAGGGCTTGCACTGTCATATGCACTTTAGAAGTGCAGTCTTTTGTAGGTGTTTTTCAAAACCACAAGATACTGTACATTCCGTTTTAACCATGCCACAAGAAACTGCAGTTTCGTGTTGGTTGGCAACAGCGAAAACTCTGATCATCTGATCAGCCTGTACATCCATGAAGTCTATTCAGAGTCTTCTCTCTTTTCAAGAACAGTTAATGATTCTTAAAGAAACAAAAACTGACCATCATGCACAAACACAGATTGATCTTAGTGTTGTGCTGTTTTGACTTGTTTAAGGCTCTTTTTTTATGACAGAGCACGTTCAATATTATTGTTAAAAACGGGTTCAGTATTATTAACACCCTTAGCACCCGCCACAGGATGTATTATCAGTAAGTCATAGACAGGAAGTGCACTTCCGTTTGTGTCTTTTCATGACCAAACCTGTTTCAAGACTTCAGTACTAACATCTCATGCATAGATCAGCTTGTGCACATAACATGCTGTTTGCTGAAACAGTAGAAAACATACATTGTGAACCCCCATTAGAACCCTCTCTCCAAAGGGTTTCCAAAGTGAGGCCACAACATATGTTTTCATTGAGAAATAAAAAAAAATAGCATAATGTGCATGCGTAAGTATTGGGACACCTAAAATTATTAATTTTCCATTTGTTCCAAATGGAAAATTAATTATTATTAGGTGTCCCAAAATTTAGGCATATTTCAGTATCTTTGACTTTCCAGTTGTGTCCCACCTTATCTTGAGCTCTGTTTTTAGGTGTATCTCACTTAAAGGTAGGTTCCTGGGCTAGCAATGTCAATTATGTCCACAAAATAATGTCGTCGTTTTCTGAGCAGTATTGAATTCGCTTATTTTTCTGAATTTGTTGCTACTGAGAAACTCGTCAGATGTTGAAGAAAAAAGTCGTTTTCCCTCTTGGTTTATTTTCTTTCGTTGGAATTCCAGTTCTTAAAATAACCATGTGTATTATGTCTATAAGTGCGCGATTTCTAATGCCATTCTCCAAAGGTCAATTTCCCCTTCACGTGAGCTCTCCTAGAGGTCCTGGCAGGGCGGATGGGTTAAAACTGTCTCAAAATGCAATGCAGCATGACATCAGCTGCGTTATCTATTTTTGGCATGTTTGGCACGAACTAAAAATAGCGCTAACTGGTGTGCGAAGCAGAGTTAGGAATGCAAAACAACTTTTTAATATGTTTTTGATTTACACTTTTTATTCCCTTCTATAAGTGCTTTCCAACAACTTGGATGAAAGTTCATCAAGATTATGATGCATTCCAAAGTACAGGAACCTACCTTTAAGACCACACTTATAAACCATGCAAACTGAGTAATAAGAAAAAAAAAAAAAATAAATAAAAAAAGAGAGCAATAACCGTTACTGTCTGGCACCCTGGGAATAGGACAAAGATGTTTATCGGTTTGATCTGTACGAAATTTGCATCCTTGAAATGTTTAGCTCTGAAAATCACTTTTTGTTCAGCTACAGTGCTTGTCCCTGGGCGTAGTTGAAGGGGGCTATTGTAACCAGTTTTGTTCGTCAGTCTGTCGGTCCGTCTGGCCATCTGTAGCCAAATCTTGTGTTCTCAGCTCCTCCTTCAGTTTTCATCTGATTTTCATAAAACTTATAGAATATTATCACCACCTAATGGATCATATTTGATTGGGGCCCTGTTTGTCCCTTTCTTACAGAGTTACAGCCCTTTATCTGTAAATCTGTCCGTAAACAAATCTTGTGTCCTCAACTCCTTCAGTTTTCATAAACTTTTCACGGTATTATTACCACCATATGATGTAGATCATATTTTGTCAGGGTCATGATCTAGTGTAAGACATATGAGCCGTGACACGACAAAACCAACAAAGTGGTTTTGCGCCCAGCAAAGACTCAGATCAGCCTGGGCATCCACCCAGTCTGATCAGAGTCTGTTATCTGCATGGTGGTAGCTCAGACCCTTAGCTACCCTTTAAGGGCTTAGCACAGAGTCTGATCAGACTGGGCAGATGCCCAGGCTGATCTGAGTCTTCGCTGGACGCACAACCACTTTGTTTGTTTTCTCATGTCGCGGCTCATATTTTTGTGACATCAGCCTACAAGTCTATGTCAGTATCTACTAGTTCGATTAAGTTTGGAGTGGCAGTAGTATAGCGGTTTATATGCTAGACTTAACCCTGGGCTGAGGTCTTCTGGATGAGGCTTTAAACCGAGGTCCTGTCTTCATATGAACCAAGTGTTGTTGGGATATTAAACATGAGTCTTGTTCCAAGGCGGAAATCTTTTCTATCGTAAATGGGGTTCCATTGCACACAGCCTTCAATCACCCTCACCGTATCACCCTGTCGTCATCCTGATATGACTGAAATGCTGTTGAAAAGGACATAAAATGGTAAGTCATCCATCTGTTCCTTGAAAGTTTTTTTACGACACACCTTTATCCCCATTTCATTCGGGATACCCCTTTTAGGGGTATCTGGGCAAACAGTTTGGATCCAGATCAGGCCCCACAAACGTGGGGCCTGATCTGAGATCCAAACTGTTTGCTGCCTAGACATCATTTCTACAAGAGTTAGACCAATATTGTCAAAATATTCATAATTTTTGATGCAGACGACAATTTCAGCAGACAACAAAAAATACCCAGAATGCAATGGGTTATAATACCCAGGTCAGTCTGAGTCTGTCCTGCTGCAGTATGGAATGCATGATCATTGCATGTTATGGCTCATACGGATGCTGCATAAAGGTGCATTATTGATCGGTATGGACTTTGCCCAGAATAAGCCACCCACTGCTAATTGAATTATGTGATTCCAGCAGCACATGGCAGACAGATTAATACTGAACCTATATATGAATGAAGTTCCATCATATTGATAATCAATTTGAAATGCTTATGGGAGCTGTTAATGAGTTTTTCACATAACTGGGGGTTATTATTTTCATACAGACCGAAATACTGAAGTACATATGCACTAAGTTCTAAAAGGGTAAAGGGAATTGGAAGTTACTGTATGCTCTTAAAATATTTGTTGTTGTTTGTCCACTCACGTTTGTTTAGCAAGGCTACAGTTCTGCGGTGTATGTACCAAAAATATTTGTTGTTGTTTTTCCACTCTTATGTGTTTAAAGAGGCTATGGTTCTTGGGTACATAATATCTTTTGCCTTTATATGTTCATTTTTGTCAGTTTCATAAGGCAGATGACACTGTGGAAGAACAGCGACACTTCAGTCACCTGCAGCAACTCCCTGATACCACATTTTCTAGCTTGAAGCCCTTCGAAAAGGGGCCACTCTTTAACGAAAGAATTTGTTCTCCAAAGGGAGGCAAAACGCTAAAATTGCAGAGTTCCTGTACCAATTTAACCAATTCATGCCTAGCGCCCCATAAATGGGACATAGGCAAACAGTGCAGACCCAGATCAGACGCCGCGTAACGCGGCGTCTGATCTAAGTCTCCACTGTTTGCTTAAAATTCAAGCATTTCTGTAAAAGAATTAAAAGTGAAAATTTACCAGACACCCCTAAAATGATGAATGGACTCACCCATTTCATAAGGGTAGGAGAATCCATTCGTTGTTAATGGGTTAAAAAGTGTACCTATTCACCTTAACATTATTTGAACACCTCACCTACTGTTATAATGGCCTCCTTGTCTTTGAAATTTGGATTCATGAACTCTTTTTCACTGTTTACTTTAAAGTGCCAAAAGGTCAGATGACAAAATTTATTTCTGCAAAGTTTAAAAAAATGTTCTATCTAAGATAAATCATATGAGCTGCCCAGTCTGATCAGAGTCTTCGCTGTCCGCATGGAGGTAGCTTAGACTCTAAGCTACCCTTTAAGCACTTAGCAAAGAGTCTGAACGGACTGGGCTGATGCCCAGGCTGATCTGAGTCTACCCTGGGCACACAACCACTTTGTTGGTTTTCTCGCGTTGTGGCTCATATTAAAATTCAAAGACCAGAGAGCAAAGTTTCAGCAGTGTAGATTCAGATGAAGTGGCTCATTATGAGCCACCTCATGGCTCATTATGAGCCACCTCATTTGGATCTTCCCTGTTTGCAAATTCAACTTTGTTCAGTTTTTGTGTGCTTTTAGAGTTAAGGAATGTTTGTTGAAACCTTAGGAGCCATCTCATGTTGCTCTGATATCAGAATATTAAAGTCAAATAAATGTAATCATTTCAATTTGGATTTCAGATGGTGTTTTATTTCGCTGTAACTGTCAATGTAAATATTATATTTTTGAAATATCTTAATGTGTGTCATGTGACGTAAAATTACATGAAGTTATGATCTTAATTTCTGTAGTAGGACTGTCAAATCATCATGAGATAACATTTATAGCGATAATGCCCAATGTGTGTATTAACAATCGCAAAACAATGTATGAAACAAAAATTCTAACATCATGGGAGGTTCAGGAACGGTACCTTTATATTGAGCAAGAACCTTTATATTGAGCAAAGTGGCATATGCACCCAGCAAAGTGGCATGTGCACCCAGCAAAGTGGCATGTGCACTCAGCAAAGTGGTATGTGCCCCCAGCAAAGACTCAGATCAGTCTGAGCATCCACATAGGCTGTTCAATGTTTTTGCTGTGCGTATGGGCTGATGCCCAGGCTAATCTGAGTTTTTGCTGGGCGCACAATGACACATTGTTTGCTTTGTGGTGTTGGGGCTCATTTATTGGGCTGTAAGATGGGAGTTTTCCCCTCCAGAATGGCCCCAAAAGAACACACCAAAGAATGGATGCAGAGCTCTAGATAAGAGGAAGTATTTGGTGATAATTAGGGATAATTTTTGTTAATTCTGCATAAAAAATATGTTGTGACAACTCATCTGAACCGTCTCGACGAGACGGTTCAGATGAGGGGTCACAACATATGGTTTCAATGAGAAATAAGAAAAATTATCCTTAATTATCATCAAATACGCCCTCTTATCTAGAGCTCTGGGATGGATGAACGACTTGGGCTATGCTGTCCATTCCAATTGTATTTCAGTCATATCAGAACTGTGGTAGGGTGATGATGAAAGGCTGTTGTACAATGGGTCCCCATTTATGGTTGAAAAGGTTTCCGCCTTGGGCAGGACTCAAACCTGGGACCTAGCTCAGCAGGCTAGCACATGACCCACTAAGCTACAGGGGTCCTAATCAGGAATCAATCTAGCCCAGAAATTTTGGGAGAATCCAGTTTAATTTGGGAGAAGTTTATCAACACAAAGGAGAAGTTTGTCAATAACATTTCAGAGGCATATTCGATGGTTTATTGGCCTTAATGGTGAATGAATAAATTAAAGAGACAGATAGACACTCAGTCTACAGAAATTGGGTAGTTTGATAAGCAAGATAGAAGGAAGATACATGTAGCATTGATTGCATCTCAAAATCCCTTGCCCACCTACTTCTGGTATCATATATGCAAAGTCTCTTACTGTTGTTTCAACACAGAATCAGACAGCTGCACTGTTATGGTGCAATTTCAATTTGAATATTTAATTGAATTTATGCTAACAAATATTGTCTACCAGCTTCATACCAGGTCTGGTTTAACCAACTATTCATATGTTTTGTTAATTCAGAGTGAGAATATCTTTGATTTTATTATCCACCAAAAGTAATAACATGGTCATTATATCCAATTTGGGCAGTTCAGAACTAAATAACAAATGCCAAAAGAGTCATACCTTTTTCTTTACTTTATTTACAGCTGTTTCTAGCGGTTAAACTTCCTTTCCATATGGTTTTTGACAAAATTTAATGACTCAGGAACACTGATGGCATTGTCAGTATTTCTGGTTTTAGATCATTTAAGTGTGAGATGATTAGTGTCAGAAGTATCAGAGAACTGTCCAAACTTACTTCTGCAGCTATTCATAGTCACATTTCCATAAACTGTACTTCCACCGGCAAGTCTCTGGGACATTGTAACATTCAGGACTTGTATATGTGTATCTGTTATAGCTTCAAATTGCTCCGGAATTTCATTTTCATGCAGTTTTTGATGACATAATTGCCATTTATATTTAACGCTCTAAAAAGTAAGTCTAATTTTAAGCACTTTTACTAATGCCAATAGGGTCAAATCTCAATTCTTAGTTTGTTTTACATCTTGTCCTAGTCCTGAAACTTCCTTTAGATGCTGTATTTGGAAGTTGGTTAATGTTCTTAAATTTTCATAATCTTTTATATGAAGAGCTTTGAAAAACAAGTTACCAGTATGTCAGCTTTCACAAAGGATATAACCAAACTTTCAGAGGAAGGCAAAGTTTTTCAACCCAAGGTGCCCATTTCAGCCTAGTTGCCCCCTAGCATGATTCCTGCTAATGCTGGGCCACGTAGCGCAATCGGTAGGGCTCCTGACTCATAAGTCGGAGGTCCTGGGTTCGATACCTGGTCTGGCCACATACTTTCGTTTCTCCTTCTGCTGATTCAAGAAGGGCAGTTGTCAGTTACTGGCGAAAGTATTTGCACTTAGTACTGGTTAACCGCTTAGGAGGTCTAAGCCGGCCCAGGAATAGTGTGGTTAGGTTAACTGACCGTCCCGACATGACCTTTGCTGTTTACCGTGGACGTTAAGCAACAAATCAATTAAAAATCCTGCTAATGCACGGTAGAAGTGAAAGTCTCCGATTAATTGACCAGAAATAGAGACACAAGACAGAACAGTGAGACGTTTTTTGCCAAATCGTGAATTGACACAATTTTTGGACATCACAGTCAGCTTGTTAAGATTTGAGGAAAGTGTATAGTGAAATCTTCTTTTTAAAACTTTTGGCCACATTTTGTCCTAAGGACACCATTTTGTCCTAAGGACACCATTTGCCTGAAGGACAACATTTATCGTAAATTTAAAAAAAAAAAAACATTTTACTGTTGTACATGGTGTACCAGCCTTTGGAATAATTATGGTAGTAACCTTTTGTAGAGACACATTTATACCATTTGAGCCACGACATGACAAACCAACAAGGTGGCATTTATGCCCAGTGAAGACTCAGATCAGCCTGGGCATCCGCCCAGTCTGATCAGAGTCTTCGCTGTGCACTTACAGGGTAGCTATAGGTCTAAGTTACCTCCATGCTGACAGCGAATAATCAGACTGGTTGAATGCTCAGGCTGATCTGAGTCGTCACTGGACGGACATGCCGCTTCGTTGGTATTGTCGTGTCATGTTGACTGATTTTTACCATTTCAGTCTCCTGTTTCTATCATCAAAGAACATCTGCAACCCAGATATATTGTTTTTGTCACCTTTTTTATATGATATTTGATATACGTTCACCTGTACTTAGCGCTAAGATTTGTCCATATATGGTAACAAACGTGCTTACAGATATTGATTCAGAGTCATTAATTCCTTGCGCTGTTATTGCCTCCCGTACAGCGTCAGATGTAACAGAGATGTGTGGCAACTTTTAATATGCTGTTAGATAGATAATTACAAAATTTTGCAAGTGTCTTTGAAACTGTAATTTGAACTTTGTAAAAATGTTCAGTTATTAGAAGCAGCTAGCTGTTTAAGATAAACTGCACGACTGCACGTTGTCAATGGTTTTCATTAGCACTTTTGTACTTTCTGACATACAAATTCTTTACATTGGGACAGTTAGGTCTGAGCAAACAGTGCAGATCCATATCCACTGCTCCTAAAGGAGCAGTTGGATTAGGGTCTGCACTGTTTGCCATTCCATCTGCATCTTTTAGATTCATTACTGTATTGAATTTTTAGGGCAGTCACAGTATTTATTTTAGGTGTCTCTGTTTTAAGGGCAGTCACAGAAATTATTTAAGGTGTTAAAATTTCCGGGGCAGTCATGGTGATTTTTTAAGGTGTCCCAATTTTAAGAATTTTATTACGGTACGTCATTGGAAGCATAATCTACTAAGATTATACCATTGTCCTTTGATGCTGAAAGATCATTAAACTCTCAGACTAATCTTTGATTGCTGATTCTGCATGTACGTGGCATATGAAATATCACTGCATTTATATTTTTTTTAGAAAAGTTGATTGCAAGTAATTTTTATGGCTTTTACATGAATCCACATACTAAGCATATTGGTGTGGTTTAAACAATATTTAATTCAAAGATTTCATACATACATATAAATAATACAGTGACGCAATCGATACAGGATCTGACAATAAGCGTAACACTTATATGTAAGTCATCTCCTGATACTAAGCATATTGTAGTGACTGGTGCCATTCCATGATGTCATCCTCTTTTTTATATTGGCATATCAAAGTCACATAATATATACCCACTTGATAATTCGTGCAATTTCAATATACTAGAGCTATCTTGATTATAAGACAGTTGTAATACCTTGAAAATCTTGTCTAAAGAGGGTGGGTGGCAGAAATTGTGTTCGTAGGTCTGGAATACCATTGAATTTTCTGAAAATATGTTGCAGGCTCTCATATGTATGGTATGACAGTTTTCAAGCTCGGTTTGAGGTGCAACTTGGAAGTGCAAAACTGTTTTTGTACTGTACCATGGATTGTAACAGGCATATATGTTTCAAGTTTCATTAAATAAAAGCTGCAACCTTGAAACACTATAAGTGGGTCCAAAAGTCTGTTGGAAAACTAATACAATAACGTTATGACTTGAAAAATCTGAAAGTTTGCCAAAATAAAAAAAAGAACCTAAGATGAGGTATCATGAACTTGCCCTTTAAAGATAATATGAACCATTGTAGTTTGTCAGGTTCATTTAGGGCACACCAGAATAGTGGGTCAATTACCTTAACCAAATACTGTACAGCCTGATCAGGATCTACACTGTTTTGTAAGGTATTAAGGAGAATCCGATACACTTTCTGGAGAAGCAACTCTGACATTTCTTAATCTTCTCAGGTGGGGTGGGTGGGGGGTGTGTGTGTGAGGGGGGGGGGGGGGGGGGGGGGGGGGGGGGGGGAGGGGGGAGGGTTAACTCTTAAAGAAAAGAAATTGTTCCTTCATGAGTCCAAGACTCCATTATGGAAAGACGAAGCAATGAAACAGGAACTCAGCAGAGCTCCTGATAAGAGGGGGTATTTAGGATAGTTAAAAGGTAATTTCTCTTATTTCTCAGTGAAAAGGTATGTTGTGACCCCTCATCAGAACCGTCTCGGCGAGACGGTTCTGATGAGGGGTCACAACATATGTTTGAATGGCAAATTATAGAAATAATTTTAAAATTAGCTGTGTGACTCCTTCTTACCTGGACCATCGTAGGAAGTTACAGAAATTGACTCTCTTTGTAAAATGGTGGAAAAACATGGAAGTATATCCAGACACCTTAAGTTTTCCCAAATATATAGGTCACTGAATATGGTAACTACCAGATAATTAAGGTCACATGCACTTTGACAGTCTGGCCTTTGAGGGTTGATAAAAATTGGTTGAAGTTAATTTGATATTGGGTTACATTTTAGACTGTGATTTCATTTGATCATTAATGTGTCATTGCTGCATTCATTGGGTTAAGGAGCATTCTATAAATTAATGAATGACATTTCATGTGCAGATATTATCTGGTCAGTCCACAGTTTGGATGGAGTGTTTTCCAGGGTAATGAATCATGCCTTTCTTATTTCTACGATTGTTAATCATTTAATGCTGAATAACAGTTTTAGAACTTGAAAATTTTACAATGACGATTACCTTAACTACATGTTCTGTTTATAGAATGTCAGATGATTTTTCCCAGGGAGCATGGGTTTTTGCCCAAGTCTGGTATTTGATTGGCTGAATCTAAGAAATATTCTCAAAAGAGCCATAAAACAGATTTAGAAAAGCTCAATATATCATGGACTACTTAGGTTTTTCATGCAAATGCTGACAAATTGTACTTACAGACTTACAGGCCGCATAACTATGCTACCCAAGAGACAGAATAGTACATTGCTTGTCTTACAATTATACCACCCCGTCTGTTGGAAATATTCTGCAATTAGCATGATTAGTGACTGCTTTGTTACTTTGTTATTCAAGCTCATATTAATGCCTCAATCTCTCTTCATTAAAACGCAACACTCCATGGGTGTTTAATAAGCTAAATATGGTATATATTTGTTGTGATTTAATAGATAAACTGTATGATCTAGCATATATTATTTATATATCACTGAATTTAAATGGAGGATTGCCAAAACTGGGAGGTCACAATTAAAGCTTGAAGGCCAAGTTCTAGGTCAAAGCTAATCAGCTAAAACATTATACAAAAACTATATCAGGTTAATCCTGACTTAACTTTGATTTGATGGACTTTAAAGTTCAGTAATGAGGGCAAAAAATAATGGAATTATTCCCTATTCTATTTGATTATAAGGTATTAATAGCAGAAGGGATGAGTTAAATACTCCGTCACATGGCTCAAGATAATAAGGGGAAAGAGGGATAATTCTGGGATAATTTTTCTTATTTCTCATCAAAACATATACTGTGACCCCTTATTAGAACCATCTCAGTGAGATGGTTCTAATGAAGGGTTACAATGTAAGATTTTATAGAGAAATTACCCTTTATTATCCTGTTACCCCTTGTTATTTGGGACTCTTTGGTATAGACAGAGATGAGTATTGACAGAGATAATTATCTTAAAAAGTAAGACTTGAACCAGAATCAAGGAAACACAAGGGTTACATGAAACTAGGTCTTGGAGATAGCCATACAGGCATATACTGTATACATAGATTCTGCAAATGTGTGTGCAGTTGCAGTTATACTTTCCATCAGGAGTTGTCTTTCAGCAAGACTCATTTCTGTCTATTTCAGTAGTTGTATTATGGGTTTAGTATTCCTATGGCTACAAATGTGTATTGTTATTCTTTTCAGTATTCAAGGGCGTAGCTTCATATACGGCAAATACGCAAGTGCGTATTGAAATTTTGTCAAAATTGACAAAATTTCAAAACGCACCTGCATATTTGCATGCTGAAATTTTATAAATTAGACAAGATTTCAATACCAATTACCAAAGTGGCTTAAATACTAGCTTTCCTTTCAAGAAGTAGAGCATAAAACATGGTTGTGCGTATCATGAAATTGCCCCTAGTTACGCCCCTGGTATTAATTCAAAATAAAGTCACATTTCTGTTATTGAGAGATCACTGTCATGTACATTATAATTCAACTTGTCTCCATGTAAAACTGCTGTTTTTGGAACCTTTATTTATGCATGCTTGAAAACCTATTGCAGAAACTACCAGAGTTTACTCAGAAATGTTGTTGATTAGATTTAATGGTATTATTTTTTTTAGCAATTTCTAGATGATTTTTATTTCCTGGAATAATGTCATTAGTTGACAGATCGAATTTTTTCTGGGTAAAGCAAGTGCAAATTTTGAAGCAAAATACTGCTTAATTTAGTAGGCTGTTTGTACTTTTACTCACAAGACAAGTTGTGAACTATTCTATGTGACAAGAGGCTGTATGGCATTTACAGACAGAAGGGAACAGGACAGCCTGCACATACTCACAGTTCACAGAAGTTTACGAGATCCTGCGGACTTCCCATAGTAGCTCAGCAAGGATGGGTCAGTTTGTTTGAATGTGAAAAAAATGTCGGATTCATCACATTGTTCAGAGCTCTAGATGATAGGAGTATTTGGTGATAATTAAGGATAATTTTTGTTATTTCTCCATAAAATCATATGTTGTGACCCCTCATCTGAACTGTCTCGTCGAGACAGTTCAGATGAGGGGTCACAACATATGGTTTCAATGAGAAATGAGAAAAATTATCCCTCAATTATCATCAAATACCCCTCTTATCTGGAGCTCTCATTGTTTGCACATTTGATAAACATTTTTGCCTCACTTGGCAATTGCAGAAGCGGCTGTAGTGTAGTGGATAACACTCCCAACTACCAATCCAGGGATCGCAAGATCGAACCACCGCTTCTCCGGTCTATCGGATGAGACTTTAAACCGAGGTCCCGTCTCCGTATGACCTCAATGTTGGTGGGACGTTAAACCCGAGTTCACTCACTCACTCACTTGGCAATTGTTTTAAAAAAAAAAAGAAAGGCTTTGCTCCCTTATGAGCAAATTCTGTAAGTGTAGACCCCATTTTGGAAGGGCTACATCATCCAGCAGGGGAAGCAAATAGGAAGTCACAAAAATTGTTCCCCTTTGTGAAAATGGCAGAAAAGCATGTACAGTCATATCTGCTCTGTTAAGGAGTCACTTGTCTTTAGCAGCCACCTTTTCGAAGTCTTCGCTGTCAAAATGGAGCTAGCTTAGACTCTTAGCAACTCTTAAAGCACACAGCATAGACTTTGATCAGACTGGGTGGATGCCCAGGTTGAGCTGAGTGTTTTCTGGGTGCACATGCCACTTTGTTGGTTTTGTCGTGTTGCTTCTCAATTATATTGTTTTTTTCTGCTTTGCTGGCAGCAACCCAAAATTTTTGTTTAGTTTTTTTCTATGTTTAAACAGGTGAGACACTAGATTCTGTAGAATTATTGATAAGACCCGGAAAAAAATATGGATATAAATCGATCCAAAATTTGACCTTCGGAAAAAGTATTATATTGCTTTGGCTGGCGTCACCTTAATAGCCTTTCATATAGTACAATAAGTACTGGTGGTTCGTTATCAATACTAAAAGGTCAAGTCAGTATTTTTCAATATAACTTTGCTGTAATTCCAATTAAGCATTCTTCTGTAAAAAGTACATTTTGTTTACTTTGTCTAATAGCTGTAAGTGCTTGAGCCAACAGTGTAAAGTGAGTGAGTGAACTCAGGTTGAACATCCCACCAACCACACAGGTCATATGGTGAAGGGACCACAGTTTACTGTCTCATCGGAAACTACTGCAGTTCCAAAGTAAAGAGCCAGGGCCGGAGGTTATAAAACTTTTTCGTGCACATCTCTGCTGAGCATGAAATTTTCTCTGCTGATAAATATGAAAATGCCAACTGATGTTGGCATTTTCAAATTGATAAGCAGAGAAAATTTCATACTCGGCCAAACTGAGCAAGAAAACAACCGTACTTTATCAGAAATTTTCTATTTATTAGCAGGTAAAATTTCATGCTCTACTCAGCTGAGCATGACAAAAGTTTTATAACCTCGGGGCCAGATCAGTATGGTCCTTGTTCGAACTGTATGCCATTGTGCCAGCAAATTCACCTTCCGAAACAACAGTTCCGTTAAAAAGGTATTCATCTCTTCTTTAACTGTAAGGTATGTGTAAAGCATGGGCTCACTGTGGGACATTCAACACATGCGATTTTATTTGTAAACTATCTCACATGCTAAGTTGCATTGATCAGTCATTTTCTATACTACCTTAATGTGGGTATATATTGGGACACCTACAGATAATGAATTTTCCATTTGGGACAAATGGAAAATTAATTATTTAGGTGTCCCAATACTTATGCACATTAGGGTTCTGGTGCCTCTTTTTAGGCAATGAAATCTTTTTAAAAACTGTCACAGCAAGGTGTTTTGAGATAATTACACTATAGTAAGCCTGGATATTTTCGCATAATTATAACTTCTGTTCAAACTTGTTTTCATCACAATATGTTCTAATTATAAATGAAACGTGTTTTGATTTCATTGACAGTCCTTTTCACCACCAGATGTTGTCAAGCTCTTTTCATTTTATGTACTATTTTGAGATTATTTCACAAAGAAGAGACTGATTTGGCTATTTGGTGTCAAGTGGTTAGAGGCGCTCAGTTATGGTGAAGGTTGCGGGTTCAAACCACTGTTCAGCCAGCCAGCAGCTGGAAAAATCTCCCTGTCAAACTAGCAGTAAATGGGTACCTTTTTCGAGTTAGGAAGGGTAATGAAAGTCAGCAAAAGATGGATGGATAGATGACTTGCGATTTTACGTCCTTTTCAACAGTATTTCAGTATTTCAGGATGATATTGAAAGGCTGTGTGCGATGGAATCCTGTTTACGGAAGGAAAGATTATCACCTCAAGCGGGGCTCGAACCCGGTCCACTAGATCAGTAGGCCAGTGCTTAACCACTGAGCTACCGGGGTCTGCCTTCCATAATCATGCTGTGCCCAAGATATGATGGGCCTCTAGCATCCACTGCTCTTGAGCCACGTGACTATATCACACCGGGTAGGGGGCAATTGAAAACACTCTTAACAGTCGATTAACGCGGATCTAAAACTGTTAGAAACAGCATTTTCGATTGCAAATTGTCGCCAATTTGCAATCGAAAACGCTGTTTCTAATGGTTTTTGATCCGCGTTCGTCGACTGCATGAGTGTTTTCGATTGCCGCCTACCCGTAGTGTATATGAAATGCCTTAACCTTTCGTATTCTCTTTAAGTGTGTTTTTCTGCCTGTCCTTATTAAGGTATATTTTGACTGATAGGGATCAGTATTATTTTGTATTTGAATAGGCAATTATCCCTTATTCATGTTATTTTGGGTTCCTTAGTGTCATTCAAAGTTTGAAGGTTATTTGAAGGTCGTTAAAATTCCTTTAAGGGTTTATTTACAAAATAGTACAGGTTAATTGCCATGAATGAGCTACGCTGCAGTGCGTATACAAAGACGCTATTGTTTCGAACATAATAGTGTATCGTGACTTTCCAGATTTATGCATTCCTTATCGACCCAACAAGTGGCCAAATAATTTCCTTCATGACGTTTTTGTTGTGCGATTATTTTAAATCGGTGATTTTTAACTGAGGCTTCCTGTACACGGCCCTACTTTTTATGCATTATTAACCATGACACTCTAATCTACTCAATGGGCTTTACAATTTAGAAATATTTTAATAATAGACTGAAGGCTTTAGATCATACTGTTTGTTCTCTTTAACAAAAGCCTATTCATTCTCCAGGCATCAGATTAATTTTTGTGAATGCATCTGCACCTAACAAGTACTACCTTTGGCAATAACAAATTATGTAAGGTTTTATAGATCAGCAAATTATGCTTTAAATGACAAAGCAAGGTAATATGATAACGTTAAGAAAATGCATACATTGCCTGCACCCACCTTTGGAATTCAAAGGCAAACTTAAGTCCTATAGTTTAACTCTTTAAGCACCAGTGACGAAATTAGCAGAATTTGCAAAAAGCGTAGATCCTGATGAGGCGGCTCATAATGAGCCGTCTCATCTGTATCTACACTGTTTGCCCTCTAGTCTTTGAATTCTCATTATGAAATGTCTTTGACAAAGCATTTTTAGCTCACCTGAGCACGAAGTGCTCAAGGTGAGCTATTGTGATCGAAATTTGTCCGTCGTCCGTCGTCCGTCCGTCCGTCTGTCCGTCCTTCCGTCCGTCCGTCGTCAACAATTTCTTTAAACGACATCTCCTCCTAGACCAGTAGGCCAATTCCAAAATAATTTCACACAAATGTTCCTCTTATAGCCTTGTACCAAAATTGCTAAAATGGTTCCGCTCCGCTTAACAAAATGGCCGCCAGAGCTAAAAATAGAAAAACCTTTAAACGACATCTCCTCCCAAGCCAGTGGACTGATTTCAAAATAATTTCACGGAAATGTTCGACTCATGGCCTTGAACCAAAATTGCTAAAACGGTTCCGCTCCGCTGAATAAAATGGCCGCCAGAGCTAAAAATAGAAAAACCTTTAAACGACATCTCCTCCCAAGCCAGTGAACCGATTTCAAAATAATTTCATAGAAATGTTTGACTCATGGCCCTGCACCAAAATTGCTAAAACGGTTCCGCTCCGCTGAAGAAAATGGCCGCCAGAGCTAAAAATAGAAAAACCTTTAAACGACATCTCCTCCCAAGCCAGTGGACCGATTTCAAAATAATTTCACAGAAATGTTTGACTCATGGCCCTGAACCAAAATTGCTAAAACGGTTCCGCTCCGCTGAACAAGATGGCCACCAGAGCTAAAAATAGAAAAACCTTTAAACGACATCTCCTCCCAAGCCAGTGGACCGATTTCAAAATAATTTCACAGAAATGTTCGACTCATAACCCTGAACCAAAATTGCTAAAACGGTTCCGCTCCGCTGAAGAAAATGGCCGCCAGAGCTAAAAATAGAAAAACCTTTAAACGACATCTCCTCCCAAGCCAGTGGACCGATTTCAAAATAATTTCACAGAAATGTTTGACTCATGGCCCTGAACCAAAATTGCTAAAACGGTTCCGCTCGGCTGAACAAAATGGCCGCCAAAGCTAAAAATAGAAAAACCTTTAAACGACATCTCCTCCCAAGCCAGTGGACCGATTTCAAAATAATTTCACAGAAATGTTTGACTCATGGCCCTGAACCAAAATTGCTAAAACGGTTCCGCTCCGCTGAAGAAAATGGCCGCCAGAGCTAAAAATAGAAAAACCTTTAAACGACATCTCCTCCCAAGCCAGTGGACCGATTTCAAAATAATTTCACAGAAATGTTTGACTCATGGCCCTGAACCAAAATTGCTAAAACGGTTCCGCTCCGCTGAACAAAATGGCCGCCAGAGCTAAAAATAGAAAAACCTTTAAACGACATCTCCTCCCAAGCCAGTGGACCGATTTCATAATAATTTCACAGAAATGTTTGACTCATGGCCCTGAACCAAAATTGCTAAAACGGTTCCGCTCCGCTGAACAAAATGGCCGCCAGAGCTAAAAATAGAAAAACCTTTAAACGACATCTCCTCCCAAGCCAGTGGACCGATTTCAAAATAATTTCACAGAAATGTTCGACTCATAACCCTGAACCAAAATTGCTAAAACGGTTCCACTCCGCTGAAGAAAATGGCCGCCAGAGCTAAAAATAGAAAAACCTTTAAACGACATCTCCTCCCAAGCCAGTGGACCGATTTCAAAATAATTTCACAGAAATGTTTGACTCATGGCCCTGAACCAAAATTGCTAAAACGGTTCCGCTCGGCTGAACAAAATGGCCGCCAAAGCTAAAAATAGAAAAACCTTTAAACGACATCTCCTCCCAAGCCAGTGGACCGATTTCAAAATAATTTCACAGAAATGTTTGACTCATGGCCCTGAACCAAAATTGCTAAAACGGTTCCGCTCTGCTGAAGAAAATGGCCGCCAGAGCTAAAAATAGAAAAACCTTTAAACGACATCTCCTCCCAAGCCAGTGGACCGATTTCAAAATAATTTCACAGAAATGTTCGACTCATGGCCCTAAACCAAAATTGCTAAAACGGTTCCGCTCCGCTGAACAAAATGGCCGCCAGAGCTAAAAATAGAAAAACCTTTAAACGACATCTCCTCCCAAGCCAGTGGACCGATTTCAAAATAATTTCACAGAAATGTTTGACTCATGTCCCTGAACCAAAATTGCTAAAACGGTTCCACTCCACTGAACAAGATGGCCACCAGAGCTAAAAATAGAAATAAATCTTTAAATGACATAGAGGGCACAGTTTTGATCCAACCCTCATGAACCTTTGTCAGAATGATTATCTTGATAAACTTTAGGCCAAATTTGAAACTAGGTCATGTAGGGTCAAAAAGTAGGTCACTAGGTCAAATCTTAGTAAAACCTTGTTTACACTCTAGAGGGCACAGTTTTGATCCAACCTTCATGAAACTTTGTCAGAATGATAATCTAAATGAAATGCAGGCCAAATTTGAAACGAGGTCATGTCGGATTAAAAACTAGGTCACTAGGTCAAATCTTAGTAAAACCTTGTGTACACTCTAGAGGGCACAGTTTTGATCCAATTTTCATGAAACTTTGTCAGAATATTAATCTTCATAAAGTCTAGATGAATTTTAAAACTGGGTTACATAAGGTCAAAAACTAGGTTACTAGGTCAGATCTTAGAAATACCTTGTTAACACTCAAGAGGGCACAGTTTTGATCTAATCTTCTTGAAACTTTGTCAGAATGTTTATCTTTATAAAATCTAGGCAAATTACGAAAAAGGGTTATGTTGTGTCAAAAACTAGGTCACTAGGTCAAATCTTAGGAAAACCTTGTGAACACTCTAGAGGGCACAATTTTTCTTCAATCTTCATGAAACTTTGTCAGAATGTTTAACTTTATGAAATCTAGACCAAGTTTGAAACTGGGTCTTGTCGGGTCAAAAACTAGGTCACTAGGTCAAATCTTAGAAAAACCTTGTGTACACTACTGTCGTTTTATTTTGCATTGAATCTTCATGAAACATTGTCAGAATGTTTATCTTCATGAAATTTAGGCCACGTTTGAAACTGAATACTGTCTGATCGAAAACTAGATAGCCAGGTCAGATCTTAGAAAAACATTGTGTACACTCTAGAGGGCACAGTTTTGATCCAATCTTCATGAAACATTGTCAGAATAATATATTGGAAAGTGCAAAACTGCTCCAGTTTAACCGTCATCAAATAGATGATCTTCCATGTTAATTCATCATAACTCAGGTGAGCGATTTAGGTCCATCATGGACCTCTTGTTTTAATTTTTGCAGACATCTGCTTTTCGGTGCTTAAAGAGTTAAAAGTTATTCCGTCCCACAGAAAGAGTATTTTACCAACATTAAGATCAAAGACAAGCATTTTTGTTCCCCAAAGATACAGTTGAGGTGTTCAGATATTTCAAGGTAAAATGTTAAATTGCGCATAAGATGTGTGAAGGAGTGTCAAAAACCATTAGATATGTTTAAAAAAAGCAGCCCATTCAGTATATAGGTTATTGCAGTCATGGCAATGCAGAATTTACATTCTTGGCTTTGTTGGTGATGGATGGATGACTTGTGATATTACATCATTTCAGTACAATGGAAGGGTGATAATGAATAGCTGTATGTATATTGAGCTGCCTCATCAGAATCTACACTGTTTGCAAATTCTGCTATTTTCATCACTGGTGCTTGAGCTAATCTTAAATGAGGTGGCCGTTAAGACTGGTTTGACTGTTGCAATGAATGTTAAAATGAAAATGGCAAGCAACTTGAACACCCTAATTATACTTTATAGAGTTTGATGTAAATTTATATATATATTTTACCTTGAAACTAGCAAAAAAATTAAGTTTTGTCCTGATAATTGACAGTTCTTAAATATTATAATGTTTAAATGATAGGACAGTGATAGTGTCAATGCACTCAGAAGTGAAGACGGTGCTTTTGTACATGCACTCACTACCAAAATAGGACGGATATAGAGCAATAAAAATCCAAGTTTTTCAAGTGATATGATGTCATTAGTAGACCTTAAATCAGTCATGAAATCTTTAAAAGTAGTTATTTGTGGAGTGAAAAGACGTGATTAGATACGCTTTCTCAGAAATATGAAAGGTGTGTTTTTGAAATAGTTTAAAGCAGGATGCTTTTGATCCTATAGCGTTTATTTCATATGCATGACCTTGAAAATATTGTGTCAATATTCTTACGTTTCCAAATAGGATGTACTGTGAAATTGATATATTGGGACAGACATACAACAGCAAAGAGTGCGGACACAGATCAGACAGCTCCTAAGGAGCAGTGTGACTTATGTCCACACTGTTAGCCATTAACCAAGTGGTTACAATTATAAACACATCCCCTAATCTAACAACCCAGTGGTGCAACCTGGCTGAGTGTTTACAGAGGTACACTAGCCCTTGTAAGAGCACTTGGTAGCACTCTCTAGTGCTCGTGAGAACAGAGCTCTAGATAAGAGAGAGTATTTGGTAATAATTAGGGATAATTTTTGTTAATTCTGCATGAAACCATATGTTGTGACCCCTTATCTGAACTGTCTCGATGTTGTTACCCCTTATCTGAACTGTCTCGATGAGACGGTTCAGATGAAGGGTCACAACATATGGTTTCAATGAGATATAAAAAAAATTATCCCTCAATTATCATCAAATACCCCTCTTATCTAGAGCTCTGTGAGAAAGCTTGAAAGGTGAAACGATTTTGCTTTGCAATATGCCAGCTACAGTATTACAGATCCTGATTCACCAGACTTATAACTGGCATACTCATTCTACCAGCAGTCTAGCACCTGGCTGTACAAGCATGCTTTCATGGCGACTATTTAATGGATGGATGGATGACTTAAGATTTTACGTCCTTTTCAACAGTATTTCAGTCATATCAGGACAATATGAGGGTGAAAATGATTGGCTGTGTGCAGTGGAACCCTGTTTGCTATAGGAAAGATTCTTGCCTCGAGGGGCTCAAACCCAGGTCGGCTAGATCAGTAGGCCTCAGCTTAATCCACTGAGCTACTGGGGCTCCTGGCAAGTAAAGGGTAAAGGGTAAAGCTTATTGCTAGCAACATGCTTTGATGTATGACTTGATTGGCTAAACCCATCAGGTCACGCCATTGGCGTCAGAAGTGTTGGAACAAGCTTCCTGGCAGCTGAGATGGCTATCCAATATTCAAATAAAAGGAGGTAGCAGTATAGTACAAGTGAATCCAACAGACCGATAGACCATGCACAAACTTGGTGCCAGAAGATGTGAACCCTTAATTGAGCCTCCTGGAGAACATCGATCCATGGGAGCATTGGAACAGTGCTCCAGGTAAGAGGGGGTATTGTGGATAATTCACAGATAATTTTTCTTATTTCTCTATAAAAACATATGTTGTGACCCCTCATTAGAACCGTCTTGATGAGACGGTTACAATGAGGGGTCACAACATATGTCTATGGAGAAATATAGAAAATAATCCTGAATTTATCCTTGTTTATACACGTTCGTATCTGGAGCACTGTTGGAACAAGCATCCATATTTTGATGGTGACTCAGTTGGAGTGGTAAACTTTTTGTTGCAAGTAATAGTCTGCTAGGTTAGCACTTGAATGGGTGAACCGACAGGCTGGGGACCATGAAGTCAAACCAGTTGCTTCCCCTGAAAGTGTAGCTGTTCACCTCACTGTTATTATGGTAGTACATATACAAGCAAATTGTTGTTTATCTTTATTCGATTTTGAAGTTAAACTATAAAATTTGAAAATAGATATAGAATTGTGGAAATAGTTAACTGGATTAAATGCCCCTGGTTAGTGTTTCAAGGATGTTACGAAAGATCTAATGTTTTGAAACAAAAAAGGGTCATAGTTACAAAACGACCTGATGACAGGTCGTTTGGTAACTAGGACTCTTTTCGACCTGATGGCAGGTTGTTTGGTAACTATGGCTCTTTTTCATTTCGTAACAGCCCATGTATATTCATAGTTAAGCAAGGGAATTAATAGCAAAGCAGAAATTTATAAACATTTGAATTTACTAGCTATGACCAATTTGGGGTATTTGATAAATCAACCTTGATTCAGGATGGCTTAGTATCTGATAGACCAGAACTAAAATGTTATAATTTTGGTAGGTACCACCCTCGATCTATAGACCATAACTGGTTTCATCAGTTTTCATATAAAAATAAACAGAGCATTAAATTTTGTTATTTTGAAGTTCAAAATAGTTAATATAGAAAAAAAAAATAAGCTCCTCACAATTTTTCAGCAAAAATAATAGCACAGTAACTGTTGACTTTATGAGTATTGTAAGACTTACCAAATTCTAGACTAACAACTTCATGATTAGGCTAAAGTGTTTTGTTATTGTGCCTTTCCGGCATATCTGCCTTTCCAGCATATCTTCATTTCTTTCTCTGTCCTGTGTTAGTACATGAACCCTGTGGTTGACAGACTGGTCTCCCTTATGTTTTTTTTCCTTATTTTGATGTTAATTTGAGATTTTTATTATGCACCATAAACAAATTCGTCAGAGGTCATTGAGTTTTCTTAAGTACAAATAAAAAATTCTTTTGAAAACATTTGGATATATGCCAAAGGTTATGTTTTGGGGGATCATACTTGTAAGGTATTGACTTACAAAATACAATAGTCCTTTCATAAAGCTTATTCATGGTAGGCTAAAAAGATATTTTCTTAGCCAAGGGTGGATTTCAAATATAATAACATCTTGTTTGGTATTTATACAACATCACTACAAGTTAAATATGCAGGAAGGAAAATCAAGAAACTTATTTGGAAAAAAAAAACCCACAAGAGTTTGTATACTGGTGGACTGCCAGTCACATGAGCAGATAAAGATCCACCCTTACTCTCTAAACTGAATGTTCTACAAACAATTCATGCATCAGCGTGTGATATGAAAAGTTCAGAGCAAGTGTACATGTATTACAGTTGATTTGATTGGGCCAGTCATGGGGTTAAGTACCAGTTTGCTTAATTGTGATTTCAACCAAATGGTACTGTACAAAGTAGCTGTGGACTGAGAAATATAGTACCGATAATGGAAATGATACTATTGTTAATGACTGTCAAGTAAGCTGGTACTGCTGTCCATTGCTCAGATGTGCTATAATGAATTTAACTTCTTGAAATGGTCATTATCATATTTATTTGGCTGTAATTTAAAGGTAGGTTCCTGTACTAGCGATAACAATTATGTCCACAAAATAATTTCGTCTTTTTCTGAGCAATATTGAATTCTCTTATTTTTCTGAATTTGTTGCTACTGAGAAACTCGTTAGATGTTGAAGAAAATGGTCGTTTTCCCTTTTGGTTTATTTTCTTTCTTTGGAATTCCAGTTCTAAAAATAACTATGTTTATTATGTCTATAAGTGCGCAATTTCTGATGCCATTCTCCAGAGGTCAATTTTCCCTTGTCGTGAGCTCTCCTAGAGGTCCTGGCATGGTGGATGGGTTACAACTATCCCAAAATGCAATGCAGCATGACCTCAGCTGCGTTATCAATTTTTGGCGCAAACTAAAAATAGCGCTAACTGGTGTGCGAAGCAGAGTTAGGAAATCCCTTGCAAAACAACTTTTCTAATATTTTTTTTTTACACTTTTTAGTGAAACTTATTCATTCCCTTTTATAAGTGCTTTCCAACAACTTGGATGAAAGATCATCAAAATTATGATGCATTCCAAAGTACAGGAACCTACCTTTAATGGTCTTTGTCAATCTCCAGAATGACCTAAAATATCTAAATCAGTCGTATGAAATTCTGCTTTGAGACCTAAAACAGTTCCAAATTAATCTAGATCCATCTTATAAGATTGAGGGAGCTAGATTTTTGGGATCGTTTTGGAAGGGAAACCCCTATCTTATAACCAAAGAAATGTGATGGGAGACAGAGCTCCAGATAAGAGGGGGTATTGAAGATAATTCAAAGATAATTTTTCTTATTTCTCAACAAAAACATATATTGTGACCCCTCATTAGAACCGTCTCGATGAGACGGTTCTGATGATGGGTCACAAAATATGTTTTTATGGAGAAATATGGAAAATTATCCCTAAATTATCTCTGTTACCCCTTCTTATCTGGAGCACTGGGAGAGTAGCAAAACTTTCCTGTCTCTGAAGGCTTTTATTCTGTGTGGATTTTATCCATACACGGTCTGTTGTTAAATACTATGCAGTAGATTTACTATGCACCAGCATCAGTTTCCTGGTATCTTGAACTTGAAGGTTAAGTGGTCACATACTTTGAATTTTGGAATTTTGTTGTAATGATGGACAGGCATTTTTAGACCATCCATGTCTGCAGAAAGCTATGTCGTCCGGTTACTGCTCGCATCATGTGCTTGCATTTATATCATCATACATACATGCATGACATTTAACCAAAGCAAAACGGCAACAACCTCACGTGCAGACAGTGGAAAAATCGTTTGTAAGATAACAAAATGCGCGGTATGAACAAAGTACACTTTCAGACTGACTCAGATCACTTGTTATATGAATGGGCTGGGTTTTTTTTTTTTTTTGTTTTTTTTTTACGAAATAGTACATAAATACTATTAAACTACCAAAGTCCAAAGATATTTAACATTCCTTCACATGGGAATGATGTAAAGTCTAAAGGTGGTTCAACACTGGAAGTGCTGCATGGTTGACAAAAATAGCTGAATTTGCAAACAGTGTAGATCTTGATGAGCTGACTCATGATGAGCCGCCTCATCTAGATTACACTGTTTGCCCTCTAGTCTTTGAATTCTCAATATGATACTTGTTGGACAAAACATTTTTTGCAGACCTAAATTTTGTCGCCTGCTTTTTGGCGCTTAAAGGATTAATGTGTAGAGATACATATTGTATTTATTCAACTATAAGACAGGATTTTTTCCCCACTAGAATATTAGATAGAGTCCATTCAAGTGTGAAAAGTTTATGAAAATAGCATATACAAATGATCAAGTTCGTTGAAACTTGGTATGCTATCTGATATTTGTGCAAGGCACTCATGAGGTACCATACTGGATAGGGGGCAATGGAAAATGATCGTGCAGTCGACGAACGCGGATCAAAAACCCTTAGAAACAGTGTTTTTGATTGCAAGTTGTCACCAATTTGCATTCGAAAAACGCTGTTTCTAAAGGTTTTTGATCCACATTAATTGATTGTTAAAACCTATCCGGTGTGGGTACATGCCACATAGAGTTCAGTTCTTTCTTTGCTTCTTTTAATGATAGTGAGGCAGTCTAACTCTGTGACTGATGTGATACTACAGGTAGATCACTCTGTACTATATTTCATGGTTCAGAGATTTTGCATTGTTTCAAATCTAGATATTCTTCATATTTGGAATAATGGTTCTACTTGACAGGCCGGGCCGTGTAGCGCAGTCGGTAGGGCACCTGACTTATAAGTCAGAGGTCCTGGGTTCGATACACAGTCTGGCCACATACTTTCGTTTCTCCTTCCGCTGATTCAAGAAGGGCAGTTGTCAGTTACTGGCGAAAATAATTGTGCACTTAGTACTGGTTAACCGCTTAGGAGGTCTAAGCCCGCCCAGGTTTAGTGTGGTAAGGTTAAGTGACCATCCCAACATGGTCATAGCAGTTTACTGTGGACATAAAGCAACAAATCAGTCTACCTGACAGAGTGAATGACTTATTTGAAGTTCAGTGTGACCTGCATTTTATGGTCCAGTAATTTTTGCCTTATATCTGCAACACTATTTAATGGATTTGCTGTTGGTCACTGTTATGCTGCAACCAACTAGGTTTTACTTGCAGGTCATATGTGATATATATTTCATGGTACAGTTTAGTGGAGGCACTTATTGAAATTGTACATAATTAAAAAGTCATTTAAGGGCCCATTAGGCTGGCTATATTTTCTTCTGACAATTCTGGCTTGATAGTGATGGTTCCCAGTGTATATAGAGTAGGTATGTAGTAAACAGTTCAGGACAATGCCTCAAACCATGTTTTGATTGACATTTATAGTTTGCTGATGAGAACAGGTTATTGCCCTAAAAACATGTAATTGGTCATTTGGGGAAAAGGACCTTAAACCTTGTAATTATACCATAAGCACTCCAATCAGCTTGAACAGCTACACAGATCAGTAAGTGCCCTCTTTTCTTTAGGTTTTAGATTCTCCATGATTTATGCCAAAAGGGAAGACTCTGATCAGACTGCACACCTGTGCAGTCTGATCTGAGTCTTTTTTTCTTGGCACATGCAACAAGGCAATTTTTTATGCACACACAAAAAAGAGGTGGGGTATTGACTTATGAAGGGAAGATGTTACTTATGATTATAAAGTAAATGGTTATTGACTGATAGAACAGCTGTTAATCACTTTTGTAAAATTTATGTTAGTAACAGTGTCTTACTGTATGAATTATAAGTTTTACATTAAGAATCTAGCTTGGAATAGTTCACTGGGTATGCTAGATATATTTGCTTCAAGGGAAGATAATCGTGTTGATGTACATAAAGGAACATCAAAGTTATGTGAATAAAGACTTGTTACGCTTGGAATTAATATATGTTTATACAGTTTGTACTTGGGTAAGATTTGTTAAACACTTAATTATATAGTGCCAAAAAAGAAAATTGTTGAATTTGTATGCTTGCCCTCAAGTCTTTGAATTCCCATTCTGATTTTGCTTGGACAATTACAATACTATATTATTTTGGTTGATCACAATGATGCCAGAGTTTAAACGATGGGTGACAACAGTTACTACAGGATTTTTTGTGTGTTTTAATGAGAGAAAAATTATCCCAGAACTGTCCTACATGAACAGCAGCTGACCTAAGGGGAACACACTAATGGCTCTGCCTTGTATACTTGACATAAGAAACTGTTGTCACAAAAACACATGTGCATTTGGTTTTCTCCTTGTTTGACTGGTCATTGCATATTTTCACAGGCAGGTCGGGTCAGGTCAGTTGTCTTTTACAAGCCTTAGGTTGCTATAACATATCAGCAGCTATGATTGGATAATCAGTTATCTAATCATGTGCAAGAAGTACCATATTAAGCCTGTTAAATGCCCTGGGGGCGTTGCATTTTATGAAAAGGAGGTGTTGCTTAGAGCCTAAAGTTTAGTATGAATCAGCCACCACCAAACTACCTCTAGTAAACAGTATTATTGAATGGGTATACTTTCAGAGGAAATAACACTACTATTTTTGCCCCCCCCCCCCCTTCTCAGTAGGGATGGGGTAAATTCTTAAAGAAAAGAATTTGCTCCTTTTGGAGCAAATTCTTTCCTTTGAGAGTAGACTCCATTTCAAGGAGCTACCTCATCCAGAGAAGTAAACAGGAATTTATGCAGTTAATATAACATTATTTTCGGAAATTTATTAGAGCAAGAGCGTTTAATAGGATAAATACTGTAAATGACTTACTGCTATTTCTGTTATGGTGTGTAAACAGCATGTTCATAGCTTAAGGTGACTGGAAACACTTTTAGGAGAAGCAACTCTGCTGTTTTCACAATTGCCTCCCTTCTTGAGGGAGATCAACTCTTAAGGAAAAGCATTTGCTCCTTGAGGAGCAAATTCTTTCCTTTAAAAGTAGACTTCATCTTGGAAGGGCTTCATAGTGTTTTGAGGCAAACAGGAAGGCACAAATGTTAACCCCCTTCGTAAATATGACAGAAAAACATGGAGGTGTATCCCAGTTGTAAGCTGGGTGATTTTCATAAATGCTCATTGTCTACGCCCATGAGCATAGACAGTCTAGTCATTGACTCTGACATGGAGTGCAGCCGTTAGTTGCCTACAGTGCAGCTTGACCTTTCAAAAGTGCACCTGTGCTTGAAATAAGTGTACATTATTGGGACACTTCTGTTCAACTGGACTGCTATTTTTGAATTTTGTGTGTCCTTTTTCCAGTTGGGAGAATTCTTATCCAGTTTTTACTGGGTAGCATCTGGTGCAGACCTTGATTACAAAGTTTGGTGTAGGCAGTGTAATGTGGGCCTGTGGTATTTGTGTTGGTAGTTTTGTCCTGATACTTGCAATTTTTGCAGTAGGAAACTGACAGGTTGGATGTGTGTGTTCTTAAAATATGACATGCTGCATGCTTTTTTCTGTTTCTTTTCTTTTTTTCTGTCACATTGCGACTACATGTAAGAGAGGGCCACATGGAAGATTAGTGTTTAACTAAATGTGTATTTCCCTCTGTAAATAAAGTCTATTATTATTATTATTTTTTAAATCCACCACTAGAGAAAAAGTTTTATTCTAGATTTTTTCTGGTTGTAATCATGTAATGGTGTATTTGTGATAATCATCAATTATTAATGGTTGCTAAGCATAGACCAGGCTTTTTGTGAAAGCTATACTTGTTATATGACAGTGTTCTCATCCAACAAATAAATCAAAGGGCCAATGGCCCTGAAATGACAGATTCTATTAGAATAAAGACATGCTACGTCGGCTCAAAATAATTTCAAACTTCAGCCCTGTTGCTTAGGCCCCCCTATTATGGTCCAACTCTAACAATAAGCCATTTAGCGCAAATCACTTCGTGCACCTGCCGAAATTCTATCTCTTGTACACAAGTAATTTCTAAATTCTGACAACGGTTACTGCTTTTCACTGACTTTTAAGCACTCAGTGTTTCGCATTACCTATGAACCACGAGGGCGTCCACTCCAATGTTTACAACATGGTTGGATACTTATTATTTTACAGAACTACATAAATAATTACTTGCACAAGAATATGTTACATAAGTTCTCATTGAACTTCGTACAAAATTTCTCAAAAATGTTCAATTCCAGACATTTTTTAGCGAAATGAACTTACGATCACTTCATTTCTGAGCGGAAGAATACAGCTGTGAAAGCCACTTTCCAAAATACGCTTGTGACAGCATTGAATGACTGATAGAATCAGTCATTAAAAAGAAGAAGAAGAAGATTTTTCAAATAAATGAAATTATAAAGAGTGTCTTCTCCTTTGGTAGTAGTCTTATATGGCTCTACTTTTTTGTATATATATTTTTGTATTTGTGAAATTTTAAAAGTGTAGTCTTTGCATCGATAAAGACTACATAATTGCAAACATTTTATTTCGCACAACCGTATTTTAGAATAGCCAAAAAAATGTAGCTAGGTGTTGAATTATTAGTTACACATTCCATTTTTGCAAATAAAAGCTGACTGACTGACTTTTAGATCACCAGTTAAGTCTCCTGTGGTCTAGAGGTCATTAATTGTGCTATCAATTTAAGCTAGACTGACCACAGACTGGACATACAATAGCTGGTCAGTAACAAGTTCAAACCACAATGACCCAACAATAGTCAGTTATACAGTAATACCTTGCCAAGGTCAGGGAAGGTCAAATGAAAACAGAGACCTATTAAATAGTACCTTATGACATGGAGGTTTCTGTTCAGTTTGATTAAATGCTCAGGCTGATTTGAGTATTTGCTTGTATGTACATGGCACAGGGTCTAATATAACCATTTTTCAGAGAAATTTTGGAGGTTATATGATGTACCAAGTTTGCTTACTTAGTATGTTTTAGAATCTGATTTGAAAATGATTTGCCTAATGTTTTGAGAGAAAAGCATCAGGAATTTGATTCTTTTGGGGGCGTAGGCAGTCCCTATATCCCCGGTCTCATAAAGGTGTCTAGAATTTTTGGTTCATTTTATTTCACTCTTTTTCACAACATTAAGATACAAAGAGAACATATTATGTTATTTTTGCTCCAAATGAATGTTTTGATATACCTTTTGCCATAAATTTTCCACATATTTCATACTTTTATATCTTTGAAACTTCTACATTTCTCCTACTTTTTCATATGAAGTCACTTGAAAGCCTGTACTTTTTCACAGTTAAAAAGTGAGTGTATGTGTGAGGGGGAAGGGGAGGCATTATTAGAGAGGGGGCATTTATTAGAAGAAATACAGTGTATAGTTTGTAATCAGGAGGAAAACACGCCGGGTAGGCGGCAATCGAAAATGCTCGTGCAATCGAAAACGCTGTTTCTAACGTTTTTTGATCCGTGTTAATCGATTATTGAGTCAGCGTTTTCGATTGCCGCCCACCCTGTGTGGAAAAGTTAGTAGGTGAATGGCTAACGTATTCCAATTCTTACAGTTCATTACTATGGAAATGGCATATTCAAATACATGGTGACACTACTATTTGTTATTAAACAACAGATTGTGAAGAAATTATGTTGTATTTTTCAGACTGACTGGTTCTTTGTATGAGAAGAGATGAAAAACTGGGGAGGATAGTGGTAGTAAAGGACTTAGAATATTTCAAGCATAGGTAAAGATCATTTAAGCCACGACACGATAAAACCAACAATGTGGTTGTGCGTCCAGCGCAGACTCAGATCAGCCTGGGCATCCGCCCAGTCTGATCAGAGTCTTCGCTGTCCGCATGAGGGTAGATTAGACCCTAAGCTACCCGTTGAGCACTTAACGAAGAGTCTGGTCAAACTGCACGGATGCCCAGGCTGATCTGAGTCTGCGCCGGGCGCACTACCACATTGTTGGTTTTGTCTTGTCGCGGCTCATTTGATTCAGACACAGTATTAAATGATTCCCAGTGCTTTAATACTTTTATATGCCTGTCATGTCGAGACATCATTCTGTAGGTCTTTCTGTCTATCAAAACATTACTTTCTAATTTGCAGACATGATAAACAGACATGCACACAATGAGACATGCTATCTGGTGATTTTAAAGAAGATTTGAAGATTTGCTCAATTTGTTTAAGACATTTGCAAGTTCAAATTTTATGTCAGATTCGAGCAAAACAAGCAATGCTGAAGAATAGCCTGCTGTCGAACTTTGGTAACCCTCTTGCTCTTACACATAGGGTAGAGTCGGGTAAATACGGACAGTGGGTAAATTCGGACAGTGATATTGTTTCTTTTATATGTCAGTTGTTTGGAATTAAAGACAAAAATAACTGGTCAAACAGTGCAATTTCTGATGAGACGGCTCATTATGAGCCGTCTCATCTGGATTTTCACTATTTGCAATGGTATATCCGAATTTACCCGCTGTCCGAATTTACCCGACTCTACCCTATTAGGGTTGGTTTTATAAAACTCTACCACTCATTGTCAAATAGTGCCAACTGTGATCATACTGCTCATTGGGGTGCAGAGCTGACTGGCTTGCTCGTACATTAAGTTTTCATTGGCGTTTCTGTTCCAAGTTACAATTTTATGTCTGTATGGGCAAGTGTACATGATATGAGCCGTGACTCGAGAAAACAAACAAAGTGGTTGTGCGCCCAGTGCAGACTCAGATCAGCCTGGGCATCTGCCTAATTTTATCACACTCTTTGCTAATTAAGCGCTCAAAGGGTAGCTGAAGGTCTAAACTACCTCCATGCAGACAGTGAAGACTCTGATCAGACTGGGCGGATGCTTAGGCTGATCTGAGTCTTTGCTGGGCGCACAACCACTTTGTTGGTTTTCTTGTGTCATGGCTCATATGAAAAATATGAAACAGTTGAGCCACGACATGCAAAGCCATTAAAGTAGCGTGTGTGCCCAGCAAAATCTCAGATGTCCAAACTTGGAAGATTTGCCAACATTTTGGTTTGGGCCTTTTCTGTTTTTGATGAAAGGGAATAATTTAAAAGGAAGGGATAATTATGGTCCTGCATATTCTTGCAGTAAAGGTAAAGGTTTCCCATAGCCTAATAGCGGTAGGGGCAGTGTGGGTTAGAGACCCACTGTATCTTGGGCACAGCTAATGAAAGGTGGAGCCCATCTCTCTCTTTTCGCTGCCTTATCCTTCCCTAATTCGAAAAAGGTACCCATTTACTGCTGGGTTGACAGAGAGAGTTTTCCAGTCATCGGATGGCGACAGTGAGCCGCGAACTCACGACCTTCCGGTGACTTTCTGCACAATAGCCGAACCACTCTAACCACTCGACTACAGTGCCTCTCTAAGAATATTTGCAGTAAAAAGTAAAAAATGAAAACAGTTACTTTGGAAACAGCATAGGTCCAGATGAGGAGGCACATAATGAGCTGCCTCATCTTGATCTGTTTAACACTGGAGTCTGGTTTCTGGCCTCCTGGTTTTCCGTCCATCCAGCTCATAATGAGCCGCCTCATCTGGAATACCATGTTTGCCCTCTAAACATTGAAAATTCAGTTTGATATAGCTTGAACCAAATGTTTTTTTTTTTTAAATTTTGCAAAACTAAAATTTGTCATCTGCTTTTTTGGCACCTTAACCCATTCCATTCGGGATACCCCTTTAGAGGTATCTGGGCAAATAGTTTGGATCCAGATCAGGCCACATAAATGTGTGGCCTGATCTGAGATCCAAACTGTTTAATTACTGCCAAGACATCATTTCTACAAGAGTTGGTTAGACCAATATTGTCAAAATATTCTTGATTTTTGATGCAGATGACAATTTCAGCAGACGACAAAAAATACCCAGAATGCAATGGGTTAAAGGTTAAACTGAAAGTCTGACATCTTTGTAACTCCAACAGCACTGCTGATCCAATCCATCTTCACATCATTTGCACTTTAATCGCATCACATGTTCAGGCACCAGTGTCATTGGTAAACGTCTTTTTTTAAACTCGCGACAACATCTTAACTGGCGACTGTTAATTGATTGGCTTCTCAAAGAACATGTCATTTTACATTAGACATAAGACAGTTCCAATTTTGTCTTGTGATGTGATGAACAGCTCTAATTTCCGGAAAATATGAACACCAGAGCTCTAGATAAGAGATAATTAGGGATAATTTTTGTTAATTCTGCATAACAACATATGTCCTGACCCCTAATCTGAACCGTCTCGACGAGACGGTTCAGATGAGGGGTCACAACATATGGTTTCGATGAGAAATAAAAAAAATTATCCTTAATTATCATCAAATACGCCCTCTTATCTAGAGCTCTGGAACACGCCATCTAGAGTAACTTCTCACGTGAGCTGATATGGCCATGGTTTCTTGATGCTCTGTTGATCCTGACAAGCAGCTCATTAAGAGCAGACTTGTCTGGATCTAACATTTATGCTGTTCACAGATTCAGTTTTTGTCATTTCTGGCCCTTTAAGATTTTAACTGACTATGCTGTGGCAGCAAGTGGCTTACACTTTGGTGGCCTTTTCTGGTTTTGTGAGAAAGTTTCTGATTTGTGACAATGTGCTAACAGCCAATACAGAACCTTTGGCATACTTCTTGTCTGTATTTTCAAGATGCTAAAACATGGGAGTAGACAGCTTTGTCAGTCACGATATAGCCTCTCACAGGATTCTTAACTCTATAAGCACCAAAATGCAGACAACGAAATGTTAGTGGTCAGTTATGGAACAACTGTATTCAAAATTGTCATTTGGGGTTGGGGAGGAGATGGGTAGTGGGGTGAATTGTTGTTTTTATGGTTGAAAATTTCATTTTATTGTAACACAATCTTGGCACTCAGTTATGTCCAAAAAACAGAAAGATTTACCTCCGGCTATTACAATATCCCCATTCTAAAGCACTTATTCCACATTTTCACCTTTCACTGTACTAACTTTGCACTCAAAGCGCTTTCAGCAACATAGAATCAGAACCGTCAGCCATTGAGATAATGATGTCACGTTTCTGACAGTATATCACGGGATAGGCTTTTGCAAACACTGTAGATTCATTTAAGCCCCATTTTCTTTGGTTTCCATTAATGTGGGCATTGGCATCGTAAACTTTCATTGAGTCCTTTGGTAGAATTGGGAATGCTTTGTGACATGGTGCTGCATTCACAGAGCCCCAGATAAGAGGGGATATTGCAGATAATTCAGAGATAATTTTTCTTATTTCTCAATGAAAACGTATGTTGTGACCCCTCATTAGAACCGTCTCAGCGAGAAGGTTCTACTGAAGGGTCACAACATATGTTGTTGTTTTTTTGAAAAATATGGAAAATTATTCCTGAATTATCCCTGTTTCTCCTTATCTGGAGCACTCGTTAGAATTTCTGCCAAATTCTCATTGTGCCTCCTTTTGTAAATGGGGACAACCTTAATAGAATTTGTTGTCTTTGAGGAAAAGAACACTATTTCTCCAGAGTTTCCAGGGTTTCTTCTTATGAAGCACGAGGAAGGTATATACACAGGATTGTCAGTTACTGGTGAAAGTAAGTGCACTTAGTACTGGTTGGTCTAAGCCTTCCCAGGAATTATAAGTGTGGTTAGGTTAACTGACCGTCCCAACATGACCATAGCTGTTTACTGTGAACTTTAAACAACAACACAACAACAACATAGGATCCTGCTGCATAATATTTGGGTAGGAACAGCTCTGGTGATTTAACTCCTGAAGCACCAAAAAGCAGATGACAAAATTTATGTCTGCAAAAATTAAAAAAACGCCTTGTCCAAAACATTTCATATTGAGAATTCAAAGACAAGAGGGCAAACAGTGTAGATCTACATGAGGCGGCTCATCATGAGCCGCCTCATCAAGATCTACGCTGTTTGCAAATTATGCTATTTTCATCACTGGTGCTTAAAGTGTTAATGGTTCGGGAAAACTGCAAACCAAGAATTATTATGATTGGCCTTGTTATCAGACTTTTCAGGTGTTTGTGTTTCTAGGTTAACAGCTTTTCTCATCTTGAAAATTTTTTAAAAAGATAAAACATGCAATTTGTCATGTTGACTATTACATGCAGACTGAACTAGTTCGATAAAACCTAAATCATGTATATTGCACTCCTTGTGAGACCCAGTGCTCCAGATAAGAAGGGGTAACAGAGATAATTTAGGGATAATTATCCATATTTCTCAACACAAACATATTTTGTGACCCATCATTAGAACCGTCTCGACGAGACGGTTCTAATGAGGGGTCACAAGATATGTTTTCGTTGAGAAATAAGAAAAAGTATCTTTGAATTATCCCTGTTACCCCTTCTTATCTGGAGCTCTGGAGACCCAAGTTATTTGATTTCAAAACACTGACGGAACATATACCCAATGTGCCGAAATTTTTGGACTATTGTCTGAGCAAACATGGCAGATCCAGATCAGACTGCTCCTTAGGAGCTGTCTGATCAGGGCCTGCATTGTTTGCTAGTTTTGAATAAAAAAAAAAAAAAAAAAATTCAACGAAGTAGATTTAGCCTAACTCTTAAAGATGGGACAATCGTGCCGAAATATTGAAATATTTACGTTAAACACAAGTTTGTTACACTTCAGTCCGCTTTAATGGGAAGACATAGTATTTACCTGAAAGGTCATGAGTGTATGTGACTATATTACTTATATATAGTCAGGGATAAAAGTACAGTTTGTTATGATAAGATGACGAAATGTACACAAATCTTTGTATAGTAGATTTTATCAGTGCATTGTCTGTAAAGTCAGACAGGGACATTCTGTAATGCGACACAGTTTCATGTCTCCGAAATCTTGAAAATGAGTCAATATTTGACCATCAGCTTGCATATGCTCTGCATGACTAGTACAGAGCATTGTCAAATGGAAGCAGTTTCTACGGTCCAGTTTTGTCAGTCTATGAATGATGAGGCCCATCCAAAATAGGGTCTTTCCTTTATGAGCTGATCCCTAATGAGAAGGGTAGCAAAATGAGAATGGAAGATTTGCTTCCCCTGAAAGTTTTATCCAATCATTTTAAAGGATAATCCCTTCAGACTAAAAGGGACAACAGGGGCCGTATTCATAAAACGACTTAAGTGGTTGCTATGCTGTTGCTAAGGCTAAATTTCTTTGAAGGAGATTCCCTACAACTACGAAATTTGCTCTTACAAAGACTGTTCCTCCAGACCAAATTTCATAGTTGAAGGGAATCTCCTTTATAGATATTTAGCCTTAGCAACTGCATAGCAACAACTTAAGTGGCTTTATGAATACGGCCCCAGGGCTAATTCTTGGATAAGTCTTATTATTTCTCTATGAAAACATCTGTTGTGATTCCTCAGATGGTTCTAATGAGGGGTCACAACATATGTTTATATGGAGAAATATAGAAAATATTCCTAAATAAACCATTACCACTTCTTAAATGGAGTACTGTGTCTTGTCATTTCAGTTCACAGTGTATTAGTATGCTTCAAGGTGGAACCCTGCAAATGGCTTTTTGACGTGCAGATCAAAGGGGAGTCAAGCATCTGGATTGTTCCACTCGTATAACCAGAAGGTAAAGACAAAGTATGTTGACACTGGTGGTGGGAATGCTGGGAATGCAAGGGTTCTTACCTTGCATAGTCTGTTTGCTCTCGAATGCAAACGGCATCCCCAATATTTTCTCAAAGTTGGTGAGAGGTAGAAGATTTTCAAATTGCTATTTCTTAATTTTTATCCAGTGCATAAAAAAAAGGTTAAAGGTTTCCCATAGCCTAATAGCCGTAGGGGCAGTGGGGGTTAGAGACCCACTGTATCTTGGGCACAGCTGATGAAAGGCGGAGCCCATCTCTCTCCTTTCGCTGCCTCAGCCTTCCCTAATTCGAAAAAGGTACCCATTTACTGCTGGGTTGACAGAGAGAGTCTTCCAGTCGTCAGATGGCGACGGTGAGCCGCGAACTCACGACCTTCAGGTGACTTTCTGCACAATAGCTGAGCCACTCTAACCACTGGACTACCGCGCCTCTCTTATTCCAGTGCATAACAGAAGCATCATTTTGTACAAATGTGAGGCTTTACATATAAAACATTTTTACAAAAGGACTTAAAATATGTCATTTTCACCTCTTAATTACAAGGGAGTAAAACTTGGCTGTTGGAATTCCCATTTAGTCTTTCGTATTAGAGCATTTGACTAATGTATGCTATCCCTAGAACAAATTTTGCATAATTGAAATTATCTTCTTAATCCATTTTTTCTACCTATTTATCAAATTTTGAAATGTACACTTTTTACTTGCAAAACTATATAATAGTTCAATGTTTATTTACAACATAGTATCATAGTCTCTGCGAGATGGTTCTGATGAGGGGTCACAACATATGTTTTTATGGTGAAATATGGAAAATTATCCCTAAACTATCTCTGTTACTCCTTCTTATCTGGAGCGCTATCATAGGTATTACTTTTCCGGAGTTGACAGCCTAAGTCTAGTGACAGTGAGCAGGCAGGTGAGACATCACCTTTGGCGGAATTCTTGTTTACAAAGAAAAAAAAATTAACCCTGCGCCAAAAAGCAGACGATAAAATTTACGTGTGCAGAATTTCAAAAAATGTTTTGTCCAAGCTAAATCATATTGAGAATTCAAAGACTATAGGGCAAACAGTGTAGATCCAGATGTGGTGGCTCATTATGAGCCACCTCATCTGGATCTACACTGTTTGCAAATTCAACAATTTTTCATTTTTGGCGCTTTAAGGGTAAAATGATTTCCCATTTGCTTCTGTCAACCAGAAAACCTGTCCAAAAAGGGGTATACTGTTTTTCTAAAGCATTGACCAGGGGAGGTAAAAATGAAGATGGCAGAGTCGCTTCCCCTGAAAGTGTATACATTCACCTTCCTACTGCTGCAGGCCTCAAATGATCATCTACAGAACCATACTTTTAGTGCAATTCAGTCTATAAAGGTTATAGTAATATTCTGCATCTAAAATAGATTAGCCATAATAACATTTTTGATGTGCATTGTGTATCAACATGTTCTGTCATAAAATGGGATCAATTTTCTCAGACTGCTCATAATTTCTCACAACCATTAATGAATTGTTTGTTATAATTGAATAAAGTCTCAAGTATTGTTCCATGGACTTTCATCATATCATTGAACTAAGGTGGTTTCATTCTGAGGCTAAAGAATGAACTTGGGTTCGGCAGTCCAAACTGCAGAAAATAGGGGAGTATTCAATTGCCAGTGACTGTTGTAAGATAGTTTTATTATTTCTCCAAAAACAGGATACGTTCTCTCCCCTCCCCCATCCCCTCCCCTCCTGTCCATGCCACAAAATCTACATAAACATGTTTGAATGACCATCACTGGAACAGCCTGACTGGGGTGGCTCAAGTTAATGGCACTAGGTATGTTTGGAAAAGGAGAAAATTGTCAGAAATAGAAGTATTAAGCAAATATTTCATTGAAGTCTGAGCAATCTTACTCGAAAGTGTATCTTTGCACCTTAGATTTTGCCAGTCTGTCAATTGTCTCATAATTTCTGGTTAGACACAAATATGTCATTTCCAGATAGTGTCATAAAATATTTATTTCTGTGATACCTTTGTCAGTTATCAGGTTCAAAATCATATGGGATTGTCTTTGATCTTCATACTTATTCTCATACTAAAATTACCCTTAACCCTATTTCACTCAAAACGGCCAAAACTCCACAGAGTTTTGGCCATTCTGAGTGCATTAGGGTTAATATCAAAACACTTAGAGCCAATCACAGTGCTGCAGATGAAAAATTTACGCCTGCAAAATTAAATAAAAATAATTGTCCAGGCTGTTTGATATTGAAAATTCAAAGTCAAGATGGCAAAGGGTAGAGATCCAGATGAGGTGGCTTATCTGTATCGTTGCTATTTGTATATTCAACTATTTTCATTAGTGTTAAAATTTGAACTGGTATATTTTGCTGTCCGTTGAAGTGCCAGAAAATTGCAGACATTATGTGGCTGATTTAGTAGATCCTGAACAGACAGCTTCTCAAGACCACACCTGATCTGGGCCTGCAGTTTTGCTCAGACACAACTGTGCCAACATCTGGTGTCAAACTGAGGTTTCTGACTCCTTTTATTTTTTGGAGACAAAACATTACTGCAACCCCCGTTAATTCTAGTTGTCTGAAAAAATCGGTTAAAAGGTCGTGAATCGGATAAATAAAACTATTTAATACAGGCGTGCTTAATTTTTATCAGATATTATACTTTGAAGTACATCCAGGTAAACATAGCTATACAATTGGGACTGGTGTTTTTTGCACTTTATCAAGCATGAAGGGCCGATTTGTCAACCACCTTATTGAATATGACTGCCTTTGTAATACGTGTTGAATAGAATACTCCGATGTCATTGTACTCTCTGCCTACTTTAGGGCAAAACTTGGATCAAAATAGACGAGGATTGATTTTCGAGCGGTTCAGTTGTATGGTGATTGAATTTCAAGATGTGTATGATTGAGCCGTATTGTATTGGCGCAGGAATAATTACATATAGGACAGTTTTTAGGCCAGACTGCTCGCATTCAGTGCAGAAGTGTTGACGAGAGTAGAAGTACTTCACAGGAGAAAATATCGGCAAAAATAGCTTGCAGGCTTATAGTGGATTTTATCGATTTTGATTTACTGTAGTGTATGGCTGTGATTCTTGATTTATGATATACGGAGGTAGGCTTGATTTATGATGTACTTTATAATAAGCGCTTGTTTGATGTGAAAAGGGTTGATCAATACTGGTAGCGGTTTAATATGATTAACATGACGGCCAGACCATGTGCTTGTGGTGATGATGTGGTGAGGACACTGTCTGTGGACTAATTCTTGCTAGTGCGTATGTACCGTATGGTTATTTTTAATTGAAAACATTAAGAAATTACCATACTAGCCTTTACGAAAGGTTATTTGTATGATAAACTTTAAGAAATCTAATATGTAATATGCTTACATGTTTGATAAATTTTTTTAAGACATTACCACACTTAACATTTTAAATGCCATTGAAGAAAATAGCTAAATTTTCAAACAGCATAGATCCTGATGAGGTGGCTGATCATGAGCCATCACGTCAGGATCTATGCTGTTCGCCCAGTAGTTTTTGAATTCTCAGTATGATACAGCCTGGACGAAACATTTTTGAAATTTTTGCAGACATTAATTTTGTTGTCTGCTTTTTGGTGTTTTAAGGGTTAAATTGTATAATTTGCGTTTTAGCTCACCTGAGCCATAGGCTCAGGGTGAGCTATTGTGATCACCCAGTGTCTGTCGTCCGTCGTGCGTCGTGTGTCGTGCGTCGTCAACAATTTGCTTTAAATGACATCTTCTCTGAAACCGCTAGGCCTAGAGCTTTGATATTGGGTATGAAGCATTGTCTAGTGGACCTCTACCAAGTTTGTTCAAATGGTGGCCCCAGGGTCCAAAATGGCCCTGGGGCAGGGGGTCTTGGGTTCGAAACTAAAATATACTTAAAAATCTTCTTCTCCAGAACTGCTTTGCTCAGATGCTTGAAAATTGGTATGTAGCATTGCCTAGTGGTCCTCTACCAAGTTTGTTCAAATGGTGGCCCCAGGGTTCAAAATGGCCCCAGGGCAGGGGGTTTTGGGTTCGAAACTAAAATATACTTAAAATCTTCTTCACCAGAACTGCTTGGCTCAGATGCTTGAAATTTGGTATATAGCATTGCCTAGTGGTCCTCTACCAAGTTTGTTCAAATGGTGGCCCCAGGGTCCAAAATGGCCCTGGGGCAGGGGGTCTTGGGTTCGAAACTAAAATATACTTAAAAATCTTCTCCTCCATAACTGCTTGGCTCAGATGCTTGAAATTTGGTATGTAGCATTGCCTAGTAGTCCTCTACCAAGTTTGTTCAAATGATGACCCCAGGGTCCAAAATGGCCCTTGGGCAGAGGGTCTTGGGTTCGAAACTAAAATATACTTAAAAATCTTCTTCACCAGAACTGCTTAGCTCAGATGCTTGAAATTTGGTATGTAGCATTGCCTAGTGGTCCTCTACCAAGTTTGTTCAAATGGTGGCCACAGGGTTCAAAATGGCCCCGGGGCTGGGAGTCCCAGATTTGAACCATAGAAATACATAGAAAAATATTCAAAAATCTTCTTCTCCAGAACCGCACTGCTCTGATGCTTGAAATTTGGTTTATAGCATTGCCTAACAGTCCTTTACCAATTTTGTTCAAATGATGGCCCCAGGGTCCAATATGGCCCCGGGGCAGGGAGTCCAAGGTTTGAACCATAGAAATGCAAATAAAATATTCAAAAATCTTCTTCTTCAGAACTACAAGGCTTAGATGCTTGAAATTTGGTATTTAGCATTGCCTGGTAGTCCTTTACCAAGTTTGTTCAAATGGTTGCCCACGGGTCCAAAATGGCCCCATGGCAGGGAGTTCAAGGTTTGAACCATAGAAATACATAGAAACATATTCAAAAGTCTTCTTCTTCAGAACAATTTGGCTCAGATGCTCTGAAATTTGGTATGTAGCATTGCCTAGTGTCCTCTACCAAGTTTGTTCAGATGATGACCCCAGGGTCCAAAATGGCCTTGACCCAGGGGTCCTGGGTTTGAACCTTAGAAATACATAGAAAAACGTTCAAAAATCTTCTTCTTCAGAACCATTTGGCTCAGATGCTTGAAATTTGGTATGATGCATTACCTGGTGGACTCCTACAAAGTTTGTGTAAATGGTGCCCCTTGGATCCAAAATGGCCCTGGGGCAGGGAATCTTGGGTTCGAAATTAAAATGTACTTAAAAATCTTCTTCTCCAGAACCCCTTAGTGCAGATGCTTGAAATTTGGTATGATTCATTGCCTAGTGGTCCTATACCAAGTTTGTTCAAATGATGGCGCCAGGGTCAAAAATGGCCCCCCTCCAGGAGGCCCTGGGTTTGAACCATAGAAATACATAGAAAAATATTCAAAAGTCTTCTTCAGAATCACTTGGCTCAGACCCTTGAAATTAAGTATGTAGCATTGCCTAGTGTTTTTTTTACCAAGATTAGTCAAATGATGGCCCCCTGGTTCAAAATGGCCCCAGGCGGTCCTGGGTTTGAACCATAGCAATACAAAGAAAAATATTCAAAAATCTTCTTGTTCAGAACCATTTGGAAATGGTTGCAAACTATCAAGTTTGTTCAAATGATGACCCTAGTTTGACCTTTGACCTTTTTGCTCAGGTGAGCAAATCAGGGCCTCTTGGCCCTCTTGTTTTTTATAAACTTAAGAGATTACTTTACTAAACCTGTAATAGGTACGAAATGATTATTATTATAATTTTTTTTATATGTAACTGTACTTAACCGCTAATATGTCAGTAGGCGGTGATTTGTATAAAGCTTAATTACTGTATGTAACATGTAAAAATTACATGTCTTATAATTTTTTGGATAAAACTGTACCTAGCATCTAATATGTAGACGGTGATTTTTTTATAACCTGAAATTACTACATATTTAATGAAGAGGAATAAAAAGAAGAATGATTTATTTCGGCTTATGATTTATAATATTATAAACGGTAAGAAATTTCCATGTGTAGCCTTTAATATGGACCTAGAAATGCAAATGCAGACAGTGCAAGGTATACACTATCTGCACAGGTATTTCTATGTGCATATTCACATGGGATAGGCGGCAATCGAAAATGCTTGTGTAATCGACAAACGCAGATCAAAAACTGTTAGAACAGTGTTTTTGAATGCAAATTGGTAACAATTTGCAATTGAAAACGCTGTTTCTAGCGGTTTCTGATCCGTGTTAATAGATTGTTAAGAGCGTTTTGGATTGCCGCCTACCTGGTGTGATATTACAGATGACAAGGTCTGCACTGTATGACTGTTAGCCAACAGTTTTTATGAAATGAAGAATTATCAAGGAGTTGAGGTTGCGAGTGAATTGACTGTCAGTCAAAATATATATTGGCCAATCATATAAGGTAAAAAACTCAGATAAACAAATGCAAGTCCGTTTTTGTGACAACAGTTTCATTCATAATATACTTGGACAAATTCGATAGGTGGAGTGGTAAGCACATTCACGTTAGACATCAGTGGTTTCTGTGTCAATTTTATTCCTCTGTATTTTTGGATACATGCTCATTTATTGTGGCCAGTGTGTTGACTAGTTTGGTTCATAAATTCTTACGCTGCTGTTTGGTGATCATGGACCATAAGTACGTTGAATTTGTAGTCGTCATACACACAGGGTATAATCGATTCCGCTAATTTCGCTTCCTGCAGAGACTGTACATCATATTTGGCTTCTGCCGAGACTGTCTGCGAATGCTTGCTTCCTGCAGGGACTACTGTCCTCGAACATTGGCTTCCTGCAGAGACTGTCCGCGTGTCTCTGCTTCCTGCTGAGAGCCTCGGCAGGAAGCAGAATCACGCGGACAGTCTCTGCAGGAAGCCATTTATCATGTACAGAGGTCTTGGCAGGAAGCAAGAGTTTGCAGACAGTCTCGGCGGAAGGCAAATATGATGTACTGTCTCTGCAGGAAGCGAAAATTAGCGGAATCGATTATACCCTGTGATACAACTTCCTTGGATTATGTTCGGTAATGTGAAATTTCATTAAAATTAAACTGTCGTAGCTATTTCCTTATCTGCCATGCATTTATGCAGTAAATTTAAAATGTCTTTTTTTGTAACGTGAATCATGGTTACAATACATTCACTTCTGTGCTTTATTATACAAAGAAAACTTGATGTATCACCATATATGGATTTCATAATGTGAAAAAAGGTTTATGTATGTAGCAAAAAAAAAGTCAGTCTGACTGTTCTTGTATTAAGCTCACCTGTACGTAACTTTAGAAGAGCTGTTCGATTTAAGCAGGTTTGCAATGATTCTTAAACCCTGAAACTGAATAGTCCAATAATTGGACTATTTAGTTTCAGGGTTTAAAGAATCATATTTCTTTAGCACCTCAGTGAACTTATTCTGCACATCAGTCATGTTAAACGTAGGTCTGTTGACAGACAATCTCCCATTTAAATTTGGGAGTTTGGATTTCATTCAGTCTTTGTACGTATTTATTCGGATATAAACAATGTTTTTCTATCACCAGAATTACCCCAAATACCTGAATCAGTATCACAATATTCTGCTTTGAGATGGGTTTTTACCTTCTCAGACAATCTCAAAAAGTCTAGATCCATCTTATAAGACAAATCTATATTTTTGGAATGGTTTTGGAAGGGAAAAAACCTGTCAAATAACTGAAAAAAAAAAAAATGTTAATAAGGAAAAGGCAAAGGTTTCCCATATCCTAGTAGCCATAGGGACAGTGGGGGTTAGAGGCCCACTGTATCTGGGCACAGCATATGAAAGGCGGAGCCCATCCCTCTCATTACGCTGCTTTATCTTTCCCTGATTTGAAACAAGTAACCATTTTCTGCTGGGTTGACAGAGTTTGCCAGTCGTTGGGTGGCCAAGCCTGGATTCAAACTAACAACCTTCTAGTGACTTTCTGCACCATAACAATGTCGCTCTAGCTACTCAACCACGGCACCTCTCTAAAGAAGAAACATGGTATACAACTATAAACAGATCCAGTCAATATCACTCATGATTGGTGAAACAAGTCAATTTTAAGAACAATCTGTTGGTCAGTCCCTGGATCAGCCTTGCATGGAAAGAATAAAAGAGTTCTTAAATTGGAATGGCATTAATTGTATCATTACTGAAGTGTTTAAGTTGAATAGGGTGTAGACTTTATTTTGGACATCAAAAATTATGGTGACAATCAGCAGTGCTCCAGATAAGAAGGGGTAACTGGGATAAGTTTCCTTATTTTTCCATAAAAGTATTGTGACCCCTCATTAGAACTGTCTCGGCGAGACAGTTCTAATGAGGGGTCACAACATATTTTTTCCTTGAGAAATAAGAAAAATTATCTTTGAATACACTTATCTGGAGCTCTGGGTCTAACATCAAAAGTAATGGTAATGATCGTAGGTCAGAGCTCCAGATAAGAAGGGGTAACAAAGATAATTCAGAGATAATTTTTCTTATTTTTTAACGGAAACATATGTTGTGACCCCTCATTAGAACCATCTCACCGAGACGGTTCTAATGAGGGGTCACAAAGTATGTTTTTCTGGAAATTAAGGATAAATATCCCTAAATAATTCCTTTTACCCCTCCTTATCTGGAGCACTGTTAGGTGCAACATTTTGCCTCCCTTCCCATTTGGGCTCAGATCATAAAGGAAAGCACTCTTCTAGGAGCTGGTATAGTAGGAGAAATACGGTATCAAAGGATAGATGACACACATACGTCCCTGGTCTGAAATTGATCGCTAATGCATATGTACTCAATCACATATTGTTAACGTTAAATATTCTTACAGATTCTTTGATCAAAGTAGGGTGACATAGAGAACAATATTGTAATTAATTTTATTTTTGATACCTTGATCTCAGAAGATTGGTTAAGAGATAAAGAGATACTTTATAAATTAATTAATCAATAAAGTAACATAGTCATGTCATATTTTGCTTATAAGATTAAAGAGGCTATACAATGTCAGGGGTGTCATGTGATCAGTTATTATGGCCTTGTTTATATTCAAGGATCACTGTCCTTACGGTCAGTGAACTCACTGACCAGGGCTCAGTCATCTTGGTGACCAGAGATAGCCAGAAATTGTAAACAAGTAAATACCACCGGGTTATCAGGGTTTGTTGAGTTTATTTAACCTTAATCCTTAAAGGCATGAAAACAGGTGACAGAATTTATGTCTGCAACATTATAAAAATGTTTTGTCCAGGGCACATCATAATGGGAATTCCAAGACTAGAGGGGAAAAGGTGTAAAGAGAAAGACTCATAAAGTTGATCTAGTAGCACCTTAAAATGTAAATAAAGCATTTCAGGAAACTTAAGAAAAGTCAGAACAGTAATTTTCTAGACATCTCAGCATTGTCATCTTAGAGCCCATCAGATTTTCTGGTTTAGATCAGTTTGTGACAGTGCACAGACAGGCGAGACACAATGTTCCGTGGAATTTGTTGTTTCATCCTCTTTCATTTCAAATGAGCTGTGACGCAACAAAACCAACAAAGTGGCATGTGCACCCAGGGAAGACTCGGATCAGCCTGGCCATCCACTTAGTCAGATCAGTGTCTTAGCTGTTAGCATGGAGTAGCTCGGACCCTTATTCGCTATTTTTCAACGGCAGATCCAAGGCTCTGATCAGACTGGGAAGATGCCTAGGCTGATATGAGTCTTACCTGGGCACACATGCCACTTTGTTGATTTTGTCATGTCATGGATCGTTTGAAATGGTAGAGGATGAAATAACAAGAATTCTATGGAATGCTGTGTCTTCTTGTTGATTTTGTTGTGTCACGGCTCAAATGTATTTTTGCTATATTTCAGATAATTTCCCTTGAAGCTGGATACTTGCAGTGCAAATGAGGAGTTGTTATGGAGAAATAAGCAAATACCACAGAACCCTTACCAAAACCTCACCTGTTCAGGACATTGTAATTCTCCAGGTAATACAGTCAACTCTTGATACCTCAAAGTTGGAGTTCATCTCAAACACCTAATACCTCAATGTAAATTATCTGGTCCCAGAAGATTTACTTTGAGATACCAGTAGTTTGAGATAATAGGAGTTGAAATACAAAGGAAATAGGAAATGTGTCCAAACTTTATTCTTTTTATGTAAGTTGTTGTTGCTTTACGTCCACGGTAAACGGCTATGGTCATAATGGGACGGTCAGTTAACCTAACCACACTACTGCTTGGCAGGCTTAGGCATCCTAAGTGGTTAAACAGTACTAAGTGTATGTACTTTAACCAGTAACTGACAACTGCCCTTCTTGAATCAGGGCAAGGAGAAATGAAAGGAAAGTAAGTAGCCGGATCGGTTATTGAGCCCTGGACCTCTAGCTCTTGGTCAGACGGGCTACTGACTGGGCTACGCGGCCCAGCCTAAGACGATACTTTGAGATATCAGTGTTTGAGATAGGGAGTCTGCTGTATTTGAATCATTTCAAGCTGATGATAGAGTACTGTAATAATTCCGCTATAAGAAGGGGTTATGCGTCTGTTGGATGCTACCAGGAATCTAAAACTGTTTTATGCATTTTTGCCATTAAATGAGGGTTTTCCGTTCCAAAACAATCCCAAAAATCTAGATCCATCTTTTCAGATGGATCTAGATCTTTGGAATTGTTATGAAGGGGAAGTCCCCATCTTATAAGCAAATAAATATGGTATTGTATGATTGCGCAATACGTGATACTAAAGCATCCAAAGGTTCTTGGTTAGAGTCCATCGCTGTGGTTGCCACAGCATTGAGCATCAAGACCACCCATTGTTCACCAACTGGTCATTCGGTGTTTGGTTGCCAGTTTGCACATTCACATGATTGGTTGGAAAATTGAGTAGAGTATATTGTCAAAGTTCACTCAACACCTGTGAATGAAGGTTGATAGTATACTATATTGTAAGTCTGGAAATCAGATCCTTATCATTTTAACTGTTCACATTGAAACACTCCAACAGTTCTTGCACTCTGATTATAGCAGTGAGACTGGCATCAGACTCTACACTAATTTCTCAAATTTATGTACAAATATTTTGGGTGAAAACAGGACTTTGTAACGATAGGAATTTAAGCCCAAACGGCAAAAAAAAAAACAACCAAAAAAAAAACAACAAAAAGGCATTTATGCAAGAAGATCACACAAGTGACCTACAAAACTATGTGCAGCTTCATGCATATTTTTGATTTAAGCAAAAAAAACTACTTAGCATTTTCATGAAATTCTGTTTGTTGGTTAAGTTATGGCATGAGTTATTAACTTTACACTGATTCAAGGGTATAACTTGTGCAACATCTAAGCCATTCTGACAAAATTTTATACATATGAGCCGCGACGCGACAAAACCAACAATGTGGTTGTGCGCCCAGCGCAGACTCAGATCAGCCTGGGCATCCGCCCAGTCTGATCAGAGTCTTAGCTGTCCGCATGGAGGTAGCTTAGACCCTTACCTACCCTTTGAGCTCTTAACGAAGAGTTTGATCAAACTAGGCGGATGCCCAGGCTGATCTGAGTCTGCGCTGGGCACACAACCACATTGTTGGTTTTCTCGTGTCGCGGCTCATATGTAGATTCTTTCTTGTAAGAGTAACACCCAATTTTCAAGTGATACAGTTAGCTTTTATAAAAAAAGAGTGAAATCAGAGTAAAGAGTAAAATTAACTTTTGGATCCATATGATGGTATGGAAAACTATAAAATGTCAGGGAAAAGTCTGGGAATTTTGAAGTGGAGGATGAGTGGCAACCCTGATATGCAAGCTCTACCATATTTTCTTCTGTTATAAGGCAGATCTTTTTCACTTCCAAAACAATCCCAGAAATCTAGGTCCATCTTACTAGCTGGCTCTAGAGTTTTAAGATTTTTTATTTTTGGAAGAGAAAATCATGTCTAATAGTTAAATGACTTGCAAGTGATTTACATTTTTAGGATACTTTACGGAGAGAAAGGAAACCCATCTTATAGCCAAATAAATACAGTTATGGCACCAAACTGACAAGTAAAGTGCCAGTAGCGCCAAACTGGCAAGTAAAGCGACAGTAGCACCAAACTGACAAGTAAAGCAACAATAGCACCAAACTGACAAGTAAAGCAATAGTAGCACCAAACTGATAAGTAAAACAACACTACTAGCACCAAACTGGCAAGTAAAGCAACAGTAGCACCAAACTGGCAAGTAAAGCAACAAACTGGCAAGTAAAGCAACATTACTAGCACCAAACTGGCAAGTAAAGCAAAAGTAGCACCAAACTGGCAAGTAAAGCAACAGTAACACCAAACTGACAAGTAAAGCAAAAGTAGCACCAAACTGACAAGTAAAGCAGTAGTAGCACCAAACTGATAAGTAAAACAACACTACTAGCACCAAACTGGCAAGTAAAGCAACAGTAGCACCGAACTGGCAAGTAAGCAACAGTAGCACCAAACTGACAAGTAAAGCAAAAGTAGCACCAAACTGGCAAGTAAAGCAAAAGTAGCACCAAACTGGCAAGTAAAGCAACAGTAGCACCAAACTGACAAGTAAAGCAAAAGTAGCACCAAACTGGCAAGAAAAGCAAAAGTAGCACCAAACTGGCATGTAAGCAACAGTAGCACCAAGTAAAGCAAAAGAAGCACCAATCTGGCAAGTAAAGCAACAGTAGCACCAAACTGACAAGTAAAGCAACACTACTAGCACCAAACTGACATGTAAAGCAACAGTAGCACCAAACTGACAAGTAAAGCAACACTACTAGCACCAAACTGGCAAGTAAAGCAAAAGTAGCACAAACTGGCAAGTAAAGCAACATTACTAGCACCAAACTGGCAAGTAAAGCAACACTACTAGCACCAAACAGTGAACTGACAAGTAAAGCAACAGGAGCACCGAACTGACAAGTAAAGCAACAGTAGCACCAAACTGACAAGTAAAGCAACAGTTCTAAACACTCTTGCCACAGCTTCCAATACAATTGCACTGATGTAATACTTTATTTCTAGCCAGTTTCATTTGATGAACAGCAAGGGCAGAAAGGTATAGGATTATTGACTTTCTCTGGCTTCTAGGTTGGTCGTAATTTGTGTCGGTGTAAATGCCCTTGCTATTGATCTCGCAAAGCTCGTTGGGAGATCTTTAAATAGCACAAATTTAATTTCCCGATGTTTGTCACGTGAAGTTTAAGATAATGAAATGGCGCGGTATTACAAGAGAATGCAGTTTTTCTCTAGGCCTTGAACGTCAGTTGTAAAAGCCTATCCCATCTTATCCAGACATCACATGTTATTTTGCCTTTCTTTTTCTGTCATTTTAGCTAGGCCACAAAAAAAGTGACCATGAGCAGCCTGAACGGTGAAAACTCTGATCAGACTGCACATCCGTGCAGTCTGATCAGAGTTTTCACTGTTCAGATCAGTAGGATATAGATTGTGAGGAATCTGTGTTGTGAAAAGCGGGGATGGATACGAACATCCTGATGGAAAGGCTCATTTGAGTGTATGCTGTTTGCACGTTTACATATGTACCAATATTCCTGATGCCGCTGAATGTTTGCACTATTACAGAGCCTTTGGATTAACTAATTGAGGAACAGCTTTGTCTGCAACATTTCTTAAGTTCATTTGTTGCTATAAGAGGCACAGTTATTTTCATAATCTCACATTACTCAGTACTCTTCATGATTACACAGTACTTTTCATGTTTGATTGCGGAACACAGCAAGTTCATGATTGCATGTTTCTTTTTATAGATTTCAGTGTTCTCTTCATGCAGCACTTTTCATGATGCAAAGTACATTTCGTTTTTGTAGTACCGTACTTTTGATTTCTACATTAAGTTTAACCATTGCACTATACTTTTCATGATGGTATGGTACATTTATTTATGGTGGCTTGTTTAAATGATTATGCAATACTTTTCATGTCCATGCTTGCACAGTTCTTGTCATACAGCAATTGTAACTTATTTATGGTACTTTTCATGATTCCACAGAACTATGATAATTGTATAGTACTTTTCATGATTGTGCAGAACTTTTCATGATTGCATAGTTATTCATAATAGCACAGTACTTTTATGATTATGCAGTACTCTTTTCCTGATTGTGTATTACTTACGGTGGCACAGTCCTTTTCATGATTGTGCAATACATTTCATGGTTGCTCAGTATTTTTCATGATTGTGCAGTACTTTTCATGATAGTGCCATATATTTTTAGCTCGCCTGAGCACGAAGTGCTCAGGGTGAGCTTTTGGGATACCGTGATGTCCGTCGTCCGTCGTACGTCCGTCCGGACGTCCGGACGTCCGTCCGTCCGGACGTCCGTCAACTTTTGCTTGTGTACACTCTAGCGGGCACAGTTTCGATCCAATCTTTACGAAACTTTGTCAGAATGTTAGTCTTTATAAAATCTAGGCCAAGTTCGAAACTGGGTCATGTCGGGTCAAAAACTAGGTCACTAGGTCAAATCTTAGAAAAACCTTGTGTACACTCTAGAGGGCACAGTTTTCATTCAAAGTTCATGAAACTTTGTCAGAATGTTTATCCTCATAGTATCTAGGACAAGTTCGAAACTGGGTCACGTCGGGTCTAAAACTAGGTCACTAGGTCAAATCATAGAAAAACCTTGTGTACGCTCTAGAGGACACAATTTTGATCCAATCTTTATGAAACTTTGTCAGAATGTTTATCTCCATTAAATCTAGGCCAAGTTCGAAACTGGGTCATGTCGGGTCAAAAACTAGGTCACTAGGTCAAATCTTAGCAAAACCTTGTGTACGCTCTAGAGGGCACAGTTTTCATCCAAAGTTCATGAAACTTTGTCAGAATGTTTATTCTCATAGTATCTAGGCCAAGTTCGAAACTGGGTCATGTCGGGTCAAAAACTAGGTCACTAGGTCAAATCATAGAAAAACCTTGTGTACGCTCTAGAGGACACAGTTTTGATCCAATCTTTATGAAACATTGTCAGAATGTTTATCTTCATAAACTCTAGGCCAAGTACGAAACTGGGTCATGTTGGATCAAAAACTAGGTCACTAGGTCAAATCTTTGAAAAACCTTGTGTACGCTCTAGAAGGCACAGTTTTGATCCAAAGTCCATGAAACTTAATCAGAAAGTTTATCCTAATAATATCTAGGATAAGTTTGAAACTAGGTCACGTCGGGTCAAAAACTAGGTCACTAGGTCAAATCATAGAAAAAACCTTGTGTATGCTCTAGAGGACACATTTTTGATCCAATCTTTATGAAACATTGTCAGAATGTTTATCTCTATAAACTCTAGGCCAAGTTCGAAACTGGGTCTCGTTGGGTCGAAAACTAGGTCACTAGGTCAAATCTTAGAAAAACCTTGTGTACGCTTTAGAAGGCACAGTTTTGATCCAAAGTTCATGAAACTTTGTCAGAATGATTATCCTTATAATATGTAGGACAAGTTTGAAACTGGGTCATGTCGGGTCAAAAACTAGGTCACTAGGTCAAATCATAGAAAAACCTTGTGTACGCTCTAGAGGACACAGTTTTGATCTAATCTTTATGAAGCTTTGACAGAATGTTTACTTCCATAAACTCTCAGCCAAGTTTGAAAGTAGGTCATGTAGGGTCAAAAACTAGGTCACTAGGTCAAAGCATAGAAAAACCTTGTGTACGCTCTAGAGGACACAGTTTTCATCCAAAGTTCATGAAACTTTGTCAGAATGTTTATCCTCAAAATATGTAGGACAAGTTTGAAACTGGGTCATGTCGGGTCAAAACTTGGTCAGTAGGTCAAATCTTAGAAAAACCTTGTGTACGCTCTAGAAGGCACAGTTTTCATCCAAAGTTCATGAAACTTTGTCAGAATGTTTATCCTCGTAATATCTAGAACAAGTTTGAAACTGGGTCTCGTCGGGTCAAAAACTAGGTCACTAGGTCAAATCATTGAAAAACCTTGTGTACGCTCTAGAGGACACAGTTTTGATCCAATCTTTATGAAACATTGTCAGAATGTTTATCTCCATAAACTCTAAGCCAAGTTCGAAATTGGGTCATGTCGAGTCATAAACTTGGTCACTAGGTCAAATCTTAGAAAAACCTTGTGTGCGCTCTAGAAGGCACAGTTTTGATCCAATCTTCATGAAACTTTGTCAGAATGTTTATCCTCATAATATCTAGAACAAGTTCGAAACTGGGTCACGTCGGGTCAAAAACTAGGTCACTAGGTCAAATCATTGAAAAACCTTGTGTACGCTCTAGAGGACACAGTTTTGATCCAATCTTTATGAAACATTGTCAGAATGTTTATTTCCATAAACTCTAGGCCAAGTTCGAAACTGGGTCATGTCGGGTCAAAAACTTGGTCACTAGGTCAAATCTTAGAAAAACCTTGTGTGCGCTCTAGAAGGCACAGTTATGATTCAAAGTTCATGAAACTTTGTCAGAATGTTTATACTCATAATATGTAGGACAACTTTGAAACTGGGTCATGTTGGGTCGAAAACTAGGTCACTAGGTCAAATCATAGAAAAACCTTGTGTACGCTCTAGAGGACACAGTTTTGATCTAATCTTTATGAAACTTTGTCAGAATGTTTATCTTCAGTAACTCTCGGCCAAGTTTGAAAGTAGGTCATGTCGGGTAAAAACTAGGTCACTAGGTCAAATCTTAGAAAAACGTTGTGTAAGCACTAGAAGGCATAGTTTTGATCCAATCTTCATGAAACTATGTCAAAATGTTTATTGTCCATATATCTAAGCCCCCTATGAAACTGAGTCACGTCGGCTCAAGGTCAAATCTTAGAAAAACTTTGTGTACACCCTAGAGGGCACAGTTTTGATCCAATCTTCATGAAACTCTGCCAGAATGTTTATCTTAATGAAATCTAGGTAAAGTTTGAAACTGGGTCGTGTCGGGTCAAAACATTGGTCACTAGGTCAAATATAAGAACGACCTTGTATACGCTCCAGAGGGCACAGTTTTAATCCAATCTCAATGAAACTGTGTCAGAATGTTTATTCTTACAATATCCAGGCCAAGTTTGAAACTGGGTCATGTCGGGTCAAAAACTAGGTCAAATGTTAGTATGGTAAAAACTCTTATAAATCTTCACCAGAGCCAGTGAACTGATTAATGCTCAGGTGAGCGATTCAGGGCCACCATGGCCCTCTTGTTTGTGATTTCCCTGTACTTTTCATGATTTTGCAGTAATTTTCATAGTGGCACAAAATTTTTCATGATCGCATTTTTCTTTTCATGATTTCACATATTTCTTCTCATGGTGGCACAATACTTGTCATGACTTCCCAGTATTTCTTGGCATTTTATATGCCCATTTGGCTGAATGTCAGGCCCCTTAAATCTACATCATGGTATTGAAACAGGGGTACATTTCCCTGCTTGCGGTTCTCTTGTTATAGCATAAAGTAATCCCGGTCTGGCCACATACTTTTGTTTCTCCTTCCGCTGATTCAAGTCAGTTACTGGCGAAAGTATGTGCACTTAGTACTGGTTAACCGCTTAGAAGGTCTTAGCATGCCCAGGAATAGTGTGGTTAGGTTAACTGACCGTCCCGACATGACCTTAGATGTTTACCGTGGACGTTAAGCATCAAATCAACCAACCAACCAATAGCATAAAGTTTGATATCCCATGGCTTCCAAGTCCTCTTTTCATTTTTTGTTCAAATTCCAGATACATGTATTTTTTTGGGTCATAAGACAGGGTTTTTTCCCTGCCAAAACAATCCAAAAATTTAGCACCATCTCTTTAGAGACTTTAATTTTTGGAACTTTTAAACAAGAGAAAACCCCATCTTAGAGCAAAATTTCATAAGACTTACTTAGTTATTTAGTTATTAGGGGTCATTTTAGAGTTTCAAAAACAGTTTTTTAGTGGAATAGATAGGGAATTGTTATATCGATAACTTATTGGACCTCAAGTTCATTTATGTCATTTTGACAGTCAGAGAAAGTTGAATTTTAGTATGCCACAAATGTCAGTAGACAGTCATTCGGTCCTGGCAGGTCACACTAACTGCAATATAAAGCTCATAGACGTCCTACATGATGCAAATGTTCACACATTAATCATTTTAACTACACTTCCTCACTGCAGTATATTAGCATAGACTAAATGCTCAAGGGCTAAAGATCACCCTAGAACTAACTCACCTTAAGACACCATTAAGAGTCAGAAAATACTACTTATTAGAATAAGAGTGATTAAAGTTTCCATAGTGGTACCCCTCAAAAAGAGTTCCTTCCTGCCCAGGGATGTACTTTTATCTGGAATAGCCCTTAGTATGAAAAAAGGAAAAACACAATTAAAATATCAAAGGTTGATTTTCCTGGGTTCTTCATTAGGACTCACAAACGTGGCATGATCAAGCATAAATTTTGACAGAACTAGAAAGGAAAACGATAAAAATTAAATACCAAATCTGATTTTCATGGGTGCTTCAATAGGACCACAAACCCATCATGACCAAAAACAAATTTTGGCGAAACTGTGGGTCCAGAAAAGGTCCCATAGATAGTCGCACAGTGACCTTCTTAACTTGACTATTAAATGATTGAATTACATTCACATGGAAAGACTGATTTTTTAAATGCTTAAGGCGATTACTTAAAAAATCAAGCATATGAATAACGACATGTTAAGTGTCAGTTTATTGCGTCACAAATCTAGGCCACAATTTATCATAATTTGTACATGCAGGTTTTGTAACTGTTTGTAACTAGATCTTTATATGCGTAGAATAGTAATGAATACTATTTATATTTTTGGTTTGGCACAGATTTGTCGGAGGCCAGAGTGCATCTAGACTATACAAAAAATTGTTGGCGGTGCAAAGTATTGTACCATAATGTGTTTATGTATTTGGACACCTCTAAACCATTAATTTTCTATTTGTTCCAAATGGAAAATTAATGGTTTGTAGGTTTCCCAGTATTTAAGCACCTTGTTCCAAATGGAGAATTAATGGTTAGTAGTTAGTACATTTTAAGTCCATAATATGCTTAAGTATTGGGACACCCAAAATTAATTAATTTTCCATTTGTCCCAAAATTTAGGCACATTTAGGCACATTACAGTATTTATTAAATTGACTGGGCAAGAATACCTAAGTGAATAGTGTAGACTGGGATTAGTCTGAGAAACAGTCTGTTTAGTGTCAGCTCTGTTTTCCATTATTTTGGACATGAGCCGGGCTCAAACCACAGCAGATCAAGAGTCAGCACTCTAAACCCCAAGTCCATGGGAGCCTGATATTGAAACATTGACCTTAATTAAGGTCTAACCAACTTAACAAGAATAATTTGGTCTACCCCCACTCCAGACTGAGCAAAAAAATGAAACAACTTTTTGCGATAATTTTGCTTGTAGATGGATACGTAGTAACCCCTAAATTTATATCCATCTTATGAAGAGGGATTTATGTTTTAAGATGGGGTAGGGGGTACGCTTGTCTTATAAACAAGCTATATAGGTATTGCTTCTGACATAGCTACTAGGAAAAATACCTAAATATTGTAATGAAATCCATCAAAACGGATATATGTTTTTTGTTGTTGTTTTTTTCTGTCACAGGTAGTTCAAAAACATTGTAATGTGTCTCATGCCTTATTATACTTTTTAAACTTTACACTTTAAATAATGTATTTTAGACCACAAAATATGTATTTTTATGTTGAGAGAATGTCACCACGACATAAGGACAAGGACAGAAATGATTGAAATACTGAAAATTTTGACATGTTCATTTATAATATGACCAAACAAGGTTGTACCTTTGAGTTAACATTTTAGACCTAGATTAATCTTGTCAAGATCTGCACTGTGTCAGTCCGCCCTTAGTTGCCTGTTTTTCAATCAGTGTAGACCAGTGCTGCAGATAAGCAGAGGTAACGGGGATAATTTCTCATATTTCATGGTTGAGGGGTCACAACATATGTTTTCATAGAGAAATAAAAAAAAATTATCCATGTTACCCTTTCTTATCTGGATCACTGGTAGACCAGGGATGAACCTTAACAGGTGCTCTGTTGAGCTGGTGAGCTGATTTCAAATGCTGTGAATAGTTTCAACATTCTGATTACTAATAGTAATTTTTAGAGACAGTAAATTTGTTTTCCTAGCTTGCCAGAGCTTTCCTTTTCACCACATTCATGTTACTCCTGTCTAAAGTGCTTGTGTGGGGGTCTTAGAAGGTTTGTCCTGTACTTTGAGCAGTTAATTAACCTTCATCTCTGGTCCTTTGGGGCTGCATGTTGAGCATGATTAAACTTTATGTGAAACTGCCACTGCTAGGTGGCTTACACTTTTCTCTGATTTCAGTGTCTCTGTGTCTTATGAACAGACTCAATCAAACTGAGTCTGCTCTTTTCAGACTTTTCATGTTGACCTCACTTTCAAAAGATTTATGGGGTGGTATTGTCAAGTGACTCAGTGTGTGTAAGCATCATTTTGATTGTGCTTGCAACAGGTGTGGGATTAGGGCTGTTTGTATTTCCTTTATGGTCGTCTAAAATCTTTCTTTTCTGTCTCCCTTTCTTTGGGAGATGGCTCAATATAGACTGAAATAATGTCTTAAAGACAGCCAAGGACTTCATTGGTCAGATTATTCAAACATACATCATTCCAGCAATGTATTCTTTAGTTTGCAAATATGGCTACAGTATCTGTTCGGTTATAAGACAGGGGTCTTCCTCCTCTACAGTGTCCATAAAGGAAGCGTGACATGAGAAAGCCAACAAAGTGGCATGTGCGCCAGCAAAGACTCAGATCAGCCTGGGCATCTGCAAAGTCCATTGAGACCAGCCAGTCTGGACAGTGTCGTTGGACTCTGTGGACGTTGTCCATGGGCTCTGGGATAGCCTTGACATTGTCCATGGATCAAAACCTTTTTGAAAGTTTGCATACATAATTTGTTGTCTGCCTTTTTAGCGCTTTAAGGATTAAAAGCGGAGAAAAGTACATAAAATGCTGCAACAAAAACAACTTTTTAAGACTCGGAGATTAAATTGATGTACCTTCACTCGATATTAACATTGATGGAAGAAAGTCTGCCTCGGTGCACGCAACCTTTTTTGTTTCCTCTTCTGATACACTGGTACATTCCTAAATATTAGGACAGGAGTACTTGAGCAAATGGTGTAAACCCAGATCAGACTGCTCTTCAAAGAGCAGTCTGATCAGGGCTTACACCATTTGCCATTTTGCCAGCAGTATTTAATGGGTCATCTGATATTAAATTCACTTGGATAATTGGGTTTATTCCAATCTTACGATAATTTCAGTTCTTGAAAAATGGGGCCCAAATATTAAGGAAAATCGCAGTAATCCCTAGCAACAATTATCTACTTTTCTTTGGTTTCCTGGTAATAAGGAGTTCCCAGTAATTTTCAGGATTTTCATGTGACATTTAAGTTGTTGACAACCACATTATCCGGCTTTACTTTTGAGCTGTACCCGTAGAAAAAGGACGTTATATCATATGAGAACAGTTTTGACTCTAATCAGCCTGCTCAAATGTGATCAGAATCTTAACTGTTCACTTTGATAGGTTCATCAAGCTTCAGAGATTGTTGATGTACCATAATTCAAAAGACAGAGAAAATTGATTGTGGACTGGAGTTGTGCAGGCTGATCTGATTCCTCTTGCTCGTGCATGCTGTAAAGCTCTGATTTTCTTGGATATTGGCTCATTTTATGTTTCACAGCTTTTACGAAATATATTCAAATCGTGAAGACTGGGATCAGCTTGCACATCCCTGAGAAATGATAGGAATCTGTGCTATTTGGCCACTCAGTAAATTGTGGTTGGAAAATCTAAAGGGTAACAAATAGAATAATGGTCATGAACAGACATATCATTTTTGCGGTTTAATATGGGTCTTCATTGTGAATGAATGCTAAGGGTCTTTTTACTGGCCCCACTGCTCGCATTAGAAAAGGAAGTAGAAGTGCACAGAGGAATTAAAGTAAAGGTTACTGTGGAAACTATAATTTTAGGGGCTTTATCTTGAGTGAAATGAATCAGAAGATTTATTCAGCTTAGTGAAGATGGAATATAATAATTCATTTCACTGAAATACATCTTATAGCTAAAATTAAGCAGAGTAAAATATATGTAATGTGTTTTGAATGCTGGTGCAGATGAGATAAATATGTAAGTTGGTTGAGCTCTGGAATTTCCAGGTGAAGTTTAATATTTGTACATGTTACATGGAATTAAGTGACTTGAGAATAATTATTTGTTTGAGAAAATCTGGTTGCTGTTGGAAGAATTTCAGTTTGTGACAAATTGAAAAATTTGGCTCAGCATGGCATAAAGTGTATGCCATGCTCCGATACCAATGACATCATAGATCTGTTACTGTAGCTACTATGAGTTTATATTGATATCAAAGTTATGTCATCGAGATGTCATTCTGCCTTCCAAGGTACTAAGAACATCAGTTGATAATTTCATAGTTGCTATGGTAACAGACCTATGGGGTCATCTCACTTATAATTTGATAGGAGCATGACATACAGTGTATGCCATGCTCTTCTCGAATTATAAGTGATATGTTACCTGAAATTCATACAATGAAAAAGTGTAATTTTGTCAAACCTATAATTCATTGTCAAAAAATTTAATTCTCTGTTTTATCTGCTAGGCTCTGTAGGGAGGCATTTTCAACGAAAGATTAATATTTTGTAGGCACAAAAAAATGAAATTAGTTGAATTGGCAAACAGTGTAGATCAAGATAATGAGGCTCATTATCAAACAGCCACCTGTTTTTGAATTCTAGATGCATATGGAATTGCAAACTGTAGATCATGATCAAAATGGCAAACAGTGAGGACTCTTGATCAGACTGCTCCTTTAGGAGCAGATTGATCCGGGTCTGCACTGTTTGCATGGACTTGTCTGTCTGAATTACATTGCTATGTCCTGTTACAAGATTGGACTTTTCCCGTCCAAAATGATAAAAAAAATCTGATATTTAGGATTGTTTTGGAAGAGAAAGATCTTTTTATAGCAGAGTTAACCAAGACTTGTTTACATATTTGGGATAATGTAGGAAAGAACATTCTCTGTCTTATAAGTTAATAAATATGATAAATCTTTGTTCCTCTATTTCAGGTTAGGACCTATTGACAGCTTCCTTGGTAATGGGACAGATAGAATCAACAACTCAAAATGAGGCTGTTGGCTCGTCAGTGGAAAAAGAAGAAAAAGAAACTAATGGTGCCAATACAAATGGAAAAGAGTCTGGATCCTCAGGTGGCAAGGAGAATAAAGAGATGATGCATTGTGTTAAAAATCGAATAGATATGTTAATTGAAGGCTGCTTGTTGTCAAAAGCACCAAACGACTTATGGGTTCCAGACAGTAGGCTTAAAAAGAATTCTACTGATGTCAATAAGGATATTGTCAATAAGGATATTTTCAATAAGGATAATATTGCTAATATATCAGAAAATCCAAAGGATGCTGATAATGGAGCAGATTTAGGTGATGTTGACAAAAGAGTAATGAACGGAAATTTAGATGGTGATGTCTCAGGAAATAGGTGTGATGTTAGTGACAAAAAAGTGAAAGAAGAGAATGATCCTTGTGAAAAAAATGATGAAGTTAAAAATGAGATTAAAATATGTGAAATGGATTCTGATGATAAAAGTGCTATAGATAAGGAAGTTAAGATTGAAGTTAAGACGGAGAATTCACAGGATATTATACAACAGGAAAATGTAGACACAAAAGTGGGTAATGGAAAGAAAGAGAAGATAAAAGTGTCTGATATCATATCTGAGATGTCTAACACTGAATCGCTGGCAGATTTTCAGAAGAAAAAGTTGACAACCTTTCAGACTTTTATTGACCAAGTTTTAGATAATTCATTACAGCATGTTAATGCCACCATGAAGGTTGAAAAAACTACAAATATCTTAGAATTATGCAGTAAATCCATGAACCCTGATTCATACAAAAAAGTCCCTGAAAATAGTGGGAAAACTGAAAGTTTAGCGAAAACTGATATAATGAAAATGGAAAATTCATCTGGTGAGAGATCTGTTTCAAATAATAATGAAAATACAACTCAGAATGATAAAAGACAAGAAAAGTCAGACAGAGAAAAAGCCATTAAATCAGAAACTCACATGATTTCATTAAAAGACCATATTGAACGTTTCTTAGAAATTAGTTTCAATGAGAAAAAGCCTACAGCAGAAGAAAGCAATTCAGTAAGTAAACAAACCGATCAGAATAAAGAAGTAGCAAATAGTAGTCATAGTAAGCCAGGAAATTCTGATAATTTTAATGCTCAAGGACTTGTAAATAACATGATTAACCAAGGGTTGCAGATAAATAAACTTTTGTCCCCTTCCTCGGGTAAACCTCAGAAAGAGAAACAGCACTCACCAAATGTAAGGCTAGAGCCAGGTGAAATTGCCAGACGTGAATACCCACAAAAACCTTGGCCACCTGATGACAGACATTTAACACAAATTTCTAAATACTCTGAAATGGACAGAGCTAATATAAGTAGACCGTATCCAAATGCACCAAAATTATATGGTGGACAGCAACAAAGGAGCCCAAATGGTGGAAATCCTGCTTATCATGAAATGGAACAACAAAGGGGATATTTGGTTCGTCCAAAGGTTGAATATCCCGATTATAAAGGGCAAATATATGGTGCTGAAGACAGGACTGAGCATAGAAGAGATGAACACATCCTTTCTCATGAGAGATATCCTGGTTATCAAGTACACAAGCTTCAGAAACCCATTCCCCATATGATGCCCACTGATCCCTCAGACAGTGCTCTTCATCAAGCTATGATGTACACGCCACAGTACTCACCACGACACCCACACCTTAACAATACAGACAATAAAGAACATGCATTAGCCATGCATCAGGAATCAGTGAATAATAGAGGTCATAAACAACCCATTCACCCCAGGGACTGTAAATGTGCAATGTGTGTATCTCACTCTGACTCTAGATTTCAAGCACGAGAACATAAATCCCCAGAATATCACTCTTCAAAACTAGCATTATCTCCTTCAGCATTTCCACAATACAATCCACATGGCATACATCCAGCATACCTGTCTTTCCAGGCATTTCAGAGCCAGTCAGATCAGCCTCCAGCTATGATGAGATCATCACATTCAGCTGTACCACCTGGCTATGTAGGTTTCCAGCAGATGCCTAAACTCCTTCCCCATCATCCACCAATCACATCACCTAAAGAGTATCGTCAGATGCAGTTAAATGTACCGCAGAACATACCCTCAAATAAAGCTGTACATCCATCACATAGGCTGAGTACTGAAGATAATCTTTCGGCTGAAATGTATGCTTACAGACAATCTAGGCTTGATCCAAGCAGTGCATATCAGAAACGAATAAAAGAACATGAAATATCTCAGGGAAAATATGGAGGTTACCCTGTAGCAAGTCCAAGGAGGCCATCATCTGCTACTAGAGATGATCAACGAAAAGAAGTACATGATATATTACAGAGCCCAGAACCTAGGGGGCCAGGCAGTGACTGGTCAAGACGAAGAGATTGCCCCTCAAATTCTTCATCTGTATCAGGGGAAATACCACTGGATTTATCATTCAAGAAGTCAGATGTAGAAAAGAACAGGCGACCTAGTTTCAGCAATTTATCTTCATCGGGAGATATACATCAGTTTGATCCTCATCGACCTAGAACTCAAAGCTTTGTTGATGAGCCACATATGTCTTCTGATGGTCTGAGGGTTGAACCACACCGACAGAGAGCACAGACGATGGGCAGTGTATCTCAGCCTTCAGGAGGCAATGTACAAAGAAAAGGTAACTCCCTGTTCAATACCTTCATCAAACATTTGGAGAGCAGTGTAGACAAGTACTGTAATGAGCTGAAAGCCTCACCTCCTCCAGGGAATGCAGTAACTTCACCAGCACCACCATCAAATAAATCAGGTAGCCCCAATGAACAGACATCAAGACCTGTACATGGTTATAGGGGACAGAGTTCACCAAATAACGGACCTCAAATACCTGCCTCAAATTATGGAACTTTGTCACCATGTGCTCCCTATACAGGAGGAATAACCCTTGGACAACCCATTCTCGGACCTGAAGCAAGAACTCTTCACATGGACAACCGTCAGTCTCCCAAACAAACTGGCATGTCATCATCATCTAGTGTGCCATCACAAGCCCCAACTTCGGTGATGCAGCCAGTCACTACTGCAGCAACCGTAAATTATGGTTCTCTCGATCAGGGTGCTAAAAGAAATAATATCTCCAAACATGAACCAATACAAAACATTATCGGCAGTCACGATCCTAATGACATTTTATACTTGATATGTAGACTATGTGCCCAAACCTATGGTAGTCCATATGGATTCAGAAAGCATTTCCGTAATCAGCATGGTTTTGAACCTCGTGCAGAACACACAATAGTACAAACTATCTCTGCCACTAAAACTGCTCTGCATGGCCCCAACGTTGTTCTACCAAATGGTGAGGGAGAAGTTGGTATTGAAAACAGAGGACCACATATGAATGAAAAGAATATGAATCAAGAAATAAGTGATGGAATGGAAGCTAATACTCAAGTAATAAATGAATCTCCTTCTTTCATAAAATCTACCAGTAATTCATCACAGGACTCTAATAGTGTATGTAGTGAGGAAGATCAAGATGGAGAAAAGTCTAAATCTGTTCAAAGTAACTCAAAAGAAACTAAATGTCTAGAGTGTCCAGAATGTGGAAAAACTTTCCAGTTAAATGACTTTGGTTCATACAAACGTCACTGCCGCCAGCATGGACAGGTCAAAATGAATGGCACATTAACCTGTTCTAAATGTCACTTGTCATTTGCTGATCAGCAGCTACTAAAGGAGCATTATTCTGTTCATGTAAAAGACAACAGTCATACTCAAGGTAAAAATGATAAACCGGTGTCTAAAACTGAAACTACTGGTAATGTGTACTCATGTGTTCCTTGTGAAAAAACTTTCGATGATGTGTCAGCATACCAAGAACATGTGAAAGTGAATCACAGTAAAAGTAACGATGGGCCTCCTAAACTTAGTCCTCAGATCAGTTTACCTGTAAGCGAAAGTGGTGATAGCTCAGTAACATCGAAAGAAGAGGTTTATGAAAGAAAATGGCCTGACATATCATTAAGTGTTATTCCTAGTCATAATATAGTTAAACAAGCAGCAGAATCAATGACTGCCCTAGCTTGTCCTGATAGTAGTAGTAGTTGGAATGATAGTGGTAAAAATGTACCTGGCTCTTCAGGAGATAAAATGGATGAAGCTAATAGTGAGAATTACGATTCTGCAAGTGTTGGAAGTAATTCTAATCTCAATGCAGATGAAAAATCGCAGGAAGTAAACAGTAAAATAAGTGTAAGGGATTACTTAAGCCAGAAAAGTTTAGATTCAAGCCAGGATAATTTGGATGATAAAACATCTGATGATGGTTGTGAATTCCAATACAAACATAAAAAGTTTAGTAGTCATAGAAAGCGTGCTTTCAGTAATTGCTCACAGAGTAGTGATAGCACACCTGCCAAGCAGTCAAAACTTTCTCCCCCAGTGCTGAGTCGTAGTGATACTCCAGTGACTAGTTGCTCAGTACTAATTTCAAACGAGACGGCCGACTCTACATGTTCTGTGGATTCTAAAGGGGAGGATAGTCCTAGTATGAAGGATATGTTGTCGGAAGGCTCACCATTGGATGACCTGAAAGCTGCTTCACTGGATGGTAGTTTCAAACAAGAAGCGAGACATCATTTACCATTTGTTTGGGACAGAGTCACACGAAGCCAAGTTGGAAGGAAAACTAAATGATTTTATGAGTGGTACAATGAGAAATGGTGCAGTAGGACATGCTTGAACAATGAACTGCTAGACTCAGATCAGACTGCATATTTGTGCAGTATGATCAGAGTCTTCCTAGCTCTTGTCAGTGATCTATATACATAACATAAAAAGAAACAAGGCATTTAAGTTTTCTGAAAATTTAGAATTTTCTAGTGGGGACACAGAAATGAAACAACATAATTGAGCTACAACACGACAAAACCAACAATGTGGTTGTGCTCCCAGCGCTGACTCAGATCAGCCTGGGCATCCGCCCAGTTTGACCAGACTCCTGGTAAAGTGTTCAAAGGGTAGCTAAGTGTCAAAGCTACCTCCATGCGGACAGCTAAGACTCTGATCAGACTGGGCGGATGCCCAGGTTGATCTGAGTCTGCGCTGGGTGCACAATCACATTGTTGGTTTGTCGTGTCGCGGCTCATATATAAACAATGATGCAACATCAGTGTAAATGCTGTTGTGATTTTGTGAGGTTGTTAAAAAAATTAATCTGCAGTTGTTTCATTGTTGTGATCCTAATTGAAATATACCTGCAAATTTGAAAATAATTAATATGAGAAATTTCTTTTTCTGCTAAGTGTAGATCCTGTTTCACTGTTCAGGAATGTTGTAATGCATATTTTTTCATGCCATGGCTCATATGAGCCATGCCATGGCTCATATGAGCTACATTGTGACAAAACCTATTGTATGTCTTTGGTTATAAAATGGAGGTTTTTCCTTCCTAAACTAATGATATATGGTATATCATTGATACATGTTAAAATCCTAGATGAAAAACTCTACTTGCATGTTTGCTTTTGTCATGAGACGGGCTTTGTCACATTTATGCTCATATTATTTTGGTCATAACTAAAATAGTTTTTGGCTTGCTGCCTTTAAATATTCAGACGTCTTAATTATTTCTTACTGAACTTAATTGTCTTGAATTGGGACTAATCTTACTGGCAAACAGAAGACCAAGGTGTTCAGAATGAAATATCAATTGCATATGCATACAGCTGCCATATTTTTTTGTTTATAAGATGGAGATGTTTCTTTCCAAAACAATCCCAAAAATCTAGATCCATCTTATAAGATGGATCTAGATTTTTGGGGTTGTTTTAGGAGGGCAAAATCCACCTGATAGCAGAATTTCATAAACTGATTTAGATATTTGGGGTCATTCTAGAGATGGAAAAATACTGTTTTATAGCTGAGTAAATATGGTACTGGCAAACAGGGAAGACCCAAGATGTTCGGAATGCAAACCCAGAGGCATATGCATACAGCTAGCTTCCAGACCTGAAGTCAGATTTGGACCTTTGGTATTAAGTTTGATTATTTCTTCGGCTATAAGTTATAGGTTTTCCCTTTCCAAATAAATATGGTATTTTGAGATAAAAGATTCCAAATTTAAAAATCACCCAAAATTTAGTGATTAAAGCCAAAATAAAGTGGTTTACTGCGGGCAAGAGACAGCACTGTCTTCAGTTATAATATTTGTCAGTGCTCCAGATAAGAAGGGGTAACAGAGATAATTTGGGGATAATTAGCCATATTTCTCCACAAAAACATATTTTGTGACCCATCATTAGAACCGTCTCGTCGAGACGGTTCTAATGAGGGGTCACAACATATGTTTTCGTTGAGAAATAAGAAAAATTATCTTTGAATTATCCTCAATACCCCCTCTTATCTGGAGCTCTGTTTGTACAGTTGTACTATAAGGATGCCAGGACTCTGTTTTGCATATGCTACTGAAAGGATTTGATCAGGATACCCTTCAATGTCTCTGATACAGCAATGCATATCACTTCATATTTGGGGGAAAACATGTGAACCAGTGGGTTCTTATGCAGAAAATTGAAAAAATTCAGTGACACTTCATTCTGTTGCTAGAATGTATTTGATTTTATACAATGAGGTCTTATTTTCAACGTGAACGTGAATGCTTGTATTACAATTATCTTTTCGATCTATTTCATGCTGTCATGAATGGATATTGATAATTGGTGATGAACTTCACATGTCACTGCAAACTGATTACATTACAGCTCTCAGCCAACAGTGTGCAGAGTATTCATAAAGATCAACAAACATGTACACTATGAATAATAAATGCACTGCCAAGGTCATCAGTAACTAGTTCATACAAAGTAGTTGCAGTTCCTTAATAACCCTAAATATTCAGACAGACAGGTCTGAGCAAGCATTGTAGACCCTGATCAAACAGCTCCTGAAGGAGTAGCTTGATCAGGGTCTACAATGTTTGCCATTCTCTAAGCATTATTTGGATGCATAAACCTGAGTAAAATCCACTTTCTAAGAACCTTTTAACAATTGTTGTCTGACTTTCGGATGTCCGAAATTCTAGGGTCATTTTGGTATATAATGTATTTATTTGGCCATGAAAAGGGTTTTTTCCAACTCTTAATTGATCCCAAAATACCTAAATCAGTCTTTGAAATTCTGATATGGGTTTTCCCCCTTCCAAAACAATCCCAAAGATCTAGATCCATTTTGAAAGATGGATCTAGATTTTAAAGGATCCCAAAAGATCTTGATCTGTGTTATTAGCTAGATCTTGTTTTGGAAGAGAAAAAACTCTGTCTTATAACCATAAGATGGGCCAAGATTTTCAGGACTATTTTGGAAGTGAAAATCTCAGTCTTGTAGCCATAGAAATGCACTTAGTAATTTCTGTAATGTGCCTAAATTTTGGGACACCTAAAAATAGTTAATTTTCCATTTTTTCCAAATGGAAAATTAATTATTTTCAGGTGTCCCAGTTCTTTAGCATGTTACGTTATCCTAAAAAGGAAGCAGCTTCATTGTAATGAAAATACAATGGCAAACAGTGTAGACCTTGGGATCTGCACTGTTTGCTCAGATCTATCCGTCCCAATACCTAGAACTTTTACGATAAATTCTTATATCGGTGTTGACAAGCCAAGAACTATTTTTTGTATGATTTTGTTAGACAATGAATTTGTTAATAGAATTGTTATGACGAGAAAATGTTGCTGTTATTGTCACATGTGATAACGAGTTGATATTGTTTTGTGATAATAACGCCATTGTTCATGTTGATTTTGTTCAGAATTTTGTTTGGTGAAGTGAGATGTGATAAAATGGGGGCTTCAGATTAGGGAAATATTTTAGGATTTTTCTGAGATAATTTTTCTTAATTTTTCATAAAATATGTATTCTGTCCTCTGTGAGGATTCTAATGAGAGGTCACATGAAACCAGTGCTCCAGATAATAAGGTATAACAGGGATAATTTAGGGATAATTTTTGTTATTTTCCATACAAACATACATTGTGACATTCTCGGCGAGACGGTTCTAATAAGCAGTCACAATATATGTTATCATTGAGAAATAAGAAAAAATTAGTATAATTTGATACCCTTTCTTATCTGGCAGTCAGTAAACTGTAAAAACCCTTTTGTTATGAAAATTATTTACCTTTGCATTACTGTAAAAAGTTTGGAATACCTAAAATAGATACCGTAAGCGTCCTAAAGTTGAAAAATTTGGTTTTACTGTTTCATTACAAGATCTAGATGTAATGGCAAACGGTCAGGCTCTGTTTGCCCAGACTTATCTGTCCCAGTTATTAGAATGTTCACGGTATTACATGTTGAGAATCTGAGACAAAATACTCAAGCGGGCACAGATATGTTGAAACAATGCTGTGTCAATGTTGGTGAAACTTCACATTGCATTGATTTATACACATTGAACAGTCACTCTTTATTTATGATGTTTTGGCATACTGCCTTTGTCAAAATTATGAAATTTGTACAAGACTACATTTTGAGCGTTTACATTCCTCTCAGCATTCAAACATCTTTGAATGTTTGAATGCTGAGAAGAATGTAAACGCTCAAAATGTAGTCTTGTACAAATTTCATAATTTTGAGAAAGGCAGTATGCCGAAACGTCATAAATAAAGAGTGACTGTTCAGAGTATATAATGTTTCTTATCCCTACACGGATTCTCTTCATGATATACACATTGATTCATCGTTTTGACATTGGATGGCGGCTGATACAATGTGTCAGAACTTTAAGGTTGTGTGCCTGCTTGGAGATGTACACTATACAGGAGATACTGAAATAAAACATTGGTGCAATTTTCATGTCTTGAACAAATAGATTTGCGCAAAAACTCTTTGCAGATATTAAGTGATTTACAATATGAGCCATGACACGAGAAAACCAACAATGTGGTTGTGCGCCCTGCACAGACTCAGATCAGCCTGGACATACGCCCAGTCTGGTCAGACTCTTAGCTCTTAAGGGCAGCTAGGAGACAAAGCTACCTCCATGCGGACAGCGAAGATTCTGATCAGACTGGGCGGACGCTTAGGCTGATCTGATTCTGCGCTGGGTGCACAACCACTTTGTTGGTTTTCTCGTGTCGCAGCTCATTTATGTTTTATTATAGAAATAAGAAGTAGTCCAGGAATCTCTGTCACATATTTTCCTTGTCTGAAACTCGGTTACAAGTTAATGCTTCAGTTGAACTTGTTTAGCAATGTTTAAGCTACAGTTGTTCATAATTTAGCCTTTTTCAGGATAAATGAACGTATATTATAGATTAAACCTTCAATTAGTGATTGAAAAACTGTACAGTGCTTTAGATACAAAGGGCTAACAGGGATTATGTAGTTATAATTGTCCATAATGCTCCGTAAAAATATGTTGCGACCCTTTATTAGAACTGTTTCACTGAGAGGATTCTAATGATCTTCACAACATATGTTTTTGTTAAAAAATAAGAAAAAATTATCTCTGAATTATTCCCAACACCCTGTTTTGTCTGGGGGTCTGCAGTGTTGACCCAGATGAATAGCCTGATCAGTATTCATCCGACAGAACATATCTAAAAGTACCTTGTTAGCAGAGCTCTAGATAAGAGGGAGTATTTGGTGATAATTAGGGATAACTCTTTGTTAATTTTGCATATAAACATGTTGTGATCTCATCTGAACCCTCTCAATGAGACGATTCTGACCCCTCATCTGAACCATCTGGCGGAGAAGGTTCAGATGAGGGGTCACAATATATGGTTTCAATTGGAAATAAAAATATTATCCCTTATTTATCATCAAATACCCCTCTTATCTAGAGCTCTGTTGTCAGTAAAGCTCACCTGTTAAAATTTTATGACAATTACAGAAAAAGGGTATATTAAACTGTTGACAAGTGAAGCAAACATCTTCAAACGATACCATTTTATTCAATTTTAAGATGAATTTTTATTCCTTCCAAAACAACCCAAAAAATCTAGATCCGTCTTTGAAGACGGATCTAGATTTTTGGGATTGTTTTGGAAGAGAAAACCCCCTCTTATAACTGAATTACACAAGACTGATCTACATATTTGAGGTAATTCTGGACGGGAATTTCCCTGTCTTATAACCAAATGAATTAGGGGATAACTGTATTCAAAATTGTCATTTGGGGAGGTAAATTGTTGGTTTTATGGTCGGAAATTTGGTTTTACTGCGACGCACCAGCGGAGCCGTAAAAAGGAATTGTAACCATAAAACCGACGATTTACCTCCCCAAATGACAATTTTCAATATAGTTATCCCCATTCTAATGCACTATTTCACATTTTCACCTTTCAAAGTGTACTTCTTTGCACCCATTGCAAGCGCTTTCAGCAGCGTAAAACCAAACGTCAGCCAACGAGAAGCGACGTTTTATTAGGATGTCGGGTTTGCGACAGTATATCGCAGAATATACTGTCGCAAATTTTTGATGTTATCCAGTCAGATGTCGCGTTATATTTGTAAGTGTATTAGAATAAGTTGTAATAGTTCCAGCAATCAGTTATGGTGTCCCATTCTAGAAGGCAATTTTGGCATCTGACCTCACAGTGACCTTTAACATTGAAAATAAGTGGGCCTTTGAACCATATATTGGTGGCCTTATTTTCTGAAGTAACAAGTTTCTTTTAGTAAAAAGTCTCATTTAGGCTTTAATTTCTAATATGTAAATATACCGTTATTTTCCTGAACATTATAAGGGAGACCCTAACCTGATTCTGTAATTATCAAAAAATTTGGACAGCTTGACTTTAACTTAAGGAGTTATGTCACAATTTGGCTTGCAGACTGAGCAACAGTGTAGACTCAGATCAGACTGCTCCATTAGGAGCAGTCTGATCTGGGTCTACACAGTTTGCTATGATGGGCCATCTGAATTTAACTGTAAATGCGGTAAAGCAAGATTATTTATAAGGTTTTGATTAGCATTATATAAATATAGCTAAAGTTATGATTATTAACTACTCTGTCAGAAAGTTATGACTATAAGTTCTCTCAAGGTTGAAAAAAAAATGAGGAAAGAAACTTAATTATGTATCAGATTGAAATTTCTTTAATAGTGTAAACATATTTTATTTCAATTTTATACAAGTTATGTACAGGTTGCAAATAGTATACAATAGCAAAAGGATCTGAACGGAAGCCAGGGGCTTATTTAGTTCATCTCTTGTTCATCTCCTGAAATTTCTTGTAAGATGAATATTGAAATAAAGTGAAATAGACCAATATTATCTCATATCATTTTGCCTGTATAGTGTTTGCATTTGTATTAGTATGTTATTGAAATTCAGGTTCATGTATTTGTTCAAGATACCATTTTCAAAATTTCCTCATAAAAGATAGTGCCAATTATTAGTATGTTATTGAAATTCAGGTTCATGTATTTGTTCAAGATACCATTTTCAAAATTTCCTCATAAAAGATAGTGCCATACTTTCTGTCAACTCTAAGATATTTGAAATGAGTTTCTTATGCTCTATAATCAACTTCTGTCATTAGTGAAGTCGTATCATTACACATAATTTCAAATTATTGAAACTGGTTCGAGGTGAACTAATTCTAACCAGTGCAAGGGAAGTAAGTCAAAGTTCAAATGCACTCTGCCTTGTTTATCATTTATTCTTTCTCAGTCATATTGATTACCCTACTTTAAGAAAAAATTCTTGTGTTCTTAGTTATTAAGGGGTATGGATATTCTTCCATTGTTTGGCTGTGGTTTTGTACAAGGGGAACAACTCTTGTAGAACAGTATTTGCTTCCTTGGCTAATAAATCTTTTCTTCAGTGGGGATGACTTCGAAAGGAAAGGATATAATCACTGGGGAGAGCAGATTCTTTCATTATTGAGTAGTATCAATGCTTCAGATGAAAAGGGGTAACAGGGATAAGTTAAGGATAATTTTCCATTTTTAGCTCACCTGAACGAAGTTCAGGAAGAGCTATTGTACTACTCCCGGCGTCGGTGTCAGCATTGGCGGGGGCGTTAACAAAATGTTAAAGTTTTACATTAAAGTTTTTTAGGTGATGGGCAAGGCACTGTCAGGCGAGCTATCCTGTCCCACTGACAGGTCTTGTTTCCATAGACATACGTTGTGACCCATCGTTGGAACCTCTCGTTGAGAAGGTTCTAATGAGGGGTCACAAGATGTGCTTTTGTTGAGAATTTTTCAGTAAAAACATACATCGTGACCCATCATTAGAACCGTCTTGTTGAGAAGGTTCTAATGAGGGGTCACTTGATGTGATTTGTTGAAAAATAAGAAAAATTATCTTTGAATTGTCCTCAATACCCCCTCTTATCTAAAGCTCTGAGTACTCTATAAGATGAGAGATAAATAATTGTAAGTCAAAGTGATCTCCCTTGAAGGCATATCCATAAACCTTAAAGTCAGTATGGTGCTACATTCTGCATCTTTTTCACATAGACAACATGAGAAAACCTGTCCATTGGCTTATGCTTTCTGGTCATGGCCTATGTAGATTTCACATGGATACACAAGGGAGGTAACTATGGTCTGGATGTATTTGGGGATTAGTATGGAAAGGTTAATGTGAGCTACTCTTAAAGGAAAGAACTTGCTCTTAGAGAGAGCAAATTCTTTCCTGTAAGAGTTGCCTTCATTCGAGGATGGATTTATCTACCAGGCATCAGGCAAGTAAATACTGCTTTGATAAATTGTCTCCCATATAATACTGATTCTAATGCACTTACAAATATAACGCGACGTCTGATTGGATAACACCAAAAATTTGCGACAGTATATTCTGCGATATACTGTCGCAAACCCGACGTCATTGAGTAACGTCGCTTCTCATTGGTTGACGTTTGGTTTTACGTTGCTGACAGCGCTTGAGATGGGTGCAAACTAGTACAAAATGAAAGGTGAAAATGTGGAAAAGTGCATTAGAATGGGGATAACTGTATCGAAAGTTGTCATTTGGGGAGGTAAATCATCGGTTTTATGGTCGCAAATTGTGTTTTACGGCTCCACTGTTGCGTCGCCGTAAAACGAAATTTCCGACCATAAAACCGATGATTTACCTCCCTAAATGACAATTTTCAAGACAGTTATCCCCTAATGATCATGTTGGTATAACCATGCACCGTAAAGAATATACTGCAGGTCATGATCAGACTGTGTGTGCAGGCTGCTTTTGATATGGACAGTTTGCACTTGTCTTAAAGTGAATGGGTATACCTCCATGTTTTTCCTCCATTTGTACAAAGGGAAACAAGTTTTTGTGACTTCCTGGTTGCTTCCCAGGACAAGGTAGTCCTTCCCTAAGTGGGATCCACTCTCAAAGGGAAAAAATGGTCGTAGGGCAGCAAATTATTTCCCTTAAGAGTTGACCCCCCATTGGGAAGAATGGCAATATTGAAAATGACAGAGTTTTTCCACCTGATATTGTGTGCCTACACTTGAAATTTTTCTTTAACTAAGGCTCATTTTCATATAAGAACTTAACTTGTACCGGTGGTATATTTCTGGTGATGAAGGCATTAGCTGATAGCCATGCATAAACATTTTGAAATTTTTTGTGATAGTAGCAGCATGTATTGTATGTAAGCAGTGCTCCAGATAAGAAGGGGTAACAGAGATAATTTTGGGGTAATTATCCATATTTCTCCGCAGAAACATATATTGTGACCCTTCATTAGTACCGTCTCGTTGAGACAGTTCTAATGAGTGGTCACAACATATGTTTTCGTTGAGAAATAAGAAAAATTATCTTTGAATTATCCTCAATACCCCCTCTTATCTGGAGCTCTGGTAAGAATTTGCATATTATACAGCAGAACTAATTCTTTGGTAATAAGACAGAGGTTTTTTCTTTGTGGGATTTTTTGGAGGGGAAAACCCATCTTATTACAGAATTTCATAATGATAATCCCAAAATGGTTGTCAGTACTTTTAGCAGCTCTGTTGCAAACCTACAGTTTTTATTTGGCTATAGAATGGTGTTTTTTCCATCTGGAGAAAGACCCACAATACGGTATCTAAACCAGTATTACAAAATAGAGTTATGAGATTGGATTTTCTCTCCCAAAACAATCCCAAAAACCTAGATCCATCTAATAAGGTCCAAAACAGTCACAAAAATCTAGATCCATCTTATAAGATGGACCTAGATTTTGGGATTGTTTTTGAGGGGAAAAGAAACCTGTTCTAATAAGCGAAAACTTATGGTAATATGGTTTGTTGAGGAATTGCACGAAAGTGATCAAATCATGGTTAGACATATTTATTTTCTTGCACTTTTGTATCAAATCTCCAAAATTTGTCATTTTAGAAGAATAGTTGTAATTTTTTGAAACTTAATAGTGCAGTTTTGCATCAGAACTGGAATACACACTCTTAATTAATCGGTACAAATCTGCCAAGCAGAATGACTCACTTTTGTCTGTTTTGTCTAGGTGCTTACTCACATGGATAAATTTTGCACTTTTTTGCGGCATGTTGCAAGTTATTGCACATAAATAACGGACACAGACGTGCAGTTGTACTTGTTACTGACAAAAAAAAAATGATGCAAAAGCATACTGCAGGTTATTATTAGATAATTTTTACTGTTATTCTGATACATTTGTCTCCGTTCTGTTACCTTGAAAGTAAGGTCTGTTTTTGCCATAATTTCCCGTTATATTACGGCAATTTAACAAGATAGTTGTAATTATCAAAAAATTGGTACAAGTTTACTTTACCATCTAGGGATATGTCTAATAATCATTGACAGAAGGGTAAACAGTGCAGATCCAGATCAGACTGCTCCTTAGGAGCAGTCTGATCTGGATCTGCACAGTTTAGTCTGACATCTCTGTCCGGATATTCAGGGTCTTCACGGAATGTGGAAATAGGACAATTTAATCATCTACTAAAACAGTCTCAATTTTTAATCATACCTATTCAGCTGACATATGGCTTATTATGCCATTTACGTAAGCTGCACGTTCTGTAGGCCTAGTTCTGAAAACAAGGTCTTCGCCAAATATGAGTCACGTACATTACAAGATTACCCTATTTGCACTTCTGGTTTGTTTTGTTGCCTTAGGAGACCCAGTTGCTCAGTGAGTTCAGCCCTGAGCTGCTTAGCTATTAGTTGGGGTTCGTCTCTAGCTGGACGCAGAACTTTTCCAGTCATAAAAAGGGTTCCATTGAACACAATCTGTCATTTTTGCCCTTCTTTAGCTCAATATGTCTGAAATACAGTTGAAGACCATGAATCCCAAGTCAGCCATCATTCTGTTGCTAAGGTACTTTTCATTTGTAAAGCATGCCCGCTTTGCTCAAGTAGCAACTTCCCAAAATAACAATGTCTGCAGCATCTGCAACAGAGCTGCTAGTACCGTAGTTATTGTTAAAAGACAGGGTTTTCTCCTTCCAAAACAACTCCTAAAAATCTACTTTATTATTATTTCTGACAAAAAAAAAAAATCTTGTTAAAAACCTATATCATTACCTTCATTAGAGCTAATGTCTTATACTATATGAGCTGCAACACAAGAAAACCAACAAAGTGGCATGTATGCCAAGCGAAGACTCAGATCAGCCTGGGCATCCACCCAGGCTGATCATACCCTTCGCTAAGCGCTTAAAGGGTATCTAAGGGTCTAAGATACCGCCATGTGGGCAGTTAAGACTCTGATCAGACTGGGGGGATGCCTAGGCTGATCTGAATCTTCGCTGGGCGCACATGCCACTATGTTGATTTTCTCACATTGCAGATGTTTATATGAAGACATCAGAAAAACTGATTCTGGTTTTTGTTGGATAATCCTTTCATAAAAAACTGTGTTTGACACCATGAATGCTCAGAAGTTCCAGTGAATATTGTAATCAGAGTCTGTGATCTTATAACTACTTTTGAAGGGAATTACAATATTAATAAGTATTTATGAAGGATCGAAAGGTCTCCAGATATAAGACTTCGAGGGTTAATGTCATCAAAGTAGGGCAGTGTCGTAGAAAATAACTTCACCATCCTTATTTGAACTGACCTGATTCCAGATAACTGACAACATCATTGAGAATTTTATATGAATCACAAAACCTTGAAATGGGTAGTAGTAAAATAATTTAAATAATATTGTTAGTATTACCATATATATATATATGATTATAAGACCCTTTGTTCCCCTCCAAAACAATCCAAAAATCTAGATCTGTCTTATAAGACAGTTCTAGATTTTTTTGAATTGTTTTGGAAGTTATAAGACAGATCTAGATTTTTTGGATTGTTCCAAAACAATCCAAAAAATCTAGAACTGTCTTATAAGACAGATCTAGATTTCTTGGATTGTTTTGGAAGGGGGGAAAAATTAATAAAATGATTTTCATATAAAGGGTTAAATGGGGAAAGTGCTCCCCCCCCACCCCCACCCCCTCCTCCATATAAATACCACAATATTGTTGACTAAATGACTGCATAGATGGCATAGACTAATCATACCAAAATTAGCCCATAAAGCACATCTTTTTGTGTTAAAATCTCAGGGCCATAGATCGCATTCTAAATATAAAAGCTGTAATACCAATATTTACACTTCAAACATATTTGCTACTATAAAAAAATAATTGCCTATATTGACTAAAAATGGATTAGTTTGGTTTTAATGGAGCAATGTATTTGTGCCTTTGTAAGATACAGATGGAAAAGCAAATAGTGTAGACCCTTATCAGACTCTAGACTCGGACGGCACAGTTTGCCATGTCCCATTACTTAGATATCAAGATTTTTGTTACCGTGAATAAAATGGCATAGTTTAAAATTTGGAGTCGAATGGAATGGAATGGATGAGATAATCTACATTCCATTGGCTACAAAGTGCTCTCAGCTCTTACCAAGAAGAATTTGTTCCTTCACAGAGAGCAAATTCTTCCCTGTAATAGTGCTATCCCAAAGTCAGTGGAGTGAAGGTAACCCATTCCATTCGGGATACCCCTTGTATCTGGGCAAACAGTTTGGATCCAGATCAGGCCCCACAAATGTGGGGCCTGATCTGAGATCCAGACTGTTTGCTGCCGAGACATCATTTCTACAAGAGTTAGTTAGACCAATATTGTCAGAATATTCTTGATTTTTGATGCAGACGACAATTTCAGCAGATGACAAAAGATACCCAGAATGCAATGGGTTAAGCATATTATCCATGCCAGTCCATTCCATTCCATATTTCAAACTATGCCAAATCTGTAATTATGCCTGTTTTTCTGAACACATTTTGAATTAGATATTTTATCAGCAAGATGTTGACCAGACATTTATGATGAAATATTGTAATGAAATTTATTTTTATGTTATTTGAGAGGCATTAAGTTCATTTTTAAATAGTTAAGTCACAATGGACTAGATACAATTAAATACTGCAGAACTCTAGATAAGAGGGAGTATTTGGTGATAATTAGGGATATTTGTTTGTTAATTCTGGATAAAAACCTATGTTGTGACCCCTCATCTGAACCGTCTTGTGGAGACGGTTCTGGTGAAGGGTCACAACATAGATTTTTATCCAGAATTAACAAAAATTATCACTAATAACACCGAATACTCCCTCTTATCTAGGGCTCTGATACTGGTGATGAAATATCATAGTTTTCAGAAACATGATATAAACTGCATAATGCATTAGTATATGAGCCTCGACATGACAAAACCAACTAAGTGGCATGTGCATCCATCAGAGACTCAGACCAGGGTGGGCAGATCCTGGGCATCTGCCCAGGCTGATCAGAGTCTTGGCTGTCCGCTTGGAGCTAGCTTAGACCTTTAGCTGCCCTTCAAGCTCAAAGCAAAGACTTTGATCAAACTTGGCGGTTGCCTAGAGTGATCTGAGTCTTCAATGGGCGCACATACCACTTTGTTGAATTTGTTGTGTCACGGCTCATATGTGCTCTCATTTTTCACTATGTCATGATGCTTTTGTTTATTGTTTTGTGATAAAAATCACATATGAAATTTCATTCCTCATTATATGAGGTACATTCTAGTGCATTAACTGCACAGAAGATAAATGGGTACACTTTCAGGGGAAGGAACTCTATCATTTGCATTTTATCCTCCCCCCGCCCCCCTCCTCTTCTTTTCAAGAGGAGTCAACTCTTAAAGGAAAGAATTTGCTCCTGTAGGAGCAAATTTTAGAAAGAACTTGCTTCTCTAGGAGCGAATTCTACTTCCTTTAACAGTAGATCCTTTTATTTGGAAGGGTTTAATCACCCAGGGAGCAAAGAGGAAGTTTGCAAAAGTTGTTTCCCTTTGTAAAAATGGCACCTGAAAATATTCAGACACCTCAATGAGAAAGACTAAACAGTATTTAATTATGATCTTACCGTCAACTGGATATGACAGAAATACTGTTGAAGGGGATGTAGAACTCAGTATCATCCATCCACCAACTTCTCGAACTACTCTTCAGCACCTCAAGCAGTTCTTCAATGGACTCTGCTGTGTTCAAATCTGGCTGTGCATTTGGACTGTAGATGTTTTATCAGTATGCTGGCAAACTGTGCACAATCCAGTCAGACTGGCTCTGAAACTTATCAGCCAAAAGCCCCTTCAAGGTGTTGCTCCTTGTTTGATGTTTATGGTATACTGGTACACCTCCATGTTTTGCCTCTTTTTTTTTCAAAGGGAAACAACTTTTGTGACTTGGTGTTTGCTTCCCTGGATGACAAATTCTTTCCGAAAGGGGGTCAACTCTTGTAGGAAAGATTTGGGTCCTAGTGGAAGACATTTTATTTTATTGTAGGATGCTTATTCCCCAATATCAAGATATTGTGGCCCCTCGTTTTGAGGACCATAACATTTGGTGTATGGGGAATTAGTAGATTGTTATGAAATGCTCCCTTGGCATAGAGAGCTCTTTTGCAATTAAAATTTTGAAAATTGGGACACCTAAAATAATTATTACTGTATTTGTCCTAAAAATGGAATGCTACTGTTTTACAATATGGTAATACCCTAATGTGCTTAAATATTGGGACACCTAAAAACCATTCATTTTCCATTTGGGACAAATGGAAAATCAATGGGTTTAGGTGTACCAATACAAAAATATGCAGCTGGTATGGCAAACAGTGTAGACCCTGGTCAGACTGCTCCTTGAAGGAGCAGTCTGATCTGGGCCTGCACTGTTTGCTCAGACCTACTTTTCCCAATATTTTGAATTTTACAGGATGTATTTGCTTATATTGTTAATCATGATAAAATATTCAAAAGACACAAAATGCCATGCCCATATTATGTGTTATATTTCATGCTAATGTGCTCAAACAGTGCCGTGATATTGCTTGTTGTTGCTTCAAAACCTAGTTTTGAGCAGGTTTATGTGCTGATCTTTAAGATCCCTGGTTATGAATTGTAATCAAAATGTATGCGCAGAACTGTGAGATTAAATGTGATACAGACACAGTGTTTATTCTTTCTTAGTCCTCCTTCTTTTCATCAGACAAAATGTTTGGTGGCTGTCTCAGCCATTGTCATAAGAGTGTCTTTCATCTTCTTGATTGTACAAATCTATCTAAAAAAAGTCTTGCTCAGCATGTAAGGTAAACAGTGTAGACTCTGATCAGATGCGACATTTGTGGCATCTGATCTGGGTTGGTTGGTTAGTTGTTTCGGGTTTAACGGCCCTTTGAGACAGTATTTCAGTCTATATCGGGCCGTCTCCCAGAGAGAGGCAGAAAGAAGAGAGAAATGATAGACGAGAGAAAAAAATGTCCTAACAACCCCCACCCGCATCCACCGCAAGCACAGTAGGCCCTTGCCCTACTATTCTCGAATTCAGTAGGACGCCCCGGCACTGGAAGTTACACCCAGCACCATAGCACCACCCAACCACCCCCTCTGATCTGGGCCTACTCTGTTTGCCAATGTCCCTTTTATGGGTCATCAGGCAAGGGTATTTAAGATGAATGGGAATGCTTTCAGGGGAAGCAACTCTCATATTCACTCCCCTGTTCAATAGGGATCAACTTTTTAAAAATGTGCTCCCCAAGGGGTCATATTCTTTATAAGACCCCATTTTATAAGGGTTTTGTCATGTAGGGAAGCAAACAAGAAATCAAAAGATTTGTTTCCCTGTGCAGAAATGGCAGAAAATATAGGAGAATCTATTCATCTAAGTAAAATATACACCACAATTGGAAACAGTTCCACTGGGCACACGAGGTTGAATCAACCTTGATTCAACCTTGATTCACTGTCACGACGTTGAATCAATGTTGATTCACCTTGTGTGCTTGCTGGGAGTATCTGTGTCCCTTCTCAATGGAGGAAAAAACTGCACTCTGGAGAGAACTCGGAAAAAGCAGCTCATCCACCAGGAAGCAAATATTAATCTATAAATTGTCTCCTAGTAAATATGGTTACAATTTTGGGGAAATCCATTTATCATACTGGCTGGTTGATAGACATTGTCGTACTGTTCCATTTACGGTAAATAAAAATTCTAAAAATTGGGACACCTAAAATCATTACTGTATTTGTCCTAAAATGGAACAGTTTGGATTTTCAATGAGTAGTGCTTCAAAAGTTTCAGGCGGAATGGCAAACTGTGTCGGCCCTGGTGAAATTGCTTCCTTAGGAACAGTCTAATCTCAGTCTGCACTGTTTGCTCATACCTGTCTGTCGCAATACTTGACCACAGTGTCTTAAAGACAAGCTAATTTTCAAAACATCACCTCTTCATTTTGCAGTCAATAATTGTATGCAAGAGAAATCTTAAAACTACTATCATGCATCCATGCAATTATATCCATGCAGTCTTGATCAAATAGGCAAGTCATTTTCATGCATTCTCAAATTCATCAACCCTTAAGTTATGTTTTCGTAATCTTAAATAGACTGGCAATCTCTTAAAATTGTCATTCTTACATCATGTATCCATGCAGGCTTAGAGTCTAAATAGGCGAGTTCTCAAAATCACCATTCATCCTTTCATAATGCATTCAGGAAGTCTTACGCAGACAGGCAAGTTCTAAAAAGCATCATCCACCCTTTTGTCAATGTATTCATGCGTTCTTGAACAGACAGGCAAGTTCTCAAACTCACCACCCTTCCATTATATGTATTCATTTAATCTTAAACAGACAGGCGATTTTCAAAATCCCCATCCTCTTACCATGTATTTATGCAACCTTAAAAAGACGGACGAGTTCTAATAACCACCATACTTTCATTATGTATTCATGCAGTCTTAAACAGGCAGGTGAGTTCTACCATCCTTTCAGCTTGTATTCATGTAATCTTGAAAAATGAAGGGAAGTTATCAAATTCGCCATCATTTCATCATGTTTTTATACTCTCAAAGAGACTGCCGAATTTTCAAAATGACCATTCATTCTTTCATCATGCATTAATGCAATCTAAAACAGACAGGCGAGTTCTCAATATCACCATCCTTTCATCCTGCAAACATGCTATCTTTAACAGACAGGCGAGTTTTCAAAATCACCATCCACCCTTTCTTCATGCATTCATGCAATCTTAAACAGACAGGCAAGTTCTCAAAAACAGCATCCATTCTTTCTTATTGTATTCATGCAACCTTAGACAGGCGAGTTCTCAAAATCAGCAGTCAACCTTTCTTCATATATTTATGCAATCTTAAGCAGACAGGCGAGTGTTCAGGATCAGTATCCACCCTTTCTTCATATACTCATACAATCAAATTTGACAGACGAGTTCTCAAAATCATCATCCATCCATCCTTTCAAATTGTATTCCTGCAGTCTTAGACAGGCGAGTTCTAAAATCACAATCCTTTCATCACATATTCATTCTATCTTAAATAGACAGGCGATTTCTCAAAATCACCTTTCCATCATCATGTTTTCATACAATCTTAAATCGACAGGCATGGAAGTAATGGACAAACGTATTAAATTCTATTCCCAAAACACAAATCTTTTGCCGCCTAAACCTAAATCAACATTCCGTCACCTGAAGTTGGGTATCCAGCAGTTTCATAGTAAGTATGTTTTGGTTCCAGCAGACAAGGCTGCAAATAACGTTGTCCTTATTTGACGGTTACACTTTATTAACACATTAAAACAAGAACTTAGCGGCACTAAGGCCTATGAAGGCCTATAAAGAGACTTCAGAAGACAAAAAGTCTGTTGTCTTTAGGCACTGTAATGATACAGCCCTCAAGTTTTCTGTAAATATAGAGAAACGGCAGGACAAGCTTCCTACGATGTACTGGTTACGTACACTTCATAAACGACCATATAAAGCCAGGTTTATTGCTAATTCTAGTGCTTGTACCACTACTGAATAATTAACTTTTTGCCTTACCGCTATCCAAATTCATGTAATTAGGTACTGTGAAAAAGTTTACGGTCAGGCAAAAATTTGTTTTTGGTCAATTAAAAATTCTACTGAGGTTCTTGATAAACTGAAGTCTAGAGGATATCGCGCGACTAGTTTGTCTACATACGATTTTTCTACACTCTATACAACTTTGCCCCGTAATTTAATAAAAAAAGAAACTAATACATTTAATTGAGACTACTTTTCAGAGAGAGGGTGCTCTTTATATTGCTTGTTATGATAAACATGCTTTTTTTTTACTTCCGATGACCAAAAAAGGTTTAAAATGTGGTCTTGCCATATGTTTGTGATGCTTTAGTATATCTTCTAGATAACATTTTCATCAGATTTGGTACTAAGTTACACAGACAAATTGTAGGAATTCCGATGGGTACTAACTGCGCTCCTCTTGTAGCAGATTTGTTTCTATTTTGCTATGAAAGAGACTTTATGATATCTCTTTCTAATGATACTCAAGCTCATGTCACCGAAACATTCAACTCAACATCTAGATACTTGGACGACCTTTTAAATATTGACAATCCTTATTTTGAAAGAATGGCTAGTCAAATTTATCCTGCTGAATTGCAATTAGATAAAGCAAACACTTCTGATACCGAGGCCCCATTTTTGGATTTACATTTATCAATTTTAGACGGATTTGTTTCATCTAAAATTTATGACAAACGCGATGATTTTGATTTCGACTTTGTTAATTTTCCGTTTTTGGATGGTGATGTTCCCCGCACCACTTCTTATGGTGTTTACATTTCTCAACTTATTCGCTTCGCTAGGGTGTCTATTCATTTGGCTTATTTCAATGCTCGTAATAAAAGTTTGACTGCCTAGCTTTTACAGCAGGGTTATCGGTATCATAAACTTCGGAAAGCTTTTTCTAAATTTTATCGTAGACACTTCGAATTGGTTTCTAAATATAATTCAGGGTTAAGGTCACTTTTGTAACAAGGCCTACCGGAACCTGAATTTTATGGTGACTTAGTATATAAATTACACAAAATCGTAGGGGAAACAGAATTTCCTGATCAATCTAAGAAAATTATCATGCGATTTAAACGCATTGGCTATAACATAGATGTAATGCGACAGTCTGCATGCTTAGTGGTTAACCCAATCACGGTTGACAACTTTGCTGTCCTCTTTAATTGCACGCCGGTGGGTCGGGGTTTAGACTGTATGATAGCCACTACATAAAGCTATATATTAGTTGGTTGGGCCGGATGTTTGTCTGTTTCCTGGCCCACCGGGGCTCAACTGGTGGTCTTCTTTTGCTCCAGTGTTCCAGTGGTGTTGCTGACGCCCCAGGTACCTCCAGGTGTCTCAACACGTTTTGGCTGTCGAGTCCTCATCCTTGCTTCATCACGGTCTTTTCTTGATTTTAATTGTTGACCGTGATGACTCTTTGATGAGTTAGAGGACCTCCATACGAACCGACCTACCAACTAATTGTGTGCACCGCGGTGGAGCGTGAGGGTGAAGGTTTGGGCCCAGTAAAACCGGTTTAAACCCCCAGTAGTTATTACTGACCATCCCAAGGCGGTACTTTCGTTGCGGTTGCATTTGTTTTATGTTCGGTGCTGTTTAATTTATTTTGTTCTCACTTTAACCCTTCTATAATAAAAATAGAAAATAGGTAAAAATAGTTGTTAAATGTTTTTCGTATAATTTGCTTAGTCTGTTGTAACCCTTCTGTTGGTCTAAATTATTTAGTTCAATAAAGATAGCTGAGTTGCCACCTATTTGGGAAAGAGCTGCTGACTCGGCTTATCACTTGTGGTTTATTGTTTGTTGGGGTGTCTTTGTCAATCTTTCCCTTTGATGTTGGGGATAGGGTTTGGGATCTGATTCAGTCAGTTCCTGAAGTGTATTTACTCTTTAAATTCTCAAAATTACCATACTTTCATAATGTATTCATGCAACCTTAAAAGACATACGAGTCATGCAATCTTAAACAGACAGGCGCAGTTCTCAAATCACTATACTTCCGTCATGTATTCATTCAATCTTAAACAAGCGAGTCAATCAAACTTTAACAGACAGGTGAGTTCTCAAAACCACATACTGTCATTAGGCATTCATGCAATTTTAAACAGACAGGCGAATTCTCAAAATCACCATAATTTCACCATACGCCCATGCCGTTTCAAACAGGCAGGCGAGTTCCGTCATGCATCACTATAAAACTCATCGGTATTTCGCCACAATCGCGTCATTTACGCAGTCTTTGGTTGAAGCAATTTTTTTTCCTTAGGTAGTAATGCCATTGGATCTTTTTAACGGTGCAGTTGAAAACTTTTCATACATACAGCTATTGCATACGAAATACCTAAGTAGTCTAGATCAGATTGCCCGTGAAGGACGTTCTGGTCTGCTTCTTAGAAATGGTTATGCAAAATAAAATCATTTATATGCCATGGGAAGTAATCCATATTTCTGTATAGCTGCAATAGATAACATTATATCTTCCCTTTGCACACATATTTTTACAGTCTAAATTTAGTGCTTACGCATTTTGGCGTTGACGTAATTATTAGTAGATGAACGTATTTCAATATTTGATAAGTTTAACGTAATTAAAAAATATAGAAAAGAAAAATTAAAAAAATAAAATTTCTGAAATATCGATCTGTTTTATTAAGTGCACAAACTTTCAAGCAAAATATAATTACAGCGCACGGCAACTGGAAAGGTGAGTCTAAAAATAATGAAATATGTCACTGGGGCGTTCAACGCGAGAGTTTACGGGAATACGTAATGCTGACGCAAAGTTTTAGCAGGTCGAACCATGTTAACGTTGACAGAACTATGATAATTGATGTACCGTCAAAAACGTCAAATACCGCGAAAATGTTGAAGACAGACGCCGCGGAAAATTTGAAATTATATTTGGCAGCTGTTGAGTCGTATCGTACGGGTTGTTTAACCCCTATTTTGAAAGAGGAGCTGAAATATCACATTCAAAGTCGACGTTTGTCAGAGGGTAAAGATGAGATGGTTGTTGAATTCAATCAAGTGGATTCACCTAAAGAGGTAAACAGTTTTCAAAGGATACATAAATTTTCATTAAAACACAAATGTCAGATATTTTGATTCAGTTTAACTTCACCAAAGTACGTGAAAATCCCGATCAGTGTTGCAGAGACATTTTCCCCATGTCATCAGTCAATTTTCAATCAATTTGTGTCTTTATCTGGGTCCACATTATGCACTCTTAAGGTACATGGGTACATATTCGTATTTCTCAGTCATTTTCACAATTAGAAAAAAAAATTGTGTCTCTGTTTGCTTCCATGAATATCGAAACCCTTCCAAAAATGGTCTACTCCCAATCGAAATGATATGCTTCTTTGGGAGATATTCCTTAAGATTTGAACCTTATTGAGAAGGGAGACAAAAATAAAGGCAGGATTGCTTCTCTTGAAAGTGTATCTATTCACCTTAATTCAACTGACCAGCTTATTAAATATTTACATTGTTTGATGCAGATGAAAAGCAAAAATAACTCTTATTTACATCCATTTCTTAGACCTAATTGAGTGATGTAAATTGTCACTTGAAAACGGTCACTTGTCTATGCCACAATAACAAAGACAATGATTTTCATCTCAGGTTTAAATAGGCTTATTCATTTATTTATTTGAGGTTGATTATTACAAAAATACTGAAATGACAGCACATTAACTAGCACCACCATCTTTATTTTAATACCCCATAATTCAGTCTAGAACCATCATCAAATATGAAAAGTCCCTGTCATTATATCAGATAGATGTGGACCACGTGATACCAATACATTTAAGAAACAACGCATGTCTTTCTTGTGGCAAAAACATTGACACCATCATAAAGCTTCATTAGTTGGAGTCTGTGAAAACTTGTGTTTCTTTAATCAAATTTATGGCAGCCCAGAGTTTTATCATTTTCAAACAATAACTGCTACGAACATACATACATCAAAACTTCAGGAATTTCAGTATATATGTCTTTGCTTCTAAAATGAATCTTTATACCATCGAGTAGCAGATTCGAACTCATATTATCAGCAGTAATTTCTATCATCAAAAACAGAGTATAGGTCTTAGTAAATACAAATTTACTAAGACAGAATTATCTTATGCACCTTCCTCGATTTTACATGCTGATTAGTTTAAAATTGTTACTTTTGAAAGATTTGGCTTATGGGGAGAGAAAGTCCTTCACTTGGGGTACGTCGTTAGGAGAATTAAACAGAACAGATCAGAACAGAGAAAGTCTTAAAAAAGTACCACTACATGTCCTAGAAAAATAAATTTATTCTTTAAAACAGAAATTGGTTGACACAGCGTTTCTGAAATTATTGATTTGCACGTGTATTTTAGTTTGCCTACTGGTACACTTTCAAACAGCAAATGTATTTTATATAGAAGAACTTTGCCAGTTAATTAAGTGACTTACCCTGTTTCTGTTTTTTTCTTATATAGCAATAGTATGTATAGAATTATACAGTAACACTATCAGTTCTGACAGAAATGCAGCACTTGTTTTCAATGTCTGTCAAGTTATAAATGTAATGCCACCCCCTTTGAAGGCATTACTTACACGTATCCCATCCAGCGTTCTTACTACTTACTAAGGTGACCTACTGGGGGGTGGGGTGGGGTTCCATATACACGTGTAATGCAAATGTAATCGAATTCTTTTGTTTTGCTCATTTGGATGCAGAAGCTGTAAACGTTAAAGTATAATGTGGGGCATATAACAAAATATTTTTCAGTTTATAGCATATGAGCCTTTTAATATTTTCGTTTATGACATAGATAAAAGTAATGTTTGACATACAGAATTTCTTTTTAGTTTATGGCACAGAAGGCTTAGTTTTTCTGTTTATGGCATATGGTGACCCTCCCACCCCTACCCACAAATGCGCCTGTGTAGTTCTGAAATACCTGATGAAGGTCTTTAAAATACCTGTGGTCTTGAGGCAGGCTTTCGAATAAAAAGGCAGGCTTGACTGTACAATAGTTTATGAAAAGAATTAAGGTTCAAAGAAAACAGTTACTGATTTTGTGCCATGTGAAAATCTAAAAGTATGGTGTAACCCACTGGGAATAGTATATACTATAGGTGGTTCACATATCTTTTCCTTTAAACAGTCACAATTTTATTTTGGCAACTTTTGAGGACAGCTGAAATTGTTATGCGATTGCGCCTTAACTCTTTCGGCGCCAAAGTCGCCAAAATGCGACTTTGCAAACAGCGTATATCCAGATCAGCCGGCTCTTAAAAGAGCCGTCTGATCAGGATCTACACTGTTTGCCTTTCAAATATGAACTTAAAAAGCCTGATTTTATGAAAAATGTCTTTAGATTGTTAAAATTTCCAATTACAAATCTGTCGTCTGATGATTTGACCAGACGAAAATTTGTCGTCTGAAAAATTTGGCGCCGAAAGAGTTAAGCGAAGACTCAGATCTGACAGTATACGCAGAATAGTTATAGACTGATTACAGGGGCGTAACTAGGGGCAATTTCATAATACGCACAACCATGTTTTATTCTCTACTTCTTGAAGGGAAAGCTAGTATTTCAGCCACTTTGGTAATTGGTATTGAAATCTTTTCTAATTTATAAATATTCAGCATGCAAATATGCAGGTGCGTTTTGAAATTTTGTCAATTTTGATAAAATTTCAATACGCACTTGCGTATTTGCCGTATAGGTAGCTACGCCCTTGGATTATAATCTATACTGCTTGTCACTAACAGCCAGCTGGGGAACAGAAGCACGTTCTGATGTTGGGACTTCGCTAATCACTCGTGTCCTATAGTCCCATTTGCTTGTCACATTTACATTGGGTTTTTCACATTTTACAGCCGCTGAGACCTGATGAAATAGAACGGCAAGAAAGACGGAAAGAACAAAATAAACAAGCTGCAACAAAATTTAGAGAGAAGAGAAAGAGGGAGGAACAACAACTCAAAGAAGAATTGGAGAAACTTACTAGACGCAATAAGGAACTCACTGAAGAGATGAAGCGGTTGGAAAATGAAATAAACACACTGAAGCCAATAGTGTTTGAGATTCTCCAACAGTCGAATATGACATGATGGTATTTAAAACGGAGTCAATCACAGAAGAACAAAATTGTGATCCCAGATATATGTCATATTTATTGCTTGGACATTTAGTGAAGGTTACAACTGGAGAAGTGGTTTCAAGTAATATGTGACAGTGTGGGTTAGGCCTACACTATCAGCGGATTACAGCGTACAAAGTATTCTGTTTCCTAGAAATGGCAAAAATCAGGAAATTAGCATACAAGTACTGGGTACAATGTTAGTGACTTACAAAACAAGTTATTAAGGTGTGTTGATACACCTTCATGTTTTACCAATATTTTTGCAAAGCGGAACACTTTTTGTGACTTCCCGTTTTCTTCCCTGCCGACGAAACTCTTCAAATAAAGGTGTACTCTTAGGGGAAAGAATTTGCCCCAACAGGAGCAACTTCTTTCCTTTAAGAGTTGACCGCCTTTGAGAAGGGAAGCAAACATGAAAATGGTAGAATGGCTTTTCTTGAAAGTGTATCTATTCACCTTAAGACACTTAGAGAATCTTATACTCGTGGTCATTTCATATGAAATTTATGAAACGAGCCTTGGGCGAGTTTCATAAATTTCATATCAAATGATCACGAATGTAAGATTCTGTTTATCATATGATCCTTCAAAATGGCATTTTAATGAACAATTTTTCAGTAAGAAAACGCCTTTGACACGACGTTATCCACGGAATAATGCGACGTCATATGATAAAATATTTTTTTATGCATTTTATCATATAACGTCGCTGTTATTCTGTGGATAACGTCCTGTTATAAAAATCATATGACCACATGTGTAATAACACTTTGGCGTGTACATGTAACGTCACTGACAACGTCCGTGTCTACAATGCGTTTTCGGATTTAAATAATGTTTCATGTTGAAGGCGATAAAAAACCTTTTCAAAGGGTCATATGATAAACAGAATCTTACACTCATAGTCATTTTATATGAAATTTATGAAGCTCGCCGAAGGCTCGTTTCATAAGTTTCATATAAAATTACCATTTGTATACAATCCTCTATATCTTAATTTAGTGATATCAAAATAAATTCCTGTATCGCTGTAATGTGAATATTCAGTAAAGGATGGAGAAATTAACAGTGTTTGTAAGAATATCTTATGATACCAATTCAAAGCTACTGCTAATTCACGATTAAGAAGCTGCAATGAGTCATTTTGAAAATAGAGTTCTGCTCAAGCCGTTGCTATGGGAGTGGCGGGTGTTGCACATGTCAGGCGCGGTCGAGTTGCACTTTTCTTACTGGTTATGAACAGACACAATTAAACCGAGTCTGCCGTTTTCATTTCTTTAGTATATAACTTGATTCAAATGGATCTAACTTTTCAGAACTTACTTATCTACACTGCAGCAGGTGCTATGTGCCGTGTGGCGGCCATAAAACGTCTCCCTGCACTTCATCATTAGGCGGATTATGTAATGCCAGGTCCTATTGAATCATTCAGTTCTTTATATTCATGTTCAAAAGAGAGTCCTGGCTGCTGGGGTGAGACGGTATTAACAATATCTAAACATATGTAACATTTTAACAAAACGAAAATAAGCTATTCTTTAAACTTGACATTTTATTTTCAATGTGATTTGATGTAGTATAGCCTTTGTCACTTATCTTGCATTAAATTGTTATTATTTATACCTGGAAGGTCTGAGCTACGTTTGAGATGGATGTAAAATAAAACAACCAAATATATGTTGAAAATGTCATTTATATAATAAATGACCGTATCAAGAACACATTACTAAGAAACCTATAAATGTTTGTGAATGTTAACCAATGTAACTCTAAAAGTTATAATTAACATCATCGAAAAGGTGGGGAAAAATAATATCCGCCACAAGCAATGAGGAACCCGAGACGAAGTTGCCCCCCTCCCAATGTAGTATAGCCTTGATCTTGTAGATGTGAACTGTATCTAACTGTTTACTATACCGTGCTTTTAGAGGCCGGTTTAGTTTTTGCATATTTATGTCTAACTAGATACAGAAGATACGAATTAGGCAAGCAAACCTCTGATACAATTATCATGTGCATAAGATTTGAGTCCCAGGTCGTGATTCGACACAAGCCTCGGGCTTATATCATCATCAGTTCCTTAGTCATCATTGATCTCTCTTAAGCCGAAAATAACTTAATACTCGAAAGATCCATCATATCAGCTATCCAAAACAAGTTAAGTATCACATCAACCTAATATATAGCAAATTTTTTAATTTCAAAAATCCAGTTGAAGACATACTGGAAATGCCAGAAATACAGTCAATGCACCCATGGAAATACATAAACTGCTTGCATAAGGCGTTGCTTACTTAAAACAGGTCAATTTACACCAAAACTCTACTTCGAGATATTTTGACCTGTAAATATATGTTTTTGCTGTTTTGAGGTGGCCTTTGAGACACGGTTGACTGTTTAAAGCAATACCCATCCAAGACTCTGAAGGAAGCATAAATGAGGAAGACAAACGAAAACACAGAACTGCCCTCAGTCTTTACAAAGAATAAAAACAAAAGAACCGAGAAGATAGAGAATAGAGGATCTTTTGAGTGCTCATGTATTATTGAATTTATTAAACTCGTTGGGGAAAGCCGATAAGATGCTCGGCAAAGCCTCGCATCTTATCGGCTTTCCCCAACGAGTTTAATAAATTCAGTAATACAGGAGCACGAATGCAAGATTCTGTTAATCATATGACACTAAAATCGCATTTTATCAGCAGAATTTGCACTAAAACGTCGCGATTTCGCCATTAGAAAACGCGACGTTTATATGAACGTCAACATTATCATCATACTATAACGTTACGACGTAATTTCCATATTTAATCCACTAGTGGATTATCGAAATTTAATGCATGGCTTTATTACACTCTCAGATACGACGTCATATGATAAAGGGTAGTTGTGAGACTGCTGGGGGATTAAACTTTATTGGTACATTTCCAATTACATTTCCAAGTCTTTCCGCCATTAAGACGAAGGAGAACAAGTATTTTTCATTTCGTGTTTGCTTCCTTGGGCTACAGAACCCTTCAAAAGGGGTTTACTCTTAAATAACAAATACTTTCTATTCAGAGGGGACCCATGACAAATGTTTCGTCATCCATTCATGTTCATCTGGTTATCAAATCGTCATGCTTTTATGAAATCTTAGACAGATGAGTTCTCAAAGACGATTCTTTTGCCAAGCCTTCATGATGATTATAAACAGACGGGCGGGCCATGATTTGTGCCATCTTAGACGAGTTAAAATTACAATGCTTTCGTTACTAATTTGCGATATTACCTTTTGTGCTTTCATGCAATCTTTGACAGGTATGTTCTCAAAAACACTATTCCTTCGTCTTTAGCATTAATGATAACCAGTCTAAGACCGGCATTTCTAAAGAGTCATGCATTTTAGAAGGCTGTTCATGCACCATGCAGTCTTGAAGAGGCAAGTTCTCAAACACAAATTGTTAAACAAGCAGGCGAATTCTCAGTATCATCATCCTGTCGTCATGCAATCATAAACATGCAGACAAGTTCTCAAAGGCATCATCATTTCGTCATGCTTTCAGGCAGTCGTAAATCGACAGGCGAGTTCTCAAAATTGTAAAATAGTCATTCTTTCGTCATGTATCCATGCACTCTTAAAACAGATCTATATATAGGCGAGCTCCTAAAATCATCTTTTTGCAATGCATGCATGCATTCTTAATCTCATCGCCATGCATTCATCCAGTCTCAAACAGACAGGCGAGTTCTCAAGATCGCTATGCTTCCGTCGTGTACTTAAACAGACAGATGGGTTTTCAAAAACACCATCCTTTTATCATGCATTCATACCCAAAAGCACCATCCGCTTTTATCATGCATTCATGTCGTCTTAAAAAGACAAGCGACTTGTAAACTCATCAATATTTCGTCACGATTCATATAGTCTTAGACAGGCGAGTTACTGTCTTTTTGTCATACATGTATTCATTAGTCTAAGGTAGGCGATTTGTCAAAATAAACATCCTTTGGCAATGCAGTCAGCCAGAGAGTCTAAGACAGACAAGGAAAAGTCAACAGTCTTAGTCTCAGATAGGCGAATGGTTAAAATCAGCAATATTTTGCCATCATCGCGTCATTCTAAATTCCTGAGTAAGAAGTCAAGATCTCTCGATTAGACTGCCCATGAACTTTCTGGATGCAAGTGATCAGTACAGTCCAGAATACAAGACAGGATTTCATTTCTTGCTTGATCTACAAATATTTCTTTCAACTGTAACCTGCTCGCAGTGATCAAAATAAATACACTTGTAAAAATACTGTGTTTTTAGCTCACCTGTGGTGAGCTTATAGTATAGCCTTGGTCCGTCGTCCATCGTCGGCGTCGTCGGCGTCGGCGTCGTCCACACTTTCAAACATCTTCTTCTCAGAAACCACTGGGCCGATTGAAGCCAAATTTCATATGGAGCCATAACAGGATGGGGAAACGAAAGTTTATATATTTGGCCCTGGTCACATGACCAAGATGGCCGCCATGCCAATATATGGTAAAAACCTTTAAAAATCTTCTTCTCCAGAACCAAAAGGCTTATGACCTTGAATCTTGGTATGTAGCATCGGGCATGTGGGCCCATCATATTTTATACAAATCATGACCTTGCGTTGACCTTGACCTAATTTACCGCATGGTCAACTTTGGTAAGTTAGGCTTTTATATGGGAAAATGCTTAAACAGTGGATTTCTCAGAAACTATTTAAGTCTAAGGTACAATACTTTGTATACATGGTCGACTAAAAGATCCAGATGAAATTATTATGTCACTAAAGGTCAAGGTCATTCCGTCGGACCATCAGTCATCAAGATTTTCAAACATCTTCTCCTCTGAAACCACTAGGCCGATTGAAGCCAAATTTCATATGGAGTCTCAGTGGGATGGGGGAACGAAATTTTATACCCGGGGTCTGGGTCACATGACCAAGATGGCCGCCATGCCCATATATGGTAAAAACCCTTCAAAAATCTTCTTCTCCAGAACCAAAAGGCCTATGACCTTGAAACTTGGTGTGTAGCATAGGGCTTGCGGGCCCATCATAATTAGCTCACCTGTCAAGGTGAGGTTATAGTATAGCCATGGTCCGTCGTCCGTCGTCGTCGGCGTCGGCGTCGTCGGCGTTCACACTTTTAAACATCTACTCCTCTGAAACCACTGGGCCGATTGAAGCCAAATTTCAAATGGAGCCTTAACAGGATGGGGGAACGAAAGTTTATATATTTGACCCAGGTCACATGACCAGGATGGCCGCCATGCCCATATATGGTAAAAACCCTTCAAAAATCTTCTTCTCCAAGCCCAAAAGGCCTATGACCTTGAAACCTGGTATGTAGCATCGAGCATGCCGGCCCATCATAGTTTATACAAATCATAACCTTGCGTTGACCTTGACCTAATTTACGGCAAGGTCAACTTTGGTACGTTAGGCTTTTATATGGGAAAACGCTTAAACAGTGGATTTCTCAGAAACTATTTAAGTCTAAGGTACAATACTTGGTATACATGGTCGACTAAATGACCAGATGAAGATATTATGTCACTAAAGGTCAAGGTCATTCCGTCAGACAATCTGTTGTCAAGATTTTCAAACATCTTCTCCTCTAAAACCACTAGGCCGATTGAAGCCAAATTTCATATGGAGTCTTAGTGGGATGGGTGAACTAAAGTTTATACCCGGGGTCTGGGTCACATGACCAAGATGGTCGCCATGCCCATATATGGTAAAAACCCTTCAAAAATCTTCTTCTCCAGAACCAAAGGCCTATGACCTTGAAACTTGGTGTGTAGCATAGGGCATGCGGGCCCATCATAGTGTATACAAATCATGACCTTGCGTTGACCTTGACCTAATTTACGGCATGGTCAGCTTTGGTACGTTAGGCTTTTATATTGGAAAACGCTTAAACAGTGGATTTCTCAGAAACTATTTAAGTCTAAGGTACAATACTTGGTATACATGGTCGACTAAATGACCAGATGAAGATATTATGTCACTAAAGGTCAAGGTCATTACGTCGGACCATCCGTTGTCAAGATTTTCAAACATCTTCTCCTCTGAAACCACTGGGCCGATTGAAGCCAAATTTCATATGGAGTCTCAGTGGGATGGGGGAACGAAAGTTTATACCCGGGGTCTGGGTCACATGACCAAGATGGCCGCCATGCCCATATATGGTATAAACCCGTCAAATATCTTCTTCTCCAAAACCAAAAGGCCTATGACCTTGAAACCTGGTATGTAGCATCGGGCAAGCGGGCCCATCATAATTTGTACAAATCATGACCTTGCGTTAGGCTTTTATATTGGAAAACGCTTAAACAGTGGATTTCTCAGAAACTATTTAAGTCTAAGGTACAATACTTGGTATACATGGTCGACTAAATGACCAGATGAAGATATTATGTCACTAAAGGTCAAGGTCATTACGTCGGACCATCCGTTGTCAAGATTTTCAAACATCTTCTCCTCTGAAACCACTGGGCCGATTGAAGCCAAATTTCATATGGAGTCTCAGTGGGATGGGAGAACGAAAGTTTATATCCGGGGTCTGGGTCACATGACCAAGATGGCCGCCATGCCCATATATGGTATAAACCCTTCAAATATCTTCTTCTCCAGAACCAAAAGGCCTATGACCTTGAAACTTAGTATGTAGCATCGGGCAAGCGGGCCCATCATAATTTGTACAAATCATGACCTTGCGATGACCTTGATCTAATTTACGGGATGGTCAACTTTTGTACGTTAGGCTTTTATATGGGAAAACGCTTAAACAGTGGATTTCTCAGAAACTATTTAAGTATTAGGTACAATACTTTGTATACATGGTCGACTAAATGACCAGATGAAGATATTACGTCACTAAAGGTCAAGGTCATTTGGTCGGACTATCCGTGGGCAAGATTTTCAAACATCTTCTCCTCTGAAACCACTGGGCCGATTGAAGCCAAATTTCATATGGAGTCTCAGTGGGATGGGGGAACGAAAGTTTATACCCGGGGTCTGGGTCACATGACCAAGATGGCCACCATGCCCATATATGGATCTAGTTATCTTGGCTAAAGGTCGTTTGTCTTTAATGTGTTAACATTTTTAAAGGACTTCTCCTCTGAAACTACTGGGCAGATTTCAATTTAATTTCAAATGCAGCCTTCAGGCAAAGCGGGAAACAAAGTTTATATATTCGGTCCACTCACATGACCACCAAGATGGCCACCATGCCCCTATAATGGCAAAAACCTTGAAAAATCTTCTTCTCAAGAACCACTGGGCCAATTGCCTTGAAACTTGGTATCTAGCAACTGGGACTGTAGTACTACCAATTTTATATAAATTGAGCATATACTGACAGGTGAGCGATCGTTGCCCTTTGGCGACTTGTTTATACAAATCATGACCTTGCGTTGACCTTGACCTAATTTACGGCATGGTCAACTTTGGTACGTTAGGCTTTTATATTGGAAAACGCTTAAACAGTGGATTTCTCAGAAACTATTTATGTCTAAGGCACAATACTTGGTATACATGGTCGACTAAATGACCAGATGAAGATATTATGTTACTAAAGGTCAAGGTCATTCCGTCAGACCATCTGTCGTCAAGATTTTCAAACATCTTCTCCTCTGAAACCACTGGGCCGATTGAAGCCAAATTTCATATGGAGTCTTAGTGGGATGGGTGAACTAAAGTTTATACCCGGGGTCTGGGTCACATGACCAAGATGGCCGTCATGCCCATATATAATAAAAACCCTTCAAAAATCTTCTTCTCTAGAACCAAAAGGCCTATGACCTTGAAACTTGGTATGTAGCATCGAGCATGCGGGCCCATCATAGTTTATACAAATCATGACCTTGCGTTGACCTTGACCTAATTTAAGGCATGGTCAACTTTGGTACGTTAGGCTTTTATATAGGAAAACGCTTAAACAGTGGATTTCTCAGAAACTATTTAAGTCTAAGGTACAATACTTTGTATACATGGTCGACTAAAAGATCCAGATGAAATTATTATGTCACTAAAGGTCAAGGTCATTCCGTCAGACAATCTGTTGTCAAGATTTTCAAACATCTTCTCCTCTGAAACCACTGGGCTGATTTAAGCCAAATTTCATATGGAGTCTCAGTGGGATGGGGGAACGAAATTTTATACCCGGGGTCTGGGTCACATGACCAAGATGGCCGCCATGCCCATATATGGTAAAAACCCTTCATAAATCTTCTTCTCCAGAACCAAAAGGCCTATGACCTTGAAACTTGGTGTGTAGCATCGAGCATGCGGGCCCATCATAGTTTATACAAATCATGACCATGTGTTGACCTTGAATTAATTTACGGCATGGTCAACTTTGGTACGTTAGGCTTTTATATGGGAAAATGCTTAAACAGTGGATTTCTCAGAACTATTTAAGTCTAAGGTACAATACTTGGTTTACATGGTCGACTAAATGACCAGATGAAGACATTATGTCACTAAAGGTCAAGGTCATTCCGTCAGACCATCTGTCGTCAAGATTTTCAAACATCTTCTCCTCTGAAACTACTGGGCTGATTTAAGCCAAATTTCATATGGAGTCTCAGTGGGATAGGGGAATGAAATTTTATACCCGGGGTCTGGGTCACATGACCAAGATGGCCGCCATGCCCATATATGGTAAAAACCCTTCAAAATCTTCTTCTCCAGAACCAAAAGGCTTATGACCTTGAAACTTGGTATGTAGCATCGGGCATGCGGGCCCATCATAGTTTATACAAATCATGACCTTGCGTCGACCTTGACCTAATTTACGGCATGGTCAACTTTGGTACGTTAGGCTTTTATATGGGAAAACGCTTAAACAGTGGATTTCTCAGAAACTATTTAAGTATTAGGTACAATACTTGGTATACATGGTCGACTAAATGACCAGATGAAGATATTATGTCACTAAAGGTCAAGGTCATTTGGTTGGACCATCCGTCGTCAAGATTTTCAAACATCTTCTCCTCTGAAACCACTGGGCCGATTGAAGCCAAATTTCATATGGAGTCTCAGTGGGATGGGGGAACGAAAGTTTATCCCCGGGGTCTGGGTCACATGACCAAGATGGCCACCATGCCCATATATGGTAAAAACTCTTCGAAAATCTTCTTCTCTAGAACCAAAAGGCCTATGACCTTGAAACTTGGTATATAGCATCGGGCATGCTGGCCCATCATAGTTTATACAAATGATGACCATGTGTTGACCTTGAATTAATTTACGACATGGTCAACTTTGGTATGTTAGGCTTTTATATGGGAAAACGCTTATACAGTGGATTTCTCAGAAACTATTTAAGTCTTAGGTACAATACATGGTATATATGGTCAACTTAATGACCAGATGAAGATATTATTTGGTATATATGGTTGACTAAATGACCACATGAAGATATTTTGTCGTTAAAGGTCAAGGTCATTCTTTGACTTTTGTACAAGGTCATTGAGATTCTTTCACCCGTCAACATTTTCAAACATCTTCTCAGAGGCCACTAGGGTCAATTGAAGCCAAATTTTCATATGGAGCTTCACCGGCTTAAAGGAACCATAGTTTGTTCAGATGGTCTTGGTCACTTGACCAAGATGGCCACCATGCCCATATATGGTAAAAACTATTCAAACGTCTTTTTCTCGAGAACCGAAAGGCCTATAACCTTGAAACTTGGTACCGGTATGTAGCATTGGGCACTCAGGCCCATCATAGTTTATACAAATGATTACTGTGTTTCATATATTATGGAGCTTTAATACTGGGTCAAAGGAATCAAAGTTTGTTCAGATGGTCATGGTCGTATGAACATGGTGGCCGCCACACCCATTTATGATAAAAACCCTTCAGAAATCTTTGTCCAGAAACAAAGGCCCAGTGACCTTGTGGCTTGGTATATAGAATTGGGACTCAACATTAATCTCAACTTTTATACATGTATATAGCACCAGGGCAGGGGGGTTATCTGCCCCTGCCCTGGTGCTATATACATGTATAAAAGCATTAAAATATATACCAGGACCAAGTGTCAGGTGAGCTACAGGACCATTGGTCCTCTTGTTTAGAAAAGTTCCTATACTTACAATATCGGCGTACATATGTGCTTAAATTTATGCTCTGTATATTTGAAAACTATGCATTATGAATAACAACAGATAGTCTATTTGTGGCTGTATAAACTACATTTTAACATTAATCAAAGGATTGTGAGACAGAAATAATATGACGTGGTTTGTAAACGTCGGCGGTGTTTGGAATGTTTTAGCTCGCCTGAACGAAAGTTCAGGAAGAGCTATTGTTGTCACCCAGGCATTGACGTCAGCATCAGCGTCCGCGGACGCGTTCGCGTCCGCGTCAGCGTCGGCGTCCGGATTGGATGTTTTGGTTAAAGTTTTTAAAGACCTATATCTCCTTCACCCATGGATGGATTCTTTTGATACTTGCACTGTAGTTAGATATTGGTCCAAAGTTTAACAGGGTACCACCCCCACCCCACTCAGTGACCTTAATGTCAAGGTCATGGACTTAAACATTTGGGATCTTTTTTGGACTGGATGTTTTGGTTAAAGTTTCTTAAAGCCTTATATCTCCTTAACCCATGGATGGATTCCTTTGATACTGGCACTGTAGTTAGATATTGGTCCAAAATTTTCCAGGGTACCACCCCACTCCACTCAGTGACCTTGATGTCAAGGTCATGGACTTAGAAAAATGGCTATTTATTGAGTGGATGTTTTGGTTAAAGTTTTTTAAAGACCCATATCTCCTGAACCCATGGGTGAGTTCTTTTGATATTTGCACTGCAGTTAGATATTAGCCTAAAGTTTTACAGAGTTCTACCCCTACCCCGCTCAATGGCCTTGATGTGAAGGTCAGGGACTTCGGAAATGTTGGTCTTTCTTAAAGTTTTCTAATTGCATACTGATTCATAATGCTTGGCAGAGATTTGGTTTACACTTGAACTGATGTTAGACTTTTTTTTCGAGTTTTTACAAAACACTATATACTTACCCCACTGGATGACCTTGAAGTCAAGGTCATCGACTTAGAAGTTTATCTTTAAGATTTTGGTCAGAGTTTTATATTTATGAAGACATAATGCACAGTGCCACTATGGTCTCATTTGATACTTGGACTGGTGTTAAATAATGGTTCAGGTTTTAACATCCTGCCCTCCTCCTACCCCCACCCCCTCCTATCCTATCCCACAGTTCTTTGACCTCAAGCTCATGGACTTTGAAATGTCACGTGGATTTTTTTTTCAATTTAATTTTATTTTAACACTTATTTCTGAGATAACTTTTGTTTATAAATGTGTTGCCATTACGGATATGCTTGTCTGAAGTTTTATGCATAGCAGTCCACACCACCATAGCGATTGTGCGATGGGCAAGCACCAATTCAGGCGAGCTATGCTGTCGGGCGACAGCTCTTGTTGTTACTATCTGAGACTGATAACGCTGTGCGAACAATTCACGTTTTTCCGGCCTTCTGTGTCTGACTCAGTAAGGTCTACTCTGCAAGTTATTTAGAAATACCTCCTGATAAAATATTTAACAACATTCAAAGAGAGAACTCCTCGGGCGCGAAAGAGAATTTCGCTATTAAAATGATACAAATATGACATGGGAAGTAATCCATATGTCTATATAGCTGTCATTGATAACTTGATATCTTCCCTTCACACACATTATTTACAGGCCAAATATAGCGCTTACACTTGTTTGGCGTTGACGTAATTGGGGATAAATAAACGCGTTTACATAATTATAAATAGTTTTACGGTATAGAAAAAATATATACGAAAAAATATTGTATTCTTTGCTTTTATAAAATGCGTAAAATTTCAAGCAAAATATTATTACAGAGTATGGCAACTAGAAATAGGGCGTTCAACGCGAGAGTTTACGGGAGTACGTAATGCTGACGCAAAGTTTTAGCAGGTCTAATCATGTTAACGTAGAACTGTGATAATTGAGGAGCCGTAAAAAAAACCCGTCAAATACCGCGAAAATGTTGAAGACAGATGCCGCGGAAAATTTGAAATTATATTTGGCAGCTGTTGAGTCGTATCGTACGGGTTGTTTAACCCCCATTTTGAAAGTAGAGCTGAAATATCACATTCAAACTCGACGTTTGTCAGAGGGTAAAGATGAGATGGTTGTTGATTTCAATCAAGTGGATACACGAAAAGAGGTAAACATTTTTCAAACAAAAACATTCTTTCATATATTCTTATTAAAACAAATCTCAGATATTTTGAGTTTAACTTCACCAAACTGCACGGGAAAATCACAATCAGTGTTACAGAAACATTTCCCCCATGTGATCGGTCAATTATCATTACTATTTCCATCAGGCATGGGGTGATTTTTGTCTTTATCTGGGTCCACATTATGCACCCTTAAAGTATATGGATACACCATGTTTTTTATCCATTTTCACAAATAGAAACAATATTTGAGCAGCGACACGAGAAAACCAACAAAGACGCATGATCGCCCAAGGCAGACACAGGTCAGCATTGGCACCCTTCCAGTCCGACCAGAGTCTTTCCTTTGGGCGTAAAATGTACCTAAGGGTCTAAGCTAGCTCCATGCGGACAGCGAAGACTGATCAGACTGGGCGAATGCCCCGGCTGATCTGAGTCTGCGCTGGGCGCACATGCCATTTTGTCGGCTCATTTGTGTCTGTTTGCTTTCCTGAATAACGAAACCCTCCCAGAAATGGTCTACCCCGAAAGGAAATAATATGCTTTAATGGGAGAAAATTATGTCTTATTTATTTATTTATTTATTTTTTAAAGATTTGACCCTTATTGGGAAGGGAGACAAAAATAAAGAGAGACAGAGCTGCTTCTCTTGAAAGTGTATCCATTCACCTTAATTCAACTGACCAGCTTATCAAATATTTACATTGTTTGATGCAGATGAAAAGCAAAAATAGCACTTATTTACATCCATTTCTTGGACCAAATTTAGTGGTGTAAATTGTCACTTGGAAACTGTCACTTTCCAGTCTATTGTCTATACAGCAATAACAAAAATGGTTTTTATCTCAGGTTAACAGCAGGCTTATTTATTGAGGTTGATTGTTACAAAAATACCGAATTGGCAGCACATTAACTAGCACCACAGTTTTTATTTTCTAACCCCCAGAAGTCAGTCTAGAACTATCATCAATCAGCTAGATATGGACCATGTGATACTAATACATTTATTTAAGAAACAACACGTATCTTTCTTGTGGCAAAAAACATTGACACAATTATAAAGTTATGTGAGTGTCTGTGAAGACTTTTGTCACTTTAATCAAATTTCTGGTAGATCAGAGTTTTATTTTTTTTCGAACTATTACTGGTACAAACATACATACACCAAAAGGCCAGGAATTTCAGTATATGTCCTTGCTTCTAAAATAAAATTTAATACAATCGAGTAGCAGGTTCGAACTCATATTATCGGCAGTAATTTCTATCAATTTCATCAAATACAGATTAAAGGTCTTAGTAAATACAAACAGAATGATCTGATTCACCTTCCGCGATATTACATGCTGATTTGTTTTAAAAGTGTAACTTTTGAAAGATTTAGCTTGCAGGGAGAGATAGTTTGAAAAAAGTAACACTAGGTGTCCTAGAAAAAAAGGTGTTCTTTAAAATTGAATTTGGTTGACACTGCGTTTCTGCAATTATTGAGTGGCCTGCTGGTACATTTTCAAACAGAAACTGTATCTTATATAGAACAATGTTGCCAGTTAATTTAGTCTGTGACCTTCCCTGTTTCTGTTTCTTATATAGCAATAAAGAGTGTATAGACATGCAGTAACACTAGCAATTCTGACAGAAAAGCAGCACTTGTTTTCATATCTGTTAAATCATAAATGTATATGCGAATGTCAACGAATAAATGTAAACTTAATAAAATTAAAATGTGAAGCCCTTCCCCATCTCCCCTTTGAAGGCATTACTTACATGTCTCTCATCCAGATTTTTTACTACTTACTTAGAAGACATATTCTACTTCACAAGAGGGGGTCCATTGTACAAGTGTAATGCAAATGTGCTCAAATTATTTTGTTTTGCTCACTTGGATGCAGAAGCTGCAAACGGTTTTTTTTATATATATTATATAGTGTGGGGAATATAACAAAATATTTTTCAATTTATAGCATACGATACGAGCCTTTTAATATTTTTGTTTATGACATAGGAGATACGTATAATTTTTGACATACAGAATTTCTTTTTAGTTTATGGCACAGAAGCTTTTTTTACTGTTTATGGCATATGGTGCCCCTCTCGCCCATCAGTACCCACAGAACCCCACTTTAGTTCTGAAATACCTGATGAAGGTCTCAAAAATAGTCTTGAATCAGTCTTTCGAATAAATTCAGGTAGTCTCTAAGGCAATAGTTTATGAAAAAAATCAAGGCGCAAACAAAACATATACTGATTTTCTCTTTAAGTAGTAATAACTAAAGGTGTAGTGTAACCCACACATATCTTCTTCAAAACTGTCACAATTTTATTTTGGTAACTTTTGAGGACAACTGAAATTGTTATGCGATTGCGCCTTTTTAAAACCGAAGTCTCAGATCAGTATACGCAGAACAGTAATAGATTGATCATAATCTACACCACTTATCACTAACGGGGAACAGAAGCACATGCTGATTTGGGGACTTCGCTATTCACTCATGTCATGTAGCCCCATTTGCTCGTTGCATTTACAATGCGTTTTTCATATCACACAGCCACTGAGACCTGACGAAATAGAGCGACAAGAAAGACGGAAAGAACAAAATAAACAAGCTTCAACAAAATTTAGAGAGAAGAGAAAGAGGGAGGAACAACAGCTCAAAGAAGAATTGGAGAAACTTACCAGGCGGAATAGGGAAATCACTGAAGAAATGAAGCGGTTGGAAAATGAAATAAACACACTTAAGCCAACAGTGATTCAGGCTATCCAACAGTCGAATATGACATGATGGTATTTGAAACGGAGACAGTCACAGCAGAACTAAATTGTGATCCCATATAAATGACATATTTATTGCTTGGACTTGTTGAGTAAAACTTGGGACATTTAGTGAAGGTTTCAACTGAAAAAGTGGTTTCAAGTAATATGTGACAGTGTGGGTTACACTATCAGCAGATTACAGCGTACAAACTAAATGGCAAAAATATAGAACTGAACGGAAACAAAGTGTTCAGGAAATTAGCATACAAGTACTGGGTACAATGTTGACGACTCACAAAGTTATTCACGTGTGTGGGCGCACCTTCATATTTTACCAACATTTTTGCAATGCGGAACAGTTTGTAACTTCCTGTTTGCTTCCCTGGCTCTAAAACCAAATACATGTAGAAGGGAATGACTTTGCTCCTATAGGAGCAAGTTATTTCCTTAATACCTTAGGGAACAAACTACACTTTGGAATAATTTGAGGCAGCAAAACCTTTAATTTGATTTTTTTAAACAAACCATGAATAACTGTCCATGATGATAGATTATATTGCCAGATATTAGCTGCAGCTGTGTATTTAGCATAAAAACTATAAAATTACACTTTGAAAGTTACACTAAGGTTTCGGAGTAAATTAGGTGTTGGTTTTTCTAAAAATGGTAACCTTAACTAAGGGCTTTTCTGCGAGCTTGTACGTAGAGGTATTTAGGAGTTGACCGCCTTTGAGAAGGGGGGAAAATGAAAATGGCCAAATGGCTTTTCTTGAAAGTGTACCCATTCACCTTAAGATACATATACAAACTTACACTCGTGATCATTTCATATGAAATTTATGAAACGAGCCTTCGGTGAGTTTCATAAATTTCATATAAAATGATCCTTTATATCTGCAAAATAATTCCTGTGTGCGTCGCTATAGTATGGAAATTAACAGTGTTTTTGTAAGAATGTCTTACGATACCAATTCAAAGCTACTGCTAATTCACGATTAAGGAACTAACTTAACCACACGATTCCTGGGCAGGCTTAGACCACCTAAGCGGTTATCCAGTATTTACTTTCACCAGTAACTGACAACTGTCCTTCTTGAATCAGCGGAAGAGGAAATGAAAGTGGCCGGACCGGGTATCGAACCCAGGACCTCTGGCTTATTAGTCAGACGCCCTATCGACTGCACTCGCGGCCCGGCAATCTATCTAACTGGATACAGAAGACACGAATTAGGCAAGCAAAACAATTGTTCGAGTCCCAGCCCCGGTTGTGATTCGAGTCCCAGGTCGTGATTCGGCGCAAGCCGCTGGCCTATATATCCCAGTAGGCACATGACGTTGAAATGACTTCGTACCGACGTCTATACGACGTAATGACGTCGCAGCGACGTCATTACGACGTCATTACGACGTCATATGCCCTCTGTGTATCATCATCAGTATCATCCCATAGTCATCATCGATCTCCCTTAAGCCGGAAATAACTTGATACTGTCGAAAGATCTATCATAATAGCTATCAAAAATAAGTTAAGTGTCACATCGACCTAACATGCAGCATTTTTTTTAACTTCAAAAATACAGCTAAAGATATACTGGAAAGGACAAAAATATAGTCAATATACCTGTGGGAAGTGCATAAATTGCTTTCTTAAGGCAGTTGCTTGCTTAAAACAAGCCCGACAATTTACACCAAAACTCTACTTCTAGATATGATATTTTGACCTCTAAAGATATATTTTTACTGTATAGAGGTGGCCTTTAAGACAGGATTGACTGATAAAGCGATACCCATCCAAGACTCTGAAGGAAGAGTAAATGAGAAACACAAACGAAAAAACAGGGCTGCCCCAAGTCTTTACAAAGAAGAAAAGCAACAAAAGAACTGCACAATAGAAGAAACGCCGTGGAGACTGCTTTGGGTTTAAATTTTATGGGCACACCTCTGAGTCTTTCCGCCATTTAGACGAAGGGGAACATGTATTTCTTCATTTCGTGTTTGCTTCCCTTGGCTATAGAACCCTTCAAAAAAAGGTTTACTTTTAAATAACAAATACTTTCTTTTCAGAGGGGACCCCATCAAAATTGTTTCGTCATTCATTCATGTTCATCTGATAATCAAATCGGCATGTTTTTATGAAATCTTAGACAGATGAGTTCTCAGAGACATTTCTTTTGCCAAGCGTTCATGATAGTTATACGCATACAAAATACAATTCTTTTGTCATTCATTCGTGATATGGCCTGTCGTGCGTTCTTGCAATCTTTGACAGGTATGTTCTCAAAACCACTATTCCTTCGTCTTGTGCATTCATGATAACCAGTCTGAGACCGGCATTTCCAAAGAGTCATGCATTTTATGGTATTCATAAACAGAAGGCTGTTCATGCATCATGCAGTCTTGAAGAGGCGAGTTCTCAAAGGCACCATCATTTCGTCATGCTTTCAGGCAGTCATAAATCGACAGGCAAGTTCTCAAAATTGTAAAATTGTCATTCTTTCGTCATGTATCCATGCACTATTAAACAGATCTATATATATAGGCGAGTTCCTAAAAACCATCTTTATGCAATGCATGCATCATTAATCTCATCGTCATGCATTCATCCAGTTCCAAACAGACAGCCGAATTCTCAAGAACAGAATCTCTTTAGTCATGCAGTTGCGCAGTGTTAAACAGAGCGGCGAGTTCTCAAAATTGCTGTGGTTCCGCCATGCATTCGTGTACTTAAACAGACAGACGGGTTTTCAAAATCAACATCCTTTCACCACGCATTCATGTCGTCTTAAAACAAAGCCAGGGTCTCATAGCACCATCCGCTTTCGTCATGCATTCATGTCGTCTTAACGAGACAGGCGAGTTTTATTATACATTCATGAAGATCTCAGACATACGAGTTCTTAAACTTCTCAATATTTCGCTACCATTGCGTCATTCATGCAGTCTAAGACAGACGAGTTACTGTCTTTTTGTCATACGTACATGAGTCTAAGGTAGGCGAGTTATCAAAATCAACATCCTTTCGTCATGCTTTTAGCCAGAGGCAGACAAGTAAAAGTCACCAATCTTAGTGTCAGATAGGCGAATGGTTAAAATCAGCAATCTTTTGCCATCATCGAGTCATTCATAATTCCTGAGTAAAAGTAAAAAGATAGGCAATGGTCAGGAATTAATACAACCAAATCCCGCATCCCGCTCTCAAAACCAATAGGGAAATAGGCACACACACACGGAAAAATTGACACAAGTTCACGAAAGACACGCACGGTAAAGCGAATGCGCAGCTCTTTCCCCAAACAGGTGGTCATTCAGCTACCCTAATCAAAAACAGCATCAATATCTATTTTTATCTCAATAATTTTTAACTTACAAAACAAAACAAAAGGCAGATTGGGTAGCAAAACAGGTGACCAACCCGCCAAAGAACATAGACAAGCGGACATAACACAATGTAACATTAAGGAACCACAACAGAAATACCGCCTTGGAACGGTCAGCAAAAGATTACTGGGGAGGGGGGGGGGGGGGGCTTAAACATGTTTCTGGTACCAAACCTCGCCCTGTGCTTCTGCTGTGGTTCAAAACAATTAGTTAGCTGTTTGGTCCGCATGAAGGTTTCCTAACCCATCAATGAAACATCATCGGAAACAAACAAATCACGTAAAAGACCAATGATGACTCGACGGAAATAACGTATTGCAACACCAGGAAACCCCTGGGAAGTCAAACAATACCACCGAAATACCGGAGCAAAAGAAAACTATCAGATAGACCCCGAATAACCAATCTCTAGAATACTAGATCTCTCGATTAGACTGCCCATGAACTTTTTGGATGCAGCCTGATCAGTACAGCCCGGTATACTAGGCAGGCTTTCGTTTCTTGCTTGATCTAAAATTATTCAACTGTAACCTATTCGCAGTGATTGGCTCCTGCTGTCAAAATAAGTGCACTGGTAAAAAACCCCAACTGTTTCTGGTGGTTGATGATTTCTAGAATTTTTCTAAAACTTACAATAACGAAGCATATACATATATGTTCTTAAATCACAATATTATGCAGTCTTGATGATTTTGAGAACTCGCCTGTTTATTCATTATTTCAGCGTGCATTCATGTAGTCTTGAATAAACAGACAAGTTCCTTTCAGCATGCATTTATGCAGTTTTGGATCAACTGGCGAGCCTTCAAAATCACCAACATTTCAGCATGCATTGATGTGTAGTCTTGAATAAACAGGCGAGTTGTCAAAACCACAGACCTTTCAGCATGCGTTATGCAGTCTTGAATAAAGAGGCGTGTTCTTAAAATCAGCATCCTTTCAGCACACATTTAAGTAGTTTTATATTGATAGGCATGTTAAAGTATTACTTCCATTATCTTGTCATGCAAATCATGCAATCTGCAACAGGGCATTGTCAAACTCACCCCTCCTTGTCACTTGCATTAATACAATCTTATACATACAGATGAGATTCTTAATTTTTAGTGGAAACCTACCGTTAAGTACAATGTCGTGTTGACCAGCTTATAAATATTTAAGATTTGACGTTTCTTCTGTTGTTGTTGTTGTTGTTTGTATGTCCCCAATCCCTTATTGGCCAGCAAAAACTCAAAATTCTGAGCAAACATTCTAGGCCTTAATCAGTCTAATCGGACTCTGCGCTGCTTCAAAGTAAATAATTCATGGGAACTAACCAACGGTACTATATAGCTGTTTTTATAGAGGATCTTACATGAGTGCTCATGTATTATTGAATTTATTAAACGAGTTGGGAAAAAAGATAAGATGCGAGGCTTTGCCGAGCATCTTATCGTTTTCACCAACGAGTTTAATAAATTCAATAATACAGGAGCACGAATGCAAGATTCAATTTATCATATGACACTAAAATCGCATTTTATTAGCAAATTTTGCACTAAAACGCCACGTTTTTGCCGTTAGAAAAAGCGACGTTTTATGGACGCCAATGCATAACGTTACGACGTAATTTGCATATTTAATCCACTAGTGGATTATCGTTTTTAATGCATGGCTTTATTACACTCTCAGATGCGACGTCATATGATAAAATAACATATCATCTTCCCTTTGCACATATCTTTCTTTTACAATCTAAATATAGTGCTTACACATTTTGGCGTTGACGTAATTAACGTTGTTTAACATTTGCTGCTGTTTAAAAATAGATAGCAAAATTAATGAAATAAAGTAAAATAAACTGAATTATTGATATGTTTTTATCAATTGCGCAAAATCCCAAGCAAAATATAATTAACGCTTACGGCAACTGGAAAAGTGACTCTTCAAATATAGAACTATGTCACAAGGACGTTCAACGCGAGAGTTTACGGGATTACGTAATGCTGACGCTAAGCTTTAACGCAGGTCGTGTCATGTTAACGTAGACTGAACTGTGATAACTGAGGTGCCGTCAAAAACGTCAAATACCGCGAAAATGTTGAAGACAGATGCCGCGGAAAATTTGAAATTATATTTGGCAGCTGTTGAGTCGTATCGTACGGGATGTTTAACCCCTATTCTGAAAGAGGAGCCGAAATATCACATTCAAAGTCGACGTTTGTCAGAGGGTAAAGATGAGATGGTTGTTGAATTCAATCAAGTACACAAACGAAAAGAGGTAACAACTTGAAAAAACACCCCAAAAACTTTAATACACCTTACTCAAACACAATCTCGGATATTTTCATTCACTTTAAATTCATTAAAATATACGGTGAAATCAAAACCAGTGTGACAAAAGATATTTTCTCCATGTGATCAGCCACTTTTCATGACTATTTTCATTCAGCGATGTAATGATTTTTATATGGAGTCACATTATTGGTATATGAATGCACCTTCATGTTTCTCCGCCATTTTTAGAAAAAGAATTTTTTTTGTGTCTTTGTTTGCTTCCCTGGATAACTAAATCCTTCCAAAATGCGGTCTACTCCTAAAAGAGAGAATTAAAAGAGCAAATTCTTTCCTTTAAGACTAGACCCTTATTGAGAAGTGGAGTGGGGTGGCGGCGGCAGAAGAACAAAATGGCAGAATTGCTTCCCTTGAAATTGTATCCATTCACCTCAGAGACCAGCTCATCAAATGTGTACTTTGTTAAATACAGATGAACAGCAAAAATAGCAATTATTTACACTTACAGCTTGTTCTTAAAACCTGTCTTAGTGGCGTAAATTGTTACTTGAAAACTACCACTTTCCAGGCTATTGCCCTTAAAACAATATAGAGGATCTTACATGAGTGCTCATGTATTATTGAATTTATTAAACGAGTTGGGGAAAAAGATAAGATGCGAGGCTCTGCCGAGCATCTTATCGTTTTCGCCAACGAGTTTAATAAATTCAATAATACAGGAGCAGGAATGCAAGATTCTGTTTATCATATGACACTAAAATCGCATTTTATAAGCAAATTTTGCACTAAAACGTTACAGTTTCGCCATTAGAAAACGCGACGTTTCTATGGACGTCAACGCTATGCGTTACGACGTAATTTGCATATTTAATCCACTAGTTGATTATCGAATTTAATGCATGGCTTTATTACACTCTCAGATGCGACGTCATATGATAAATATCTTTAATCCATGCGTATTTTTTTTATGTGAAAGCAAATGTCATTGACTAAATGTAAACTTAATGAAATTTAAACCCCTACGCCCCTCGTAGAAGGCATTACCTTCATGTCTCCCAATCCGTTGTTCTCACTAGTAATGCGTACCAAGCAGTAGAGCAAATGCTTCGATCATAGAACAAGCATACGACAAGGGTCTGGGTCCATTAAAGCAAGTTTAAGCTCTCCCAGTAATCTATTACTGACCGTTCCAAGGTGGTGTTTCTATTTAGAGTCGCCACTGTTACTTTTATTTGTGTCCGCTTGTCTGTGGTCTTCTTGCGATAAATGGTCTTCACTATTAAAACTGTCCACTTGCTTTCTGTTATGTGTTGTAATAGGTAAAACTAGATGTAACTGTTACTTGTTCTGGTTGTCCATGTCGGAGTTTTCGTTCACCTATTGTGTGACTGATGTTTTCATATGGCATAGCTGAATGACCACCTGTCTGCGAACGAGCTGCTGGTCCGGTTTACCGTGCGTGTTTTTTTCTAAAATGTTGTCAATTTATGTATATACTTATATGGAATCCGATAATATAAGTTTTCGATCATTACTCATCTTTTTACCTAGCTGACACTTCCTACTTCATACGAAGGGGGTTGATATACATGTGTAATGCGAATGTACTCAAATTCTTTTGTTTTGCTTATTTGGATGTAGAAGCTGTAAAAGTTTTATGTAATGTTTGGCATATAATATAACAATATTTTTTCAATCTGTAGCATATGAGTATATATATTTTAATCCTTTTTTTATGACATTATGAGATGAAAAAATTGCATTCAAAAAACTTTTATTTTATGGCACAGACGCCTTAATATGTTCCTGTTTATAGCTAAAAATTGACACAAGTTCACATGGTAAACCGAATGAGCAGCTCGTTCCCAAACAAGTGGCCATTCAGCTACCCTAATAAAATAAAAGCATCAACATCTATTTTTACCTATTTCATTTTTAGCTTACAAAACGAAACAAAACAAAAGGCAGATTAGGTAGCAAAAACAGGTGACCAAACCGCCAAAGAACATAGACAAGTGGACATAGCACAATGTAGTATCAAGTGAACCTCATCTCCTGAAAGGCCCTTTACAACTGTTAATACTGAAATTCCTGACGAAGGTCTCCAAATCAGTCTTGAGACTGGCTTTGGAATAAATTCAGGTACTCCCAAAGGAAACGTTTTTATATCTGACTCTTTCATGAATCGTTTCTAGAGTACCATCATATTGAAAAGAATTAAAACTGATTTTCTGCCATGTTAAAAACTAGAATATATGGTAATCCATTAGGAATAGAAAAATACTATTGGTGGTTAACATATTGTTTCAAACAGTTACAAATTTATTTTGGTAACTTTTGAGGACAACTGAAATTGATATGCGATTGTACCTGAAGCGTATGCGAGCAGCGAATGCTCGGCTCAGCATGTGCAGAACAGTAATTCATCGACCAAATCTATATTGCTAATATCAATGGGGAATCGAAGCACATGCTGATTTTGGGGCTTCGCTTTTCAATTATGTCCCTAACCCCATTTAATTGTCGACTCTTCATATTACACAGCCACTCAGGCCTGATGAGATAGAGGGGCAAGAAAGACGGAAGGCGCAAAATAAAAAAGCTGCATCAAAATTCCGAGAGAAGAGGAAGAGAGAGGGAGAACAACTCAAAGAAGAGAAATTAGAGAAACTTACCAGGCGCTATAGGGAACTTACTGAAGAAGTGAGGCAGTTGGAAAATGAGATAAACACACTGAAGCCAATAGTGTGTCAGCTTCTCCAACAGTCGAATATGACATGATGGTATTTAAAATGGAGACAGTCTCAACAGAACAATATACAGTTCTTAAAGCGCGGCTGTAATTATGCCCATTTGTAGAAACAGAGACCCCTTTCAAATAAAAAATAGCCATCAGAGGAGATGGCAAATCCCCCGACCGAAGACCCCCATGGGCCTTGGTAAAAGGGGTGCACTTCAAAACACATATTAGTAATATATTGTCGTTCTTTTATGCTTCTGATTGACATTGACTGTTAATAGATGCATGATTATCTAACACTCAGACTAAAACAGTATGCTTGACTGCTAAAAAGAGGTAATATCTCAAACAGCCACCATAAACACAAATGTATAACATACGATACATTCAACTTTCAAAATGTGTAAATAACTTCTAAAGTACAAGTCCTACAAACCTAATTTTGAGCTCTCTAGTAAGTGAATTTGGACAAAGAATCCAAATCTGGAAAAAACAAATTCTTTTTTTTTTTTTTGGGGGGGGGGGGTGCGAGAGGGGGCACGGGAATGTGGAGGGGTCAGAGAGGGGTAGGAACACTGATAAGATATCACAGCATGATCATCAATATTCTAAAAGGTACACGGTTATTCAAATTCTGGAGCTGTCAGGGTTATACACTTATGGAGCAGAGACTCAAACAGCAGCTCAAACTACCAAAGGGAAATAACTCACAAAGTATGAAAGCAAGAGTTATCATTCATGTATGAGACAAATTGTCATGACCCGTTCTGCATATCTGTGAAGTATCATGAAAATATTTCAAAAGGTATTCAAGCTATGGAGCGGACACCTAAAATCATCAAAGGGAAATAACACCAAAAGAAAACAAGCAAGAGTTGTCATTCTTGTTCACAACACATCATCATGAACTGTTCTACATATCTGTGAAGTATCATGAAAATATTCCAAAAGGTATTCAAGTTATAGAGCGTACACGACATCACACCTAAAACCATCAAGGCGAAATAACTCAAAAAGTATGACAGCAAGAGTTGTCATTCTTGTTCGCGACACATCATCATGACCTGTTCTACATATCTGTGAAGTATCATGAAAATATTCCAAAAGGTATTCAAGTTATAGAGCGGACACGAAATCATACCTAAAGTGATCAAGGGGAAATAACTCAAAAAGTATGAAAGCAAGAGTTGTCATTCTTGTTCCCGACACACCGTCATGACCTGTTCTACATATCTCTGAAGTATCATGAGAATATTCCAAAGGGTATTCAAGTTATAGAGCGGACACGAATCTGCCAAAAAAAAATCACACCTAAAACTATCAAGGGGAAATAACTCCAAAAGTAAGAGAGCAAGAGTTGTCATTCTTGTTCGCGACACATCGTCATGAAATAACACCAAAAGAAAACAAGCAAGAGTTGTCATTCTTGTTCACGACACATCATCATGAACTGTTCTACATATCTGTGAAGTATCATGAAAATATTCCAAAAGGTATTCAAGTTATAGAGCGTACACGACATCACACCTAAAACCATCAAGCGGAAATAACTCAAAAAGTATGAAAGCAAGAGTTGTCATTCTTGTTCGCGACACATCATCATGACCTGTTCTACATATCTGTGAAGTATCATGAAAATATTCCAAAAGGTATTCAAATTATAGAGCGGACACGAAATCATACCTAAAGTGATCAAGGGGAAATAACTCAAAAAGTATGAAAGCAAGAGTTGTCATTCTTGTTCCCGACACACCGTCATGACCTGTTCTACATATCTCTGAAGTATCATGAGAATATTCCAAAGGGTATTCAAGTTATAGAGCGGACACGAATCTGCCAAAAAAAAATCACACCTAAAACTATCAAGGGGAAATAACTCCAAAAGTAAGAGAGCAAGAGTTGTCATTCTTGTTCGCGACACATCGTCATGACCTGTTCTACATTTCTGTGAAGTATCATGAAAATATTCCAAAGGGTATTCAAGTTACAGAGCGGACACGAAACTGCCCAAAAAATCACCAAAGGGGAGATAATTCAAAAAGTACAATTGCAAGAGTTACCATTCTTGTTCGCGACACATCGTCATGACCTGTTCTACATAACTGTGAAGTATCATGAAAATATTCCAAAGGGTATTCAAGATATAGAGCGGACAAGAAAATGTTTACGGACGGACGGACGGACGGCGGACGGACGGACGGACGGACGGACGCCAGGCTCATCGTAATATCCCCCGACCGAAGGTCGGGGGATAAAAAGTAAATTAAAAAAATCTCAGGAACTGTAATATGTCAATCCCTGATCCCACACAAGACAAAATAAATCTATAAATATTCCTACCAGCTGCAGTAAACTCAAATACAGGCTGCCCGCAGACACAGAGAACACACAGAAAAATTAAAGTCAGAGTCTCAGTTTCACTGAGATTCTTCATATGCCGCCTAGCACCGGCCTAAGAGGTACTCGATCTCCGCAGTTACATTAATGGGTTCAACGATCTCAATGGAAATAAAAAAAATGGTAAAGTACAAGGAGAATCTTTACAGCCACCACAAAACTACATGTAATCCAGAATACTGTCTCATAGGAGACCATACTTGTTGTTCAGTTTGTTCCGTCCTATCTACATATAGCATTGTAATCATCTCTTTGGGAACAGAGGGTTTAGTTGCTGTCTATTTCGTTTACGGGTAGATCTAAGTTTGTTTTCTCGTCTTCTTGGTGCCATCAAAATACCATAACTTTTATTGTAATGATTTCTATGTAACTTTAATATTAGTTTTCATTTGTTTACCGGCATACTTGGATGAAATAAAACGGTAAATATGATTTTTTTTTTGGGGGGGGGGGGGGGGGTAACTTTTATTGTAATGATTTCTATGTAACTTTAATATTAGTTTTCATTTGTTTACCGGCATACTTGGATGAAATAAAACGGTAAATATGATTTTTTTTTTGGGGGGGGGGGGGGGGAGGGGGTCGGTTGTTTTCTTCAAAGCAATTCCTCCAGTTTAACTTAGCTTTTGATGTAAAAACCAATGTCGTTGACAAATTTCAGTTAGTCTTACTCTTAAAATGTCAATCGAAAATTGGTGATTTTGCAAAAACATAGATCCTGATGAGGCGGCCCTCATTTGGAACTAGGCGGTTTACTGTCTAGGCGATGATTACCAGATATAATAAAGCTTGGACAAGACAAATTTTGAAATTGCAAACGCGCATCCATTTCTAACGGCCTTTTAACGGCATTTTACATTTTGTTCTTTCTTCAAATTTGGCCGTATAATATTTAATTCATGATTTTTGAAATCCGAAATAGTAAAACCTCCGCAGAGATGCTTTTTGGCTTCATTTCGGAATTAAACGCCACTAGTTTGTAGGGCATGTTTACTAATACTCTAGGCAGAAAAAGCAACATGAACAATCGCAAAAGCAAGTATGGCTCTTTATTTTTCAATAAATGTTATAACAATACATTTTTACATGCTCAGTATGGTAAATAAATATAATTACTGTATTATCAACACCTTCTATGTTTGATAGCTGCCTGATTTATTTTTACCTTGTCGCCTTTTAATCAGTGATTGGTCTTAAAAAGTTTGCTAACGTAACTGTAATGTTTCAGTTATATCAGTATGTATTGTTCATTCCATTTACACAGATACTTCTGAATACGGGTATTTTGTATTTTACAAAACCTCATATTTCCAAGTAATTCCTTCTTTTTCTTGGTAATAATTCGGTTCAATGATCCTGGCCACCTTCTTCCATTTTCCCTCTTGCTCCAGCTTGTCCATTAGAGGTTCGAGTCTGTCTTTGTACTCTGACACCGTCTCCAGATACTCCAGTCTAGTACAAATTAAAATAAGGCCGCCTGAAAATATAGACAGAGATCGCAAAAACAACATACGTTATATATACATACTGCACTTGCCTACTGGACAAAGAGATCTGAACTGTTTCTTGACACTTTCCTATGTTTATTTACTTAAAAACGAAAAAGTAAAATAGGCAATCATTATCCCCCGACCGAAAGGTTCGGGGGATATAGCGATGAGCCTGGCGTCCGTCCGTCCGTCCGTCCGTCCGTCCGTCCGTCCGTAAACACTTTCTTGTATGCTCTATATCTTGAATACCCTTTGGAATATTTTCATGATACTTCACAGTTATGTAGAACAGGTCATGACGATGTGTCGCGTACAAGAATGGTAACTCTTGCTATTGTACTTTTTGAATTATCTCCCCTTTGGTGATTTTTTGGCAGATTCGTGTCCGCTCTGTAACTTGAATACCCTTTGGAATATTTTCATGATACTTCACAGAAATGTAGAACAGGTCATGACGATGTGTCGCGAACAAGAATGACAACTCTTGCTTTCTTACTTTTTGAGTTATCTCCCCTTGGTAGTTTTAGGTGTGATTTTTTGGCAGATTCGTGTCCGCTCTATAACTTTAATACCTTTTGGAATATTCTCATGATACTTCACAGATATGTAGAACAGGTCATGAAGGTGTGTCGCGAACAAGAATGACAACTCTTGCTTTCTTACTTTTTGAGTTATTTCCCCTTTATCATTTTAGGTACGATTTCGTGTCCGCTCTATAACTTGAATACCTTTTGGAATATTTTCATGATACTTCACAGATATGTAGAACAGGTCATGCTGATGTGTTGCGAACAAGAATGACAACTCCTGCTTTCTTACTTTTTGAGTTATTTCCCCTTGATGGTTTTAGGTATGATTTCGTGTCCGCTCTATAACTTGAATACCTTTTGGAATATTTTCATGATACTTCACAGATATGTAGAACAGGTCATGATGATGTGTCGCGAACAAGAATGACAACTCTTGCTTTCTTACTTTTGGAGTTATTTCCCTTTGATGATTTTAGGTGTCTGCTTCATTGCTTGAATACCTTTTGAAATATTTTCATGATACTTCACAGATATGCAGAACAGATCATGACAATTTGTCTCATACATGAATGATAACGCTTGCTTTTTTGCTTTGTGAGTTATTTCCCTTTGGTAGTTTGAGCTGCTGTTTGAGTCTGCTCCATATCTGTATAAACCTGGCAAGCTCCATAATTTGAATAACCGTGTACCTTTTAGAATATTGATGATCATGCTGTGATATCTTATCAGTGTTCCTAACTCTCTCTGACCCCTCAACAATTCCCATGCCCCCTCCCGCACCCCCCCCCCCCCCCCCCCCAAAAAAAAAAAATATTTTATTTTTCCAGATTTGGATTCTTTGTCCAAATTCACTTACTAGAGAGCTCAAAATTAGGTTTATAGGGCTTGTACTTAAGGAGGTATTCACACATTTTGAAAAATGAATTTATCGTATGCTATACATTTGTGTATATGGTGGCTGTTTGAGATATTACCTCATTTTAGCAGTCAAGCATGCTGTTTTAGTCTGAGTGTTAGATAATCATGCATCTGTTAACAGTTAATGTCAATCAGAAGCATAAAAGAACGACAATATATTACTAATATGTGTTTTGAAGTGCATCCTTTTTACCAAGGCCCATGGGGGTCTTCGGTCGGGGGATTTGCCATCTCCTCTGATGGCTATTTTTTTTATCTAAGTTGAAACCAAATAATTGATGAGAAAAAATTTGGACACGTTAAAAAGATAAGTGTTAGAGGATGTCTGCCATCTTTCGTTGTGGCACTCCCTATTCACCTTTTTTTTTTATTTATTTATCTATTATTTTTTTGGGCGGGGGGGGGGGGGTATGAGTAAGAAGGGCTGAGGCAACACACTTGCTCAAACTGCTTTGTAATATACAGATTTCTCCGAATCAGTTCAGTGTCGACACAAGCAAGGAACACTATGAAGAGACCAGGTTAATTAATCTGAGTCTTTATTTGAACATTGATTTTTACCTATTGGGTTCAATGATAAAATCAGAATTGACCAGTGGATTACCTTTGTCCATCTACCTTGACTATGCTTTAGTATTGGAGTTAATGCAGAAAATGATATAAAATGTGAATGTATGACGTGTCTTTGAAGTTTATGCAGAAAATAATAAAAAGTGAATGTATGACTGATGTGTCATAATTGAAAATCTGAGTAAATCATGCTTTTACAGGCTCAAATCAGTCTGTAAATTCATATGCCGACGATATGTTCCTGTATATAATTACTCCGGAACAAACCTAGTGCTTGCGAAGAACAACGGTTCTTACTAGAGCGTATAGCTGCTTATATTGGTCTAGGCCATTTTTGTTCGAATCGAGACTTAGCTTCTTTTTGCATGTATTGGTGCCTGAGCTCAGTATTTTTCCTGTATCTCCAAAAATATTCTAATTGTACTCCAGAAACACAGGTAAGGAAAATTTCTCACCAGATTAAAGGCCCATATCAGCAGGATCGAGATTTTTGTGAATGCCTAATGACAAATGATGATTGATCATAAATAAGTTTTGTATGATTACATCCTTTACTTCATAACTCTTTAAGTGTTAGCGAAAATCGTAATGGGCTGTCACTGGTCCAAAAGGGCATGAAGGATAATATATATTTCAAAATGGCTTTAAAAGCATGCATCATAAGGGTCCACCAGTAGAGGACACCAACTTTTACTAAAAGAACTACTTTGTAATGAATTCTAAAATTTATTTTCGAGATATGTAAACCTAATTTAGGAAAGATATCGCGAGACACACTCTAAGTCAGACTAAACAGAAAATCATTTACAAATGTTATAAAACCTTTAGGAAACACACAAACAAATCACGACATGAGAAAATGCAGCAGTATAGATCCTAATGCATCTGGATAGTACAAAACAGAATTTGATCTGACGGTGGTTACTACCAGACTGATATGTGAGTTTGCTGTCCGCCAGTGCCGTAATGCGGTCTTTCTCATGGCATAGCTCAAATTATAATTAAATAATATATAGAGCGGTTTCTGGTAATATATGCTTAAAAAAATAAGCATTCCAGCTAGTCTGAATATCAATTCTTTGGTGAATAAACGAAATAGTAACAAGGTTATGCATCCGTAAACTTAAATTTAGCGTGAATGTCCATCACTTTACGTATCTTTTTTAAGATGCTGCAATAAGTACTTCCTTTTTTAGTGTCTCAGGTGGATTGTGTCTGTGATCGTGGCACTTGCTGAGTACCTTAAGTTTTATATTCTAATGCACTTACGAATATAACGCGACGTCTGATTGGATAAAGTCAAAAATTTGCGACAGTATATCCTGCGATATATTGTCGCAAACCCGACTTCATTATAAACCGTCACTTCTCATTGGCTGACGTTTGGTTTAACTTTGCTGAAAGCGCTGTCTCTGGATGGACATTAGTACACTTTGAGAGGTGAAAATATGTAAAAGTGCATTAGAATAGGGATAACTGTATTGAAAATTGTCATCTGGGGAGGTATCTCGTCGGTTTTATGATCGCAAATTGAGTTTTACGGCTCCGCTGACGCGTCGCCGTATCACGAAATTTTCGACCATAAAACTGACGATTTACCTCCCCAAATGACAATTTTGGATACAGTTATCCCCTAATTTTAATCTTTTGTAGCACTCTTTCTCTGATTAACACGTTTTGAAAACTTTTAATAAATGATTTTAAAAACGAATGAATATACAAGAAGTGCCTTAACCCAAACCGATCTATATATTAACAGCTGAAAACAATGTTTTCATTCTTTGCATTCGTATAGCACAATGCATGAAAATATGAAATGAACAAATTGATAAAACAAATTATGAAACAAGAAATGAGGTTAAAATTACTACCATATAATAGTTCTTGGCCCGGCCAAGTCGTTGGGCAGATTCAGTCTGAAAGAAACATACATGACACAGCAATTTCATAAACAATGTAATTGTCGGTTCTACTTTGCCGACATTTCCATGTAGTCCATAGAGCAACCGCATAGACTACAGGCTGCCTAGAGGAATAGTTTAATGAACGTGTCTTTGCAAATAAGAGCACATCTCTTTTATTATTTTAGTAAAAATTGAGTTGTGCTCTTCAAATAGTTGTACATTGGTACTAATGTCAAACGTAAATTAAAGAGCTGCACATTCATTTATGTACTAGTCAGAAGGTATCACTTTCTTGAAATCAATTAAACACACCTGTTTCACCATTACACCTTATATATCTTTTTGACGGTTTGACGCAGATTACGTGCATGAGAGCGGGTAGAAGCCCGGATTTAATGACGGCTCCAACTTAAAGCTTTTTAAGCTGGATGGCACTGGAGCTTTGCCTGTCGGGCCTACAGAGCTCAATAATGGACTTCTTTTTGCAGTTTGCTTCAGTGTCACTTTTGTTTAATGACAGTGCGTGCTTTTGATTGATGTTTCTTATTGTGAGTATGTAATTGATACATGTATGGCAGAAAGCCTCCAAGCGGACCAAACAACCGACATTCCTCTGCTCCCACCTGCTCCCCATTTTGTTATATTGGTTTTGTTTTGTCCACCTTTCTGCTTGTCGTCAACAACCTATTGTTTTTGTTGAGGTAGCTTGGTGACCATCAATCTGGGAAAAAATCTGAACGTTCCGTGCATGTTGTCTTACATTTTTCAGCTGTCACGCATAGATTTTATTCTTATCCCACTGAATGGTATGTGTCACTGGGGTCGTATTTATGAAAGCATTTAAGTCGTTGCTATGCTGTTGCTAAGGCTTCATATCTATAAAGGAGATATCCTACGACTATGAAATTTGCTCTGGAGGAACAGTCTTTTTCAGACTGTTCCTCCAGTGCAAATGTCATAGTTGTAGGGAATCTCCTTCATAGAAATTTCGCCTTAGCAACAGCATAGCAACCACTTAAGTCGTTTTATAAAAAAAAGCATCGCAAACGACTGCGTGATACCCCGCCACTGCGATCCATTTTCACACACTGATTTTTCCTGATTTATATTTTCTCTGTATAAACCCAGGGTAGGGGCAGCCTAACCCCACTGAATATGGATAGAAGTCTTTGTCATGACAGGACACTTCCTTACTCTGATCACTTATAATAAGCTTCTAATAAATCACTGACCACTCCAATCAAATACAAAGGACCTGGTATGATAAGGCCCATATTTGGCCCCCAGAAAACTCATTTTTCAAAAGTTCGTTTTCGATAACTAAAATGCATTCATAGGAAAGTTCTAACCTTGAATGTAACAGCAAATACAAAATCAACCAGTTCTTGCATAAAATATTTGTGTTTTTAATCTTGAACATACCCATACCCCCAGCGGATTCTGACGAAAAAGACAAATTTGGTAGCCTTCGCGGCTTTCGAAATATATGAGCCCGGCCTCCAGCACATTTTATATTTTATATGCGGACATAATTTTGATATATTTACATGCCATGAAAATATTAAATGTGCTGGCGACCGGGCTCAATGTTTATTTTTAAGTTTTAGTTTCCAAACTGGCAGCGTTCGGAACATTTTCCCTGTTTTCTCAACACAAAAACGCCCATATCTCCGCTCATAGACAAAATAAACATATGTTGTGGGTATTCATTTTCTTAGTTAGAACACAAGGAATAATTCGGTACACATTTCATTTTAACATGTTGGAATTTTTTTGTTAGCGTCTCTTAACTTGCAAACTTGAGTGGGTGGGGTACCTTGACAGGCCTTGTGCAGTGCACAGGTAATTAGCCGTGGTACCCATCGTATAAGAATTTCATCAAAGGCTTATTATCAAGAGCTTTCAAAAGCTATTATAAATGACTTATTTTTTTTTCAAGGAAAAATGATTAAACTCAGTTTTTCTTGCAATTTTCCTTCATATTATTGAACCAACATAGGCATGTCAGAAATCATGTTATTCTGAGAATTAACAAAAGTGACACATATTATTTTTGTTTGTTCCCATACGCTCAAATGATAAGCAATAGAAACCATGCAATTTTAAGCGAATTTGAGTGGGGGCCAAAAATGGCCCTTATCATACCAGGTCCTTTAGTGATTTTAAACATGTGGCCATGGGGCAGGGGCAAATAACCACTAAATGGTCAAATTTTAATCACCACAAGAAGCTTTTCTTACTTCTATCATCAGATGTAAATTTCTGAATCTGTTTAACATGAATTTATATAGATTTTATCATCATTTTATGCCTGTATTTTGCCCTGGTGCAGGGGGAGATAACTCCCATGGGGTTAATTTGAGCATCACTGACGGCTTTCATCACTCTGATCATTCGCTGTAAGTTTAAGAAAAATCGCTTCAATCTCTGACTTTATATTGATTTTTTTTTATGATTTTTTACATGTATATAGCCCCAGGGCAGGGGCAGATAACCCCCGATGATATAATTTTTGTGCTCATACAAAGCCTTTGTTACTTCGATCATGTTTGTGAAGTTTCATCATGATACTACAAGTAGTAAAGGAACTAGAGGCCAGAAACCATTTTTTGTGCATTGACAAGTGCCATAACTCTGTCAGTAATTATCGAAATTTGCCGATTAACAATCCCAAGCGAAACATTCTTGGTACAAATGCATATCCAAAATTTGAAGGAAATCCGTTGATAAATACTTAAGTTATCGAACGGAAACGAAGTGCGGACGGACGGACAGACGGACGTACATACTACGGACGGACGGACGGACATACGGACGGCCAACGTGAAAACATAATACCCCGCCACTAACGTGTGGCGGGGTATAAAAACGACCTCTGGACCGTAAGTTCCTAAGCATTTACATATTTACGTCTTTTATACATATAACGCCTTTAAAGTAAAATAAGTAACCGGAAATTTAGCATGATCTTGAAACAAGAATACTTCAAAATATAAGTTTAACGGTACAAGTAAATTAAGCTTGAAATGAAATAAAAAGGTATGGAATTTAAGCAACTATTTTAAGCGAGTCAGTTTAATATTATTAACAATACATGTTCATGATGCAACTAATTTGAAAGTAAAATATCATGTGACATTGCACCTTCACCTGTCTCCAGTCTACAGTTTGTTCAAGGCATGCACATTAATGGTGCATTAATTGTACATGCTTTTGCATATGCAGAAAGTCAATGTCACCACATACAGTTGACAGTAATAAACAGTAGATTGAAGTAGTATAAACAGTAGATTGAAGACATGGCGCAGTAGGAAGAAAACTATACACAGTGGACGGTATAAATTCAGTAAGTGCGCATGCAAAAACTAATGTCACGGTATACAGGTAATATGTGAACACACTAAACAGTACACAGTAAGGCGCTAGTAGTATGAGCTCTCCCACATGTGCAAAACAAATGTTGCAATATACAGTGTATAGCAGACAGGACTTATGCATACGAGATACATGAATGATTGTAATTGTACACATGTTCGCGGTGCAATAATGTTCATTGTTTTAGCGGTCGCATAATAGCGCACTTAAATACGCACACACTTCAGTGGTTCGGTTTCTATAAAAGACACACTTCAGTGGTTATATTTCGACAAAAGAATGAAACCGAAATAAAGCAAGAAAACTTAAGTACACGTGAATATTACACATGAACATGTCTAAACTTGCGAAACTGCAAAGTTTTGTCTCCGCGAACATAAATACAATTGTAGTACATCTTGAAAGTCCTCAACAATATAATACCGTATACGCGGTAATTTTAACGGGTTCATATTTTCGCGGTTTAGGATTGAAAACATGAAAATTAAATTTCTCGATTTCTAATTTTCGCGGTTAGCAACATGCGCGAAAAGCTAAAGTATTTCTTTTCCACTTGAGTCAGTTCGTTCAGTAACCTGGGGCAGGGCCGCCGCAGGTTAATGCGAACTGACTCAAGTGAAAAGTACCAGCAACTACCGAAGCAAATAGAAACAAAATATATGAACACTGTGTCTACACAAGACCTTTGTAAGAAACAAGAAATTATTCGCGATTTTAATATTCGCGGTTTCTAAGTGACCGAGAAATACCGCAAAAATGGAACACCGCAAAAACTACCCTATATACGGTATTACAAGTATGAATAAATTCACCAATTACATAAACAGGCAAACACCATTTGAAACACATTCTGAGAAAATCTGTATTTAGGTCTTACAAATCTCTAGATCGGTCCGCACAGACTGGTCAAGGCATGCACATACCACCAGGAACCATGACTGCGCATCTGTGCAGGTTGGTGCATGTATGTATGCGCAGTTTGTAAAATGCTTTATGCCACAATTCGTCAAGACGAGGTTAAGTGCAGCGTAAATGATTTAGTTGTTGGCAACTGAACGGGTGTGCTATATAATGCCGGTATATAACAGCTTAATAAGCCATCCAGATCGAGCTATCTCAAAACGAAATCGAACTTTTGCGGATGCAAAGCAGTCTGTATGCATGTTCAAGAAAAGGAATACTCGCTCGGTCTGAAGAGAGCCTTCATAATCCTATATCTATCCATGTACCCTATTACCGTAGTGAATCTAGAGAGCAAAAATAATGATAAAAAAAAACAGACTGATCAGTCTGCAGGCTGATCAGACGTCGCTGTTCCTCTTTGTTCTCAGACATATTTCGTACGAGATATTGTAGTATTCCGTTTATATGCACGCATGCTCTGCATCAAATAAGGTATGCATTGACTAAAGAAACATATTAAAAGTTATCCGAAAGATTCTTGCCAGGGTCTAAAGGAAAAGCTTCCTAGGATGCACGATGTACCGGTACATTTTAAAACCATCTCAAAACGTGCGATCAGTGAAAACACAAATCAACCCGCAAATTATTCTCATCAAAAAGGCCCTGGACAGCTCAGCAAATTGCAATGACAGAGTGCGTGTTCAATGAGTGCTTTGCCCAGACTACGCAATTCATTAATGTTGGCTATAAGTTTAGCTTCAAATGACACTGTTTCGTGCTATTCTTACCTGGTTTGACGACTCTTATAAGCTCATATAATGCAACACAGGGAATATGACCCTCCACAAAACAGCCTGCGCCTGTTACCCCGTCATAGGTGTCTGAAACGAACATAAGAGGTATGAAGCTCGTTTACAGACATTTATTCCCTACTATAGAGAACACACCCTTGGCTGTTAGCTGTTTTATGTCCCCGTTTTGTCATAACCTATGTGAGATTGGGCATTTCTTTTGATTAAATAGCATTGTCACTGGACTGTTGCATACCAGAATTATGACACCCAATAAACAAGAATATATGTCTTTTAAGACATATATTCTTGTTTACTGGGTGTCATAGTCATATTTTGTAACAGTCCAATGGCATTCCGTTTTCATCAAAAGAAAGACCCTATCTCACATAGGGAATGACATAACAGGGTCATAAAAACTTATACAGTGGCACCATTGTTTGGCTTACTTTACGTATTTCTTTTTCCTTTTAACAATAACTCATTTGGAGTTTTACATAGCCATGTTTATCATATGACGTCGCATCTGAGAGTGTAATAAAGCCATGCATTATAAACGATAATCCACGAGTGGATTAAATATGCAAATTACGCCATAACGTAATACGTCCATTAAAACGTCGCGTTTTCTAATGGCGAAATCGTGACGTTTTAGTGCAAATTTTGCTAATAAAATGCGATTTTAGTGTCATATGATAAATAGAATCTGCATTCGTGCTCCTGTATTATTGAATTTATTAAACTCGTTAAGGAAAGCCGATAAGATGCTCGGCAAAGCCTCGCATCTTATCTTTTTCCCCAACATGTTTAATAAATTCAATAATACATGAGCACTCATGTAACATGAGCACTCATGTAAGATTCTCTATATATTCGAAGTCCTTGGCTTTAAGGTGAATGGGTAACTTTCAGGGGAAGCACCTCTGCAATTTTCAATTTGCCTCCTTGTAAATGGGATAAACTCAACTATTTAAGAAAAGATTTTTCTTCCTAACAGCATTTATTTTTCTTTAAGAGTAGATTCATTTCGAAAGGGTTTCGTTGCCAAGAGAATTTAACAGAATTAATGGCTACCAAAGGACTTCTGTGGTTGAGGTATAGATTGGTTGGTTGGTTGATTTGATGCTTAACGTCCACGGTAAACAACTAAGGTCATGTCGGGACGGTCAGTTAACATAACCACACTATTCCTGGGCAGGCCTAGACCTCCTAATCGGTTAACCAGTACTAAGTGCACATACTTTCGCCAGTAACTGACAACTGCCCTTCTTGAATCAGCGGAAGGAGAAACGAAAGTATGTGGCCAGACCGGGATTTTGAGGTATAGACCTTTCGTAATTGTCACGTTGAGAAGGACAATAGCTTTTTAATGTGGATAGACAGTTCCGAATATAGCGATATTCGGGTAATAAATGTGAAATTTTATAGCGGTCTAATACTTATTAATTTGGGAATAAGATACAATCCGTCCTTTTTCGAAATAACACGTATAAAACAGACCATACGCAAAAACAGCCAAACCGAGAAAGAAACCATTGCATATTTAATTACAAAAGGCTACACAATAGGAAAACAAGAGGCCCACGGGCCACAAAGCTCACCAGATCTCTAGCTCAAAATTGCTGTCAAAATTGCTGTCACATTTGTACATGCTAATACAAAATATACAACAACAATTTAGTCTCAGCCTGACAGTCTGTTGAGTTGACAACAAAATATATAACTATTTTCCATATTTTGATTGCAGTAAATGCCATTTTTCAATTTTCCCCAGTATAAGTCAATGCAACTCTAAGTTTCCATAGCAACCAAACGAAAAAGCCAATTTTTCATAAAAAACACAAACTTTCAACCCCCCAGCCTAATTAGGATACTACAGATGAATTCGGGCCTTATTGGCCCAGTGGCTTCTGAGGAGATAATTTTGTAAGTATTTTTTTTCCCATCATTATTGCATTTTGGTTTCCATGACAACCAGTAAAAGGAACAGTGGGTCCAAAAACAATAAAGCAAATAGAAGACTTCTTAAGGAACATTTCTATAAAAGTTTTGTCAACATATCTGCAATGGCTAGGCAGTAAATGCCATTTTTCAATTTTCCCCATTATAAGTCAATAGGAACTCTAAGTTGCCATAGCAACCAAACTAAAGGGCAGATTTTCATGAAATACACAAACTTTCAACCCCCCAGCCTAAGGATACTACAGATGAAATCTGGGCCTTATCCGCCCAGTGGTTACAGTGGAAATAATTTTTAAGTATTTTTTTCCATTTTTTTCATTTTGTTTTTCCATGGCAACCAATAAAAGGGGCATTGGGCCAAAAAAAAAAAAACAGCTGATAGAAGACATCTCAAGGAACATTTCTATAAAGTTTTATCAACATGTCTGTAATGGCTTGGCAGAAAATGCCATTTTTCAATTTTCCCCATTATAAGTCAATGAGAACTCTAAGTTGCCATAGCAACCAAACTAAAAGGGCAATTTTCATAAAAAACATAAACTTTCAATCCCTCATCACAAGGATGCCATAGATGAAACCTGGACCTTATCGGCCCAGTGGCTTCAGAGAAGATAATTTTTTACATATTTTTTCTTCTTTTTTTTGGCATTTCGGTTTCCATGGCAACCAATAAAATGAGCAGTGGGCCAAAAAACACATAGCTGATAGTAGACATCTCAAGGAACATTTCTATAAAAGTTTTATCAACATATCTGCAATGGCTTGGCAGAAAATGCCATTTTTCAATTTTCCCCATTATAAGTCAATGGGAAAACTAAGTTGCCATAGCAACCAAACTAAAAGGGCAATTTTCATAAAAAACACAAACTTTCAATCCCCCATCCCAAGGATGCCACAGATGAAATTTGAGCCCAATCGGCCTTGTGGCTTCAGAGGAGATGTCGTTTAAAAGTGTTGACGGACGACGACAGACGACATACGACGACGACATACGACGACGACGACAGACGACGACGACGGACCACTGCCTATCCTATAAGCTCCCCCGGAGCCTTCGGCTCTGGTGAGCTAAAAACCTGTGCCTTATCCATACAAAACTTTACCCCTGGGCCGAAATGACTGAAAGAAAATATCCATCCACCCATGGAAGCATTTTAAGAAAGCTACCGAAAAGAAGAATAAAAAGTCCAACAATCATGCTTCAAGGAACAGAAATTCAAACTGCATACATTTAATTTAGAAATGAGACATAGTAGGCGTCAGTTTTGGTGTAGTTTGAAGAAACTTGTTTGATTGAAAATACATACAAAGCCGAATTGGAGGCAATCCCGGGGCGGGGGAAGGGGAGGAGGCACGAAGGAAACTTTATCAGACCTGACGCGATCGGCAGTTGTTTGTCATTCAAGAACTCGCATATATAGTTCTCGTACAGATTGCTCTTCCTCGCCACGCCCAACATAGCTTCTGAGGGATCTAGAGCGTCGATATGTCGGAAACCATGTTCTCGTAGCTGTCAAAAGAAAAAAACAACAACGTTTTTTTCCATTTCAACTTACAGTACTGCGTGCTTTTAGCTGTAGTTTCACTGCCGGACAGTGCTGACGGTCCTCATCAGAGGCGACCTAGGTGGGGCACTCTCCCAACCAGACAGCTTGCTGATGAGCACCTCCAGTACTCAGGCTGAGGCCCATAGTTTAAATGATACTGGCTGTAATTGTGACGGGGTTAATAGCTGTGATATAATGAAAGTAACGATGACTGTGATAGAGCAAGTTCAAATAGTCTTCTACATGCTTAAGTGATCAGTGATTTGTCCTGAGTCACTATATTGACATTTAAATCGTCAGCTTGTCTTAAGATGATAAGTGTTTTAAGCATCAATAGAACTGTTACCTAGACAAATATGTTGTATTATTACTCATTGTAATATTGTACATATCTTAAATGTCGTTTTAAATATCTTTGTTTTTAAAGGTAGGTTCCTGAACTAAAGATATCAAATCTGCTCACAAAATAATTTAGTCGTTTTCTGTGTGATATTGAATACTCTTATTTTTCTAAAATTGTTGCTAGTGAGAAAACCGTTGGATTTTGTTGAAAATTGTCGTTTTCCTCTGGTTTACTTTTTTGGTTTAAGCAATGCCTTGGAATTCCAGTTCTAAAAATAATTTTGTCTTATGCCTATCAGTGCGTAATTTCTACTGTTATTCTACTAAAGGTCATTTTCTCTCTTGATATGAGTTCTCCTAGAGGTCCCGGCATGATGAATGGTTTAATACTAGCCCAAAATGCAGTGCAGCATTGTGTAAGCTGCGTTATCTATTTTTGGCATGAACTAAAAATAGCGCTAACTGGTGTGCGAAGCAGAGTTAGGGAACCCCTCGCAAAAAGACTTACCAAATACTTATGGCTTTACACTTTTCAGTGAAACTTATTTATTTCCTTGTTATAAGTGCTATACGATAATTTAGAAAAACAATCACGAAAATGATGACGCATTCCATACTCCAGGAACCAACCTTTAAATGATAGAGGACCATATGTTAGATAAGTGTTCATATGCTTATTATGTTATCCTCTGAAAATAAAGACATTATTATTATTATTATTATTATTATTATTATTATTATTATTATTATTATCAGTTCATTACTTCTAACTTAGTAATGTCTTAATTCTATTTTTTTTTAAATAAAATTTTATTGGTAGGAAGCCGGAAAGGTCGAAATGAAAGATCTGGTCAGGATTAAGTTAGGACAAATGCTGTTGTCACTAGGGTCTGTCGACATAATGAATGCAATGGTAGATAGTGGTCCAATTAACCTATAGCTGACCGCTCTTGCCTCTAATTTTAAGTAGTAAAACAAAAAGGGCATGGCATAGAAACGTAACAATGTTGATTAAATGAGAAACTTCAGTGACTAGAGAATACATATATCATTAGGATGAAGAAATAAAGCCACTCTCTAAGAAATAATTTATGTCGTGTATCAAGGGTTGCACGTTGTCTGATTTGACCAGCGTTTTCCATTGAAAACTGGAGAAACACAACAGTTAAAACATACCGTCTATATCGTAAGACATATGCGTAACAGCATAATAAATTATTAACTAAATACATCAGATAAACAGACAATATAGCAACAGATTTTCGCCGCAGTGTCAGAATTTTAAACACTTTATTCCGTCTACACGTGACAGCCATCACCACGAGATAAAACAAGAAACCCTATAGACTACATGAATGTTACAGTTCAGCTCATGATACTTCCATTATTTTTAGATAATCATATCTAATCTTTAATCTTGAAATTTCATATCAAACGATCGAATTTCCCAAACGCACCGCCAAAGCAATTCTGATCAGCCGTCAAGCTTCAGAATTGATTTTGCTGTGCCCGATCTTCGAGTTTCAGAAATGCTTCGGTTGTGCGTTGGGGCAATTTAAAAAGAGAATGTGTAGCTATAGCACAACAAGAAAAAGATAATTATTTCTTTGTTAATTCATATACAGTCAAACCTGTCTTAAGGGGTCGCGCAAGGGCAACCTGAATACTTGCTGCTAAAGACAGGTTACCCCTTAATACAGGTTTTTTGATCGGTATTTTGGCTCAAGGGACCCGGGAAAACTGGGTGCTTAAGGCAGGTGGCCCCTTATTAGAGGTGACCACATGGGCAGGTTTGCTGTATTATAACATAACAGCTTCATGTCTGACCTTGTATCTTGAAATTTCATATCAAACGATCGAATTTCATAAAGCTTGATAAGAAACAAAAAACTTTGAAATTTATTAAACTTGTATAATGATTTTAACACAGCATCTTGAAATAAGATATTCAATATACGGCTGAAACATATTCAGTTTGTAAATACTATGAAATAACACAAAGATAAAACGGTCACTATGCGTAAATAAATCTGTCTCCTTCATAGCGACACTAAACCCGCGCGCAAAGCATGCAAATTATGGCGGCCAAAAAGCAACGCATATGCATTATATTCTACTTTATGTAATTGTCGGCGGAGGCTGGTCGGAATCAAAGGCATAACCGTTTTATCAGTAGCATTGTCTCGTAGAGTTCGGGATACAAAACTAATAAAACCGAGTCACTTAAAAGTAAAACGACAGGTTTGCAATGACCATTCATGTTTATTATGCAGGCTTATTATGGCGGACAGGCATTAAGCGTTAACCTTTGACCGTCCGTGTGTCCGTCCATTTGTCATTGCGTCCGTCTATCGGAGAAGGGTGTATCTTATCAAATCCAGCTGTCTCAAACAAGGAGGACAACTCTCTCTTAGATTTTTTAATTATCTTTCCTTGCCAAACCCGTGTCCGGATCATAACCACTTAACCGTACAGAATTAAGCCATGAACTTCATCGATTAGTTTATCGTAATAAGACAATGTATCGCGAAAAAGGACGACAACTCTTCATGTTTGACTTTTGGAGTAATTGTCCCTTGTCTATCATCTGTATCCGAGCTATTACAAGTTAAGCATATGGAATTTGGCTATAAAACTGCATTCATGGGTATATCTACTGAAATTTTTCTGAATGAAAATCTGTAAGGTAATGAAAATCTGTGTCAGGGCCATTACTATTGGACTGTATGGAATTTAAGTTTACATTTGGGCTTATCTTGTCAGGAAGATGTGTTAAAAATAAGGAAGACAACTGTCGTTTTTTTAAATTTTGAATTATTTGCTTTAGCAAAAAAAAAAAAAAAAAAAAAAAAAAAAACGTGTGACTGCCTGAATGCCTAAACCGTATGGAAGTTATTCATGAAACGTCACAGGTGCGTTTTATATATCGTGACTGTGTGTGTGTGTGCGAGCAAGGATGATAACTGTCGCTATTTGGTTCTGAGTTGTCTGCCCCTGCCAAAATTCCATATCTGGGCCGTGGGTTATATTCGGATACGTATGTCAGGGCTCATTCAAGAATATTTCACATATCGAGCCGACTGTTAAGCAAAGGTGGATGAAACGGAGCTCCCGGGGAAAAACCAGGGGCGTAACTAGGGGCAATTTCATAATACGCACAACCATGTTTTATTCTCTACTTCTTGAAAGGAAAGCAAGTATTTCAGCCACTTTGGTAATTGGTATTGAAATCTTGTCTAATTTATAAATTTTCAGCATGCAAATATGCAGGTGCGTTTTGAAATTTTGTCAATTTTGACAAAATTTCAATACGTACTTGCGTATTTGCCGCATAGGTAGCTACGCCCTTGAAAACCACCCGACTTTCCTCAAGCAGAACGTGTTTTTCTCACTTGTGCGTCGAGCGAGGGTCGAACCCACAGCAGTGAGAGAATACGTTTAAGAATCAGCGCTCTTATCCACTAGGCTACGGAGGCTCGGTATAAAACGTAGCTACAACGTAGTATCAACGACGATGAAACGGCGTTTTTCCAATCGATGTCGCCACGAAGCTGTGGGGTAGGTAAAATGGAGTGTGGGGTATATTGCATAAATATAATCTCCTGACCTGGCTATGTTTAAATGCTGAGTATGCAAAATACATGTAAACTCTTCTTTTATCTACCATCGAAAATAAAATGATAGTATGCGAAAGTACAATGACCTTGGCCGGACAGGTGCACTACTAAATGCTGATCTCGTAACCTCAATCAAGCCGTGATGATCTTTTCCCAACAAATTCAAATGGACTAACGTTATTTTTTTTTTATCTTTTTCACGAGTAAACATACTTTGAAATAAAGTGAATCCAGCAAGTGTCTAGTAGATTCTGTTTAGTATCATATAATCTTCTTAGAAATAATGGCAGCAGATCATACTGCCTGATCCACATTGGATGGTCAAAAGAAAGAAAATCTTCTCAGTTGTCTATCTTTTTACCTGTCTGGCCTATTTATTACAGTTCAAACGGCTGGTCGAGCATTAGCTATGGAGTAAACAAACGATCTTAGAAGACTATGTAGCTCTAATCAATAATCTAAACCAGACAAAATTCTATTGCTTAAGAAGAAACATACACCTCGCGCTACCATTCCAGTTCCTGCGCCAACATCGAGAATTCGAACTTCGCCCCTTCTCTCCTCCGGGAAACTCTCAGCACAGCGTTTCACCGTCAAGCCTGGGGCAGTGTAACCGACTGTCATCAAATCCTAAAAACGATAGATACTTATAGAATAGTTGCAACCTCAAGCCAAACTACTCTTGCGCTGGCTGCAAGCGAGAAAAATGTTGGCTGCAAGCAAGAAGACTGTAGTATCCATCCGGCGTGCATGAAGAGCCGTAAAAGATATAATTAGAAATACATCGATAGATCGGATTGCATTAGAACACTGAAAACGGATGAACATACCGACTTTATAAATGCGAAGTAGTAAATTGCCAAACTATTGACAAAGCCCAATTCTATAGATAACCAGACATGGTCCCTTATGCGGAAGTGAGATCAGGTACTCGCTAGTAACAAGCATCGCCTGTCTTCTCTTATACACCCCCACATATTGTCCATAAATAAGAGTTTACTCCTAAATATGTAAAGCTCCGTATCTTTGTTTAATATGCCAGTGCTTTGTTAAGCATGTTCCTATATTTCAAATGAAACAAATTAAATTAGACAATGATACTGAAAAAAAAAACCATGTAATTTTGTAACTTTATGTTTGAATTTGAAATTCATGTTATGAAGAAATAATGCAAAGTGGCACAATACTCTGTTTACCATAACACTGCTTTTTAGAGTCTAAGAAATAATGTATCTAGAAAATAATGAACTTTGTTGAAACTGTCCCATGGCAAAATAGAGGATCTTACATGAGTGCTCATGTTTTATTGAATTTATTAAACGAGTTGGAGAAAAGATAAGATGCGAGGCTTTGCCGAGCATCTTATCGTTTTTCCGCAACGAGTTTAATAAATTCAATAATACATGAGCACGAATGCAAGATTCTATTTATCATATGACATTAAAATCGCATTTTATCAGCAGAATTTGCACTAAAACGTCACGATTTCGCCATTAGAAACCGCGGCGTTTTTATGGACGTCAACGTATAACGTTACGACGTAATTTGCATATTTAATCCACTAGTGGATTATCGCATTTAATGCATGGCTTTATTACACTCTCAGATGCGACGTCATATGATAAATCGATATCTTCAAGTGGTTTTCAGTGATTCCTTCACAAGTTTTCGACCTTTCACTGAAAGCCAATTATATAGTAAAACCTCGCACTCATAGATAACAGGGGCGTAGCCAGAGGTAATTTCATTATACGCACAACCATGTTTTATTCTCTACTTCTTGAAGAGAAAGCTAGTATTTCAGCCACTTTGGCAATTGGTATTGAAATCTGGTCTAATTTATAAAGGACTTCTTCGATTAAGGCGAGGATTTTCCCCATTAGGCCGGCGCGACAGGTCCGAATTTTCAAAAGTAAAAAGTGTGCATTTTTTTCTTAGCAGAGCTTCCACAAATATGTAAACCGTATGAAATCAGATCATTTGTGATTCAGACCCAAAGACATGGGGAGATAATCCAGTCTGACCCTACCTACCCTAAATTCAAGGTTTTCGCATACCTCATTTTTTTAAGGTAATAAAGATATTGAAATTAGTCATTCGTTCCATAATTTTTTCTCATAAATGCATGCTAAATACACACATATCACAATACAATGCAATGGTTTCATTCTTGTTACGCCTGATTGGCATTTAAACATGCAAAACCGTAGTTCTACTTCCGGTCAAAACGGCCAAAAGGGAACGCTTCACTACAACTAAAATACAAGTACTTTCCCCCCCGTGACCCAGCATTTCCTTCATGCAGCAGACTTATGCGATGCAAGTACGCAATATATATGAGTGGGAAGCTGGGTCACGGGGGGGAACGATACTCAGTAAGCCAAAGAAGGAGAATGGCCAGCAGTAGCACTGTGATCTTCAAGTATTATATTGTGTGCCATGACCTTGAATTGAGGTCAAGGTCACATACATATAGTAAAAACTATCCAGTGTTGTCTGATATGTAGGTAATGTAAGTGAAAAAGGGGTGAAATGTATACAATCAATCATTATTTCAACGATCAGTTTGAGGATAATTTACCATTTATCTAAAAAATGACGTCAACGTCAACGTATGTTTAACGTATTTACATAGATACAAACACTTAAAAATTCATTTGTCATGCAAGTTACATGTCATAGTCATAAATGCAAAGCAGAAGTCAGTCTTCCGTATAACTTTTTAATCATGGGGAAAATTCACGCCTTAAGCATAGAGGTCCTTTTCAGCAAGCAAATATGCAGGTGCGTTTTGAAATTTTGTCAATTTTGACAAAATTTCAATACGCACCTGCGTATTTGCCGTATAGGTAGCTACGCCCTTGGATAACAAACTAAAATCAAAATCTCACCGTATCATAATCGGAATGATTAACCCACTTGCTGTATCCATCTAAGACGTCTTCTTGTTTAATGCCTTTCTGTGTGACATGATGTACCCATTTGTGAGAAATAGTAGTTGCGTCTGCCCCATTGCTCAAAGCAGGGTCTACATTGTTGTTTATCGCGTTGGACATACCCTGAAATAATATATAAATTGTTCAATAAAATATTCCTAAATGAGTCTGCGCTGAGCATTTAACATAGCCGTTATTCAGCAGCGCGATTTCTGACTTTAACCGTGTTTCATGAAGTTGCGCGCGTGTATGTGGTTAAAGTAAAAAGGAAGGCAATGTCAGGAATTAATAAAATCAGATCCCAAATCCCGCACGCGAAAGCTAAAGGGAAAAATAACCTATATGACATTGGTCCGCGAAAGACACGCACTGTATACCGAACGAAAAGCTCTTTCCCAGGCGGTCCTGTAGCTACATTGTATCCTAACTGATACAAGTCTAGCTTTTGAAAAAGCTTGAAAGGTTATCCCTTAGCAAATGAATCCATAAGATGCAAGTGGTAAAGCAGAAAATTGACAGCAATGCAAGTTAATTTTATTGTATTCTTAGATTTGTTGAAGCTGTAGGTAAGTGGCGAGTTTGACAGTTTTTTCCTTTTGTCTAGTGATTGTTTGTATCAGGTGAGCTTCAGTGCTATTAACTTTTGATAGATGACCTGCACTGTTTAGTAATGACTCTTCGTAATTGGACTGTACTCTCTGGTAAGTGCTTGTATTAGATGAGATTCTTGTATTAGGCGAGATGAAATGATTTTACAGCTCATGTCTTAGCAATGCTGGAAGGGACCCTGCAGCTGGGTGCGCCAAACTATGGGAGCAAATACCGGTAAATAATGGAACTTGTATTTAGCGTTAATCAAACAGAACTTGTTATTGATCTGTACTGTTAAGTGATAACTGAACTTTCAGGTTACTGTTTGTATAGGGTGAGATAAAGTGTTTTAAGACATAAGCTATAAAGATCATGCATTAGCGATGCTGGCGAGAACCCCATAGCAGGGTGTGCCAAATGTAGAAGTACCGGGAAATAGTAGGACCTGTATTTTAGCAGAAGGAAACGGCGTACAAATCGAGTACGAATTCCTATCTTAATATGGTTATCCCCGAGGGGATAACCAAATAGCATAAATTCTGTTTTTTACCTATTTAGAAATTACAAAACAAAACAGAAAGCAAAATTGGCAGCTATACAGGTGATCATATAGCTGACAACAGACAAGCGGGCACAGGAACATGTAACATTGAGGAACCATAAAAGAAATACTGCCGAGGGGGTGGGGGGGGCGGGCTTAAAACTAGTTGACGGTATCACAACATTGCAAACAGCTATATGTATTACAAATAGCCCGAGCATGTTTTAGCCTCCCCCCTCCCCAGTAATCTTTTGCTGACCGTTCCAAGGCGGTACTTCTGTTGTGGTTCCGTGATGTTACATAGTGCTATGTCCGCTTGTCTATGTTCTTTGGCGGTTTTGGTCACCTGTTTTGCTACCCAATCTGCCTTTTGTTTTGTTTTGTTTTGTTTTGTAATTTGAAAATAAAATAGATGTTGATGCTGTCTTTGGTTAGGGTAGCTGAATGACCATCTGTTTGGGAAAGAGCTGCTCCTTCGGTGTACCGTGCGTGTCTTTCGTGAACTTGTGTCAATTTTTCCGTGTGTGTGTGCTTCTTTCCCTATTGGTTTGGATAGCGGGTTGTGGGATTTGATTGTATTAATTCCTGATTTACTTTACAAGTATGTATCCGAAGTCTTACATTTAGCTTCTGTAATGGTTCAAACCAACCAAATATATGATCACCCACACAACAGACCAAGGAAAACACCAATTCATACAAAAGAACGAATTATACGGATAACATTAAACACCTATTTTTGTCTATTTTCTATTTAAAACAAAACATAACGACAAACAAAGCTAGCGGCTATACAGGTGGCCACACTTCTAGCAGACCATAAAACAAATAAACACAAGAACAACAGTGAGTATCGCATTAGAACTGTCAGTTATAAAATACAGGGGGGGGGGGGGGGGGGGGGGGGCTAAACTAGTGTTTAGGTCGCAAGTTTGGATCCAAACCCTCGCCCTTAGCTTCCACAATTGTTCATCCCAACCAAAATAATTACCATCCACACAACAGACCAACGAAAACATGGATTCGGACAATAAGAACAAATTATACGAAAAATATTAACATCTTCTTTATCTATTTTCTGTCTTTTTTTTAACAAATGATAACAGGAAGCAAAGTGGGCAGCTATACAAGTGGTCACATTGCTTGCAGAATGACAGTGAAGAACCACGTCAGCAGTACCGCTTGGAACGGATAGATACAAATAACGGTGAGCGAGGGATGGCAAGAGGGCTCAAACTTGTTTTACTGATCCAAACCTCTCCCTCTGCTTTTGCTGTGGTTCGAAACACTTACTCAGCTGACGGTTCGCATATTTGTATTTGCAAATCAACTGTGAAACGAAATAGGTGTAATAATTGTGGTTGATTAAGGAGCTACCTACCTTTATAGCCGCCTATATGGAGTCCCTAAAACCAAAATATGGTGCATATGAACCTGTATAATGGGGTCGTCTGTCTTAAGAAGCCGATTCTTATTCCCAGGTCTAACAATAATAATAAATGATATTAAGAATAATTATTAGAAAGATCGTTACAATAAAAGTAAAACAATACCTTGTTCATAAGATGTTATTTTACTTTTTCCTTTACTTATGTATATTGACTAGTGCTTGTTAATTCGGCACGCCGACTAACAATTGTGATCTGGTCACCTGAGATGACCTCCTATATACTTTTACGTGATTATCTGCACTTATGGTGACCCAGATATCTGAGCAACATAACTGGGCCCTAATAGAATAGTTGTTGCAGGAGGAAATTAGGGGATAACTGTCTTGAAAACTGTCATTCGGGGAGGTAAATCATCGGATTTATGGTCGGAAATTTCGTTTTACGGCGATGCGCCAGCGGAGCCGTAAAACGCTATTTGCGACCATAGAACCGATGATTTATCTTGGCTCAAATGACAGTTTTCAATACAGTTATCCCCATTATAATGCACTTTTTCACATTTTCACCTTTCATACTGTACTAGTTTGCACCAATTTCAAGCTGTGTCAGCAACATAAAAACAAACGCCAGCCAATGAGAAGCGACGTTACTTAATGACGTCGGGTTTGCGACAGTATATCGCAGAATATAGGGGAGACCGGGGATAGTTGATGCACTTTTTTGACTTTTTGATATATCTCGTGACCGGACTGCCCAATATTGATCATCTTTGTTTATACTAAAAGGTCTGTCTTTTCTGCATTTAAAATCTAATAGTAATCCTGGAATTTTGGTATATTTTCCCTCCGTTTCAGTAGATTTCTTTAGGAAGTCGAATGCATCAACTTGCCCCAGTAGTGGGGCATGTTGATGCAACGCTTGGGGCAAGTTGATACACGTTTTTTTTTCTTGCCTTTACAAGTCCATGCAACGAATACTACAGTAAATTGACCGTTTTATGGACAAATGGGGGTTTCCTTGATTCTAGTTAGATGCATATATTTAAATTATTTTAGCCATTGAAGTTACATGTATCTCCAGTAAAAGATCTCTAGAAGGGATGTTTGTATATATGAATAATTGTACGATAAAATGATCAAAACATTCTATACTTTTATTTCTGAAACTTAAGAGCATTTTAAACGGGAAAAGAACATTTCATTGTCATAGATGCTATATTGAATAAGCCGGGGTCCAGCAATTCGTACAGTTTTCATGTGCGCCCAGCGAAGACTCAGACCAGCCTGTGCATCATCACATTCTGGTCAGAGTCTTCACTGGCCATACGAAAAGGTATGGGTCCTTAGCTATCCACAGAGCGCACAGCAAAGACTCTGATCGGACTGCGCGGATGTATCGAGTCTTCGATGGGCGAACATGTGAATTGTAGGAATTGCTGTGACATGGCCCGAATGCCATTGTATATTTGTTTGAATATAATAAAATACATCGTATTCTAAAATACAACAAATCCGCAATGCTTAAACTATTGTACATAGTTCTCCATCAGTTAGAGATCAAGTCCATCCAAATATTGTGAACAACTCATGCAGTACAATAGGATTTTATGGTGCATCAACATGCCCCATGCTCATTGCATCAACTTGCCCCAACCATGCCACACGTGACATTCAGCAAGGTAGACAACTAACACACAATGTTTTCCTTCAAAAGAGCGTATGATTTTGAAGATGAAAGATTTCTCTACCTGTGTGCATAAAAGAATTATGAACAACCAGAAACAAATGCGCGCTAAACGACAAATTGCAAAATACCATAAATTTACTTAGATGTGTCAAAAATGAATTTTTCTTCACCAAATTTTCATTTGTTGTCGAAATTCCGCAAAACTTCAGGAAAAGATGGCAGATGTCAATGACTACTATAATTCGTCATTTCTGACGTCCATAATGACGTCATTGACTTTTTATTCCTACTGCATCAACTTGCCCCGTGCATCAACTATCCCCGGTCTCCCCTACTGTCGCAAATTTTTGACTTTATCCAATCAGACGTCGCGTTTTATTTGTAAGTGCATTAGAATCAGAGATAATTCGCGAATAGCGAAATAACAGAAAAATATAACATCAAACTGCACAAAAATGTTTATCATGGCATAAGCATTATCGTATACATTAATGATAAGACTAAAAGGATATAATTAAATTAATAAAAATATATGCTCGTAAATGTAATTGGTGTTCTGATCTATAGGTTGAAGCTAGTCTGGTAACCACATTTAACGTCTAAAGACAGGTTAACTATTTTACAGCAGGACCTATATTTATTTTCTCTAAAGAAGGACCCTTCTTCCTCTTTGTATTCGTATATATTTCCTTGCCTAAAGCAAAATAAAGAGACACGTTTGAATATGTTTATTTCGGTTTTCCTTAACCACATTGCTGTACACCATGAATGGGGTAAAAACTATGTGTAAGGATTTCAGCACTTGTCAATACAGTTAATTTAAATTTGTCAGGTTGCACACTCGCTTCATCTCAATATTCTATACAGCCAGCTCTTCTGGAAGCCTTAACAATGTCCCTTGAGTTATTCAAGTGGTAAGTGTAAGGCTTTTTGGCACTGACGACTTTCAGCTGAAGCTAAAATGCACCTGGGGTGTGTGCTAAGTCTTTTGGAAAAAGTGCATATAGGTATAAAATTGATGCAAAGCACCTGCATATTTGCTGCTTTGTTTTAGAAAAGGTACTATATGAATTTGGCGGATTGCGTGCAGTCACATCACCTTTTTATGACAAAGTTTGTTTCCGTTTTTATGATATAACAGGGTGCAAAGATGGGTATGATTTATTCTCAGTGCATATTAAGAGCTCAGAGGAAATTCTGTTTCGAACGAGACATGCCTAACGATTATAATGAACGAGAAACTGTGTAAAATCACATGTTTAAGATGATTTGTCCCACTGTAACGGATGTGTATATTGTTATGCCTTACCAACACACATATTTGCATAAATACATATAAACCCATTCCGCAGTCATTAGTTCTCCTTCCTTCCTTAGACTTAAGATATGCAGAAATGCACAAAACCATGACGTTATGCAGTCTGTGATGGCGTATTAAAACCCACTGGGCACATAAGGTTGAATAAATATTGAATCAACATTGATTCAACGTCATGACGTTGAATCAAGGTTGATTCAATGTTGATTCAACTATGTGTGCCTGCTGGGAATCTCTGTCAAAGTATTATTAAGAAGGCTGAAAAGAAGCACCAACCCTTATCATCCAATGGGCAACGGCACTACTGACACATTTAATATCATGCGCTTCTGGACAAGTTAAATTACATTCAGAAGGCATTAACCCTTTTCAGACCCATAACTGTTTGCGGGAAATATGCAAAGGGTTCAGACCAAGTTCTGAAATGCCGCAGAACGCGGCCTCTGATCAGGGTAAACACTGTTATTTTCAGGAATTTATATGAAAAATACAATGAAAGTGAAAACACTCACCAAAACCTCTAAAACCAGAAACAGACACATCCAAATAAGGACGGACGAGTCCACTAGTCAAACATGGGTAAATAATGCCCATTTAAAAACCCTTGGCGATCCAGTTTGTTCGCAAATATATAGATAATTAAATGCAGCATTTCTGTCTCAAAATCAGATAAGGTTAGTGTAGGCCTAGCACAGCTGGGCAAACATTGACAAACGGTATAGGCTATTGAGCTAAGGAACATGTGACCTACTTACATCTGCTAAAGAATATGTGACCTACTTACATGTGCTGTATATGAATTAACTTCGCAATATCCGCGTTTCTGTAGATATTAGCTTAGGGTAACTGCAGCTTAAAAGATACTATTGTATAGCCGTAACTGTACGCTATGCTGAAATTACTAAGATGTTGACGTATCAAAATGTATAGGTCTATCGATTTCCCACATCTTCGACATCCACCTCCATCGCTTCCATTCCACCCCCCCCCCCCTCCCCCCCTTCACCACCCCACATGTGAACCTCAGTCAGTAGGCCCTTGTTGTACTAATTATCCAAATTAGTAGGAGGCCCGGCACTGAAATTTACCCAGCACCATAGTCCGATTCGATCACTTCACAATTCGAAGTCAAGTGAGTAAATTAAATCGGAGTTCATTCACTTTATACGTGACCCAAAGTAGTTTTCACTTCGATATACATAAAAAGTTCATTACTTATATTTACATTCGTTTCAATCAAAACCTTGACGAAAAATCTTATATAAGCGCTAAAATTAAAGCAGTAAACACTTACACACAGTTATCTGCTAACAGCGGAACAGCGTCAATGATGTCATGGCGTCGCCGACTTCCAATCAGATTGTAGAGAGCCATGGTTTATTTTGATGTTATTTAAAGTCATATGACGTCGCGTGGCTCAATGTAATTATTGGAATGTAAATTACATTACGTTCCAATGATTCACTATAGGGCTTTTCACTAAATGCACCAAGAATGTCAATATTCAGAGATAAAGCAAAAACTGTACAGATAAAGCATATAAACAAAAGAATCTAGAAAATGCGTTTATGAAACACTTTGCCCCCAACCATAAGCTTGCCTCTAAAGAAGGCCCATCCCAGAATGTTTGTACCTTTGTTCAATAGGCTTCCATGCACTAAGTCGAAAAAGAGGCTTAACTAGGTCAAAAATTTACGATTTCTTTTTAAAAGTTAATCAGGTCATTTACATTTTGGGCAATATCTTCCTGCAAAAAAACACGATCCTAGTTTCAGGGGTTCTCGAGATATTTTTTTCAAACGGTTCAATAGACTTACAATGTACTAAGTTGAAAAAGGGACATAACTCAGTCGAAATTTCATGACTTTTTTACCAGAAGTTAAACAGGTCATCTACACCTTGGGCAATAAGGTTTCAAGTCCCTAGCTCTTATACTTTTCAAGGTATCTGGCTGATTAAGTCAAAATGTCAAAATTTTCAAAGGGCCATAACTCCTACAAAAATTGACAGAACTTGTTCAAAAGTTGATCAGTTCATTTATTCATCATCTCCAATAAGCTGACAAAGTTTCAAGCCTCTAGCTTAAATACTTTTTAAGATATCTTGCTGACAACGTCAAAATAAGGAAATTTTCAAAGGGCCCTAACTCCTACAGAAATTGACGGAATTTCTTTTAAAAATGACCAATTCATCTATTTATCAATTCTTATAAGCTATCAAAGTTTCAAGCTCCTAGCTTAAATATTTTTCAAGATATCTTGCTGACAAAGTCAAAATGCGGAAATTTTCAAAGGGTTATAACTCCCTCAAAAGTTGACGGAATTCTTTCAAAACATAATCACTTCATCTACTTATCATCTCCAACAAGCTGACAAAGTTCAAAGACCCTAGCTTAAATATACTCAAAAAAAATATTAAAGGGTCAAACATTTACCCTGCGATTTCTGGAACATTTCAAACATTTGGTAAAATAAATCATTTCTACCTTCCATTTTATTCATTTTACAAGTTTTATGCACATGAAGCTTGAACCTATAGCCTTTGTCTTTACCAAGGTCAAGCTTTAAGTCAAACTACCCCTAAAATGAAAGTTGTTTGAATTCCCATAGAGATTTGATAGTGTGTCAGTTTGGTCGGGAATAACTTCTAAAATTGCTATGAGTTTTAAACTTTTTAGAGCTAGCTGACCTTAAAAATGATTAAACTTGATGACCATCGAGCAATTTTTCAAAAAATTCATGAATTGGCGAAATCGAAAATTTTGGTGAATTTGTTCCCTATGGACTTCAAACAGCTCTGATTTTGAGGGCAGTGTGAGTTGAAGTCTGGACTTGGTCAAGATATAGGCTATATTTTCAAACTTTATGTGTATGAAACTTGTAAAATGAATGAAATGGAAGGTGGAAATGATTTATTTTACCAAATGTTTGAAATGTTCCAGAAATGGCGGGGTAAAAGTTTGACCCTTTAATATTTTTTTCGAGTATACTATTCAAGATATCGTGCTGACAGAGGCAAAATGCAGAGTTTTTCAAAGGGCGATAACTCCCTCAAAAATTGACAGAATTCGTTCAAAAGTTAATCAGGTCATTTACTCATCATTTCCAATAAGTTATCACATTTTAAAGTCCCTAGCATGAATACATTTTAAGATATCTTGCTGACAAAGTCAAATTGCGAAAATTTTCAAAGGGCCATAACTCCTTAAAAAATTGACGGAATTCATTTAAAAGTTGATCAGTTCATCTACTTAACATTCCTAATAAGCTATCAAAGTTTCAAGCCCTTAGCTTAAATACGTTTGAAGATATCTTGCTGACAAAGTCAAAATGCGGAAATTTTCAAAGGGCCATACCTCCTACAAAAATTAACGGAATTTGTTCAGAAGTTCTACTCATTATTTCTAGTAAGCTATCAAAGTTTCAAGCCCCTAGCACAAATGCTTTTTGAGATATCTTGCTGACAAGATTTCATTATGAATATTTACCAAGGGGTATAACTCGAAAAAGGGAGACAACTAGGACAAGGAAAAACACATGTCCACTAATTTTTCATGATGAATCCATATGTGAAATTTCAAAACTCTAGCACGCACAGTTCCTAAGATATGGTATCCGTGACTAACGGACGCACGGACGCACAGACGGACGGACGCACGGACAACCCAGAAGCAATATGCCCCCTCTTCGAAGTTGGGGGCATAAAAAATACATCTTTGACATCTATTCAGTTCTTCCATTCACTTAACTATAAAACTATATACGAGGGATGTTCAGAAAGTTCTGTTCGTGACGTCTTATTTTGGTAACTGTCATAAATACAAACATTCTGACAGAGACCATTTATAAAAGTATGTTATGTCCGGACAACTCTGCAAACGCGGTGTATATTTTTTAAAGGACACATTTTTGAACGTTTTTGAAATAGGTTTACCTTAAAGCCAGTGGAGATTTTCACTTAAGCATGTCATAGTTGATATATGAGCAGTCTTTGATTTTTTTTCATCATTGCTACTTAAACATAATCCCAAGGCAAATGTGACCTGTAAATATCGCGGAAAACATATTTAATCTAGGTTCCATACTCTCCCGTTAATTTAGATTATCCGCTTTTTAGGTAGTAGCAAATTCTCCCTTTGTACTTAAGTTATACTGATTTTGTAACGAAAACAAGGGTCTTAACATTCAAAATCTTGTCAGGAAGAGCCTTAGCATGGGCCAATTCGAAACCGTCGAAAAATAAAGCGTAATGTAAAAAAACGAAGCCGCTACGATCTTTCGAAAATGACGTTGACGTCGTTTTCAATAACGTCATAAGAACTGCGCATTGCTTTGCAAGGCCTTTTAATTGATAGCGTTTGCTACCCTTCTAACTTTTGAATGGATATTGAAAGGAACGAATGACAAAAAGCTGACAAAAAATAGTTTTTAATAACAATAATTTTTTACTTGAATGACACACTGAAAATAAATTCACATATGAAATTAGCCCATTGGTATGACTGGGGCCTTATAACTTGCGTTGTAACTCAATACGAAAATATATCTTTGTATAGTGTTTGGAATTACTGTAAAGTAAAAAATTAGCAAAGATCAGGAATTAATACAATCAAATCCCACATCCCGCTATCAAAACCAATATAATAGTAGGACAAGGGTCTACTGTGCTTGCAGTAGGTGCGGTTGGGGGTTGTTTTGGGCATTTTTTTATCATCTTTCCCTCACTTTCTGGGAGACGGCCCGATATAGACTGAAATACAGACTCAAAGGGCCGTTAAACACAAAACAATCAGTCAATCCTCGGGGATTTCACTCGAGTCAATAGATTGTTGAAAGATGTGAGCAAACACTGGATCTAAACCGGATGCAAGTTCTTTCAGGACTCTAGGACGGTCATCAAGAAGGGTTCAAGCCCTAAAGAAATCTTTTTGCTCCTTCAGCCGCATAAAGAATGCCATCCATGACAGGAGCGGAGTAATTAGGGAGGAGAACTTGAGTTGTTTCACTTTTGCCGAACACATTCGTAAAGATGATCATTAAAATCATCTACCTGTGAAAAGGGATGGATTTTCATCCAATTTGTCTAGTCAGCATTATTCCGGGCTATGTGATCATAAATCGGTGAAAAACATGATGGGGACTCAATCGGAGCACCGCTCGGCCAATTCCGTGAATCACGGAATCGGCCGAGCGGTGCTCCGATTAGATGAGGACTATGCAGTCTCTTCCTTACATATTGGGACACCTTTACCACCGTAATCAAGTCTGGTAATCAAGTCTGGCTATGTATTATAATTATGATCATAGTCTAATGTAACAAGAGCCCGCCTACCCACATATTCTGTACGGCGGTGGCCTGATGTTGGACAAAGTAGATTATAATTTGACACGTGAAGAACACAAATTTTCCATCATCCGCTGAAAACAATTGTATTTATATTGTTATTTAAACATTATAATCAAAATATGAAAAAGGTTTGCTGTACTGTATTTCAAAAACAGTATATATAATTAGGCCTATGCTGTAAATTTAGCTGCTGCATGGGAAAATATGCTTACCATGCGTTTATTTGCGACTGGCGTGGTGTATTTATTATTCAGCATGCAAAAATGCCAAATTTAAAAGACACAGATGCAAAGGCTGTAATTAGATATTTATTGATGCAAAGGACGAGTTACACTTTACTATTGCAACGTGCCCACTGAAAAGGCCGATTTTCGAAGGTAGGCAGATAACCACAAAAACATGCAGAAATGCTAGCTATATGTTTTTAGTTTATTCTGTACGATTTCATTTTCCCGTATTTTAATGCCTTTTAGGTTAATTTTGCGGTTGAATACATGTACTGTCTGCAACATTTAACATTGAGCCTATGGGAATTTGAACTACCAACGTCCACTATGCATCCAAATTTCACTTCATCCTACCCTCGTAACCACTCCAATTTTTATACATAATTATCCCTCATATACATATTCTTCATAATCGGGTTATATTACAGTGGTTACGAGGGTAGGAGTAAACGAAAAATAAACTTTTTGGGTAAATTTTCATGTATCCAACACTAGGATTAAAGGATTTATATCAAATTTGCATCAGCATATTTTGTAATTGATAGAAAAAAGAGGCATTATTCGACACAACACATTATTTCAAAGTGTTCATTTAAGAAGTATGCGTTCCTAATGCCCCCACCAAGGATTCCATGAGGGTGGGTGGGTGGGGGGGGGGGGGGGGCAGGGGAGGGGAGGGGATGGGGCGCAGCGCTGGGCATGGACATGCCTATAGGTATGGCGTTATGAGCTTATGTAAGGCGTTAGTCTGAATGTCCTCCATCATCATGCTGTGATATATATAACGTCTGATGTTATAATGTTGCAACATGGACAGATGATGTATCCCTCTGCCTGAAGCTGATGCATTGTAAAATTCTGTGACCTTGAACTTTGGTCCACTAACTTTGTATGAAAAGCTACTTGGATGAGCTTTTTCCTTACATCTTTTGATATGTTTTGGGTAGGGGTGCTGATGTTTGATCAGATCATATCCTTAAAATGTAGAAACTGCAAAGCATCCATGCACACTGAGTCCTTGAACTTTATGCATGGACCAGGATTTACACTTATATCTCAACACGGTTTTTGGATTCGCAACATAATTACAAATAGTTGGTCAGTCAAACTATGCAAAAAAATCCTCATACTATTTGTAGGTTACTGTGACATATATTGAAAAGTTCCCGGTTAGTTTCCTTATATATTCAACATTATGTTATGCATCATACTAAAGACAATGGTTCAGTCGGACTTTGCAAATGACGTCATACTATTTGTAGGTCATTGTGACTTGTATTTCATGATCCATTGCATTAATGTTTTATTTGGAGCTAATATTTAATTGAATCTTCGTCGGACTTGGAATAGTAAGTCATTTCAGCGCTGTGCTCATTTGGTACTACGTGTAGGTCACTGTGACCTATATTTCTTGGTTCACTGATTTCGTCTAATATTTTAAACATCTGTACCTGTGTAGCATCCATAAATGCGTAATATTTAATACGTGATTAATATTTGATATGATGAAGCTTTCACTATATGTATAAATACTAGTAGTGAATAATGCTTAAGAAAAGAAGAAGGTTGATGACCTTTTCACGCATTTGCCAGAACACAAGCGTGCGAACGCGTTTCGCCAAGAATACATTTGTTTAACAATATTGGTCGGTTATAATCGACTTCCTGTTCATTTGTTTCATTATTTTCACAAAAGCAAACGCTTCACATGCTTATTATTGCGTTTTTAAACACTTGTAAAATCTACTGTTTAGAGGTTTCGTAAAAAATCAAATAAAATTTCTCCTTACTAGATGGTTTGAGCGCAATTATTTCTTTCAGACTGTGGATAAGAACCAAAAGTATTATATCTGTCAGTTTGGAGGGCTGATATGTCAGGAGAATTGCTGATTATATCGAAAAACCGCAGGTAGTTAGTGTACCCCGTTCAGCACCCCATATGCAATACACCGGAAGTCACGTGATTATTTATGAAGCCGCAAACTCAAAAATGTGCTTATATAAACTGCCAAATGCCAAGCCTTTATAAGCATAAATTTTATCAGGATCGGTCGTGGGCACAAAAACGGCCAAAGTGTAACCCGTCCTTTGTTTCATTTGATATTTCCAGCCATGGGAAAAGGAACCTTAAATTTATGTATGAGAGAATAACGGACATAAGCTTACGCATCCACGAAGTCTGTTCAGAACTTTTCGCTGTTTGCTATAAAGATTTCTCGCGATCAGCATACTTTAGAACACTGATCGCTCTGCACGGACGCGCTGATTCAGTTGAGTTTGCTGTTCGCATTGTAATAAGGCCCAGTTTCTACTGACTCAGACTATTATTATAACGGTTCGTCTGATTTAAACTCTTTTGTAAACAGACTACCGTTCGGCAGATAAAATAACGCAACTGTCTGTTATATTAAACTTTTAATCAGCATATTTTACTTATTAGGTCTACCTCAGTACTTTTCCTACGCTGTAAGATACGAACAGCTTGCATCTAAGTTACTACTGACCTTAATATGTTGGGTCATATAGGTATTCAAGGGCAGTTGTTACGTGGTGGTGTTACGTGTTAAGGACATGTAGAGTCAAGTTCAGTCAGCAGTCCAGAATTTAGTCCGCCAGATAGTGAGAGTAAATTCTTAAGGTATGTCATATATTATATTTATAAGAAATCGCGTTAAAGATAAATCAACAGCAGTGTTTAAGTGCGGAAATAATGCAAGCCGATGCTAAACAACCGAACGAGAAGCATGAGGACCCAACCTGGACCTCCGTGTTCGATTTACATTTTGCGCTTCATTTGAAAAGCAGTTTTATTGTTCCAACGTGTTCGCTTGACGGCAGCGTAATGTCACAACATACAGCTATGTTTTCTCTAGAAGCAGCTCTATAATCACAGTATCCGAACGCACTGTACCATCTCTTCCGGTTTTCATAGCGTTGAATCGAGAGTACAAAATTCGCTTATAACCAGTAGCCGGAAATCATTATGTTTTGAGTTTTTATCCGGAATCTACTGCGTCATTTACAGTTATTCAGCTTCGAAAATGTAAAGAGGTAAGTTTAATATAATTTTCTCTTCGGTGTTTTGCTTTATTGCCCTGTACAATGAAAAACTCCTTGCCGTCGCAGATTTTTTTTCCGAACAGCTTAATTCAACACGAGATTGTGTCGTGCAAAACTTAGCTATCATTCTTTTATCAAAACTAACAAACTGTAGATTGATAACGCCTTCCGTTTATTCTAAAGATTTTTTTATAAAACATGTAAGAAAATGCTCAAAATGGTTACAGAATCATGCCAAGGGCGATTTGAATACTGTACCAATTACTACCCACCCATACACGACATTGTACAGGGTAATAAAGTAAAAGACCGAAGAGCAAATTATATTAAACTTACGTCTTTACATTTTCGAAGCTGAATAGCTATAAATGACGCAGCAGATTCCGGATAAAATCTCAAACATAATGATTTCCGACTACTGGTTACAAGCGAACGTTTGTACTCTCGATTCAACGCTATGAAAACCGGAAGAGATTGTACATGTAGTTCGGATACTGTGATAATGATACAATCACATATTTTCTTGAAATTTCCGCGGACTTTCATTTGTAACGGAGATGAGATGATTTGATTACTTGGTTTGAAAGTTTAATACTACACAGTCACTGAAACTCAGTTCTATAGATTTTTTTTCTGTAAACAAATCTCAGTTTGCTGAAAAGAATAGGCATAAATACACTGTCATATTACATATACATGTACACAAATGTTACCTTATTCATTACCGAATTTATGAATAAATTTCTTCTTTACAAGGAGATTGGCGACCAGAATGACCCAAAACGATTTTCAGACAATTTTTATGAGAAAATCTCAGTTGTAAATACCAGACGCATCGGTTTCAATGACGGCAATGTTTAAAATCTTGTTTTCAAATTCTAGAAAAAAATGGCTGAGAGGTCTAATGCGGCTTAGAGTTTTGATTTCTGAATTGTTCTTAGTGCATGATGTTATGCTTTATTTATAGCACTCAGTATGGACGCCAACGCGAAAATCACCAGCGACGAAGCAAATAAGACTGTATTTAAATGGATTGCACCACTGATAAATCCACAAATTAGCAAAGACGAACTTGTAGACACGTACAAGAAATGGACTGAAAACTCAGATTACGAAAAGGTAGGCTTCAGCAACTGAATTGATTTAGCAGTATATGTTCTTATATTCATAGCCAAACAAGACATATGACCAGCAATTAGGCATTTCCATTCTTACCGAGCTCTTTACTTTCTTTCTCTTCTCATTTTCCTCTCCCTTTCCATTTAAATTAATGTCGTTTTGATATTGTTGATTCATTGTTATCGAGACGATAACTTCTAGAAAAAGTTTGCTACATTAGATATGAATTAACTCGATACTTAAGAGTTGATATCTTCTTTTTTATTATGGACCTCACATAAATCTTTGAATGCAAATGTTCTGCTTGTTGTTTGCCCGCCTGTCAGTCTGTTTGTCTGTCTGTTTTCTCTCTCGTTTTGTTATGAATTCGGGATCACTTTTGTTAAAGTTTATTCAACAAACTAGCGTTAGATTGTTACTGAAATTTTACTTTGTAGTTTATTATTCAGATGGGCTTTCTTCTGCGAAAACAATCGACAACTTATATGCTATACTTCGGCGTCGTAGCCAGAATTCAAAGCGCGGAAGCTATTTACAGCCAACAGATGAACTCGTAGTTTATGTTGTATTCCCATTCACGTAACGATGTTCTCCCTGGAGCTCAGAGGTTAGAAGCCATGGTCACACTACAGGGCACCGTGCGCCTGTCGCTAGTCCGGTCTGTTAATTCAGCATCAATCACTGTAGGCGTCCGTTTTCAAATGATCCCGGTAAAGGCTATGTACGCGTCATGCAGTCCTCGTCGCTACATGTACATGACTTGGTTGCCACATGGCGTTGCTTTTCCATCACTACGACGAGATGATGCATGTCCAAGTTCCAATGGAGACGAACATATATGAGCCGCGACACAAGAAAACCAACAAAGTGGTTGTGCGCCCAGCGCAGACTCAGATCAGCCTGGGCATCCGCCCAGTCTGATCAGAGTCTTCGCTGTCCGCATGGAGGTAGCTTAGACCCTTAGCTACCATTCAAGCACTTAACAAAGAGTCAGACCGGACTGGGCGGATGCCAAGGCTGATCTAAGTCTTCGCTGGGCGCACAACCACATTGTTGGTTTTCTCGCGTCGCGGCTCATATATAATAACTTTCTTTTATCATATGACGTCGCATCTGAGAGTGTAATAAAGCCATGCATTTAGTACAAAATTTGGTAGTAAAATGCGATTTTAGTGTCACATGATAAATGGAATCTTGCATTCGTGCTCCTGTATTATTGAATTTATTAAACTCGTTGGGGAAAAACGATAAGATGCTCGGCAAAGCCTCGCATCTTATCTTTTTCCCCAACTCGTTTAATAAATTCAATACTACATGGGCACTCATGTAAGATCCTCTATTTTTATAGGACTTAGGGGCTGGCGGCTATCAGGCCCATTTACTGACAGTGCAATATTTCGTCGACGGATATCCCACAGAGAAGCGGGCGGATGCAAAAGTCTTTGATGCTGGGGCAGGTACTGGGATGGTGGCAAGAGGAGTGGGTATAAATTTACATATGTTAAGGTGAATGGGAACACTTTCAGGGCAAAAAACTATGTGCATATGCCCCCCCTCAAACCCCTCAACTTTGTCTGTGGGGATCAAATCTTAAAGGGAAATAATTGCAGCCTAAAGATCAAATTATTTCCTTTAAGAGTAAGCCCCTTGCTGGAGGGGCTACGTTGTGCAGGGAAGCGCGCAGGGAGTCATAAGATTGTCTTCCTATGAAAAAAATAAAGGCAAAAAAGGGCAAAAAACAAAACAACTTGGAGGTGTACCCATGAGCCTTATATGAACCTCGAAAATTGATAACAAATCCTTTTACGTATGCCTAGGGCTGAAACGAAATGTCACAATTCACAAATAACGACGTTGCAAGTTAAGCTGGATGAAATATGGATTTAAAACTGCAGTCTAAGGACTTAGATGCATATAAAGTAGAACGGCATATCAAGAGAAACTTTGTTCTCTCGTTTCATTTACGGTACTACTCACAATTGCTATTAGGGGGGTGGGGCGGGGGAGAGGTAAATCGTCGGTTTCATGGGCGCAGTTTTCGTTTTTACAGAGCAGCGTCAGCGGAGCCGTGAAACGCAATTTGCTACCATAAAACAGACGATTTACCTCCCCAAATGACAATTTTCATTACAATTATCCCATCTTAGTGCACTTTTCACTTTGTTACCTGTCAAAGTGTACTAATTTAAACTTAAAGCAAGCACATTCAGCGATTTAAAATCAGGGGCCGTATTCATAAAGCCACTTAAGCCGTTGCTATGCTGTTGCTAAGGCTAAATATCGATAAAGGAGATTCCCTACAACTATGAAATTTGGTCTGGAGGAACAGTCTTTGTAAGACTGTTCCTCCAGAGCAAATTTCATAGTTGTAGGGAATCTCCTTCAAAGAAATTTAGCCTTAGCAACAGCATAGCAACGACTTAAGTCGTTTTATGAATACGGATCCAGACGTCTGCCACTGAGACGTTTCAAAATTACTGGGCTTAAAATGTATTAGATTTTACAAAAAAATAACGTGTCTGTGACCTACCTCTTGAACTCATTTACAGAGTTTGACCATACTTTATAGATACGGGTTAAACAATAGTAGATCTAGGTGTCAATGAGTTGGTTAGAGTTTGGGAATCATGACAACATATCTTGACTTTCACAGTTTGGTTTCAAAATGCAGTAATGCGCCAAGAGATGCATCTGGAATAGCAAACATTGTAGACCCTGATCAGACTGGGTCTGCACTGTTTGCTTAACTCTATTTTCCCAATACATGTATTTAGAATGTTTACAATGATATCATTTAATTCAGCTCCGTGAGCATGGTTTCCGCCACATCGACGCTCTCGACCCCTCTCAAGAAATGCTGGATATAGCTAAAAAGGATGGGCTATATGAGAACTATTTCTGTGATTTCCTCACTGAGAAACAATTGGCTATAGAGTCAAGTGAGTATACAATTAGCAAGTATCATACGTAGACCTACGCATATATAGGGGATAATTGGACTCAAAATTGTTATTTTGGCTTAAAGAAAATCTTCGGTTTTGTGGTCGCAAATATCGTTTTATCTCCCCAAAAGACACTTTTCAGTGCAGTTATCCCCATTCTAATGCACTTTTCGCGTTTTCACCTTTCAAAATTTAGTAGTTTGAACACAAAGTAAGTGCTACCAATCAGGCACCAGCCAATGAAAAGCGACGTTATGTAATGGCGTCGGGTTTGCGACAGTACAAGTATATCACAAATGTTTGACGTTAGCCAATAAGATGTCTCGTTTTATACGTAAATGCATTAAAATTATGATGCCTTTATGGGCAAAAAGAAAACAAGTATCCCAGAAATGCTCAGATCATCAAATACTTTTCTTTTATGAGACTGGCTTTGCAAGCTGTTTCTTTCTCAAGATGATGCAAGACCATACTAGCTTAATAGTGATCGAAAAAAAGACATTGACTACACATAGATTTCCATTCAATTTAACAACACCTGCTTCTTTTGCACTACTCACGGAGTTTTACCGTGATCATGTGTTTAGTTTTGCAATTTCTTAGATGTACATATATATCCATGTTAATATATTCAAAATTTTAAGTATATAAGCTGATGAAATCCTGAAATGAGAAGTCCAGGGTGACGGCCATTGATGCACGTCTGAAAATGTTAGCTGTGGTCCTGTACATTTAAATGAATAAAATGGCATGAGATGAAATCATAATGATTGTAAGGCAAACTGTCGTCCCTGTTCAGAGTTGCCTTCGAACTGACAATTCTGCACCCGCAATAGCTTAAGACATTTTACTTCATACTTCTAGCAGCAAATATCTTCGGAACTGTGAGATATCCAGTAACATTTTACGGATTGGGAAAGATAGGTCTGAGCAGTCCGCGCAGACCTTGCTCAGACTGTTTCTGAAGGAGCAGTATGGTCAGGGTCTTCACTGTTTGCTATTCCATCTTCATCTTTTAGACCGTTGCCTGCCGAGACCTGCTCATCATCCCTTTTCTTTCAAACTTAAGGGATATAGCGACACTGAAGAAGTTAAATACAGAAACGCGCGTCTGTCGTACTAAATTTGGTATGAATATAGAGAATACCTTGTTAATGTCTTTTAATATCAAGTTTAGCAGGCGAGACCAGAAGCACCGTAGGAATGGCGAGGCTTGCCGAGCCAGTCTGACATGTTTCTGGTCGAGCCTGATAAACTCGATATCAAAAGACACGTATTTTTCTATTTATCATGAATCATGAGAACATTAATGCGTAAAGAGAGTCAAACAAATGAAAAGCAAATGCAGTTTTCCTCGACCTTCTGATGTAGCGAATGGTTATGACGTAATTCAGTGACGTCATTTGACCAATCGAACGTTGTTATCACGGCTAACGTCAGAATGTAACCAATCGTCTTCAGAGATCGCTTTTAAAGACATCGCCTGATAACATTCGCGCATGCGCAGATCTTCATTGACATATCACATCATGATATCATACCCCTTTTATCAAGTGAGTTTTGCAGTAGATGCATGATAAATGCTTATATTAGATGCATTTAGTCATTTGATACCCAGATTTTATGATAATTACGGTAATAATGTCAAGTGAACCAATTTTTAAAACTTTTACGGTAAATTGTCTGTTTCAGATACATATGATGGAGTCACAGCTGCTGGGTGCTTCAGTCCGGGACACGTGCCATGTGTAGCTTTACATGAACTAATCAGAATTGTTAAGCCAGGTATGAAGCGCAGTCTTTTTATATGAGCCTGGACACAATAAAACCAACAAAGTGGCATGTGCGTTCAGCGAAGACTCAATTCATCCTGGGCATCCGCCCACTCTGATCAGAGTCTTGACTGTAAGCGTAAGCTCTGATCAGACTGGTTGGATGCCCAAGCTGATCTTAGTCATCGTTAGGCGCACATGCCACTTTGTTGGTTTTCTCATGTCGCGGTTCACATGTGTCTTCCCTTTACGCATAAATATGAGCCGCGACACGAGAAAACCAACAATGTGGTTGTGCGCCCAGCGCAGACTCAGATCAGCCTGGGCATCCGCCCAGTCTGATCAGAGTATTCGCTGTCCGCATGAAGGTAGCTTTGATCCTTAGCTACCCTTTAAGTGCTTAGCAAAGAGTCTGATCAGACTGGTTGGATGCTCAGGCTGATCTGAGTCTGCGCTGGGCGCACGACCACAGTGTTGGTTTTCTCGTGTCGCGGCTCATATATGAATGCGGGGTATCTAGAATGGAAAAGAAAACACTCTTATCAGTTTGTACAAATGCGAAGGCTAATTTTAGTTATTGCTGTACGCATATTACTTGTAGAACATTTTTTAACCAAAAATGACGAGGCCCTCGTGTGTAAAAATACTACAGCATATAATAGAAATACCACAGCATACATGTATTATCAAAATACTACAACATTTAATAAATATACTACAGCATAGAAAGGTCCCATCACCGAATTCGATAAAGTTTCTACTCTATATAATACACTGTTCACAAAAAGTAGGAGAATTTAAGTTATGAAAAATTGTAACATCTACAAAAAATGTTATATCCATATGAAACGGCAAGTGTCGGTAAGATAAATATCCGTTAAAACACTTTTCATAAACTTTAAACGATATGTCCTGTCACGTGATCTGCTTACAGTTTGTTTCAGACAGGGGGTCAGGACTAAAATGTGGCAAATTCGAACAACAATTCTTTCAGATTCTTCAGCTAAGCTAACCTTTTATTACAATTGTAAGTTTTGTATTAGAAAAGATTTTTTTATTCTTCAAAATTGTCATTTTGAGAAGAAACCCAGAAGACAAACATCGTACAGGTACATCGAGTCACCGAAACATTTAGACGTTTATGGTATGCACTCTTTGTTTTGACGAAACAGCGTGTAAAACCAAGTTTCAGCTTGTTTAATGAATCATGGCGAGTGTTTCTGTGTAAATTATGTAATCCAAAAAGGATCTGTTGTCATACCAGGTACTTGTGAAATTTGGGTGTCGAGCCCCGTCGTATAAAATGAATTGAATGCAGATCACATGACAGGGTATACCATCCATATTGTGTTGCAAAATGTCTTAATGAGCATTTGTCTGATGGGCTCTTGCCGTTTCAGATGTATTTTATATTTTTTTCTAATTTATACTATTTTTAATAGCTGAATAGCCCCTACTTTTTGTGAGCAGTATAGACTAACCACTGCATAAATCAGGAAACCATATCAAAGAATGAATATTATCCTCGTAAGACCATCTTGACGTTACATACCTCGTAATTACTGCTGATACGATCTAAATATAATATTTCAATTCTAAACTTAATTTCTGTTTTCAGGTGGTATAATAGTGATCGTGACAAGGGTAGATTACTTAGACACGTGCCCAGAATATAAAGGTCGACTAGAACCATTGATGGAGAAACTTGAACAGGAGGGGAAATGGAAGAAGTTAAAAAGAGATGTAGGCGCAAGGTTTTATCTTGACAAAGAGGCAGTTTGCTACAAATTTGAAGTTTTGAAGGATTCAAAATAGGAAGGAAACGATTCTGTTATAGCAGCGAACATCGTGACGAAACAATAGCGAGCCAGAAACAAACACCGGGGCATCCGTGTCATCTAGTCCAACCTTTCTTTACGCACACTAAACTTTTTACTCTACTTCTTTATTTTTTATGAAAGCAGTGACACTTTCAGAATGGTGTACTTTTCATTTTTTTCACTGTTTTGATTGTCATTAATTATTATCATTATATCCCCTTGCCAGAAAACGCCAAACTTAGCACGAAATATTTCGCAATGAGCAAGGTCTACACTGATAAGGGTGGTATAAAACAGTTATGCCACTGTGTGTCCGCTTGTAAGGTACATAATCCAATCGCTTAAGCTCGTGGATTATCTCCTCGTACAAGCGGACAAACCATGGTATAACTATTATTTATGATCTATATTTTATCATTATTGTTAAAGGTTTCGTTTTAGAAATAGCCACCATGAGGTTTTTGCTCAGAACTAACTCTTGTATTAGAGTGAGTAGATATATTTTCAGGGCTAGAAACTCTACCATTTTCATTTTGGCCTCCCCTCTCAATGGCTATCAACTCTTAATGGAAATAATTTGCTCCTATAGGAGCAGATTCTTTCCTTTAAGAGTAGATCCCATTTTAAAAGAGATTTGTCGCCCAGGAAAGTAACAAAAGTTGTTTCCCTTGGTAAAATGGCGAAAAAACATCTGAATTGCAGAAGGGAAGATTATGGTTATATACATATCATATGGTGTACTTCATTTTAAGAGTACAGAAAGCTTATTAGCATTATGCGTAGTCATGATGCAAAGATACACAGGTGCAAGTTTCATTTTTTAAAGAGCATGTACCTGCATAAAATAAAACTGAAGAGAATAACTTTTGTCTTTTATCATTTGGGCCATAAGCCGTCACTGTTACCTATGCCCTCCGTAGAAACTTTTTGAAATTATATTCAGTACTAAGATTTGCAATCTTACTTTTGATCGATAACACTTTTATCTGAAACCTGAAAGTACAAGTGTATGAATTTTAAATTACAAAGGGCATCCTATCACTATAAAGTTATATTCAGTTATATACTCTGTCAGGGGCTGTGACGGATGTTGCAGTTAACAGTATCTCTTTTGAAACGAAAATGTGAAGCTAAAGTCACAAACAGAATCCACCTAAGACTAAGGAAGAAAAAATGCAAAGCAGAACTAACACAAATGAACAGCACATTGTGTGATAAAAAAAAAAAAACAAAAAAAAAAAAAACGTTCGAACAAAGCGGATGGATATGGTACTATATCCAGGTATTCAACAAGGAAAAGCTTGAGAAAATGGCTAAGTTTGAAAAGCTGCAATTCAGTCAGAAATTTATTTTTTCTGCATGAACAGTTGATTACACATACTCCATACCATAAATAGCAAAAATATCCCCAAAATGACTAAGTTAAAACGGTTGTAATTCTGTCTACATTAATTTTACCTACATCAATACACCACATGTACAGTTTCATTATGTCGCCAATATATGTACAAAGTTTACAGTATTCCTCAAAATAATTGAGAATTGCTTTTGGGCACTCAGTTTCTATCCATTTGTATTCAAGAACATTTTAAATGAGTAAAACACAATAAAAGAACCTCATGTTCAAGTTTTTTATACAAACATGACGATGTGATGCATTTTCTTGCATCTATTATTGGCGAATACGGGCTCGGGTATACCCCTGTAAAGTTATGTCCCTTGATTTTGACTATGTTTTATTATACTACCTTTGCTGGAAATAGGTTACCTCATTAAAGATAGTTCATTTTCTCCATTTTTCACCATCGTCTATATAATTAATGATGTATTTCATAGTCAGCATGGTTTAATGTTACTTTCTCCAGTTTCTGAGTCAAGGACTGGCAATAATGACATGCGAAGAATATTGAAGCCATGAAAACCCGCAAAAAATTGTGATCTGCTGATGATCTGACTCAACAAATTATGTAGAGATATGAACAATCATGGCGAAACATGTTCCTAAAAGCACATTTAGTAAGTCTTACCAAAACTTTGAATTGTTTGCAATTTCCATCGAGGTGTATAAAATAAGAATGCATCAGAGCAACATACCCTCGGTTAAAATTGCAGTATATCCAAATTTTGTGCTCTTTTTTGAGATGAAGTCGTATGTTTGAAAGCCAGCAACATCAGGAGCTGACAAGCACACGAAAAAAAATATTTTTAGAATCTTACCTTTATTCCTTTCCTTGCAACAACTCAACAACAACAAATCTTTATTTCATTCCCAGGTCACATAAAGTGACATATGGGAAACAATTTAAACATAACAGATCATACAATTCATGGCATAGCAAACATTTCATATTGTAGATTGACAGAAAAAAAATGTAGAAAAAAATGTAGAAAGACTGAGGAAAAAGTGAAAAGACAGACAAAGGAAAGAAATATAAACATTGCGTATATTTGGGGAAGAGCGTCATTTAGACAGACATTATTATTGCCAGCTTTAATAAGCCTTAATTAACTTTTATTATATATTTACCTTTGTTTTTAATCATCAGAGGATTTCTTTCATATTTTAAACCATTAAATAGCGCTTTAGTGGCCATGCAACAGATGATATTGACCAATTGGATGAATCCAAACAGCTGGCACACAGCGGACAACTGTGACATATCAGCGCCATCTCAACGTCGTAGCATTGAGTCAGCGCTAACAGGACATAGTCTTAACGCCATGCGCCTGCTGAAACCACTTCCAGAAACAAGCTGAATAAAGACTTGGACCATACACAAATAAAGAAGATATAAAGCAGACCAATCCGCGCAGTCCGTTCCTGCAGGCATTTGATGTCGCAAAGGCGTCACATGACGTCGCATCGACGTGGTGTGATGTCATTCCGACGCCAGACGCCCGCTGGGCATTCTCCACAGTAGCAATAACAGTTACTTATAACGGGGTTGACAGACTGCGCGGTCGTGTAAGCCGATCCTGTACATGATATGATTAACACCTATAGATGATAATAAGCAATAGTAAATAGTAATTTTAGATTAAAAAGATTGAATGGAAAATCACACTATGCACCTCGTGAACCAATGGCCACGTGACCGAGTTTACTAATGCATGACAATACTAGGTTAAATATAGAAAAGCCAACGGTGCCGCGACAGGCGAAAATTATGCTCAAGGCTTATGCGACCAGCAAAGGCCCAGATCAGCCTGCGCAGCAGCGCAGCCTGATCAGGGTCCCCGTCAATCGCACACCATACGCATGGACCAGAAGGAATCGCCATACACAGGACGACGACTCCAGCCAGACTGCACGCATTGGCAGACTGATTTGAGTCCTTGTCCTGTTGTTCGCAATCACACATAACACTTTTCGCGTGGCGCGGCCCAATTGAATCGTTCACATATTTTATGGGTCATCGGATTAAGTACTAGACTAGCAGGCAGACGAAGACGGATTATGCTTTCGTGAGCGTGAGTATACATATTTCCTCACTGATTATTGTTTTATTATTTTACTAAGCACAATATCATTACAGGCAATGCATTATTTGACTGAGATTTACATCCCATTCACACAGTTTCAGTGTTTTCAGTTTAACTTGTATTAAAGTACTTAAGCAATATTTCAATGAAAATGCATAAGTTTCTGAGCCTTAGCGGAGATGTGCACGTCATAAGTTCTTTGAATTTTAAAACGTTTGGTCGTCTATGATAATACGGACGAATATAACGCATTCGGTGAGAGGTAAAATAATTACAGCATAATAAATAATGATATTCATCGGCGACGTCATTAGAATCACACAAAGAGCATGTTCGTTCGTGCAAAGGAATACCTTCCCATCTCAAAGTTTCTACTGGCATTCGGTGATTTGCCGTCCTAAACTTAACAAAATTTAGGTAGTGCTTTCGACTAAGGTTAAGGAAATACGGTTCTAATAGTACAGTGTCTTTAAAAAGTTGGTAATTTATTCCTTTGGATGAGTTTTGTAAACTAGAGTGCCAAGTTTGTAAATTCTGATCAATCAAAATCCTCTTGATCAACTGACGAACGTTACATGATTGGGGGCTATTTTGAGAAAGCCAAATATCCATCTTACCGCTATCTATAAATATTTGTTTCACATAATTAATCCATTTCGATTGCAGATTTGGCGTTTCTTTAATAGTATTATATAACAAGTATGAAAGTTTTGTTTCTTCACCCGAAATAATTCTGGACCAGAAACCAACCATCCTAATTTTGATTGTTATTTCGAGAGGGTAGCGACCCAACTCTCCAAAGAGCATATAATAAGGCGTACTCCTCTTAGTTTTTGTTATTGTTCGTAAAAATTCAGCATGAATTCTTTCAAGAATCTGGATATTTTCGAACCCCCAGACCTCACATCCATAGGTCAAAATGGGGAGGACTGTATGGTCGAACAATTTTATTTGAAGGTCAATAGGTAAATTAAGATTATTTATTCTAGTATACAGATAAAATAATGCTTTTCTAGCTTGCTCTGCTATATGTTTACGTGCCGTTAAAAAACTACCAGTTTTTGAAAAGAATACACTCAAGTACTTATAACTATCTACAATTTCAAGAACATTTGGGCCTAGTTTAAACTGAAATTGTTTCGTAAGCCTTGCTCCGAAAATTATGACTTTTGATTTATTTATATTGATATTCAATTTCCAAAGTTGACAATACTCATAAAAGTCATTTAGAGTATGTTGAAAGGATTCAGCGGTGTCTGCTATAATTACCGTGTCATCTGCATATAACAGCACTACTAGTTTAAAGAAAATAACAAAATCTTCACTGTCACTATCTATAGTAATACCTTCGTTTTATCTTTCAAATAGATATGCTTCCAAATCATTCAAATAAAGCGAAAAAAGCACAGGTGAAAGATTTTCACCTTGCCTTACACCACAGTAGCTACCAAAATATGGGGAAAGCTCATTGTTTATAGACACGCATGATTTGACATTCGAATATAGATTTTTAATAACTTGAAAAAATTTGCCATTGACATTATTTTCTAACAGTTTTTTCCAAAGTCCGACTCTCCAAACAGAGTCAAAGGCTTTGGAAAAGTCAATAAATGAACAAAATAGCTTCTTTTTTTGAAATCTCAGCAGTTCTTCAAGACAGTGTAATGTAAAAATATGGTCATTTGTGGCGTAGTTCTGTCGGAATCCTGCTTGATTCTCATTCAATAAACTCATTTCTTCTAAATAGTTATTAAGGCGTGTGTTCAAGACTGCTGTAAAAAGCTTACCCATACAGCTGAGCAAAGTGATAGGTCTGTAATTAGAAGGATTTAAGGGGTCCCCTTTTTTATATAATGGTATAATAATGCCCTCTACCCATGCACTAGGAATGGTACCTGAATCCAATACAGCATTGAAAAGTTTAACGTACAGAGGCAACATTAAAAACTTTGTGTTTTTTATGTATTCATTTAGAATATTATCTAATCCTGGCGATTTGGAATTTTTTAAATTTCGAATACATTTCTCTATTTCTCCACAGGTTATCGGGGAGTTTAAATGTTCATTTTCATCATAATGGTCTGACCACGGGCTTTCGCCCTCTCGGTCTGAACCGGAATCATCTGAATTCATCGCCTTAAAATGCTCATATAGTACATTAAGGTCAGGTTTTTCAATATTTTGCTTATTTTTAAGACTATTCAAGTATTTCCAATAATCTTTTGGCTGCTTCCGTTGCATGTTTCGTAGTTTACTTTCGTTCTTCTTATTGTATTTGTTGATAAATTTATTCATATCCGTCTATTTGTATTCGAGCGATATATATTGATTTTTTTCTTCGCATTGTTATATTTCCGACGCGCAGCTTTACAAGCCGGTCCGAACCATGGCTTATTTCTTTGATCGTTACGTTTGTTAGACGTTGCCATTTTAAAACTAGCACTCGCGCTATCTAAGAAAATATTTGATAATTGACTTGATATATTGTCCATGAAATTTTGATCGGTTTCGTCGCCTGTAAATTGATAGTTCAACTGCTGTTCGATTGCACGTATTTTTTCGACATTTAAATTTTCGATAAATTTATGTCCGTCTTTCTCGTTCCATTTCGGCACTCGCTCGCGCGCCTGTTGTTTTGTTACATGTGTTTTCGGAGTATTTTGTTCAATGTTTAATTTGAATGACAAAAGGGCGTGCCCATCTGAGAATAAGCTATCGAGCTCAGTGATCTCAAAATCTGATAATAAATGTAGTCCTTGCACAGAGGCTATGCTATAGTCGAGTACAGAGATATCTCTAAAGGTCATTCTACCAATATTTTTATCTTTTCCATATCTGCCATTCAGAATTGTTAAGTTGTTATTTTTACATATCTCTATTAGCTTATACCCATTATTATTTTTCTTTTTATCCATCGATTTTCTTTGAACTTGTATACCTATTTTTTCTAAAACTGATTTTTGGTCATAAAACTGTATCAAACTATCATCGAATCCGAAGTAACGACTTAAAAAATCATCAGATGAAGTAAATTCAGTCATGTTGGCCGTTTGAGCATGCAGATCTCCAGAAATGAAAACATAATGATAATTACTACAGACAGTCATAATATCATAATATGCCTCTGAAAAATTTCAAACTCATCTTCATTAAGAAAACGCGATTGGCTTGGTGGTACATATATACTACCAAGTATGATATCCTGATCCAGCATAGTGAAAGTTTTGCTTATTTTTATCCAAAAAACGTATTCAGAATCGCTTTCAATAATGTCAACGTATATATTTAATTCATCCTTAACAAAAACTCCAAGTCCACCCGATTTTCGTACATACTTTTGCTTTCGAGGTTTACTTTTAAACGAATAACCATCGATCGAAATAATGTCAAATTCATCAACTTTAGTTTCAGAAACCAAAAACATGTCAAATGTTTTCAACAGCTCTTGAAATTCTAAATAACATGAACGTCTTTTTAGGCCACAAACATTGAGTGTTCCTATTGTAAATGAATTATTTTGAAAATTTCCACTAGATTTACTACTTTCGTTTTGATTTAAGGTGAGGTGGGAGTAATTCAGCGCCGCCGAGCGGCAGTTTCTGTTGCAACGTTACGTAATGACGTCAAACGTTCCGTTTGATAAAAACAAGATGGCGTCAACGTTAGTCGCTTCTGTGATCACTACATGGTCTGCTCACAAAATGCAAGGAGGCTGAGCGCTGGGTGAAATTTAAAGGAAGTAGAAAGTGCCGTGGAGAAGAAACTGAAAAAATTAAAGTTAGTTTTACGTGCGGAAGACTGCTTGTGGGATAGCTGACAGTTTCTTATCGGTTTATAAGACGGGAGTTCGCAGCTGTTTTTTTATTTGATTTGATGTTTAACGTCCACGGTAAACAGCTAAGGTCATTTCGGGACGGTCAGTCAACCTAACCACACTATTCCTGGGCAGGCTTAGACCTCCTAAGCGGTTAACCAGTACTAAGTGCACATACTTTCGCCAGTAACTGGCAACTGCCCTTCTTGAATCTGCGGAAGGAGAAACGGAAGTATGTGGCCAGACCGGGTTTTTCGAACCCAGGACCTCTGACTTATGAGTCAGCTGCCCTACCGATTGCGCTACGCGGCCCGGCGAGTTCGCAGCTCTTGAGCTGCAATAATTTTATTACAACTTTCATACGAGTAGAAAGTGTCGTAGAGAAGAAACTGAAAAAATGTATAGCTAGTTTTCCTCGGGGAGGAAGCTGTTTTCTGACAGTATCTCATGTTTGTTAGACTGAGTTTGCAGCTGTTTAGTTGCTATTATTCTATTACAAATTTTCAAACGGCAACAAAGCCTCGTGAAATTGAATCCAGAATCGAACAATGAGTAGTCAGATCATTGTCTACACTTCGACCACGCACTTTACAGTTAACATGGTAAGCAGCCATAGACAGTCGTTTTCATACCACCCACACTTAAAATACTAATCAGCAAAAGTTATGAGAACTTCAGTTATATTGAACGTTCTTAGACTGTCCCTAGCTTTGAACAACGCCAGACAGCCGTATCAACGCCGATGCAATGTCGTCAGAATCTTTTATCGACGTTTATACGATAATTCAACGATCTGTTCTGTCAATAAGCTAAAGACAATGTGGCGTTTCTTTTTCCTTGCCTTTCTTTCACTTGTCTGTCTTTCACTTTTTCTTTCTGTTTCAAGTGTATATAAAAGAGTCGTATTATTGTTTCTCCTAGACACTAAAGTGAATCCAAGCTGCCTATTATTTTTTCAGAGAGAAAGTCGCCAAAGTCCAGTCGTTGGAACGCTGCAAAATATAATAGGTCCTTTCTGGAACTGGAAAATTTGACTTGCTTACACTGTACAAATGACAAGTGGACAAGGGAATTGTTCAAATGTCACAACACGCGGAAGCCTGTCCTAAAACCGTCGTTTCTGAGAGTTTGTCAAGTCGGGTGCGCGTCATTGTATGGGAGGGCAAAATGGCTATGTTTTCGTTATTTTAATGAAAAAAATAGTTGGTTAAGACGGCTCATCAGAGATTGAGAGAAAAGTGTTACATCTGCCTTCATCTTGCACTTTCCCGACGATGACAATCATGAGTGATGAAAGTCCCAGACGAATTTGCCGACAGCCTACAAAAAGCGATAGTTGATATGTGGCGCGAAAAGTTAAGTTACGTTAACGTCACCATGCGCAACGTTAAGATTTCAGTCTAAAGAGACGGCAAGCCGGGCATTTTATGCACATTAGCTCGAAAGTTAAGTCGGCGACCTACTGTTTTTATTGCTTTAATGTAAACTAACATCATTGGGCCATACTGTGTTAGTTTTTGAAGAAAAAAATGTGTTTTGTTTTCTCAGAATGAAGGTTTTTAACCAAGAGTGACGAGCAAAAAAGTGCGTTTTCCATAGAACGCCATTATAACGTCGGCTCGAAAAAGTGGAAAATTTGACGTTTTCGAGGTCAGATATCTTGAAAAAGATATCGGCGACCCCCCTTTTTTATTACATTTTCTGAAAGAGGGACTCAAAATGTACAATATAAGGAAGTATGAATAAAATCATGTGTTTTGTCAATTACTCCCACCTCACCTTAAGCTACTTTCACTTTCAGTTTCATCTTTTTTATTTTCACTTTCGCTGTTCCGTTGTCGACTGTCAGCTGCTTTCCCCCCTATTACCTATTTTGGGGGAGGATTGGACTGGTTTATCAGGTCATTACCGTTTTGTGGGTCAGATGACATGTTTGCCGACCCTCGTTCACTAATAGCTTGCAGATGTGCCATAGCCTGACTATACTGATCTGCCATGCCGGCGGAACTAGTAGAAGACTGATCTTGTCCGCTAGACACATCTTGGCCAGATATATTTGTGTCGGTCTCGGTTTCACTGTCCGATTGTTCACTTTCCATCGCTACCTCGATATTTTCATTGTCGACGTCGTCCGGTCGAGTGCCATGCAGCAGGGACTGGCTCGCTTGGCTGACAAACATGTCGTCAGTTGTCTCGCTTATGGGCTGGACATCACGAAGAACAGGTGTACTGGGTTGCTGCAACGGGGTATACCCTGAAGCTGAAGCCGATGCCGAAGCCGATGCTGACGGTTGTGGGAAAACTTGATTTCGTTCAGTAGATCTTTGATCTTTCAAGTTGTTGTTAGAAACCTTGACACGGCTACCCTTCAGAACAGTTTTCCAATCCGGAAATTCATCCCTGACTACCCTGCCCTTCACAATCAGCTTTGCTGGAAAGCCAATAAACACTCGGTCTTCAGGAAATCGAGATTTAGCACTTTTGTAATCAGCCCAGAGTCGGGATCGAGCGCTAATAATTTCATTTGGGTAGTCCCTGTTTATGCCATACTTCGTACCCCGCAACTTGAAAGCATTGCTCATGATAGTTTCAACGTTTTTATAGTCTCTGAAACATACTATAATCGGACGTGGATCCTTTCGCTGCGCCGAGCGGCGATTTTGGGGCTTCATATTACCCAAACAATGGGCTCTTTGAATATAAACAGTATCAGGATCTAGCTGCAGTTGGTTAGACAGAAAGTTTTTAATAATAGCTTCACAGTCATCGTCATTAACCAACTCTGGATGTCCTCTAAAGATGAGGTTATTGCGACGATTGCGCGCTTCCATGTCGATACTTTTGTACTCCAAAAGTTTAATTCTGTTATCTGAGCCCACGTTATGGTCAATCAGAGATTGTACACTGTACTCTAAATTGTTTACACGGGTGTTCAGCGAACCAAAACTTAGCATCATGTCGTACAATGACACCAACTTTTCATCCGTAGATAGAGATTTAAATTGTTCTTTAGTGACTTTATATGTTTTCTCATGAGAAATAGTGGTAGAAAATGTCCCACCTGTTGAATTCCTCTGCCATTTTGTTTTAGTAACTGTCGACCACGCTCCACCTTCGTCGTCGCTGTACATGTCCGGTTTTCCCGCCCCAAAATTATCCGTGGACATTTCCGAATTCCAAATTTGTAGTTCATAAAAATAACTTTTCTGAATGTTTTCCTCGTCAAATGCAACCAGAAACACAGAAGCACCGTTACAGTCACCTACAGCCAAAAACAGTCCCAAAAACACACAGAAAATCAAATTTAATACGAGTGCACCGTGCCACATGTCTAATCGCTACGCCATGCTTTTACCAATAGACCAGATATCAATTCAGAAAAGACTTGCTTTATCATTATCTTTTCCGCAAGTATTGAATTTATTTGGTAAGGGTACATAATTTTCAAGTCGGACAAAACGTTTTTGGGCGGCCCAATTCAAGGGGAGATAACTTTTGTGAACCAAACTTATGGTTGATATAAATATGCATAAAGTTTTGCAGTGGTATACTGTTTACTTATTAAACAAAGATGTCAAGTCTGTGAATGGTCAAGTCTGTAATTGGTATTATTGCTTAATTTTTACTTTGTTAAAAATTCTCAATATTTTAAGGAATACTATAGTATAGGTCCACAAGAAACTGTGGCAGGAGTTTATTACAAAATATTTACATTCTTGGTGTATTTACTGAAAAGCCCTATAGTAAACCATTGGAACGTAATGTAGTTTACATTCCAATAATTAGATTGAGACACGCGACGTCAATGACGTCAAAATAAACAATGACTCTCTACAATCTGATAGGGCGTCAGCGACGTTATGACGTCATGCTTGCTGTTCTGCTGTTAGCAGAAAAAGTGCGTGTACATGTTTTACTGCTTCAATTTCAGCGCTTATATAAGATTTTTCATTATATATTTGATTGAAACGAATGTAAATATAAGCAATGAACTTAATTTTTCTGTTGTTTATCGAAGTGTAAACTACATTGGGTCACTAGCAAAGTTAACATGAACCCCTTCGGGGTTCATTCACTTTGCATGTGACCCAATGTAGTTTACACTTCGATAAACCTCAGAAAAATGAAATTCATTCCTTAAAAACCTGTACAATAAAGCGTGACGAACGAGGACAATTGTTTATGCCCCCGTCTATCATCAGGGGCGGGAGGGGGGGGGGGGGGGGGCATAAAATTGTAAAGGATATCAGATAGGGCTGAAGTTAAAAAAATTAATAAATAAAACAGGGGCTGGAACAGAAATACCTAATCTTAATGCACATATTCGTTCCAGTGTGTACTCCCATACTTGATTTCAAGCTAAACCGTGGATGGTCTAGGAGGAGTTACAATAACAAACCTTTTACTATAATTGCAAAGGGCAAAACTCAGCCCTAAAATCCACTCTAACTCCCGAATAAGAAAAAAGAAAGAAAGAAGGAAAACTAGACAATCACTAAAGGTGACGAATGCCCCCGACATATGCCTTACTAGATGAGTAATGTGTTAAGACATATTTGTTTGAAGTTACATTAAAATCTGTCAATAAATAAAGGTACTAGAGGGATGACTAAGTTTTCTAAAAATAGCAACTGTGACCTTGACCTTGGAACTACAACCCTGAAAGGTTAACTTATCCAAGATATTGTCATACTTAATATTTTTGTGAAGTTATATCAAAATCAGTTAATAAATGAAGGCGCTAGAACCATGACAAAGATAGCATCTGTGACTTTGACCTTGGACCTACAATGCTGAAACGTAAATTTGTCCCAGATATTGTCATGCTAAATATTTGTGTCAAGTTATGCCAAAATCATTCCAGAGGGATGACAAAGTATTTTCTAAAAATAGCAAATGTGACCTTGACCTTGACTCTAAAATTCTGAATCGCGAACTTGTCCAAGATATTGTCACACTAAACATTTGGGTCAAAATTGTCAATGAATAAAGGGGCTAGAGGGATGATAAAGTTTTTTTTTCTAAAAATAACAACTGTGACCTTGACCTTGGACTTCGGTGCTAAAACGGTAATTTATTCAAGATATTGTTATACTTAACATTTATGTGAAGTTACATCAAAATCGATTTATGAATAAAAGCGCTGGAGCAATGCCCTAGTCTTCCTGAAAAAAAAATCAACGGTGGCCTTGACCTTGATCCTATCAACCTGAAACGCAAACTTGTTCGAGGTATTGTCATACCCAATAAAGTTGTGATGTATTACCAAAATCGGTTAATAAATGAGGCCGCTAGAGCGACGACAAAAGGTGAGCTTGTTAAGCCATGGAAATATGGTCAAAATATGTATGTCATTCAAGGGGAAATAATTCTGCAATAAAGACCTGATTCAAAGTTCTGTTTCCTTTATGCACATGTTCAATGCATATATGAACTGTGTTGCGAGTTTCAAATCCCTACATCAAATACTATTGGCGGAGTTGCAGAGACAAGAACAGTACTACAAAGTGTGAAATATGGTCAAAATATGTATGTCATTCAAGGGGATGTAATTCTGCCATAATGACCTGGATCAAAGTTCCGTTTCCTTTATGCACATGTTCGATGCATGTCTGAACTGTGTTACAAGTTTCAATTTCCTGTATTAAATACTGTAGAAGGAGTTTTGGAGACACAAACAGTACTACAAATGTTAAATATGGTCAAAATATTTATGTTATTCAAGGCGACATAATTCTGCAATAAAGACCTTAATCAAAGTTCTGTTTCTTTTATGCATATTTTTAATGCATGTCTGAACTGTGTTGCAAGTTTCAACTCCCTACATCAAATACTGTAGAAGGAGTTGTCGAGACAAGAAGAAGGACAGTTGTCAGTTACTGGCGAAAGTATGTGCACTTAGTACTGGTTAACCGCTTAGGGGGTCTAAGCCTGCCCAGGAATAGTGTGGTTAGGTTAACTGACCGTCCCGACATGACCATAGATGTTTACCGTAGACGTTGAGCAATAAATCAATCAATCAATCAGCAGTACTCAAATGTGAAATATGGTCATAATATGTATATTATTCAAGGCGACATAATTCTGCAATAAAGATCTAAATCAAAGTTCTGTTTCCTTTATGCACATGTTCAATGCATTTCTGAACTGTGTTACAAGTTTCAACTCTCTGCATCAAATACTGTAGAAGGAGTTGCAGGGACAAGAACAGTACTACAAAGTGTGACGGACGTACGTGCAGACGGACGTATGTACGGACAGACAAGGGCAAAACTATATGCCCCTCCCCACTTCGTGGCTAGGGCATAAAAATACATGTGTCAAGTCTTTGTTTATGCATCATCACGATATATACTAAATTTGAACGAAATAGAAGAAAAAATGAATAAAAAACTGGTTAGATAATGTTCAAAAATATATATCAAAGGGTGAGAGGGGTGGGGGGAGGGGGTAGAACTCAAGAAAACAGGGCTGAAAAACTCTCATACCAATATACAGTCACATACTTAATTTGACGAAAATCCCTGAAGCAGTCTAAGTGGAGTTGCGATAACAAACTTTCCTTACTCGAACTACCAAGGGACATAATTTAGCCCTAACCCCCTTCAAAGATAAACGATAAAGTATGTGTCAGCTCCTTTCTTATTCTGCATCTATGGACCAAATTTAAAAAAAGAACAATCGAAACAACAATGAACGAAAATCCCCATAAATGTCCCCAAATTCAGAAAGGGGCATAACTCAAGGTAAAAGGGGATAGAGTTAAAAACCAAAACCTCAGTGTACATTTTCATATTGATATATATATATATATATATATATATATATATATATATATATATATATATATATATATATATATATATTCACATATTTAATTTAAAAAAGTCCGTCATATGGTCATATTGGTGCACGACATTTCGTCTAAACCCATTTCGTCTAAATGTCATTTCGACTAAAGGCCATTTCGTCTAACGACCATTTCGTCTAAATGACATTTCGTCTAAATGATATTTTGTCTAATAGACAATTCGTTGAATGGACAATTTGTCTAATGGACAACTCGTCTAAAAAATCGGCCGGGTTCGACATTTGGTCGAAAAATAATCTAAGATTTTTCAGATGAAATGTCGCACCTGACTTGAAAACACTTTCCGCCATTGTTGTTGTTGTATCCATTTGAATTTGTCGAAAGACTTACTGGCGAACAGGCACATACAGACACCTTAACAGAGCAACTTGTCACTGGTCAGCACCACAACAACCACGTCAAAAGGTACAATACCTTTATTTCTGCTACATCATGTTGTTTTTATCATGTTATATTTAATTTATTCACTACCATCTTGCATACAAGAAACAATATGAGAGAATGAAGCGTGTCTGCGAGAGTTACAACGACAGAGACCAACTTGGAAACCTGCATGGGAGTGGCTATAACTTGAGCTACTAAACTACTAGACATTTCAGACATTTCAATGTCTTTGAATCGATGTGTGAATAAAACTGATGTTCCAAATATTTGCCTTATAAATTATGTTTTAGACGAAATTTAGACGAATTTTAGACGTTTTAAGACATTTTTAGACGAAATTTAGACGAAATGTCGTATTCGACGCAATGTCTATTAGACGAAATGGCATTTAGACGAAATGGTCATTAGACGAAATGGTCATTAGACTAAATGGCGTTTAGACTAAATGGCGTTTAGACGAAATGGCATTTAGACAAGATGGTTTTAGACGAAATGTCATGGATCCGGTCTAAGGGGAGTTGTAATAAGATGGTAACTACAAATCGGCATAAGTCTTAATCCCTTCCCTTAATCGTCTTTTCGCATGCACCAATTTACTGATAAATAAAGAAATCATGATGTCATATGAGAGCTATCTGTATTAATCAGATTAGATGCCCTAGGGGTGTCACATTATATCAAAAGGGGAGATGCATTATTAAGGGCCTGAAAATGAAAATTAACAGATCTCTGTCAAAAATGATTCCACTGCACACTAATTGGTGTTAGCCTATGTTTGCTCAAGGAACAAGGAGCTTTCCTGGAGCATATGTAGAAAAGGACCACGATTTGGTGACCATGACATTCCTAATAGGTCTGAAGAAAACCAAAACACCAACGGAGCCAAGACTGAGGTTTGACCTCGACAAATTAGCTTAGTCTCTGCTGTCCCTTGTCCTAGCTCATTTCTCAAGTATGCTGCCGACAAATGCTACTGAAAATCTCAGTGAAACAGTGACATGAGTTAACAATATATTCATATGCTCTACACAGTAACATGCCTCTCAGAAGCATAACAGTGCAGTGCCCTCAGACTGTACAGTTACAGCTGTCTGTTCACATACTTCAGAAAACCGCTAGGATAGAGGAAAGCAGATACTAAGCTAATTTGTCGAATGTGTAGATGTGGGCGTGTGGAAACTGCACATTGTGGATGCACATCATCCACAAAACATCAACATCAAATCCACATCATCCACATAGACTCCACTTTTTAGTGTCGATATTTGGATGTTCAACACAAACTCCACATTGAGGATCCAAAGCATACACAAAACATCCACATCAAATCCACAACATCCACATAGACTCCACTTTTTAGTGTCGATATTTGGATGTTCAACACAAACTCCACATTGAGGATCCAAAGCATACACAAAACATCCACATCAAATCCACAACATCCACATAGACTCCACATTTTAGTGTCGATATTTGGATGTTCAACACAAACTCCACATTGAGGATCCAAAGCATACACACATACACAAACATCCACATCAAATCCACAACATCCACATAGACTCCACTTTTTAGTGTCGATATTTGGATGTTCAACACAAACTCCACATTGTGGATCCAAAGCATACACAAAACATCCACATCAAATCCACAACATCCACATAGACTCCACTTTTTAGTGTCGATATTTGGATGTTCAACACAAACTCCACATTGTGGATCCAAAGCATACACAAAACATCCACATCAAATCCACATCATCCACATAGACTCCACTTTTTAGTGTCGATATTTGGATGTTCAACACAAACTCCACATTGAGGATCCAAAGCATACACAAAACATCCACATCAAATCCACAACATCCACATAGACTCCACTTTTCAGTGTCGATATTTGGATGTTCAACACAAACTCCACATTGAGGATCCACAGCATACACAAAACAACCACATCAAATCCACAACATCCACATAGACTCCACTTTTTAGTGTCGATATTTGGATGTTCAACACAAACTCCACATTGTGGATCCAAAGCATACACAAAACATCCACATCAAATCCACATCATCCACATAAACTCCACAATTTCAGAGTGGATATGTGGAATGTTCAACACAATCTACTTATCAGCTGAGGCTAAGCGAATTTGTCGAATGTGTAGATGTGGACGTATGAAAAAACCACATTGTAGATCCACATCATCCACAAAACATCCACATCTAATCCACATCATCCACAAAACATCCGCATCCCATCCACAAAACATCCACATCATCCACATTACCTCCACAATTTCAATGTGGATATGTGGATGTTCAACACAAACTCCACGTTGTTTTTAAAATTATCAAAGACAAATTGGCATGAGCATTGAAATCCAAACATTTAGATTAGACTTTGAAACCGCGGTGTACAGTTCTATTAGATCCTTGTTTAGGAAATTAAAAAGAAAAACATATTGTTGTCGTAAAATGGTTGTAAATAAAATTTTCGATGTGTCTGAATTTTTTCGATGTTATTTCGATGATATTTCGATCTTTTTTCTATCTTTTATTTCTATGTTTAGTCTTTCTATGTATTGTCTTTTCTATGTTCTGGCTTTTCTATGTTTTGTCGTTCTATATTTCGTCATAGACCCTCGTGATCCCGCAAAGTTTTCTTGTGGGATCATATAGATTCTACAAACTTCCTGAAACGTCCCGCAAAGTTGCGTGCATGATCCCACGACTATTTCTTGTAGGAAAATGGAGCTGAATCGTCCTAAGAACAGCTCTGAGAGCCTAAGAATTTGACTTCTATGGCTTTAAAAGGACCTAACAGGGGCTCTAGCCTGAGGAAGTTAACTCATGGATTGGCATCTCTGGCTACCGCCATGTATTTACACTAGGCGACCGTGCGGACTTTGTCAAAGTGCCAGAATCATAAAGCCAAACTCATAAATCATAATCCGAATCTTTTAGACACACAGATATGGACCCCCAAACAGAAGTGTGACCAGGTGCTCACGAGTAATAAGGATCGCCTATCCATTATTAAACACCCGCCAAAATGACTGATCGGTGAAAACTGAAAGCCATACTATGTGCCGTCCTTCGGATCAGGACGTTAACTGGAGGCCCCCTGTGCAGTGAGAGTCATCCCCTGTGCAGGTTAAAGATCCCTACTATAGCTACATGGCTATACGTAGGCTTTCATCCTGCAATACCGGAGTGTACAAAAGTACGCCGTCTTTGTCCCCTTCGGGAGTTAAGGCGTAAATGGAAGAAAGAAAACACATAGAAGAAGAACTATAATCGATCCTTCATGAAGAATTTGAGATTGCAGTAGCAGCACTGATAACAAGGAAGTCCGCCGGAGTTGATAATGTACCAGGAGAACTTGTTCGAATAGGCGGGGAGACCATAATTGATGTTTTACCAGAAATCTGTAACAAGATCCGGCGAACAGGAGAATGGCTGACTCCACGGACTCAGTCGCTGATTATTACACTTCCTAAAACAGACAGTCTACCAGAACTACAGAACCATCTACCTCATCAGTCGTCCGAGTAAAGCCGAGCTGGCAGTCCTCTTGAACAAGCTCAGACCCTAAATCGAAGAGATAATTGCTGAAGTTAAGGCCGGGTTCAGAGCCAGAAGGAGCACCACAGAACGGATATTGCACCCCAGAGTCCTGTGTGAAAAGTATTTTCAACATCAGAAGAACCTGACAAATGTCTTTGATTTCAAAGATGCATTTGACATGGCAAATACATGCAGCCTTAGAGGATATCATGCGAAGGTACAATATCAATGCAAAACTAGTTCGCGCCATTGAGCACCTCTTTGAACGAACTAGATTTCTAAACTAGTCTAAAACTAAGACTGACTTGTAATAGCGACATGAATCATAGCGGAGTTCGGCTTCCATTCTTTTGGATTATTTTGGCTTTTTGTATGTTTTTGCTGCATCGGTCTTCTCCATCCTGATGCCCTTGTCTGTTTCGCTTCTCGAGACACGAGTTGAGGTGGGTCGGTTTCGTGAGTTAACACTTTCAGCCCCAGTGACGAAATTAGCAAAATTTTCAAACAGCGTAGATCCTGATGAGGCGGCTCATTATGAGCCGCCTCAACTAGATCTACACTGTTTGCCTTCTAGTCTTTGAATTCTCAATATGAAATGTCTTGGACAAGGCATTTTTTAATTTTTGCAGACGTAAATTCTGTCGTCTGCTTTTTGGTACTGAAAGAGTTAATACCTAGGCGTGTCTAGCCTGATGTCTGCAGCCACTGTGTCTCGCGCAATGCGTCAGTAAGTGTGGCTCGGGGAGGACTGCTCATTACCTGCCGAGACTTGCCCATCACCTTTTGTCTTTCTAACTTTTTGGGTTAAACGACACTGGAAAAGTTTAATACAGAAACGCGCGTCTGTCGCACTAAATTCGGTAGTGTTACGATATATGATTATATTTTTACCAGTCTGTACCTGACTTATCATGCTTAATCAATAAACTTTTAGAAGAAATCAGACAAATAATGACATTTGTCCTCTATGCTTTGGTGGCTAATTCTGCCATTTTGTATTTTCGCAGCGAAAAGACGCCAGGTAAAAAGAAGAAAAGACGCCATGCCAAAAGAAGCAAAAAAGATGAGTTGCTTCCCCTGAAAGTGTAGCCAATCACTTTAAATGTTTTTAAAAATATGCATAATCAGCAAGCTTGGCAAAATAGGCAAAATATTCATAGCAATATTTACACATATTTGATTATAATAACTAACAGGTTAGTGCATTTCATTATCACAAAACTGACAATTTTAAAAGCGCTTACAGTGCGGTATGCGTAAACATGTCAGTATTTGCTTTGTATGCTATATCAAGTGCGTTTACAACCAAACAATTCAGTGCTCCAGAAGGGATAATTTATATATAATTAGGGACAATATTCCATATTGCACCATCCAAACATATGTTTTCGTCGAGAAATACGAAAACATTATCTCAGAATTATCTCCAAGATCCCAAAGGACCAGACAATATATAATCTGCACTATAACGATGAAAGGGGAGATTTTTACTTATCACTATCCACTTCCTACTTCACATTTATACTTTTAAATTCCAACTTCTCACTTGCCAGTTTGCACTTCTTACTTCTCAGTTTTATATCAACACGGCACACCACCAGATGCAGTGAAGGAGAAAGATCTTCTGGAAGCAAGGAACACAATTAAGAAACAAAAATAGCAGACACGGTTTAATTTAACTCCAGAACTCTTTAAATAACTTTAGAACCAGATAAGTGTTGTTTGCATTTACGTCGGAAGCAAATCAGATGAAGACCTTTGTTGATAATAATAGTTATAGTAATAATAATGACGTTGATGATGACGATAATGTAAATAATATCCAAACGTCAAACACCTCCTGACGTATGGATACGTCAGTAACTTGAAAAATTTTAGGTGTTGGTGAATATCAGGCCCATTCACTGAAAGGAGTCATGGCCATAAGACGACTGATGATCGAAATCCATAGAGCTGATCATATTATCCGTTTAAAACATTTTTTGACTTTAATTTCAGGTAAGTTCATGCAAATGGGCTGAAAATTGATTGGAGAGCTCCTACCGGAAGTTGTAAAAGTCGATGGACAGATCAAGGGCCACAACCAACTGTGGAAGAAGTATCATACCAATGATTAAATGATTTACGGTATTTCCGATGATGAGGACGACTAATTGAACGTTAAATGAAAATAATTGAAATACTGATGGAATTATTTTTTAGCAAACTGGTCCAGGACTGTAACTCTTGCACAACGAATCCTATTGTGACCAATAGTTTTACTTTCAAGATCTCCGTTGCTGGACCAACAAAGAGCTGTAACTCTGACATAGAAGGTACAAAATGGAATGAATGTGACCATGATGAAATATGATCCACGTAAGATTATCGCAACTGTATCCTAAAAGTACAGCTAAAACTGTAGGGTTGCAGCCAAAGGATTTATCATAATTGACTGATCGAGAGGCAGTAACTCTGCAAGAAAGGGTCCAACCCCTGGCCCCGATAAAATACTTCAGGTAGTGATAACAATATCTGAAAAATATTATTAAAACACCGAAGGAAGAAGAGTTTCGGCCACTATATCTGTACTGCTGGAATTACCAAGGGGTGTTATTCTAGCAGAAAAGGTTTCAACACGACCCCCATAAAATATGATCTACTTTAGATGATGTAACAAGTATCCAGAAAGTTTCACTAAAATAAGATAAAATGATATTGTTGTATCTACAAGGTTTGCGTCACTGGACAGATTAACGGTTACAGCTCTGACAAAAGGGTCCAATTTTGCGCCCAATAAAATATGATCGACGTTAATTGATCACCGTGGTAACAATGCCCTGAAAGTTTCACAAAATCGGTTGAAAACTGAAGGAGAGAGTTGCGGACATAAAACTGACCCCAGATGTATAGCTAAAGCCTTTTTCTTTGGCAGACCCCGATAAAATATGATCCACGTCAAGTGGTGAAAATATGTCTTTAAAGTTTTATGAAAATCAGATAAAGAATGACGGGTTGCGGCCACAAAAATTGGCTACAGATAGAGGGACTGACGGACGGGCGCAATTTATAACGATCGTCCACTTCAACGAAATGAACGGCATGCTGGACGTGAAGTACTTTCAACACAGCTTCTAGTGTTTGCGTGCACTTCCATGTTTTTCAACCATTTCCACAAAGGGTAACACTTTTCATGACTACCTCTTTGCCTCCTAAAATGGAAGTTGTTCCCAAAGTTGCTATGAGCCGCGACATGACAAAACCAACAAACTGGCATATGCGCCCAGTGAAGACTATGATCAGCCTGGGCACCCGCCCAGTCTGGTCAGTGTCTTCGCTGGCCGCATGGCGCTAGCTTAGACCCTCAGCTACCCTTGAAGGGCAGAGTGAAGACTGTTATCAGACTGGACGGACGTACATGTACAGGATGCTCTAATTCTTTGCTAGGCGTCGGTGCCACTTTGTTGGTTTTGTCGTGTCGCGGCTAAATTATGCTTTCAAAGAAAAGAATTTATCCTAGAGTTTTAAGTCTTCTCTTTAAGAGCTTGCGCCCTTTGAAAAGTGAGGCAAAACTGAAATTTGCATATTTGCTTCCCCTGTACGTGTACCCAACCATCTTAAGTTATGGTAATTCCTTATGTGGGTGTCTTCAACAGAAAACGAAATCGTAATGTGAACAAGTTTCCTGATCTTTGGTCTACTTAACTGACACAGCCTTTCACTTTTATGCAAATAACTCTTACCCCAAGAATGTTTCCCTTATGCTATATGCGAAAAAGCACAGAGACAAGCCTGCGAATCCAGGCAAGCTGATTTGAGTTTTCGCCAGTCGTACGAACATTCTGTGCCTTTAAAGAATACATACACTAAAATGCGAATACACTGACAAGCTTCTCGCAGATGGGTCGTTCTATCCGTTACTGTCTCCTCGCGTCTGTTGTAACGTATCTTTACTTTTGGTGCGATTAACTTAAAGTTTGTTTGATATATGTTGTATTTCTTATTTTATAATTCTGATATGGATGCCAAGACAAAAATAACCAGCACAGAAGCCAAAACGACAGTATATAAATGGATTCTTCCACTCATAAATCCAGATATTAGTAAAGACGAACTGGTGGCCGGATACAAAAGGTGGACTGAAATCTCAGACTATGAAAAGGTAAGATTATGAAATTAACTGTGCTACTTTGACATGTGCAAGCGGCAAAAACTCAGATAAGCCAATACATCCGCTCTTCGGCACTTAACGGTCTTTACAATGTTAGGAGATCATTATAGGGGCAGTTAAAGCAGAGGCACTGACCAGTCTCCGCAGATGCGAAGGGCGAACACTTTCTTGGCTGGTCATATGACATAAGGTGCTTTCAGTATTGCACTTATGGGTAAAACGGTCATTGCAACAAGGTACCTATCTCCGGTTTTCATAATTTCAATAAAAACGCCCCCCCCCCCACACACACACAAAAGGATAAACAAATAAAATCCATTTTTCTCTCGACATTTTTGATTTTTTTGCACCGATAGTCAACATTTATTGAGAAACAGAGACAAGTGGTTGCCAGTATTCCATTATTTTTTAAGACATTAGGTTATTAGGTCTTGCGTGCCTGCTGTGGCTGGTATTTTCAAATTGAAGTGAATCCGTCATGTGTCTGTCCAAACCTTTAGCTTTTAAGCAATTAGAATGTTTTTGATCCTTATGTGCCTTTGCATTTCTTAAGAAGTGGTAATTGACGACAAACTCAAAGTTTCATTCCCCGTGGAGCTCTTCTTTGCACATAGTTTGCTCTGTTTCACACTTGTTGTCCTTTTCTCTGAATCTTTTCTATTTGCCTCTTCTAAATGTCCCACCGGCCACACAGCGATGAGTAAGTATTGAATCGACGTTGGTTCAACGTCAATGACGTTGGATAGGCGTTGATTTGAAGTTTATTGATCTTTGTGTTTACGCCGTGGACTTTAATAACTTTACTGTCTAGTACATGTATCTTGTTTCCCAAATACCCGATTATTTGTTACACTTTTTTTAGTCATCTTTGGTTAAAACTATGTTGATTCTGTAGTCAATTGTTGAAAGTTTCAAAGTTCAAATTACTATATATTTGTTGACATGATCGATAGTAAAATAGGATACAGATTCACATAAGTCGAAAGACTTTCTTCTGAATCCTATTTGAACTGATTTCATTTATATATCATTGTATTTACTCTACGTATGCTTCAGTTTCAAATAAAATATTGTTTAAGCCAAGACATAAAACCTGAGAAATGGATTTTGACGATGCTCTGCGTGCAAGAAAGGACATAACTCCATATTATTTCATAACAACAAAAATTGCATTTTAAAAGTTAAAGTGGCCACGTCAGTAAACATGATGAGGATAACTTATTTCTAGGTTATGCATTTATCCAAATGTGAATATCCCATATTAAGCAAGGTTACCGCAAAAATATTCATATTTTTATGCAAAAAAAAAAAAAAAAAAAAAAAATATCCTAACTCCATTATGTAATTTTGAGAACAATTTGTAACATTAAGGAAAAAAAAGAAGTTAGATTTAGTTGAAATTAATTATGTTCTGTAACGTTTCTACTCAATTTATTCTGCACTGTATTTTGCGACAGTTTCGGTGACGTGACTTTACCAAGTTGTGTAGGCCATACTATAGGCCACACACGTGCATACAATGGCGCCGTACTGCTTACGTATTTGTCTCCTTAACTTGGCGTCAATATGTAACTCAAGCGAAATCAGAAGTTACAAATCACAAAAAGGAATTTTTGAGAAAAAGAAAGAAATAAAACTCAAAGTACATTTCAGTCTCATCAGTCAAAATCATTGTTTTGTAGAGAGACGAGAATTTCACTTCTGTAATAAATCTTACATTTTCGACCAGGGATTTTTTTTATACATGACGTCATCAAACGAATTTATTGCAAGGACAATTAACAATCGTGTTTTTCCTAATTTCTGCATTATTTATTCAGAAATACATCAAATAACAGATTTAATGTTTCTATTGACCGTGTATGTGATGCAGATCGAAGAAGAAAAACTGGCATGCAGTAAAATGTTATTGTTTATACTTATAAGGTAACTTATAGAAGAAACATTCCGCTCCACTGTAAAAAAACTCTTATCCTACCGGAGTTCTATAGTTTATCGCAGAAAAAGAATGCACCGGAACCAAGCAAGCTCTCAATGAAAATTGTACAGCTCATGAAAATGTTTCAGACCTCAAGATTTAGTTCTTTCAGGTTTTAGGAGTTGGTGGATATCAGGCCCATTTACTGACAGTACAATATTTCACTGACGGGTACCCGACTGAGAAGCGGCCAGACGCATATATTCTTGACGTCGGGGCAGGTACCGGACTTGTAGCTCGAGGAGTAAGTAAAGTTTAACTCTTTCGGCGCCAAATTTTTCAGACGACAAATTTTCGTCCGCTCAAATTATCGGACGACAGATTTGTAATTGGAAATTTTAACAATCTAAAGACATTTTTCATAAAATCAGGCTTTTTAAGTTCATATTTGAATGGCAAACAGTGTAGATCCTGATCAGACGGCTCTTTTAAGAGCCGGCTGATCTGGATATACGCTGTTTGCAAAGTCGCATTTTTGCGACTTTGGCGCCGAAAGAGTTAGACGGTATTGCTTGAAAGCCATTACCGGTCATATTCTAATAGGCTAAACACTATGTTTACCCAAGGAAATTCAAGTACTTTTATTATAGGAATGAATTTTATTTTTGTGGATTTTATCGATGTGTAAACGCCGGCGAACCACTCACAAACTGAATAAAGCCCGAAGGGCTTTCTGTTAAGTTTGTGAGTGATTTGCCAGCGTTTACACATCCATAAAATCCACAAAAATAAAATGCATTTCTTATTATTCCAACTCGGCCATCTTTTATTCAAAATTGTCAGCTATAGTGAGTAATCTTAGAAATCGCCGCCAAGAAAATAGCTCCAAGTAGTTCCAGATTTCTGGCTCAGAGAGTTTATCGAAGTAAAAACGCCGGTTCATGTTCGCTCTTGACCAGTCAAATTGCACTATACTAGTATTATGAAGTTGAGTTGGAATTATACATGTGTAAACTGTCTTTGTAACTTCAGGTGCATTCAGGATCGGTACAATTGCGAGATGGTCAGGCATGAAAAAACTTCATAGAAAATGACGTCAGAAATCACGTTGCGTCTTGCCCTGGAAACATTGTTAGGGAAATTCAAGATATACATAATTTTGGAAAGGACAGTTTCATTTCCGAAGATACTTACATGAACTTGCTTCATGTCAGTGTATGAAATTTTGCTAGACATTGGCAGATGTCAATCATGGGTGCAAACAGCAGAGATTCTGACCATCATGCTTGGATACCCAAGCTGATAAATTGCTGTAAATAAATATTTACATAGCGCTATTTTGATTGAAAACTGTAATCATAGATATTATTAAAATTATTCAGCTTCGAGCACATGGTTTCCGTCATATCGACGCCCTCGATCCATGCGAGAATATGTTGAATCAAGCTAGAAAAGATGGTCTATACGACAACTATTTCCGTGATTTTCTCAGCAAGAAGCAACTGCCTATGGAGTCAAGTAAGTAAACAGTACAACACTTGTATATTAAAGACAAATATTCTTTTTTATTGGGTGTCATAATCCGTTTATGTAACAGTCCAGTGACACTGTCATCACATCAAAGGAAATATTCCATATCACTTAGGTAATAACAAAAAAAAAAAAAAAAAAAAAAAAAAGAAAGAAAAATAAACAAAACTAAAATAAATAAATAAAAAGTCACTTATTTTCATCTAAGATTAAAGACAATTTTGATTTAGGAAAAAAATTTATCATTTTCTTATATCTCGGTAACACAAATATCCAGATTCTTTTAGAATTTTGACGATATTTCCAAATTTACCCGTTTAGGCCCTGTGGACTATTCTATCCATATAAAATGGATATGTCAATTTGTTGATTAATGGGTATCTGATTTAATTTGAGCCGCGACGCGAGAAAACCAACAATGTGGTTGTGCGCCCAGTGCAGACTCAGATCAGCCTGAGCATCCGCCCGTTCAGATCAGACTATTCGCTTAGCGCTTAAAGGGTAGCTAAGGGTCCTAGCTACCTCCATGCGAACAGCGAAGATTCTGATCAGACTGGGCGGATGCCCAGGCTGATCTGAGTCTGCGCTGGGCGCACAACCACATTGTTGGTTTTCTCGCGTCGCGGCTCATTTGTTTTTTTATTTTAAGGTGAAATACCCATTTGAGCCACGACACGACAAAAACAACAAAGTGGCTTGTGCGCCCGGCAAAGACTCAGATCAGCCTGGACATCCGTCTAGTCAGATCAGTCTTTGCTGTCGTCATGGAGGTAGCTTAAGAGACTTAGCTACCATTTAATCGCACAGGGAAGTCTCTGATCAGCTAATCTGAGTCCTCGCTGGGCGCACATGCCACTTTGTTGGTTTTCTCCTGTCGTGGCTCATTTGTCTTATGCAAAGGGTGTAACCAGATCAGATGCAACGTGTTGCGGCGTCTGATCTGGGTCGCCGCTGTTTGCCACTGTCCCTTTTATGGAACGATAGACATTAATGGTTTAAGATAATTGAGCCGCGACACGAGAAAACCAACAATTTGGTTGTGCGCCCAGCGCAGACTCAAATCAGCCTGGGCATTCGCCCAGTCTGATAAGAGTCTTCCTTAACCGCTTAAAGGCTAGCTAAGGGCCTAAGCTATCTTCATGCAGACAGTGAAGACTCTGATCAGACTGGGCGGATGCCCAGGCTGATCTGAGTCTGCGCTGGGTGCACAACCACTTTGTTGGTTTTCTCGCGTCGCGGCTCATATAGAGAATACCATGTTAGTGTCTTTGGATATCAAGTTTATCAGGCGAGACCAGAAACAGCGGAGGAATGGCGAGGCTTGCCGAGCCAGTCCGATGTGTTTCTGGTCGAGCCTGATAAATATGATATCTAAAGACACTTACATGGTTTTCTTTTTATCATGCATTATTAGAATATTTTCAGGCGTAAAGAGCGTCAAACAAAAGAAAAGTAAAAGCAGTTGTGTTTGAACTTGTTGACGTCGCGAATGCGTTATGACGTAAGTCGGTGACGTCATTTAACCAATCGAACGTTGTTATCACGGCTAACGTCAGTATGTAGCCAATCGTCTTCAGAGATCGCTGCTGTAGGCATCGCCTGATAACATTCGCGCAAGCGCAGTTCTAAGTGACATGATATCACATCATGTTCCCATACCCCTGTTATAGGTCTTATACAAATTTTAAGAACAGGTCTGATGCATAACCGACAAGTCCACTTTTTGCTAAGGTTGACTGCCCATTTCATCACCATTTAAACTATACACAGTTCCGAGCCACACCCAGATTGTCACTCAAAATCACGTGATAGCGTATACCTGGCCAATGCAACGACAACGTAGCACGTGACATAGTCTCACAAACAAATCGCACGTGGCCAATATCCAACATAAGTCCGTGATTTACCTTACAGCTAACGAAGGGATGAATACCTGTTTAAAGAAAACAAACTAACACCACTTTTGATAAACTTGCCCTGCTCTGCAAGAACAGAACGCATCGGATATGCATGATGCGCCAACTGCCATGTGTAGGTCATGAGGAGGCTGATGCTTCGCTATAGATCGCCAACATTTAGCAGAACTTGCATTTGTCATTTGTTTCTCCGCCATCTTTGTGTAAAGCTTGTGAGACGTAGTAACAGTAACTAAGCAGGCGGAGCTTAGCGGCTATTCTCGGAACTGTGTATTTTGCGACAGCTGACTGCTTACTGATGCCATTGTAAACCTAAATTAGTTGATTTACCTTCACTGATATGACTGTTATCAATTTGGCACAAAGGTGCTGGCAGAATGGGAAATACTACTGCAGTCCCTGAACAGTCTGGCCTTTGTCTATGCAAATGTCTATGCAAAGAGATATATTAATAAGCATCAGTTCTGGAAAGCCTAAACCGCCATGATGAAAGCCAGTCAACAAGTTCTTACAGTTTGAAAACTGTCTCAAGACCTTGTTCTACTTACCGTATGATGATGCCGTTTATATATTATTCAAGGTCTTCTGAATAGCTGTTTTTAGGTCCATTTCCAAATGTATCTAGTTTTAGTTAAGAAACCTGGCCCCAAGGTTATACAACTTTTTTCATGCTCAACTCAGCTGAGCATGAAATTTAAAATGCCCATTAATATAAAAATACCAAGAAATTCAGCATTTTTCAGGCTCAGATAAGCCAAGACGGCTATTTTTTCTGTTAATAAATATTAAAATGCCAACAATTATTGGCATTTTAAAATTTATGAGCAGAAAAAATTTCATGCTCAGATGAGTTGAGCATGAAAAAAGTTTTATAACCTCGGGGCCAGTTTCAAATATTTCAACAGCAGAGTATTGGCATTCGAATCATGACGTTCAGAATTTGGTCTTTTCTGTGCTTTCTTTTTAAGGAGTCATAGGAATAGCTGTTTTTAGGTCCAGTTTCCACAAATATCTAGTTTTAGTTAAGAAACCAGTTTCAAATATTTTAACAGCAGAGTATTGGCATTCGAATCACGAAGTTCAGAATTTGGTCTTTTCCGTGCTTTCATTTTAAGGAGTCATAGGATGGCTTCTAAGCATGTATTTACACACAACTAGCCAGGTAAGAGATTTTGAACAGTGCACAGTATGCTAAACCATAAAAGTGTGACATCCCTTATTCAGTAAATAAACCTTACCACCACTGAACTAGAAAGTGTAAACAGTTTTTAAAATTCGTAGAAGAGCTATATCAGGTGAATTTTGCAGCAATGTGCATGATAAAATAGAATACTTTCTAAATAGTTAGATCCTATGAAAGCAACGAATACACCAACGAAACGAAAATAACAGACTCGGTTTAATTGAATCTGTTCATGACCAATAATGAGATGTGCAACATCGACAACACGCCCCACCTCCCTTCCCCCCTAGCACCGGCTTATGCAGAACATATGTTTAGAATAACTCTAAATGAAATCAATGATCCCAAATGACAAGAAAATATAATCTTCACTATGATGATGTACGGGGGAAACGTTTTATTGACGCCACACCATACAACACTAGGTGCGGTGAAGATAAATGAGCCGCGACGCGACAAAACCAACAACTTCCCTAAATACCCGATTATATGTTACACTTTTGTTAGTCATCTTTGGTTTAAACTATGTTGATTCTGTAGTCAATTGTTGAAAGTTTCAAAGTTCAAATTACTATATATTTGTTGACATGATCGATAGTAAAATAGGATACAGATTCACATAAGTCGAAAGACTTTCTTCTGAATCCTATTTGAACTGATTTCATTTATATATCATTGTACTCACCCTATGTATGCTTCAGTTTCCAATAAAATATTGTTTAAACCAAAACCAACAAAGTGGTTTTGCGCCCAGCGCAGACTCAGATCAGCCTGGGCATCCGCCCAGTCTGATCAGAGTCTTCGCTGATCGCATGAAGGTAGCTTAGTCCCTTGGCTACCATTTAAGCGCTTAGCGAAGAGTCTGATGAGCCCGGGCGAATACCTGGGCCGATCTGAGTCTGCGCTGGGCGCACGACCACATTGTTGGTGTTCCCGTGTCGCGGCTCAAATAAGTTCTGAATACATGTAGTTAGACCCGTAGGAGGCAAAGAATACACCAAAGAAACAAAAATATCAGACTCGGTTTAATTGAGTCTGCTCAAAGCAAGTAATGACCTATGCAAAACCAGCCACTTCATAATAGAAGGCTGTGTTAAGTTCAAGGGCTAACTCAGCCTTGTCTGAGTTAGCCTTGCACTAAACAAAGCCTTACGCAGCCTTGTCAGTAAGATTATAGGAAAGTATTTCAACTAATGTTTTGTTAATTGGGGCATTGTATACTGGGCCGAGATGTAGATCACCTGATAAACTTTTGTTCAAGTTTGTAAATATGCAACTAAATTAAATGGTCTATATTATTTAGTTCAATAAAGATAGCTGAGTTGCCATCTATTTGGGAAAGAGCTGCTGACTCGGCTTATCACTTGTAGTTTATTGTTTGTTGGGATGTCTTTGTCAATCTTTCCCTTTGATGTTGGGGATGGGGTTTGGGATCTGATTCAGTCAGTTCCTGAAGTGTAGTTACTCTTTAAATTTGTCTTTTCCAACTTTTAAATCGTTCGACCTTGAGGGCTAATATGAAGTGCATACTCCTCTTTCTTAGATGGATGGATGGCTTGCGTTTTACGTTCTTTTCAACAGTATTTCAGTCATATCTAGACGGTAGGAGGGTGATAATGCAAGGCTGTGTGCAAACGAATCCTGTTTACGGCGATATAGATCACTTTTTTATGTTTTAGCATATTCCCCCACCTTTTTAGATACGACCGAATTAAATCTTATATGATTGAATTATGGCGTTCAAACGTTTTAACATTTCGACCCTGCATGAGTGTTCTGACTGATTTTAACCATTGCTGTTGGCAATTCCTCTCTAGGACACCATTACCCATTTCTGGCCCCGAGGTTATAAAACTTTTTTCATGCTCAACTCAGCTGAGCATGAAATTTTCTCTGCTGATAAATATGAAAATGCCAACTAATGTTGGCATTTTCATATTCATAAGCAGTGAAAATTTTATACTCAGCAAAACTGAGAATGAAAACAACTGTACTTATCAGTAATTTGCTATTTATCAGCAAGTAAAATTTCATGCTCAGCTGAGTTGAGCATGAAAAAAGTTTTATAACCTCGGGCCCTGGTCTCGTTTCTTGTTTTAGATACCTATGATGGAGCTACGGCTGCCGGTTGTTTCTGTCCGGGTCATATACAGCCTTATGGCTTGTACGAGTTACTCCGACTTGTTAAGCCAGGTAAGAACATGTTTAATTACAAGTGTACAATCCAAACGAGAAAACAGAAAAATACATATACAGACTGATACCAGTTTGTATGAGTTACTCGGAATTGTGAAGCCAGGTAAAACCACGGTTTCATCAGAAGTCTAATACCAAAGGGAAACAAGAGAAAAACTCATACAGACCGCTGCTTTATATGAGTGACTCCGAATTGTTAACCTGGTAAGACCATGTTTCGACCAGGAGCGTGCAAATCAAGCAGAATACCGTAAAAACATATAAATTTAAAGAGTAACTACACTTCAGGAACTGACTGAATCAGATCCCAAAACCCCAAACCCTATCCCCAACATCAAAGGGAAAGATTGACAAAGACATCCCAACAAACAATAAATTACAAGTGATAAGCCGAGTCAACAGCTCTTTCCCAAATAGGTGGCAACTCAGCTATCTTTATTGAACTAAATAATTTAGACCAACAGAAGGGTTACAACAGACTAAGCAAATTATATGAAAAACATTTAACAACTATTTTAACTATTTTCTATTTTTATTATAGAAGGGTTTGATGCTTTGAACAAGTCCCCCTGCTTTTTAAACCATCTAAGATCATGTTTCGTCTAGAAGTGTATAAACGGAACCGTGAAAACCAAAAAAAAAAAGCATATACAGATTGATGCTTTGTTCGAGATACTTCGAATTGTTAAGCAATGAAATACCATGCTATGATTAGAAGTGTTAAAACAAAATGGAAACCAAACGTTTCGTACGAATAAAGTACGTTATTAAAGACATTAAATATTTCTGTGAATATGCTCTATTCCATCACTTGAAGCTTGCTTTGGTTTTCTTTAGGCCACATCATGTGATTTCCAAAAATGTGGCATAGGCGACAAGCAAAGGCTCTGATCAGACTACACTTAAGTGTTGTCTGATCAGAGCCCCAGCTTGTTACCGCAGCCATCTATGGATTGTGACCCAAGCAATAGAGTCAGCGTTATGTCTGTGATAGCCCTGTATAAAATGAGACGGATGATCTGAATATCACAGGACAAAATTACCACATTGTTGGAAATCACATGATGTGGCTCATCATCTTCGGATACAGCAGATATTTCAGCATTTCTTGTTTACTCATGAAAACCACAACATTGGGCATCGTCTGTGATAGCCAAATGACATGTCAAGGTGACTCATCTTTGAAAACAAGACTGTTTTAAGGATGGGCAATGATCAGGAATTTAAACAATCATATCCCACATCCCGCCGTCAAAACCGAAACGGAAAGAAGCACACACACAAATTGACAAAAGTTTACGAAAGGCACGCAAGTTAAACCGAATGAGCAGCTCTTTGCCAAACAGGTGGTCAATCAGCTACCCTAATCGAAAACAGCAGCAACATCTATTTTTACCCATTTTCTATTTTCAATTACAAAACAAAACAAAACAGAAAGCAGAATGGGCAGCTATTCAGGCGATCACTTTGCTAGAGATCATAAACAAGCGGACATAACAACATATAACATTGAGTCACCACATCGGAAGTACCGCCTTGGAACGGTCACTAATAGATTAATGGGGGCTTAAACTAGTCTTACAAGAAACCGCCTGCAATGTGTCGGCTTTTTACATAGACTCTACCGTTGATATCTTTTACATACCGTTGATATCGTACGTGTATGGCAATCATTTTAGACCAAATTGCCGAATATTGTGCATGAATACTATCGCTTGTTTGTATTGACATGTTGTAATGTATTGTATATATACATTTATAACTGAAAATTTGTAAGGAATATAATAAACAATTTCAACAAAATCTTTGAAATGTACCCGTGCGATATGTAAAGCAAAAGAATGGTTGGCAATGCTTTGGATTACCGGGTTTCAAGACACGGCTACGACCTTCCAGTTTATAGAAAATTGACACCGCTTACTTACTGTAGTTTAGTAGAGACACTCCAAATACGTATTATCACAGAGCTCTAGATAAGAGGGAATATTTGATGATAATTAAGGATAATTTCTCTTATTTCTCATTCAAACCATATGTTGTGACCCCTCATCTGCGAGGGGTCACAACGTATGTTTTTATGCAGAATTTACAAAAATTATCCCTAATTATCATCGAATACTCCCTCTTATCTAGAGCTCTGTATATCACCATCTTAATTAAGACCCATTTTAGGTTTTTACACAATCAGTTTACAAGGACTGACGCCCATAATATAACTTTGTTGGATTTCAGGTGGCACAATTGTTATAGTAACAAGAATAGAGTATTTAGAAACTTGTCCAGAATACCCGGAAAAGCTAGAGAGAGTAATGGAAAGACTCGAGGTGGAAGGAAAATGGAAGAAGATAGAAAGAGATGTCGGTGACAGGTTCTTTTTGGACAAAGAGGCAGTTTGCTACAAATATAAAGTTTTAGCGGACTCAGCCACATAGAAAATATGTTACTTCTGGTAGATAAATGGATATGGCTCACAGATGATTTTTTCTGTCTCCAACTTCAAAGAAGTTGAGGGAGCATATTGGTTTGGGCCTGACCGTCGGTCCGTCCGTCAGTCCGTCCGGAATTCCGTCCGTCCGTACGTAACACTTCATTTACTCAAGAACCGTAACCACTGAGTTCTTAATATTTCGTAGGTAGGTAGACTATTAAAAACTAAAGGACAAGTATTTTTTCCTTGTCACCAGCCTTGTACTTGCAGAGTTATGCCCCTTTTTCAAAACATTAAATGACAGATTGTTTCCAAAATCCTGGGAATACCATTAGAGCTAGGATGCTCATAGTTGGCCTACTCCTAGGGGCTAGGGTGTAGATCACCTGATTAACTTCTGCGCAAACTCTGTCAAAAATGACTGAATTATGCCCCTTTGTTGAATTTGGTATTTTTATAACTTTTGAACCATTTGACTGAGAACCCTAATTTTTGGTATACTATTAGTATTTGATGTGCTGATCATTCTAGTGTTAGTTGCGTTATGATGCATTCATTTTTGACATTATTTTCCTTTTCACATCTGTATAAAACATAATTATGGGTGGTCTGTTTCTCAAGAACAATAACTGCTGAGGCCTTTATATTTCATAGGTGGGTAGACCACACAAAATAAACAGACCTATATTTTTGTTCCTATTCCGTCCACCCTGTACTTACAGAATTACGCCCCCTTTTCAAAAAATTAAATGAAAGGTTGTTCCCAAAATCCTGAGAATACTGTTTTAGCTAGGATGCTCATATTTGGCATACTGCTAGGGGCTAAGGTGTAGATCACCTGATTATTTTTGCGCCAATTCCGACAAAAAATGACTGAATTATGCTTTTTTTTTATTTTGGCATTTTTCCAACTTTTGAACCATTTGACCAAGAACCCTAATTTTGGTATACTATTAGTATTTGATGTGCTGATTGTTCTGATGTTGATTGTTTTGTGATGCATTCACTTTTGACATAGTTACTTCCCTTTTCTCATCTGTATAAAACATAATTATGGGTGGTCTGTTTCTCAAGAAGAATAACTGCTGGGACCTTGATATTTCATAGGTGGGTAGACCACAAAAAGTAAGCAGACCTATATATTTTTTTTCTTTTTCGTCTACCCTGTTCTTACAGAATTATGCCCCCTTTTCAAAAATATATATAAAAGTTTGTACCAAAAATCCTGGAAATACTGTTAGAGCTTGGATGCTCATAGTTGGCATACTCCTAGGGGCTAAGGTGTAGGTCACCTGATTAACTTTTGGGCAAATTCAGTCAAAAAATAACTGAATTATGCCCCTTTGTTGAATTTGGCATTTTCCAACTTTTGAACCATTTGACCTAGAATCTTCATTTTTGGCAAACTTTTAGTATTTGATGTGCTGATCATTCTGATGCTGGTTGCCTTTAGTGGCAAGCATATGGTTGGGGGCATAGTGTGCCACAAACACACTTTCTAGTTTTTCTTTATTTTTAATGACAGATTCTATCTGTCATTTCTAGCTGTCGTCGGCCAATTATTGGAACTGGCTTTCACCGCCAAGTGTATACATGTGCATCCGAAATGAAATATAGTACGGCTAGAATTTGTGTATATCACTACGCCAGTTATTAATGGCACTGAATGCCGTGTATACTACCCTGTGTCCAATATACGCCAAAGACACACTTCAACAGAGGGAAAACTGTAATAATTTCATTTTATAGCCTTCTACTGTTTACATTTCAAGAAACTTGATCGGGATCTCCACTGTCTTTCAGACTTCAAGGTCTACACTGATGTATTGCCAAAGCAATGTACAAATGCAAACTCTGCTCGGATCTGGGTCTACACCAGCTGTTCCATTTTTTGTCGTTACGGTAACTGAACTTGTGCGCAGTAGGCTTAAAACACCCTTTTAATCTGGATCATCGCCGGCTGTTCCAGCATTTCGGGTCATTACGGTAACTGAATTTGTGCGCAGTATGCTAAAAGCACCCTGCTCAGATCTGGGTCTACACCGGCTGTTCCAGCATTTCGGGTCATTACGGTAACTGCACTTGTGCGCAGTAGGCTAATTTACGCTTATCGTAAAATAGCAGAAGTCTTGAGGAATACGTGTATACCAAGATCAGACGTCACAGAAAACAGCGTCTAGTCAGGGCATACACTATTGGCTTTAAATTACAGGAAATTCTGAAGAAAAATAAAAATCAAGTTAAACACCCCTTATAATGGAAATCGAAACTAGAAGAATCTATTTTGAAGTTATTCATTAATTTTAACTATTCTCACAGAAAACCCGAATTTACAAAGTTCTACCTTTACAGTTTCTAAAATAGAATGGCACCATTATCTGACCTTTGGCCGACTACGTTACTTAATCGGCATTTGATAGAGCCAAACATCGCATAATGGCAAGACCGTATATATCATCCCACAAGGTTGTCTGCTTCCTTAGAGAAATCACCTTTCAAATCTAAATGATGGGCTATCCAAAATCAAGGTTTCTAAATGCAGAGGATACAGGTATGGAGCAGAAACTGGTGAGGTATAGTCTTCATGATGCATAGTCTGCAGATAAGAATAAGGGAGACTCTGATCAGACAGTCGTTCATGCTGGCCGATGGGTTACTTTTCTAGATTTAGCATTCCATCTTTCTGATAGAATCTGCCATTTCAGGGCTTCAGAGCCCTTTGATTTTTTCGATGTTGTTGTTTTATCATTCTTCTTCCGTCATTGTAACAAAATCTGGGCCCAGCTTTCAAAGAATCAGTAGCACAAAAACTTATTAAGCGTTGGATTTGGCAATTGTTTAACAGATTGAATATCAAATAAACTATTCCTATTACGTGTTTCTTTGGCTGAAAAATGTGAGAAGCTTCTGCAATGGCTACTGTCAATAAGTTTATAGCGTTTTATGAAAGTCTTAGTGCACATACGATAGGAAAAATATTAGTCACGTATGTCTGTTAACTTTTGCGGTTTGGTTAACTTTTGCAGTTTGCGTATTTATGTTTGACAGTTGTTTCATTTTACTGGGTATCGCCTTTTAAGCATAATTCTATATTAAAAAAATATTAATGATAATGATAATGATAAGATAAATGGGAAAATAAAGCACAAAGGTTTTAACTTGTATACTCGATATACCCCTCAAAAAGAAGAACTCTATATGCATCTAGCTTCCGTTCGAATTCCAAGGCTTGTAACGTTACAGTTATCATGTGTGTATGTAAACTTCATGTCAACTGAGAAAGTGAAATAAAATTATGTTTCCATCTCTTCAAGCTGAGTAGTGAGCATTGTTTTCTTTTTTCTTGCAAACTGTTGATGTCGAAAATAAAAGATAATACAGTCAACTCTCAATATCTCGAACACTAATATCTGAAAGTACCCTCATATATCAAATAATATAGTTTGGATACATTTCCTATTTTTATTTACATTTTAACTCCTTTTATCTAAAACTACTGATATCTAAAAGTAAATGTTCTGGGACCAGAAAATTTACTTTGAGATATCAGTAGTTTGGTACGAACTTCGACTTTGAGAATTCGAGAGTTGAGTACTTAAAGCGCCAAAGTTAAAGTCAGCTGAATTTTCAAAAAGCATACATGGAGATGAGCGCGGCTCATCTGAATCAACACAATACACTCTTCCCAGCAGGCACACAAGGTTGAATCAACATTGAATCAAACATTGAACTGTTCAACCTTGACTCAACCTTAAGTCTGATTCAACCTTATGTGCCCACTGGGTTTACTCTGCGGTCTTTGAATTTTCAGTATAATATAACTTAGAAAAAAACAAAAAACAACAACATTTTTTTTATATCTTGCAGACGTCCGTTATGAAGTCTGAAGTTTTTATGCCCTCCCCCACTCCCCCCACCCCTCTCCGTCGAAAGTGGAGGGGTATTGCTTTCTCCATGTCCGTCCGTCCGCGCTGATGCACGTTGTTTCATCTGACTGGCTTCAGTAGTGCATGAGTTTTTGCCCTTGAATTGAGTGAAACTCAATAAAATGAGCAATAACTATGTAGCCAATCACTGGGACTTCATGAAACTTAAATTATATATGCATCACCATAATAACGCTATGCACATTAATCTTCATTAGGATTGCTTTAGAACTGCTTGAGTTATTGCCCTTGAATTAATTGAAGATTTACAAAATCAGTCTGAACTACTTACTCAATTAACAGATTTCTATGAAACTTATACTGAATATGTTTCACGATAACAGGGTACTGGTTAACACATTTTCTTGAAACTGAATTAAAATTATAAAAGTGTGGGGATGCTAAGGCAAGCTTTTTAGAACGGCCTCACTTACGCCTCGCTTATGCCAGACGAATATTGCACTTTATTTGATATAAGATCCACAAGTTCAGCCGTAACTGAATAACTAACGAACGAAACTTAATGAAACTTATATAAAACATAAAACATTCAGGGCCACTTCTGTGGAGGAAATACATTCACCGAATTTGCTTGTTCTTACCTGTTTTCTACTTTAAATCATAACCAAATCAGGAAGCAAAGTTGTACACGCAACAAACGGAATCCGCGTCAGAAGTTTCCTTCTTGGAAGACACCTGGTTAACTATGTTTTCAATGTTACGAAACGAAAAAGAGCTGTTACGAAACGAAAAAGCCGTCATAATTACCAAACGGCCTGATTAGGCCGTTTGGAAACTATGACTCTTTTTCGTTTCGTTTCGTAACAGCTCAGGCGATTTGGTAACTATGGGTCTTTTTCGTTTCGTAACAGCTCTTTTCGTTTCGCAATAGTGCTTGTAGATACATAGTTAACCAGGGGTGTGGAAGGGATACCAGCTAAAGCCTTAGCTGCATGATAATGACAAATTAAAGTAAATGTGCACAGCCGTATCACGATAATACATAATCACTACCTACAATGTGTTATTGCGGTATTCTGTATGCGTATGTTAACGTTATGGTTTTTGTCGATTTACAAAGAATTGTGGGAAAGCGTCATTAGAAACCGTGTAAACAAATTATAAAATTGGAGTAAAATTTGATAATTAAGGTATATATGCCTTTATTCATAGGAAAATTTGCCTGTAATAAGTTTTACCATAGCAATGCATTTATTCCAGGCCGATGAGTGCTTTATTCTTCCTTAAATCAGCTTTTATAGAGAAGAAAGTGAAAGTAGACATTTTATCATATAGTTGTAGAATATAATCCATAGTCGGGTGCTTAAACATAATAATGCTGTCCGCCAACCTTAAACCTCTTTCCGGAAAGTCACTTTTGGGCCGTAATTTGCCTTTTTCATCATTTCTTGTTATAGTATTCGGCGGTAGATATGTTATGGTTTCTTTCGGCTAAGATATATCATCCTACGGTTAAATTGGTAACTATGATACAGTATTCTACGGTTTTTGGCGGTGGTATTCATTCTCACCTTCTTGCAAACATTATGAATTTTATGAGTCAGATTTCAAGAAATGTCAATATAAATGAAAGAAAGTGTAAACAAACTTCTTTGCTGGCCTACGATGCGGGATTTAATGGGTATGACTCTCTCCTTCCTATCTTAATTGTAATAGTCATGACTAAATAAGTTTAATTCACCCCTTAAAGTATAAAAAAGATGTTTCTCCATATTTCCAGAAGAATATTTTATTGCTGCCACTGTTTCAATGACAAATCAACCTTTGAAGATGTCATAAATCATACAGCTGTTATCATTATGCACAGCAATAAACCACCCAGGCCCACATTCACAAACACAACTAAAATTCATACTCGACTCATACTCCAGTAAGGTCGGTTGAAGTGACGCTCGAGTAAGCCTTGAATGCGTGAAGCTCAAGTATACAGTGGAGGAGACTCTAGCTACACTCCAGTTAGACTCGCATCATATAAAGGACAGTGTGGACCCAGACCGGACCTCCTAAAGTATATAAACTGTAATGACTCTAAATTTTGAGACATGGTTGGCTTATCAGTGTAGAATTTAATCATAATAACTGTAAAATTCGTTAAATTATAAATATACCGCGGGAACTACGCTTTTCTACTTGACGTCTGAGCGTCCGTCCAGTTTACCTTGCTGTGCCTGAAGAAGCGTTCATGGTGTAGCCTGTTAAACATCGGTCATGGATTCGATACCGTTCTTCCCCAGTATTTTGGCTGAAACGTTAATCGATTTTTCCATTCTCGTACAGTAATTTTTTCACTATTTTGGGAATTGTGCCGGTGCCCACAAAATAGGGACAAATCTCTTTGTATTTTCCTTAAATTTGAAGTTTCAGAACACCTATATTGGCTCAAGTAGTGGGATAGGGGACATGCAACTGAATATATAATATTTAAATTCAATTATAGCTATATATCTGCCAGTTCTGCAAGCAAGCAAGTAAATTTGTGCGTGTAGGTCCCTAGAAAAATTCTTCCTGCAACTGGGAATTTTTCAAATTTCAGTTGGGAAAAAAATGCTATTTTGAATTGGGACTGGTGCCTTTTATGGGTACCACTTATGTAGAGAAAAAGAATCACTGTCGTATCACTGTATTTATTGTTGTTTAACTCTACCTCCAGGTAGTTTCTGCGAGCCGCCCCCTCCCCCCCCCCCCACCACAAAAAAAATGATCCCTTCCCACCTTCACACGTCGTATGCGCTTTCTTTACTTGTTTCGTGAACAGCTTTTATCCAAACTAGGCATATACTAGTGTAGTGACACAGGGACGACGTTGTTGCATGCAATAAACAGCTTCGATGATACTAAAATTAATTGTTATGGGCGTGTTTCTATATCATTGTACCCCTCCATCCCCCCACCCCCAATAGACGATGTATGCTATGGAGGTCCGTCCGTCCGTTCGCTCATCCGTCTGTCTGTCCGACTGTCCACAAGTCTTTGGTTCCGTCCTTTTTTAATTGCTGAAATTTCAGTAACCACAAGTGATTTTTTCTTATGTTAGGTGTACCAAATTTGGATACAATTGACTTTGATACTGAGAGGACTGGAGATTAAAATTGCCATTTTAAGACAGTAATATTTTGTATTAAAATGTTTGTTATTATTATTATTATTATTATTTATTTATTTTATTGCGTGTGTTTGAAACTAATGATATGTAGCAGTACTTGATTCAAGATCAACTAGGGTTATGTAGCTAAGGTCAATGTAGAACATTTATGTTGAGCACCCTCTTTTAATATTGTATAAAAATGAAAATCAAAATAAAACTAAAAAAATGTGTATGTTGAAGCTTAGGACTTTCAAAGATTTTATTCGTTTGAATATACATATCCCACCTCTGTAACATCTTATTAACTGTTACATAAAAAGTACCCTTATTAAACATACACCTGGAAGAAAGTTAAGCACCCCAACTGTTCTTGCAGAAGTTCTATCTAAACTTTTCATAACCTTTCACTGATAGTATTCCAAGCCATTTCTTTTCGTAATTATCAAGCCTTGATATAATACCTCTTGATATCCGAGTAAATGGGCATCAGTTGGAAATAAATCAATCAAAAATTTAAATTGAAAGCGGGCGCTATGTTTTGAACTAAAAGTGGCTTGTTTAAGTTTGGGGCTGCAATCAAGGAACTTCGTGTTTCATTGGATGTTTATATCCACAAGTGACTGATTTGACAGGCACGTCAAGTCTAAAGCTTGCAAAAGTTATGTAACTCAATGAGTCCGTGAATAAGAGTGTCAAGTTAAACCCCTACAGAAAATGGGACCGTCATGCTATTCCAGAAAAAAAGTATCGTCATTTTGACAAACGATGTCCCGAAATTCAGTCAGAACATATTAGATGTACCCATTTTTGAATTGCATTCAAATCAATTTCAACATCTGTTTTTTCTTTCTATGATGCTCGATGTAGTCCGGGGGCATATGTCGTTCCCGTGAACATTCGTGTTAATTTTTGGCAACATATATCAACTTCATCAGTGGTGGGTACACAATGGAAAAACACATGTTGCCATTTTTTCTGATGACTCTTTGGCCGTAACAATCGATAATATACGTTACATATATGTATTTATGTTAAAATCATGTAATGTTTAGGTAGCTCCTTATGTTTTATTTTTATTCTTGTTTTTTTTCTATAGAATCATCTGTAAGTATTAGAAAATACAGCTAAGCTTGTTTTTTCATCATTAACTACCACAAGTAGTAACGTAAATAACTTTAATCTATAATTCAACTTCCAGTATTACGTCATTATCTCTCACAGAACATTTATTAAAATAATATCCTGGTAGTTCTTATGTAATACTGTTTTTTTTGGTGCTACCAGCCTTATTACCCAGTGGTTTAAGGACTTCATGAGGTGTGTTTTATACGTGACGAAACTAAGAATATTTCAAACCGTAATAAATAAGACTTGACAGATTCAGAACAGGCACACCACATTTTGCTGTTTGCTTATTTGTTATAGCATACACCAAAACTTTTTTTTTGAAGCTATTGCCCAGCTACTCAAATTTATGAGTCTTGATGCAGTAACATACGTGACATCTTTGCATATAAAGCAAAAACTGCTAAAACAGACTTATTACTTTAAAGAAAATAAATCTGCAATCATAAACAAGCATTTGATGTGCATAAAAGTGCCAAATAAAGTGATATAGTCAGTCTGAGGAAGTTGAAACCTGATCGGCGATTTTCCTGGTCATGGTAAGTCAAACATTACCAGTTATCAGATATTCAAAATATTATTGAAAATATCTGGTACATTTAACATACAAGTTGTAAGAATCTAAAACAGAAAATATAACCTGACCCTTGAAGAGTGAAGCCACACTGTTACCTGACAAAGCTTACGCGAGCATTTGCTGACAGAGAATACTTAGGTTCGTAAGACTTTCACGTATTTTACGTGACCAAGGGGAACATTATTGTTTAGCTTAAGTCGAAAAACGAAACTTACTCCGGAATAAAAGGTTGCAGGGTAGTTTATTACATAGGTACATCTGGCCTATGGTTATAGTTCACAACGGTAATGTACTAGTTTGGACCTTTAGAGTACCATGTTACACACAATTATTATAAGTAGAAGGAAAAGAATAAAAGAAAGTTGTTTCACGGGCTACCACAGCAATAAAAATACATGTATGCACATAATTTTGTAAAGATTATCTTTACTTTCATGTTATTTTCTCCCCTTTTTCGTACTAGTATGGTTATATACAACCGTCTGTTAAAAAATTGATTCAGTATGGAACCTATGTTTACTTTTGATTTAACAGTTAATTTATGTTTTAAGGGACAGAGTTCAACAGAGTTTAAAGCCACATATCAAAATGGCAAGTAAAGATGACAAAGTCTTTTGATGTAGGATATTGCTGTTCTATCTTGGCGAATTCCAGTTTTTTCCTAATAATTTATCTAACCATAATTTTACTTTGCAGCACGATAACAAAACAAAGAGAAGGAAAATGGAACGAGTAACGAAAACCACCAGATACTGAGTAGTTTATATAGTTCTCATATCGTATATGCTCAAACAGTAGTATATTAGTTCTGAACAGCAATAAAGAAATGGTACAAGTGATGCATACTGTAGATATCATGTAAATGACCTTAATTCCTGATTTTCAAATGATTTCATTGATTTTGATCGTATTACCATATTGCAGCTTCGCAATAATCACGGAAATAAACTTAGTATTTATTAAGTGTTACTGCTATTCTGAATGATCCTTATCTAATATACAGTATTATTACGCCGCTAATATCAATACAACAACTGAAGAAATGTACATAATAAAAGTTGAATGATCAAAGTTCAATTAGACTTTTGTTATATTTACCTGTGTGTGATAATGTATCCGAGCACAGACAGGGGTGTACAGTATTACCTGACCGAATGAATCTTTGTAATTTTACACTGAACGATATATGTCGGGCACAGACCGATAATAAGACACTCTGTGTTTCATAAAAAAACATAGTTTTTCATTGTCACATTGTCACAGTGATAATAATATGTAGCAGTGTAACCGATGGGAGCAATACAAACGGGTAACGTTGTTTACAATTCAGCATGTAAGGTATAATAGTGGGATTAACACAATCTTCCTTTTGAGGTAGTACTGTGCAAAGGGCTGTTGAATGAGGATAAAATCGACATCATAGCAATAAGGGTATTATTAACAGTCACCTGAGTCGATACTTCTGTCAGTTGCCTTAGCTGACAGGCTCCTTTGCGTGTAAGTTGTCTGATTGGTTCGGTCGGCAGCACAGGTAGGGAAATAGGTATCACCTCTGTGACAGTTCTAAACCAAGACATAAATCACTTATGTCTAATATCAACTTATATATATACATAATTTCCTGGTTGCATGTTATTCTAAAAGATGGGTTTTGTGATATGCTACAAGTCAGATTAAATGCTAAGAAAGCTCTACATGCTTCAGATGTAAAGATCTCTTTGTGTACTGATGAGTTCTTGGTGAATTTAATAGCGAATTTTGCCATCTTAGTAGTGGTAAGTTAAGTGTTCTCTGACATCTAAGAATGAAGCCTACGAAAACACTTTCTCAATAATAATAATAATAACAAATCCCTGATAGATTACAAACATGTAACGTAATGTTACTGTTACATTGCCTTTCAAGTACAGGACAACCCCATATAATTATAGTTCAAAGTCATATAACTTGGTGTTTCTTCTCCGTTTGATGTACATCTGCTAACTTTCTTCTCGGGTTGATGTACATCTGCTAACTTAAGACATAAAATATTACACTGAAGGGCTACACCATCTACAGTTAGCAATTTTTGTCAATTTAAGGGAGATTCTTAAGAAAAAAAGTTGCATTTTCTCTTAATCTGTCAATGCCCCTGCTAACTGCTACCTAACTAATTCAAAATATACAAGCAGTCCTTTCAAAGATGGGTATGATTCAATCAGATGAGACAGGGTGTCTTTGTTACAACACATCCTTACTTCATTCAAGCAATTAATTCAGATCATGATTGTTTATTTTATCATTTATTTTTAGTTATATTGATATACGTTACAGGTCTTGCATGATGGATAAGTCATCCTTTTTTAAAAAAAAGCTCAGTTTGTTTTTTTTATAAATCAAGATATTTAAAAAAGTCATGTTTATAAATTCATTTGCTCTCTACACTTCATATGTAACAGCCGGCTGCTGTAAGGGCTAATGTTACCCCACCCTCTACGTTGACCGGTTTCTAGGTAAAACACAGAAATATAATGTGGCAACAACGATTTTTGAGCTTCAAAGAGCCAGCCCTTGATAACTATGATAAAGGCATAAAATTAACAGATATGCCTACAGGACCCCATTTGTATTGCACATGATCCTGGATTATTATCCCTCGGACAGTTATGTAACGTAATGTTACTGTTACGATGCCTTTTAAATAAAACACAAATGTTATCATAGTAGAGTGAACATAAATTGGTGTTTTTCATACTTACCTCTTACACTTTTCATCTTAAGACATAATACAAACTTCAACAGCCGTTAGCTCTTACTAGTGTTTTGGAAATTCTTATGAAATATGTTACATTCTGTCTTCAATTGATATTGGCACTGCTTACTGCAACCTAACTGTTTCAGAGTATATAAGAAATTATTTCAAAGATCAGAGGAGCACGATTCAAAGACAAGTGATATCATATGCTCATTAAGGACCACATGTATTAACTCCATTCCACCGATTTGGTATAATTCTCATAGTTCATTCGAAATTTTTTTGTTACAGTTATATACGTTACAAATATATCATGACAGTTGACCAATATTTCAAGACTACTTTTTCCATTTTATGTCGTAGAATATTCAAAAAGACATATTTATGACATAAAACACTTTCTACAACTCATTTGTTACAACTAGGTGTTGTATTGGGCCAATGTTACCCCACCCACTACTTTGGCCATTTTCTAGGTAAAATGATGAAAGAAAAAATGGCAACAACCATTTTTCAACTTCTAAAAGACAGTCCTAAGTGACTATGATAAGGGCATAAAATTAACATTCATGTTCACGGGACCCCTTTTTTACGACATATGCCCCCGGACTAATGGGAAAAAATGAATTTTTGCTGAGGGTGCTTAACTTTTTTCCAGGTGTATATATAACAAAACACATGCAAGACCTCTGGCAACAAGTGTTTATCAGATCATGTTTTAAGGTCAATAACAGTAGGGCAAAATTTTTGACTTACCGTAATCATCCTGTTAAGCGTTACTGTATCAATTGTTTGAAGTAACAAAATAATTGAGCCGCAACATGACAAATCAACAAAGTCACGTGTGCGCCATGCGCAGACTCTGATCAGCCCTTGGCATCTACCCAGTCTAATCAGAGGCTTTGCTGTCTGCATAAAAGTAGCTTAGGCCCTTAGATACCGTTTAAACGGACAGCCAAGACTCTAGTCATACTAGGCCGGATGCCGAGGCTGATCTGAGTCTTCGCCTGGCGCACATACCACTTTGTTGGTGTTGTCGTGTTGCGGCTCAAAAATGGAGAACGTGAAAATACCCGTGGACCATATTTATAAAACGACTTCAGTGGTTGCTATGCTGTTGCTAATGCTGATTTTCTATGAAGGAGATTCTCTACAACTATGAAATTTGCTCTGGAGGAACAGTCTAATAAAACTGTTCCTCCAGAGCAAATTCCAAAGTTGTAGAGAATCTCCTTCATAGAATTTGAGCCTTAGCAACAGCATAGCAACGACTTAAGTCGTTTTATAAATACGGCCCCTGGAGCTCATATTAACTCCTCATCCCACCCACAACACTAAATGGGAAAAGAAAGCACACAGAAACAGTACGTAAAAGTGCTAAATGTAAGACAATACTAGTGGACAGCAGAGTGAACATTTTTCCCATGTAGGTGGTCACCAAGCTACCTGAACAGTTAACATCTAGTTTTATTTATTTATTTATTGGAAACAAACAGGAGCAGTAACAAGGAGGAAGGGTGGGGTTAGGTGAGAAGGGGTATGGGGTGGGAAAGCGTGTTTAAAATAGATTTTGAGGTATCAAATCTTGCTTTAAGTTCAGTCATTAATCACCAGATAACTTTCTGGTCTACACTGAGTTCTACCTCGTGTGTGAATCCGCACAGAAAATATAAAATCTCTGTTCGGATTTTTATGGAAGTTTTGTCATCTACAAGTTTGATATAGTCCTTGCCTGTCCAGTTTGATAAAAAAATAAACCAAATTTGAGACAAGTTCATATAAGGGGTCTCAATGCACTCGAGGGTATATCTTTGTGCTCTTTACATGAAGTAGGTTATCGGAAATTTTTAATTTAGACAAGGAGAAAAACAAGGTTACGTAACGAATGATCACCATTTAATTCTCTATTTTATGCCATTCTTACATAGGAGCCTGCGGTAACCACAAAGGTGAGACAGCCAATATTTTTTTCATAACAAATACTGTATAACTTCATTTGAACCGCGACACGACAAAACCAACAAAGTGGCACTGGCACCAAGCGAAGACTGAGATCAATCTGGGCATCAGCCCAGGCTGATCCGAATCTTCGCTGGGCGCACAAACCACTCTGTTGGTTTTGTAGTGTTGCCGCTCATTCCATTTACAAATTATAATGTGAGCTGCAAAATGTTCCTTCCTTACCAGGTAAGAAAGAGACGTTGGCAAAAATGAGTGAGCCAATCACTTGAAAAGGACTTTGGTATATGTTTCTCCTTAATAAGAAGTAATGTCCATATATAAGACAACATATCGAGCAGAAATGAAAGTGCCACATTACAGATAACAGTACAATAGCTGCGTTAAAGTTTTGCGTTAAATATTTGTTTTTTTTTTTAAAGTTTTGCGTTAAGTGTTTGTTTTTGCTCGCTTTTTCGGAAGGCCCTAACTGGAATTTGTTCATATGTGCTTAGTGTTACTACAGAATAAATATATACTAGTCAAAAGTTCTAACTGGTTACTTACATTTTGGCTTGCGCTCTCAGGCGCAAGCCAGTATTCAAGTGGTTTAGTGATACCGAGTTATTTTCGGAAGAAACGATACGTCACGCTTAGTCGGAAAATACCAGGAGAGTATACTGCAACGATTCGTTCTAAACTTTTTAGGGCCGCAATTAAGCCAAAGAGATCGGAAAGTTCGTTCCGGTTTTGAGACAGCATTTCTTCATTATTTTCTTCACAGACATAACAAACAAAGACCTCGTCCGATTTTGTCTATTTGTATCCATATCAGATTTGCCTCATCTGCTAAAAATAACAGATGGAAACTTTATCGTCCCCAACAATTCTCCTCACCTCGATATAGTCACGCGCGGTACTGAAAATTCAGTTTTTGGATGTAGGGTAGTATTAAGTTTGTAAAAAATGACCGCACTAATATTTCTTTGATTTTCCTACAAAATATATCAAAAGATGTGTACGATAGTGTAGAATACTAGGATAACACAACATTTTTGACTTAAGATCCGTGCTTTAAGAAAAACGTAGAAAACTGAGTAACTTTTTGCTCATTTTCTCTATTTTCCCTATTTACTATTAGGAAATGATGGCCATATCAATCAGAGCAAAAATGACCGCATTAAATGTAAACTTAAAAGTTTGAAAAAAATATCTATGTGCAGCTAAAAAAGTGCACTATATTGACCTAACACAACATTTTTCATTTTTTATTCAGGGAAGACAAAAAAAGAGAAAAACTGTCAATGTCCTATCTAATTTAATGCTATTTCAAGCTCACGCGATATCGTCGTTTACAGGTAGATTATACGGGGCTGAGGAAAAAAGTTGCCCATGGAAGTTAATCTAATCGTGGTGTTGCAAAAGCTAATACTTGTGACTTATTAAGTAAAGTTAGAAGCTAAATGATAAAAAAAACTTAATAACTTGATATAATAACATAAAAAATCTAATGAATAAAAAAAAAAGAAAAAAAAAAAAAAGATAAATAAAAGCGGTAAGATTCGAACTCACGACCCGAAGATCAGTAGTCTAGAGCTGTAACCACTAGACTATGAAATTTACTGAAAAATAAGGTAAAAATTTGAAACACAAGACAAGATTACTGACTCTGCAAATACCGTTGGTCTCGGGATAGTTTCGTATTGGCAGTGGTCAGGAAAATGATACTTTTTGGTAGAGGGTTAGAAAAAGCATGGTTGCTCCAATAAATTGAGGTTTTTTAATATTTCTTTAATTTGTAAGGTTGTAGGAAGGGTAGTTATTTCAGCTGGAACTGGTTATGAAAATTTGCTGTTAGCTTTACTAGTCAGGATCAGTCAGGGGAAACCCCTAAGTAACGGCGAATATGTCGAATTACAGCAGACAACTTCGTGGAGAGAAAGAGGCCTGATCACAGGGTATAATCGATTCCGCTAATTTTCGCTTCCTGCAGAGACTGTACATCATATTTGGCTTCCGCCGAGACTCCGCGAACTCTTGCTTCCTGCAGGGATTAGTGTCCTCGAACATTGGTTTCCTGCCGAGACTGTCCGCGTGACTCTGCTTCCTGCCAAGAGCCTCGACAGGAAGCAGAATCACGCGGACAGTCTCTGCAGGAAGCCATTTATCATGTACAGAAGTCTCGGCAGAAAGCAAGAGAACGCGGACAGTCTCGGCGGAAGCCAAATATGATGTTCAGTCTCTGCGGGAAGCGAAAATTAGCTTAATTCCATTCCCAAACTGCTAATATTTGATTGTGTATGGTGAAGTTGCTGATTTTATGAATTTGAGCAGGTTTCAAACCCGTCAAAGTGTGTATTTGCATTGGTTTTTAGGCTGTGATTATTTTGTCTTTAGTGTGACACGATTACTAGAAGTGTGTATTGCTGTTTAATAAAAATGTCCGTTTATTAACTAATCCGAAGAAAGCCTCCCCTGAGGCATATGCAATAATGCGCATATATGCACTCTAGTCAGACTGCGCATATGCGGTGCCAATCATCTTTGACGCAGCCTGATTGTATCGGTACGTCGGTACCATGTTGTTTTAACAATTAAAGCCGCCTTTAGAGTCTATGTATGTCTCGAACAAAATTGTGCATGCTGATCAAATTGCTTGGTATGGTTGCATGTAGGGAATACCTCTATGAAATCCTGCTTGAGCGTAAACGGTGGATACCCAGCAAAGACCAGCATGCACATATTAACATTTTTTCGAGAGTGTACATAGTCTCGAAAAAATGTGCATGCTGATCACAAACTGCGAATAAACGCATTATTGGAAGGTATATTGGTTAATCGTCCCCAACAATTCTCCTCACCTCGATATAGTCACGCGCGGTACTGAAAATTCAGTTTTTGGATGTAGGGTAGTATTAAGTTTGTAAAAAATGACCGCACTAATATTTCTTTGATTTTCCTACAAAATATATCAAAAGATGTGTACGATAGTGTAGAATACTAGGATAACACAACATTTTTGACTTAAGATCCGTGCTTTAAGAAAAACGTAGAAAACTGAGTAACTTTTTGCTCATTTTCTCTATTTTCCCTATTTACTATTAGGAAATGATGGCCATATCAATCAGAGCAAAAATGACCGCATTAAATGTAAACTTAAAAGTTTGAAAAAAATATCTATGTGCAGCTAAAAAAGTGCACTATATTGACCTAACACAACATTTTTCATTTTTTATTCAGGGAAGACAAAAAAAGAGAAAAACTGTCAATGTCCTATCTAATTTAATGCTATTTCAAGGTCACGCGATATCGTCGTTTACAGGTAGATTATACGGGGCTGAGGAAAAAAGTTGCCCATGTCTATTTTTGATAGTACATGTACTTTGTTTTTTTTTCCGGCTTTAGCCGTATAACCTTACTATTGACCTACATTTTAAGTATTTCATTGGTCAATATAAATACAACCAGGGATTTTGATGTAAGTAGCTTACTTTTGCTTTCTCTTTCTACTTTCACTTTCATTTGACTGTTAGCCTATGAACCGTGTCGTGATGGCTCTAGATATTTCGGTCCAAATCGCTTTTTGCCAAAGAACATTTCGCCTGTTATGTCGCTCATGTAAAATATAAAACCAACAAAATAACTTGACACAGAAATCGATAACGAAAGTAAATAATTGTTGCTGGCTTAGTTGTTCATGTTGTGTTGGAACTGCGATACTTTTAAGGTTATATGTGGGGCAATCAGCAAACCAATTTTCATTGCTATGTGCAACACAGACAGACCCCAATCACAATTCAACAGCACTTCCGAAATCGAAACTCCAACAGCAAATATGCAAATTAGCATTCGCATCCGTACAATCTGATCAGCACATTCGATATCTTACATGTACCTGATTCATACATATTACAATGCACATTTCTATATAATGTAAGCCGATTATCTTTTTTTAAAGATGTTCCTTGTTTTAAATATTTCCGTTAAAAAGCAAGTTTTTCTTTTACAAGTGCCTTGAACTTGGCCACTTTTCGTTTGCTTTTTATAAACTGATTGCATAAAAAAATGAAACTCTGAATGCAATTCAAAGTATTTGGCTTTGCATCCACGAAGTATACCAAAACTTGTGTAAGAAACAGTGTTTATATATAGCTTAGCGCAAAGCATTAGCTTTTAAAAAAATCATGCAGCGGCGTCGCGAAAATTAGGCTTTAGGGCATCGCATAATCTGACTAGTCAGAGCAGCCGGCACACTGTCCAGCGCCGATGCATTCTTTGGATCTGATCAGTCTTTTTCGGCATTTATATATATTCTTCATCTTTCATGCTGAGGCTAGACTGATCAGACTGCGCTTATGCCGGAGTGGGCTGATCTGTGAATCAGTGTAAAATCTGAACTAGCAGAGTTCAAATTTATTGTTTAAATTTAGAAACAAGCGCTTTTGACGATTTTCTTCCCTTATCACATTTACTGCAAAAAATGTATCCCATGTATTTGTGTGTGTGGCTTATATGTACAACGGACCGTTGAAATTTTCATACTGGCAATTCTGGTTCACTGATTGGTCGAATAAATTTTCACACCTTTACCTGTACAGGTAACTTATCCTCTTGCTGGGAACCAGACCCCCCGGCAGAGAAGTCCTGTCTAGGGTGATTTACCGACATATTCGCCTGGCTGTGGCTGAAAATTGAATTGTGAAATTTGTAAAAAAGCGTAAATAAAGAAAAATACCAGTTTTCAGTCAGTACGAGGAAATTTCTATAATCAAGTGCTTAACTTTATGTATTGGCACCAAGCTATGGAGAGGTTTTAGCCTCTTTCACGTCAAAACAGAATTGTGGATATTTATCACGCTCATATATGATGCTAAGATATAACTCTTAAATGTTTAAATATAAATGACTGTATGATACAAGACCAAGTTTTATTAAAATATGTTCATTTGCTTCGTTACAACTGTGATGGCCTACTAGTTTATGACGTAATTTAATTAAACCTGTTAAGCAATCCCTGGATGGAATGTGGATCGAACACACAGTAGTTGCTGAGATCTACTAGCATAACAGTTTTGATCATATTACAAGTATTTGAGCTGCGACACGACAAAACCAACAATGTGGTTGTGCGCCCAGCGCAGACTCAGATCAGCCTGGTCATTTGCCCAGTCTGACCAGACTTTTCGCTAAGCGCTTAAAGGGTAGCTTAGAATCCAAGCTACCTTCATGCGGACAGCGAAGACTCTGATCAGACTGGGCGAATGCCCAGGCTGATCTGAGTATGCGCTGGGCGCACAACCACTTTGTTGGGTTTGTCGTGTCGCGGCTCATTTATATTTTGGGCAACAAAAGCAAACAAACAAACAAAAAAAAAGCTCTTAATAATGTTCTGTACCAACTTTGAACCGATAGCAGTAGGGGCTTCTGGAGATGTACGAGAATGCTGTTTGTATTGTTTTTTGCTTCTTATAACAATGACAGCCATCTTGGCAAATTGTTTCTATTTAAAAACTAGGAAACAATTGGGCAAGCTGTTTTGAAGAATTCTTAAGACTGAGAATACCCACAAAAGCCACACCGAGACGAGGGTAAAATAGAAATGAGACTGAAGACCTTAGGTTTCTTGTTTGATAATTTGAGCCGTGATACGACAAAACCAGCAAAGTGGCATGTGCACCCAGCGAAGACTCCGATCAGCCTAGGCTTCCGCCCGGTCTGATAAGAGTCTTAGCTGTGCGCTTAAATGGTACCTAAGGGTCTAAGCTAGCTCCATACGGACAGCAAAGACTCTGGTCAGACTGGGTGGATGCTCAGGCTGATCTGAGTCTTCAATGTGCGCACATGCAACTTTGTTGGTTTTGTCCTGTCGCGGCTCATTTTATACTAAAAGGGAAGAAACAGCTTGAACGACAAGGCACGCCAGATCTGTATCTTTATAGAAGCTACGACTCCGGTCAGCTTGTCTGATCAGTTATCAGTTTCTCTATACAGGTGACAGGAATTCGTCAGGATCTATAGATTTCTGCTTCGAACAGAGTCGTCTCTGAGCAGAACGCGCGGATGCGCTGGCTGATTAGACTCTTTGCTGTTCGCACATACAAAAAGACTCATTTTCTGTTGCTACTGGTTACGTAAGAAATCAATGTCAGTTGTTACATGGTAAACCAATAGTTTCAGTGAGCAAAGACTTAATCTGGGACATACTGAGAAAATATTACAAGGTTGGTACATTTCCCTGTAAATATAATTGAGCCGCGACACGAGAAAACAAACAAAGTGGTTGTGCACCCAACGCAGACTCAGATCAGCCTGGGCATCCGCCCAGTCTGATCAGAGTCTTCGCTGTCCGCATGGAGGTAGCTGAGACCATGAGCTACTCTTTGAGCGCTTGACGAAGGGAATGATCAGTTTTAGTAGATGTCCAGACTGATCTAAGTGTGCGCTGGGCGCACAACCACTTTGTTGGTTTTCTCGTGTCGCGGCTCAATTGTAATCTAAATGGGTACACATTCAAGGGAAGCGACTTTTAAAGGAAAAAAAACTCCCTAGGTGCAAATTCTTACCTTTTAAAGTAGATCGTGCTTTTAAAGGGCTGTTACATCCGGCCAAGCAACACAGGACGTCAAGAAAGTTGCTAACCTTTTGTAAAAATGGAACAACATCAAGGGGTACCCATACTCCTTAAAGTAAATGAGTTCACTTTCAGAAAAAGCAACTCCATCATTTTTTGTTTTCCTCCATTCTTCATACGGTAACATCTATCAGGAAAGAACCGAGTTTTTTTTTCTTTAAGAGTTGACTCTATTTCGGAAGGGCTTCTTTATGAAGGGAAGCAAGCAGAATATCTTAAAAATGTTGAATTTGTAGAAATGACAAAAAAATTCTAGAGATGCATCCATACTTCGTAAATGAGGCTATCTGAGAAAAGAATAACAAATAAAGCACGCCCAATATATACCGAGCAATAGTGAAATCGCTGCTTTTTTGTATAAATTTGGGTTTGTACCAAATCATTTAGCAGCATCATGAATCTGATACACTTTGAAGCGTTATACTATGAGAGATAGAAATAAATGCTCATAATTGTTTCCCAGAAAACTCTAGGCAATAAAGGCTTATTTTTTTCTTTCAAAATAACAAATTATCAACCTTTGCACTAAAACTGTAGAAACAATTTTGTTTCCGATTTCTTCCATTTAAGCAATTTTTAACTCGTTGTTAAATATACCTGAAACATTGAGACAGTATCTGAGGTAGCCACCAATGAGTATCTTCAAATAAGGGGATAACTGTACTCAAAATTGTCATTTGAGGAGGTAGATCGTCGGTTTTATGGTCGGAAATTTCGTTTTACGGCGACGCGTCAGCGGATTACAATTTGCTCAGTGGCTTTTAAGAAGAAGTTTGAAATTGCCTAACTATGAGAATTCAGGGTCAAAGGTCAAAGAACGACACCTCTTGTACTCATGAATCTTCATGTACTAATTAAGATGACTGTATTTAACAATTTTTAGGCCTAAATCTTCAAAACTTTCCAAGAAATCTTATGCTCTAGCATTTTCCCATATTTGACCTTGTCGCAAAAGAAGTCAAGGCCAACCCAAGTCATGATTTGAAAAATCTTGATAGTATTGGAGTACCCAATGCTAAATACCAAGTTTCAAGGCCACCGGTCTATTGGTTCTGGAGAAGCAGATTTTCAAAGGTTTGTACAATATATACAATATATGGGTGTGGCAGCCATGTTGGTCATGTGACCTGGACCATATGAATAAATCTTTGTTCCTTCAACCCCTGGAGGCCTTATATGAAATTTGATTTCAATTGGCCCAGTAGCTTTTGAGGAGATTGTTTGAAATTGTCAAAATATGAGAGTTCTGGGTCAAAGGTCAAAGAATGACCTTGGCCCCTTGTACTCATAAATCTTCATGTACTCATTAAGATGACTGTAGATACAAATTTTTGGCCCAAAATCTTCAGCAGTTTCCAAGCTATCTTATATTCTAGCATTTTGCCATATAAAAGCACAAGGAAGCACATTTGACCTTACCTTAAAAAAGGTCATGGTCAACCCAAGGTTATAATTTGATCAATTTTGGCAGTACTTGCGTACCCGATGCTACATACCAAGTTTCAAGGCCATCGGCATATTGGTTCTGGAGAAGAAAAGTTTGTTCAGGTTTTTACCATATATGGGCATGGCCGCCATGTTGGTCATGTGACCAGGATCGTTTGAAAAAAATTTCGTTCCTAAGACCCCAGGAGGCTACATATGAAATGGTTACAATCGGCCTAGCGGTTGCAGAGGAGATGTCATTTGAAATTGTGGATAAACGGACGGACGACGACGACGACGGGCAACGGAACCTGCCTATCCTATAAGCTCCCCCGGAGCCTCTGGCTCAGGTGAGCTAAATATAAAAACAAATCAAGTATAGTGTTTTCACTTTTATTCAGTATATTTTACGTAAAAGTACAAAAATATTTTCAGCATGACCAGTCCATGTAATGTACCTGTCCACTCATATTAGAAGATAACTAATTTTGACATTTTGTCGTTCGTGCGTTATGTAACATCCCATAACGAATTGTGGAAGGAGAGAGAAAAACATCTTTTAAATTCTTTTCTTTTTAATCTTTTGGTGTGTTAACAATAACGTCTATACAGAAATAAGGATTTTGTATTATAGGGAAACTACCGGTATTACTATTTTTCTCATCCATTGGACAAGAATATCCCTTTCAAGAGGTGTCTGAGATTCTTCTATCTCGGCCTGCTATCTCAGTCTAGGCACTGAAAGCTGTCTCAAAATAGTACAGCCCAATCAATTACACATTTAAATCCAACAAATCTACTTGTAGGTAAATTGCATGCAAAATGAAATTGACAGCCAGTGATGTACATGAGGTGTCACTGTAGATTTCTGATTAGCTGCCAGTCATGAAATATGATATTTTAGATATTTTATTTCATGCAATAAGCCATATGGCCCATGAGCATATATACATATACAATTCTTTGTCAATATACAGGATAACAAGTGGACAAGTTAAAAAATAACGATGTATTAATAAACGGTCTTGCGTGATCTACCCCAGCCCAGCGGGCACATGACACCGAATCAACGTCGCACCTACGTCCGTGCGACGTCGTTACGTCGCACCGACGCAAGTACGGCGTCTTCACGTCATGCGTCCGCTGGGAAGAATTTATTTACGATACTTTTCAGCATTTTCAGCTTTTGGCGTCCATAGAGTCCCTGTGGGGGAGGTGCTTATTCAATTTTAAAAAAGATCCATTGCATAACAACAAGAAAAGTGGACAGATATCAATCCTATTTGCATATAACTGAATTGCCTCCAGCCAGTCGTGTTCCACTAGACAAAAAAGAACAACCGGGGTACTGGGTTTAGGGTACGTGTGGCAGACCAATGTCTCGACAGCACTTCCCCGCGCCCAGACCACCGTTAACCAACCCATGCCCAAAACATACTTCAGAAACCAGCTGGCTGCTATTCAACCTAGTGCGTCTACAATATATGTACTTCGTGTAAACTAGCAAAAGTATGATCAACAGATTGTTTAAAACAACTGATTTGATTGTTGTAGTTTTTACCATCTCTCGGCATGGGTATAGCAATAATTGAAAGGAGCACAAAGACAGATTTAATGAAATCATAACATAGCATTTTGAATCGTACAGCTGGCTGGCTAACAAGTGATCGGGCGTTATTCTTACCTAGCAGGTTCACATGTAGCCAGCTGTATAATGTCCTGGGAATGGATCTACACGTTAGACTTGGCCCTTTTGCATAGACGGCTTTCTCTGCAATTCAGATGAAAAAAAAAATATGTATTCTAACTTTTGTAAGTGGCAGAGGTAAAAAACTACAGCAATAAATATTTCATGACAAAAACACAGTAAATTAAAAAAACTATTTGGGCATGATGATCTGCCTTCAACTAACCTACCCGGGGACTGGGTTTAGGGTCCGCGTGGCAGAACCAATGTCTAAACATCATTTCCCCGCGCCCAGTCACTGTGTCCCAGAAAATTCACCCGGTATCAGGTAGCTTCCATTCTCTCACATGCGACTGCAATACAGCCTGTCGAAGCTAACAGCAAATTGTTTAATATGATTTGGTATGGTTTGATTGTTGTAGCTTTAACCATCTTCCAGTATGTTCGTTGTCACAGAACATTGCAGCATCAAATTTTGAAGTTATAATAGTGACACATGGACTCATACAGCTGGCCAACAAGTGATCGGGTGCTGTCCCTACCTAGCAGGTAGCCAGCTGTATACTGTCCTGGGACTATGTCCATACGAAATATACGAGAATATTTTGGGGAAAAAAATCTTTAATTTGCGTTTGTAGCATGTATGAAAAAAGTTGTTTATAGAGGTATAAGCTACACCAATAAAACTCATTTTTTCAGTTAATGTTGATTTTTCTTAACTGGAAGGATTTTTCAATGTAGATGCTAAGATTTTTTTTTACAGTTTTTCTGTTTTCTGACATACAGAGCTGGATAAATTTAAGCATGTTGGGTCGGTTCCAAAAGTATTTATCAATATATTGTTTTCGTAGATCTATGTATATTGTACATTCTAGTATAAAATGATATTCATCTTCTAACACCAGGCATTTTTTACACTTACGATTGTTCAATGGCGTTTTTTCTGGCTTTGTCCACAAACCAGTTTCAATTTCTAACCGGTGCGATGAGAGTCGTAGGCGGGATAAACTTTGCTGATATTTTTTTAGTCACAATATCTAAGTAAGCATGGTACTTAAAAGTAGCGATATACAAATAGAATCGTGCTCTCGTGGAATTTTCTAGCCGTGCGTGCCATTCCTGCATAAAATTGTCCTTAACTCTTTGTTTAAATATCTCTAAGAACCTATTGTTTGTACCATTGTCAACCCCTTGTGCCTCCCACACGTTCATAAATCCATACTTCGACAACATATTTTTCACTTGTAACGCCCAGTTTGATTTGTCAGGATTATCTTGAATATCATTCAACATCATTTTAAAAATACATTTAACATATTTATTTTCGTCCAAGGAGACTATTTTAAGCCAATATCTCAGTATTGCTATAGATCTTTGCGACTGAAGATTCATTCTGCCTAACTCATCGTAGATAAAATCATTCTGTGTACTTTGCTTTACCCCCAATAATTTCTTACAAAATTGCATATGAACAGATTCCACTGACGATGCCTTATGGAAGCCCCATACTTCACTACCATAATTCAGGATCGGTAAAATTAGCTTGTCGAAGAGACCTAGGATATGCGACGGTTTTAGATATGTAAATTTGAACAAATATTTATTCATAGCGAATATTGCTTTAAGTGCCTGCCCTGCCAATGTTTTTTGTGTTTCTGTACATGATCCCCCTGAAGTAAAAACAATGCCTAAATAAGAACAATTTCTACCCTATTATATGTAAAACTTAAATTGTTTGGCAGACGACCACCTTTTTTGAAAATAAGAACCTTTGTTTGCGTGGTATTTACCGTAACTCTCCATTTCTGACAGTATGTTTCTAATATATGAATCGATTTTTTGTAATTCTGCTGCTGAGTTGGCGAACAGAACGATATCGTCAGCATATAGTAATAGGAAAAGTTTAAGCATTCCTATGTCAATTCCCTTTGCTCCATTTAGAATAACTTCTTCTTCGAGATCGTTGAGATACATGGAAAAAAGAAATGGCGACAGACACTCCCCCTGCCTGACCCCTATATTACTAAAGAAGACATCGCTAGTTATATTATTATGCTTCACCTGTGATTTCACTACGCTGTACATTGACTGTATTATGTCCAACATTCTACCCCTTATCCCAGATTTCAGCAGCTTATACTATAAAATGTCTCGTACCACGAAATCGAAAGCTTTTGCAAAATCTACAAATACACAATAAAGCTGTTTATTTTGGTTTAACAAGTGGGTTATGAGTGCATTCAGAATAAATATATTGTCTACAGTTCCCATGTTTTTCCTAAACCCAGCTTGCGCCTCTATATATATCCTCTATTTCTCAGCTCATTCATTTAAACGATTATTTAATATTCGAGTGAACAATTTACCAACTGTGCTTAACAAAGTGATGCCTCGATAATTAGCTGGTTCTTCCTTATCCCCTTTCTTAAAAATAGGGATGATAAAGCCATCGGACCATTTGTCGGGAAAATGCCAAATTTCGAAGATTTTATTGAAAAGCTTATGAACATAGTTTAGTAGAGTTTCCGTACCATTTTTGAAAAATTCATTTAAAAGTAAATATGGCCCAGCGGTTTTCCCGTTTTTCAGTTGCTTCACCGCAGTCTTTATTTCTAGGGGTGATATTGCTACATTTAATTCGTCAAATATGGTTTGGAATTCTCCTTTCAAGTAGCGTTCGTTGAAAAAAAATATATCTTCATCTACCTGATAAAATCTGTCACTTGGATTATTTATGGCTTGAAAATATTGTGAAAATGTTTCTGAACTTATTTTACTGTTAGTCTCAATTTTCGCTGTCTGTTTTAGCATTCGCCAGTATTCTTTAACGTTACTACACTGCGATACAATAAGTTTTTCTGTCTTTGATTTATCATAATTAAATCTTTTGCGGCGGGTTGTCTGTTTGAAGTTTTTACGAGCTTCGACTAATCTACTTTGGGTTTGAGTATTTTTGTTTGATCTGAAATTATTTAGCTCTGAATAAAATATTTCCCGCTTATTTGTACATTCCTGATCAAACCAAGGCTGATAATTTTCTTTAAATGTAGGGTTATCGTTTTTTCTACCTGTTCTGATGGTTTTGGCAAACAGTGGGTCACAAATTTCGCTCATTACATTTACAAAATTTGAAATATTTTCACAAACATCTTGTCCTGTCCGGGCCTCATTGAGCTTAGTTTGTAATTGAAAGAATTCTTGCATATGAGAGTTTATATTTAACATATAATCTTCCGCATTTTCTGGATTCCATACATATTTTTTGCTTTGACCTATTTCGGGCTGAATATCGGTTTCATTTGACTGAAAGTGAGACGAACAAGACAGTGAGAAATATACTGCGCAATGATCCGACAATATGTTAGGGTCGTCAACATAAAATTTTGACAAGCATGCACAAGGTGAAATTAACACACGTCAGAACTATTTATAGAAAATTAGTTTGAAGTTTATAGGAATGGCTTCAACAAAAAGTTAAGATATTCAGCGAATATTCTGTATGGATGAGAAAAATAATCAATGATCGGGTTGAGGCCTCGACAAAGAAATCTCAGACTCGTTTGATGGGGTTGAAGCCTCGACGAGGAAATCTCAGGCTCGTTTTCAGATTATTTTAAGTCTTATGCTCGGCAAGCCTCGCATAAGACTAAATAATCTGAAAACAAGCCTGAGATTTCCTTGTCTTGGCCTCAACCCCATCATAGATTCTATTATTCTTTCCAATAGGTGGGCGGTAGCATGCGGGCTTAGCCAGTTTGGTGGTTTTCGATTACTACCCTAGGCTTATAGAAGAGCTGACATCTCATTTCATAACAACAAATATGGCTGCTACTAATACAAACTTCAACAGTGAAGAGTCAAGAAAGACTGTGTTTAAATGGACTGTTCCATTGTTAAACCCGGACATCAGCAAAGACGAAATAGTGAAAGGATACAAGGAATGGGCTGAAAACTCAGATTATGACAAGGTACCATAATAATTGAGCCGCGACACGAGAAAACCAACAATGTGGTTATGCGCCCAGCGCAGACTCAGATCAGCCTGGGCATCCGCCCAGTCTGATCAGAGTTTTTGCTGTCCGCATGGAGGTAGCTTAGACCCTTCGCTACCCTTTAAGCGCAAAGCGAGGATTCTGGTCAGACTGGGCGGATGCCCAGGCTGATCTGAGTCTGCGCTGGGCGGACAACCACTTTGTTGGTTTTCTCGTGTTGCGGCTCATATTTGTTCAGCTATAAAACGGGACTTTTCCCTCTCTAGAATGACTCCAAATATATAAATCAGTCGTGAAATTATGCTATAACACACGTTTATTTTTCTCTTCCACAATAAAACCAAATATCTAGATCCGTCTTATAAGACGGATCTAGATTTTTGGGATTTTTTCCCTTCCAAAAAATCTTCGTCTTAAAACCGAAGAAATCATTCAAGTTGTTTTGTGAAATACTGAAGTTACTGTAAAAAATCAGACATTTCAGACATTTTATACCCCATCCGGTGTGGGGGCTTGGGTGGTAGGGGCGGGGGTGGGGTGCGTGGGAGGGGAGTGTTTATTGCTTCCACTATGCTCTTCTATCCGGCTTTCCGTCATTCCGTAACCACATTGTAGTTTTAGTATAAATATCGGGGGCGAGTTGCACTCTTTGTATATTAATATGCTGGAACTTAGCCATATGCACCTAAACGCTTTCCATGAAGAAAGAAAGTATAAAAATTCGCATATTTTGATTATCCAAAATTTCATTTATCCATCCCATGAAATTCTATAACAAGATGCTTTTCCGAAACAACGTCGATAGATTGTTCTAGGTATCGACATCAAAACCTTTCATAATCTCTCAAAAATAGGCAAACTTATATATGGATACAGAGATTCTTTGAAAATAACCAGGCTATATACTTAGTTCCCATTTATTTTTCATTTTCTTAGTTCGTTATGCTTGTAGGACCTGGGATCTGGTGGCTATCAGGGACCTTCTTTGACAGCTCAATATTTTGCTGACGGATATCCGGAAGATAAGAAGCAACATGCAAAAATACTAGATGTAGGGGCAGGCACAGGACTGGTGGCTCGAGCTGTGAGTAGCTATTTTAATATTTGATCGATTATAACAAATTTCAAAATTGTATACTCTGAGCGAATAGTGCAGACGCAGTTCAGACTACGGGAGCAGTCTGATCAGGGCCTTTACTGCTTGTCATTCCATGCCAACTTTTGGACGCATTACTGCATTGTTGAAAACAAATTATTCATTATTTTCGAAAATTAAGGTAATAAATTTAAGTGTCCTATTCTTTAAAAACAATTACGCGATATTCCAAAAGCATTAGCTTACCTCAGCTGTATAGTGATGAAACATGACGAAAAGCGTTGATGCAACGTCAGCATCAACTTTGACTTAACGTTGTTTCAGCTTTAGGAGCCAACTAGGAAAACAAATTTTGTATCATAAACAAATTTTCCTTCTGATGAATATATTCTCTGATCTTGAAGGAACTCTTTCAGATTTTAATTTTACGTCACTGCAGCTGGTGTTGTGCCGTGTGGCGGCCGTAAAACGTCTCCCCGTACATTATCCATAGTGCAGATTATATTTTACTTTTGTCCTTTGAGATCCGAGGATGTATTCTGAGAAATCTGAAATTTGGGACTGGTTTATACTTATATTCTAAACCATTTGTTTATATATTATTTGGACCCTTTTTGATTCTAATCAGTCTTTGAATCGACTGTCCAATTAAGATAAATACCGCAGTATGCTTTTCTCTGGTTTCACCACCAGATATTGTCAGGGTCACTGAAGAGGCTTTATTAGCCGAAACTACGTAGTCTGGCCCATGTTCCTTCTGATGAATATATTCTCTGATCTTGAAGGAACTCGTTCAGATTTTAATTAATTATAGCTTTGTATTAAGAATAGAAAGAGACAAGAGCAGAAACAGACAAGAGCTGGTTCTCATATTTTGCAACATTTCCTTTGAAACAAATTAAAGGGACGCTTTCTTATGATATGTGGCTATTTAAAGAGGTTTGTGTTATTAGTGGAAGGGGTCCTGAAAAGAGAATGTGGCATTTTCAGTTTTCTTACCCATGACCTTTTTCGTTCTCACAGTCAGACTATGTACGGAGCCTGTTTGTTGGGAGTAGTGCGTAATTATTCAGATTTCAGATTATGATCATTTTTGAATCAATAAATAAGCCGCAACACGACAATACCAACAATGTGGCATGTGTATCCAGTGAAGACTCAGATCAGCCTGGGCATCCGCTTTGACATATTCACACTATTACTAATGCTACAACTGCTAATGCTATCATTTAGGGGATAACTGTACTCAAAATAATTTTCAATACAGTTATCCCCATTCTAATGCACTTTTCACATTTTCACCTTTAAAGGTGTGCTACTTTGCACCCATAGCAAACGCTTTCAGCGATGTAAAACCATACGTTAACCAATGAGAAGCGACGTTACGTAATGACGTCGGGTTTCCGACAGAATATCGCAGAATATACTGTCGCAAACTTTTGACGTTATACAATCAGACGTTGCGTTACATACGTAAGTGCATTAGAATTATTGTCGTGAGTAGAAGCAGTAATGATGAGAATAGAATTATCATTATTTGAGTCATATAGCTGTACTTCAGTGTGTTCCCACATTTTTACGAAGGGAGTTTCTGTGCCTTTCTATTAGCTTCCTTGGAAAATAAAGAACTTACAAAAGGGGTCTACTCTAAGAGATAAAAATTTGCAATATCATTTTTCAGGTGTATAGGTATACACTTGTATTTTTTCACCATTTTTACAAACGGGAACAACTGTTGGGACCCTGCAAGATAAAGCACTTCCAAATGGGGTCTACTCTTAAAGGAAAGAATTTGCTCCTAGAGGAGCAAATTCTTTCCTTTAGGAGTTGACCCCCATTGAAAAGAAAGACAAAATTGAAAATGGCAGAGTTGCTTCCCCTGAAAGTGTGCACTAATTTACCTTAAATGCAGCTTCGTGATCAAGGTTTTCGCCACATTGACGCTCTTGATCCCTCTGAAGAGATGATGAACGTTGCCAGGAAAGACAAGCTATATGAGAAATACTTCTGTGAATTTCTTACTGAGAAACAACTGCCAATTGAGTCAAGTAAGTATATTAACCCATTTATGCGTACCGTCCCATAAAAGGGTAAATGTCTTACTGAGAAACACCTACCAATTGACTAAATTGAGTCGTGTTCCATTTATGCATACCGTCCCATAAAAGGGTAAATGTATTACTGCGAAACCACTACCAATTGACTGAATTGAGTCATGTTCCATTTATGCATTCCATCCCATAAAAGTGTAAATTTACTGAAAAAACAACTATCAATTGACTGAATTGAGTCAGGTAAGTATACTGACCCTTTCAGCCTATCGTCCCATAAATGGACAAATTTCTAACTGAGAAACTACTACCAACTGACTGAATTGAGTCTAATACGTATATTAACCCATTTATGCCTATCGTCCCGTAAAAGGGTAAATGTCTTACTGAGAAACCACTACCAATTGACTGAATTGAGTCAAATAAGTTTATTAATCCAGTTATGCCTACGTCCCATAAAAGAACAAATTTCTTACTGAGAAACAACTACCAATTGACGGAATTGAGTCAAATAAGTTTATTAATCCATTTACAGTCCCATAAAAGGGTGAATGTCTTACTGAGAAACAACTACCAATTGACTGAATTGAGTCAAATAAGTATATAAATCTATTTACAGTCCCATAAAAGGGTAATTTTCTTACTGAGAAACAACTACCAATCGACTGAATTGAGTCAAATAAGTATATTATCCCATTTACAGTCCCATAAAAGGGTAATTTTCTTACTGCGAAACAACTACCAATTGACAGAATTGAGTCAAATAAGTATATTAACCCATGTACCGTCCTATAAATGGACAAATTTCTTACTGAGAAACAACTTCCAACTGACTAAATTGAGTCAAATAAGTATATTAATCCACTTATGCCTATCGTCCCATAAATGGACAAATTTCTTACCGAGAAACAACTACCAACTGACTGAATTGAGTCAAATATTAACCCATTTATGGCTATCGTCCCATAAAAGGGTAAATGTCTTACTGATAAACCACTACCAACTGACTGAATTGAGTCAAATAAGTATATTAACCCATTTATGCCTATCGTCCCATAAAAGGGTGAATGTCTTACTGAGAAACCACTACGAATTGACTGAAATGAGTCAAATAAGTATATAAACCCATTTATGCAGATCGTCCCATTAGTGGACAAATTTCTTACTGAGAAACAACTACCAACGGACTGAATTGAGTCAAATAAGTATATTAACCCATTTATGCCTATCGTCCCAGAAAAGGGTAAATGTCCTTCTGAGAAACCACTACCAATTGACTGAATTGAGTCAAATAAGTATATTAACCCATTTATGCATATCGTCCCAGTAATGGACAAATTTCGTACTGAGAAACAACTACCAACTGACTGAATTGAGTCAAATAAGTATATTAACCCATTTATGCCTATCGTCCCATAAAAGGGTAAATGTCTTACTGAGAAACCACTTAGTCTACCAACTGACTGAATTGAGTCAAATAAGCATATTAACCCATTTATGCCTATCGTCCCATAAATGGACAAATTTCTTACTGAGAAACAACAACTATTGACTGAATTGAGTCACGTAAGTATATTTAGCCACTCAAATGATTTGCCTTATAAGTTTGCTGTAAACGTTAAGGAACGCCAAGACAGACTTCCTACGATGTATTGGTTACCTAAGCTTCACAAAAAACCGTATAAAGCTAGATTCATTGCCAACTCTAGCTCTTGTACTACTACAGAATTATCTAAATTATTAACTTCTTGCCTCACTGCTGTGAAATCTCATGTCATTTGGTACTCTGAGACAGTGTATGAGAGGTCAGGGAAAAATATGTTTTGGTCTATAAAAAAATTCTGGTGAGGTACTTAGTAAACTGAAGTCAAGAGGGTTCCGTGCGACTAGTTTGTCCACTTATGATTTTTCTACTCTTTATACCACATTACCCCATAATTTAATAAAGGAAAAACTTGTTGATTTGATTGAGAGGGCCTTCAAAAAGTTCTCCAAAAATGAAGATACCCTTTATATTAAAATCTAAAAAAGTTCCTTGCCTGTAACGATAAGAAAGCGTTTTTCACTTCTACTGACCGTAAAATATATAGAGGATATGAACGTTGGTCATGTCAGAATGTATGTGACGCCTTATCATATCTCTTAGATAATATTTACATCAGATTTGGTAATAAGTTATACAGACAAATTGTTGGAATTCCGATGGGTACAAATTGTGCTCCTCTTGTGGCCGATTTGTTTTTATTTTGTTATGAAAGAGATTTCATGACTTCTCTTTCTGTTGATAATCAAGCTGATATCATTGAGGCATTTAACTCAACCTCTAGATATATAGACGATCTTCTGAATATTGATAATCGTTATTTTGAAAGCATGGTCAACCAAATTTACCCACCTGAACTTAAATTGAATAAAGCTAATACTTCAGATACCGAGGCCCCCTTTTTGATTTACATCTATCTATTTCTAACGGTTTTGTATCTTCTAAAATTTATGATAAACGTGATGACTTTGAGTTTGATATAGTTAATTTTCCATCGACGTTCCACATCGTCCCTCTTATGGAGTGTATATTTCTCAACTTATAAGATTTGCTAGAATGTGTAGTCATGTAGATGACTTTAATGCTCGTAATAAATGTTTAACTGCTAAACTTCTTCAACAGGGCTATCGGTATCATAAGCTTAGAAAGGCTTTTTCTAAATTCTATCGCAGACACCATGAATTGGTTTCAAAATTTGATGTCGGATTAAAATTTCTTTTACACCAAGGCCTATCGGAACCAGAATTTTATGGTGACTTAGTATACAAATTCAAAAAGATTATGGGTAGGACTGATTTTTCTGATCGATTCCGAAAAATAATAATACGTCACAAACGTATTGGCTATAATTTAAATGTTATGCGACAGTCTGCATGCTTAGTGGTTAACCCAATCACGGTTAATAACTTTGCTGCACTCTTTAATTGCACACCGGGGGATCGGGCGTCAGACTCTATGATGGCCCCGACCTAAAGCTATATATTTTAGTTGGTTGGGACCGGAGCCTTTTTGTCTGTTGCTTGGTCCACCGGGGCTCAACTGGTGACCTTCTTTTGCTTCAGATTTCCAGTGGGGTTTGGCAGGCCAGGGATCTCCACCTGTCAGACGGCCCGTTGTATCTGTTGAGTCCTCGTCTTTGCTTCTTCATGGTGTTGAAATTTGATTTATGTGTTTACCGTGATGATTCATTGACGAGTTAGAGGGTTATCATGCGAACTGAACAACCAACTAAATGTTTTGTACCACTTCAGAAACTGAGGGTGAGGTTGGGCCTGTAAAATCGATTTAAGCCCCCCAGTAATTCATTACTGACCGTTCCAAGGCGGTAGTTCTGTTGTGGTTCTCTGTTGCCTGTTTTTGGTGTCAGAGTTTCTGTGATGTTTTACCTTATGTATGTTCTTATTATTTTTGGTTCGGTTTGGGTTGCTGAGTGGCCACCTTTTGGAAACAAGCTGCTCACTCGATTGGCCATATGTTCTCTGTATCTTGATTATTTGTATTCTTAGTTGTTTCCAACTACGGTTTGAGGGCTGGATTTGGATTTTGATTGTTTCAGTTCCTGGTCTTTGCATACTTTTTACTTTTACCCATTTATGTCTATCGGCCCATAAAAGGGCAAATTTCTTACTGAGAAACAACTACCAATTGACTGAATTGAGTCATGTTTCAATTATGCATTCCGTCCCATAAAAGGGTAAATTTACTGAGAATCAACTACTAATTGACTGAATTGAGTCAGGTAAGTATACTGACCCTTTCTAACTGAAAAACAACTACTAATTGACTGAATTGAGTCAGGTAAGTATACTGACCCTTTCTAACTGAAAAACAACTACTAATTGACTGAATTGAGTCAGGTAAGTATACTGACCCTTTCTAACTGAAAAACAACTACCAATTGACTGAATTGAGTCAGGTAAGTATACTGACCCTTTCTAACTGAGAAACAACTACCAATTGACTGAATTGAGTTAGGTAAGTATACTGACCCTTTCTAACTGAAAAACAACTACCAATTGACTGTATTGAGTCAGGTAAGTATACTGACCCTTTCAGCCTATCGTCCCATAAATGGACAAATTTCTAACTGAGAAACAACTACCAACTGACGGAATTGAGTTAGGTAAGTATATTAACCCATTTATGCCTACCGTCCCATAAAAGGGACAATGACAAACAGAGCAGACCCAATTCAGACACCACCAAACGCGGCGTCTGATCTGGGTCTACATTATTTGCATAAGACAAATGGGTGTTTCTCCTTAGAATGAAATGAGAAATGATAAAAAATAAACCAAACCAGACACCCCTTAATTGACCAATGGACTCATTCATTTGATGTGAATAGAATAGTCCACTGAGCATAAAAGGGTAAAAATAAACGTACCATATCTATTCGGCTATAAAACGATGTTTTCATCGCTAGAATGATCTCAAATTTCTAAACCAGTCTAATAAAATTCTGCAGTGAGATGGGGTTTCCCTTCGTAACCCCCAAAAGTCTTCTTGGATTGATTTAGAAGGGAAAAGGTCGTCTTATAACCAAAAAATTACGGTATATCAAGATTTTTATTGTTAAAATATCATGTACAGAAAATGTATGCCATTAAATGTCAAGATTAATCGATCCAGCGTTATATGGCCATATATTTTGGGGAATGAGCGCGGCAATTTTCTAATTCAGTAAAACGTGACAGGTTTTAGTGATTTTGCTTTTCGAAACGGGACTTTCCACTTAATGTAAGAAGTAAACCTTTACGCTGTCCCTCGTTTAAATCATACGCATGCGTATTTCAGATACTTATGACGGGGTAACCGCTGCAGGCTGTTTCTGTGCCGGCCACATACCATGTGCAGCTTTATCCGAAGTAATCCGAATTGTTAAGCCAGGTGAGTACGCCAACAACCTGTGTATTGCACGTCACTCTGAAACATTTGTCTGAGCTGACTGCAATGTTCCGATTGAAATTGCAACAACTGTGCAATAACAAACAAACAAACGAACGAACATATACTTTATTATACTCAAGTCTATACAGACATATGACTACCATTTTGACTACAACTGACTACCATTTTGTTTTGATAAACTGAAACAAGCGATTGTTTGAAGTTCAACCTTGAAGTTCTGTGCATCCTTTTTCTAAAAGACAATGTTAGGATACATACACTGCCACAAATCGCAAAGAATTATAACCCCCACAAACCCGTCACATTTGCAAAATAACAACTCAGATAAATGTGCTATCCCCATTCTAAAGCATGGGTCATTCTATCTTTGTTAACAAAGGCAGATTGACCCATCCTTTAGAGTGGGGATAGAACATATATCTGAGTTAGTATTTAGCAGGTGTGACGGGTTTTATGAGTTCGATTCAGGCAAGTCGTCTTTATGTGTTCTTCTCATTGCAGGTGGTATAGTAGTAATTGTGACAAGAATTGAATATTTAGAGACATGTCCAGACTTTAAAGGTCGACTAGAACCATTAATGGAAAAACTCGAGATGGAAGGAAAATGGAAGAAGTTAAAAAGAGATGTGGGTGCTAAGTACTATTTGGACAAAGAGGCTGTTTGCTACAAATACGAAGTTATAGCGGATTCGAAATAATCAGGAATAAGCCCATTGTGCTACTTAATTGTATACACTGCGCGCCAAAAATATCGGATAAACTGGTCAGAGTCTAGAAAAGTATCACTACCGTAGCCTAAAGGGCAACAACCGTTACGTCATTAGGCACGTGCGTCTGAAATTGATCAAAGAACAACTTCTAGTATTCGGGCAATTATCTATTCTGAATATCAACAAATCTATTTATGCTTGTAACTTTTAGCGAAAAGATTTCTTGCACCAAATGTATTTAAAAAAAACAACAACAACAAATATCCTTATGAAATTGACCTCTTAAAATGTTGTAGAATTTGCAAACACTTCGACTATGCATTTCAACGGAAGGTGAAACAGCTTTGGTTGAAAAGTTTGCAACCAGCAAAATCAGCAATATGTCGGAAGATGGTTTCAATTGTAGTGAGATTGTCGTTTTATTGAACATATTTGGTGCATAAAGCTTTTTGTGGACTTCAAAATGTACAAGATTTATAGTAAGATTCCAAACGTTGAACGATACGAAATGTAAATTCGTTTTTTTAATGACCTATTATATCAGTCATTCAAAGCTGTCACAAGCGTATTTTGGAAAGTGACTTTCACAGCTGTATTCTTCCGCTCAGAAATGAAGTGATCGTAAGTTCATTTCGCTAAAACACGTCTGGAATTGAAAATAAGTTTTGTACGAAGTTAAATGAGAACTTATATAACCTATTCTTGTGCAGGTATAATTATTTACGTAGTTCTGTAAAATGATAAGTATCCAACTAATGACATCAGCGGTCAAAAAATAAAACGAATACAAACTGAATATTAAAACTCAATCTTCGCCCCTTTTAAGCGCCTCTGTTTCTTTAAGCGCCCTTCATACTTTATCAAGTAAAATAAATTAGCTGCTACTGGAATTTTTTTTTACAGTCGCAAACTTTCCTAAAACAGTATTCCAAGCACGACAATCAATGTAAAATAAATACTGTAGGTTTATCCACATCTATCGCAAGTGTTATACTGGCAATCATACGCTTATTGTGTGTTTATCGGTGGCTTTTTATAGAGCTGCCATGATGTAAAGATTGGAGTGGACACCCTCGTGGCCCATAGGTAATGCGAAATACCGCAAACACTGAGTGCTTTAAAGTCATTGAAAAGCAGTAACCGTTGTTAGAATTCAGAAATTACTTGTGTACAAGGATAGAATTTTGGCAGGTGCATGATGTGATTTGCGCTTAATGGCTTATTTACATTATTAGAGCTGGACCATGGGCTGAAGTTTGAAATTATTTTGCGCCGACGTAGCATGACTTTATTCTGATAGAATCTGTCATTTCAGGGCTATTGGCCCTTTGATTTAATGATGGTGTTAGTTGTCAGGGGTGTAGCCTTCTTCGGTCGGCACATCTGTGGCGTCACAGTTTTGTCTGTACGCATAAAAAAGAATACATGCACAGTGAGAAAACATTTGAGCCGCGACACGACAAAACCAACAATGTGGTTGTGCGCCCAGCGCAGACTCAGATCAGCCTGGGCATCCGCCCAGTCTGATCAGAGTCACCGCTGTCCGCATTGAGGTAGCTTTGACCCTTAGCTACCCTTTAAGCGCAAAGCGAAGATTCTGATCAGACATGGGCAGATGTCCAAGCTGATCTGAATCTGCGCTGGGCGCACAACCACATTGTTGGTTTTCTCATGTCGCGGCTCATTTCATTTTCACCTCCCTTCTCTATAAAGGCCAACTCTTAAAGAAATGAATTTGCTCCTAAGGATACAAATTCTTTTCTTTAAAGATTTGCCCAGTTTTAGAAGCAGCTCATTGTCCAGGGAAGCAAGCAGGACGTCAAAAGTTATTTTGTGTCCCTGTGTTATAAGTGTAAAAGAAAATGCAAAGATGTACCTAAATGGACTAATCTCTCTTTTCTGCCTGTTGAAAGCTAAGCACAAGTTGTGCAGAGTTTCGATATTCGCATTAGCGACGAGGATTCTTTATGTTTGTAGTAGCTGATATGTTGCAACGAAGTAACAGGCTGACATCAAAAGTAACATATGTTGCAGCTTAAAACTAATTGAAGCAAGTTTTTACGTTGCCTGAGCACACCTACAGCTGTATATGTTTTCCTCCATTTTTGTCAAAGGGATACAAATTTGGTAACTTCCTGTTTACCTCCTTGGGCTAGGAAACTCTTTCAAAATGGGGGTCTAGTCTTAAAGGAAATATCTTGCTTTTAGAGGAGCAATGTCTCTCCCTTGAGAGTAATCCTCCATTAGGGGAGAGTCGGATAACTTCGGACAGGCGGGTAAATTCGGACATACCATTGCAAACAGTGAAAATCCAGATGAGACGACTCATAATGAGCCGTCTCATAAGGATTTATACTGTTTGCCAGTTTTTGTTTTGTTTTAGTTCCAGACAACTGACATATAGAGGAAAAAATGTCACTGTCCGAATTTACCCGCTGTCCGAAGTTACTCTCCCCTAAGGCAAGAAGCCAAAATTAAAAGAGTTGCCTCTCTTGAAAAGATACCTATTCGCCTCCAAGCAAATGAGCCGCGGCACGAGAAAACAAACGAAGTGGTTGTATGCCCAACGTAGACTCAGATCAGCCTCGGTACCCGCCCAGTCTGATCAGACGCTTCACTAAGTGCTTATGGGGTAGCCTAAAAGACTAAGCTACCTTCATGCGGACAGCGAAGACTCTAATCAGACTGGGCGGATGCCCAGGCTGATCTGAGTCTGCGCTGGACGCACGACCACATTGTTTGTTTTCTCGTGTCGTGGCTCAAATATTTTTCTTTTCTACTTTATTGAATGCAGTGTACAAAGGACATTGAAGGCATATTGTTGTAATATGTTGCAGGCAACAGAACTTGTTTGAGCCATGACACGAGAAAACCAACAAGTTGCATGTGCGCCCAGTGAAGACTCAACTTATCCTGGGCGGCAGGGCCCAGTCAGTCTGATCAGAGTCAACGCTGTGCTAGGTGGCTGCCCAGGCTGATCTGAGTGTTCACTGGGTGCACATGCCACTTTCTTGGTTTTGTCGTGTCGAGGCTCATTATAAAGACCGACCGAGACTCCTGCCCCTCTCCGGCAACAAGGCTTTACCTATTGCCTTGAGACAGGGGCAGACACCCCCATGAAGAGTTATTCTGAAAAAATGCAAAGGTTTTTGTAGCTTTCTAACCGCTTTCATTTATTGACAGTTTCAGACAATCCTTTTCAACACTTTTTGTGTAGCTTGTTTCGTGATGTTATTACATGAACAATGCCACAGAGCAGGAGCAGACATCCCACTGGAACAATTTTCTCTCATCGAAAGGATGTTTTCATTACTTTGATCACTGACCATCAATTTCTAAAAATCCATTTCAAATGTAAATGTGTATATTTTTTTCTTGATTTCTACATGTATATAGCCCTGGGTAGGACAAATTTATAACTCTAGTGGGGCAAAATCTGGATGATTAAAGAAAGCATTTGAGCAACGACACGAGAAAACCAACAATGTGGTTGTGCGCCCAGCGCAGACTCAGATCAGCCTGGGCATTCCCCCAGTCTGATCAGACTTTTCACTAAGCGCTTAAAGGGTAGCTTAGAGTCCAAGCTACCATCATGCGGACAGCGAAGACTTTGATCAGACTGGGCGGATGCCCAGGCTGATCTGAGTCTGGGACAGCGAAGACTCTGATCAGACTGGGCGGATGCCCAGGCTGATCTGAGTCTGCGCTGTACGCACGACCACATTGTTGGTTTTCTCGTGTCGCGGCTCATTTAATACTTTGCTCATTTATTCAATTGTTTTAAGTTTCAAGGAAATCCCTTTTAATCCTGATTTTATATATTTTTTTCATGATTTTATATAGTATAGAATATTTTGTGTGAAAATAAAAATGAAACGTTAATCCAAAATAAATTACTTGTGTAAAATATCTAAACTACATGTGAATCTAACCCACAAAGCGCCATCGAAAGGAATCAACAAAATTTAACTCTGTAAAATTTCCCAAACTGTTTTGTACATGCTTTATTTTTATATTAAGAATTCAAATACTGTAGGCAAACAGTGTAGATTCAGATGAGGCGGCACATAAGCCCCCTCATCTGGATCTATGCTGTTTGCAAACACTGGTATTTTCGTGTCTGGCGCTTTAGATGTTAAACATATTTATTGCAGAGATCATGATAAAAGTGCCGCTTGCGGCATATGTGAACAAAGACAATTCAGGTCAGCCTGCACATACGCGCCGTCTGATCAGAATATTCTCTCTTCGCATCAATAATCTATGAAACGCGAGGAATCCCTGTATACATGTACATGAAAATAGAGTTACACAAAGGAGGAGATGCTTTGCAACAGGTGCAAATATATTGCTCAAAATAAGTAAGGGATATTAAGACATTTAAGAAAGCAGAATTAAGAAAAACAAGTAGAAGAATACTGAACTGTTGTAATTTATAAAACAAATATTCATAGAAACCTTCAATATGAATATTAATATGTTAAGCTTGTCACGTGACGTAGATTATATTGGAAGTGGACAAGGGGGTCAACATCCAAATTTCGCACGAATCCAGCACAGCAATGCCTAATCATTTTTATGCAAACTTTATAAACACACGCGTCTGGTGCTTCAGTTAACAGGACAAATACATTTCTTTTTTTTTTTTTTTTTTTTTTTTTTCAAAGGACGAAACAAGAGGCGTAAACAATACAACTGTGTGGTGAATTGTCCCACCGATTGTGACATTTGCATGGACCCTTCACCTTACATAACGCAATAAAGTCTGCCAAAGTGGATGTTTTCAGTTTGGAAAATTATGAAGCAGTTAAATATTCACAAGAACTGGGAGTTCAAAAGAATTGTTTCGCCGATCATTTAGATGCTTCCTTTATGTGTTGCTCTAGGTCACGTGTCCTGCTGTGTTTTAGCTAAATATTGTCACTTGAATAGTGTTCTATCTATATACAATAATAATCTAACGCAGTCATAACTTGATTTTTGTACTCGCGTCTATGTCATAATATCCCCTACTTTTTGTGAGCAGTATATGTCAATGGATAGATGGATCAGTTGCGATTTTCAGTATTCTTCAACAGTAATTCAGTCCTACCAGGATAGATGGATGGATGGGTGGATGGATGGATGACTTGCGATTTTAAGTCTTTTTCAACAATATGTTTATCAGTCATACCAGGACGATAGGATGGTGATCATGAGAGACTGTGTGCAATGGAATTCAATTAACAGTTGAAAAGATATCCGTCTCCAGCGGAAATGGAGCCCGAACCTCTAACTTTGAAAGCCAGCACTTAGCCACTGAGCTACCGGGACTTCTTTTCAATTTAGAACACATTTGTTTTCAAGGAAACGGGTCACACTATGTTTGGCATATGACAGAAACTGCAGCCACTTATCTAGTGGATACATACAATATGCTTCACGCTGACCGTATGACAAAGAGAACTTCATATAAAAATTGACTTTGAATAGTTAATGCATGTCACTGACGGTACTTTAGAGAATTGCGAAAAATGATGTAAGTATCTGGTAGCCACAGATCATCTGTTGGATTTCCAACAGCGTGTTTTCTTTGAAAATCTATCTGCGGCTGTCATATCCATTTGGTGGTCCCGTATAAAAATCTGTCCTCCCAGTATACGATTCGGAGAACCCTGGCTCTGTTCCTCCTCCCCGGCCGCGATACAGGGTATAACCTTTCCCTTGGTCTCCGTCACCACCACGATGCTCTATTTCCGACCGACTGTAACCATCCGGTGCACTCGGTTCTCTTCTGGATTTCGGAGATGCTTGGAAATATTCGTTGCGCTGTCCATATAAGTCTTTACTATTTCGGTAGGGCTGTATGGGGACTTCTTCACTATAACTATCGATATCATCGTCTTTTCTGTTTCTACAGCAAATGACTATGGAAAATATGATCAGTAACAGCTGAAAATGGAAAAACAGAAATTATTTGAATCCATTAAAACATGCCCTGTGATCATGGCTATGTCGACATAAATAAAAGCTACATAATTTTTTTCATGCTTAGAGACCTATAAAATGGTGTGTGTGTGTGTGTGTGTGTGTGTGTATGTGTTATTATTTAATGTCCACGGTAAACAGCTATGGTCGGGGCGGTCATTTAACCCAACCACACTATTCCTGGACAGGCTTAGACCTCCTAAGCGGTTAACCAGTACTAGGTGTACTTACTTTCACCAGTAACTGACAACTGCCCTTTTCGAATCAGCGGAAGGAGAAGTGAAAGTAAGTGGCCAGGCCGGGGATCGAACCCAGGACCGCTGACTTATAAGTCAGGTGCCCTACCGACTGCGTTAAGCGGCCCAGCCCCATAAAATGGACATTTGCAAACTGTGTAGTCCAGACCAGATGCCACAAAGATGGCATCTGATCAAGTCTACACTGTTTGTCTTAAATTTTAGATTTCTAAAATACATAATAATAATAATAAAACCCCTTAGGCCTCTTAAATTGGAAATGGACCAGTCCAAGGAGCGAGGTTTAAGGTCCCACTCGTCATCCTTCAGTATCAAAAAGTAGACGACAAAATTTACGTCTGCAAAAAATAAAAAAATGCCTTGTCCAAGACTTTTATATTGAGAATTCAAAGACTAGAGGGCAAACAGTGTAGATCTAGATGAGGCGGCTCATTATGAGCCGCCTCATCAGGATCTACGCTGTTTGCAAATTTTGCTAATTGCGTCAATGGGGGTTAAAGAGTTAACACTGATCTGAATTATCTGAGGAAATAAGATTTGTTTGTGAAAAGCTCAAAAGTGGGATATACAAATTTGCAGTTAACATTTCACTATCAGTTCCGTCGGGTTTTATACACATATGATCAGTAGACCCAATTACCTTTTCGTTATTTCTGCAATCAGGTGATGGTTCTGACAATCGCTTTCGTGTGAAAACTTTTGATAATTCACGTTGCTACTGACGTGCGACCAGTGGTGGCCGGGTACCAGTGGTGGCCGTTTGCCTTTTGCACGCGCAATTATGTACTTGGTGCGTTACAGACTTGGTCATTTTGTAAATGGTATCATAAGAAACGCCCACAGAAAAGATTGGTAAAATTCTCTGTAGGGAATGTATTGGATATAAACCCACCTGTACTGCAGCTACTCCAGCTCCTATTCCTATCAGAATGTCCTTGTGGTCATTGATCCAGTCGGTGATGGCTTTGTAACAACCCTGAAATGTACATCGTATAGTGTCAATTCTCTCAAACAGCTGCAAACGATGTGTAAGTGAAAAATTGTTATAGAGCATGGTTCGTCTACCTTTACGAAGAGATAATCTACGAGCTTTTACGAGCCCCGTAGTATGTATCAGTTGTTTAGACTTGAACAGTGTTGATATGCATTGCACTGTGGATCGATTCTTTAAATATAGTTTGGAAGGAGGGAAATCAAGATTGATGCTATTAACTCTTTAAAGCACCAAAAAGCAGACGACAAAATTTACGTCTGCAAAAATTTAAAAAAAATGCCTTGCCCAAGACATTTCATATTGAGAATTCAAAGACTAGAGGGCAAACAGTGTAGATCTAGATGAGGCGGCTCATCATGAGCCGCCACATCAGAATCTACGCTGTTGGCAAATTTTGCTAATTTCGTCACTGGGGCATAAAGTGTTAACTGAATCAGTCGGTGTTCGAAAGAACTATACATATCTAAGTATTGTGACAGATTGGTCTGAGCAAACAGTTTAGTTTCAGATCAGACTGCTCCTAAAGGGTCAATATCTACACAGCTTTCCTTTACATCTCCATCTTTTGGATGCATGGTTTCACTGTACAACCAAACTACTCCATTTTGTAATAACTACTTTGTTTTCGGTGTACCACTTTTTCAAATTTTATGGTAAACTAGAAGTATAGTAGTAGTATTTCAATTCTCATATCGACGTTGCCCCCGCACCTCAGCGGAACGAATCCATAGCCCAGTAACGGGGCGCCGCTATGGATTCGTTCCGCTGAGGCGCGGGGGCAACGTCGATATGAGAATTGAAATACTACTACTTTACGCCGAGGAAAGGCTAAATCACAGATCACCGCTTGAAGGATGGAGAAAGTCTTTTGTTATAACTTCGGGCAGTCAAAGTCCCTGTTGTTTGGTATTGAAAAGCGTTTGATCGTGTTAGTTCAAAAAATATAAACAGTCAACTCTCGATATCTCAAAGCGGGGTTTCTCCCAAAGTACTAATATATCAAAGTAAATTTTATGGTACCAGAAAATTTACTTTGAGCTATCAATACTTTGAGTTAACTGGAGCTGAAAGGTAAAGAAAAACGGAAATTTGTCCAAACTATTTTCTTTATATAACAGGGTACTTTGAGATATCAGTGTTCGAATTATCGAGAGTTGACTGTAATATATTACCTTATCTACATAGGAATTTGTCGGCGTTGGCTCTTCAGCACAAGCTGTATCGCTGGTATTCTTACAGCAGATTAGAGGAACAGCATAATTCTCCGCCCGTCCCGGCCATTTCTTGGCGTCTGTGAAGTCTGTTGCGTTTTTGATCCCACAACACTCAAACTAAATGTACATGTATTACAAAATGTTATTTACGTGTATAGGATTACATGTATAATCAATTAAGAATTGAAATATGATTTTTTAGCGTTCATCGTGTGATGAAGCCAGTGGGCGGAGCTAAAATTCCATGAAGCGCGAAGCGCTTCTTGTAGAATTTCAGCGACGACCACTGGCTTCTTCACACGATGAACGCTGAAAAATCAATTTTTTATTCTTATATTTACACTTTATTTGTGAACCTCTCTGTGCCGTTTTCATGGTAATTTAGTGTAGAATAGGCAAAATATGGGTCGAAGAAAAGTTAGTAACGACGTGTTCGGCCATGACGTTAAACAGCCGTCTCCATGACGTGGCGTCAATCGAACGTTACAAGAACCAATAAAGACGTTTGTTTATATAAGACGTCGCTTGACGACAACGTCACATGATCAATTGTCCTTCATCGGTGTATGAAGCAAGTTGCTCTAAAAGGTTCACCTATGGGAAGTCAGTGGCAAGTGTAAATATTACAAAATAACCGTAATTACAGATGCAATATATTCAAAACGTGATGATGAGCTTTTACTAGAATAACTTTAGGCAGACATAGGATTTTGGCGCACAATTTGAAGCTCTGTACTACTAGTCGAGTAAACGAATGAAAATCTATATTAGGTTTCTTTTTTTTTTGATCTAATAAATTACGAGAGCAGACGTAAACAACAACAAAACGTCCTGTTTTGTTGTTGTTTAGACTGTGACTGCTAATGAAGAGTAGAATGCACAGTAAGTTCTGTAACTTTATAAAAAAACAAAACAAAAAAAAAAAAACAAGATAAAAAGGAATGAAAAGAACGTAATGCTTTTCTTTTCTCATTCCGTATACGCGGTAATTTTTGCGGGTTCAAATTTTCGCGGTTAAGGAACAAAAACATGAACATTAATTTTCGCGATTTTTAATTTTCGCGTTTAGCTTCATGCTCACAAAGCAAAAATTTATTTCCTTTTCACTTGAGCAAGTTCTTTTATTAACATGCGACAGGGCTGCCGCAGGTTAATGAAAGAACTGGCTCAAGTGAAAAGTATCAGCAACTACCGAAGCAAACGGAAAAACAATATATGGACATAGTGTCTATTGACGATACTTTGTCAGAAACAGGAAATTATTTCGCGATTTTTAATATTCGCGGTTTCGAAGTGACCTCGAAATACCGCGAAAAATAGAACCCCACAAAAATTACCGCGTATACGGTATTATTCTCCGTTCGCTGTTAGTAATTTCGTATTACAGCATTGTCAAATAAAAATGGATGATTAAAAGACAACTACAGTCAACTCCCGATATCTCGAACATTGATATCTCAAAATATCTTCTTATATCAAAGAATATATTTCCTATTTTTATTTACATTTCAACTTCTGTTATCTCAAACTACTGATATTTCAAAGTAAATTTTCTGGTACCAGAGAATTTAATTTGAGACATCAGTAGTTTGGGCTTAAATTTGGTTTCGAGTCGAGAGTTGACTAATTCTTTTCAACATGTGTATGATAAGTATGCGTAAAATTTAGCAATAATATCAAATGAGAGCCCAATAACACAAGTTCTGTACGGTATTCTTAAGAGTAAAAAGCATCAATATGGGTAGACCTGTCTTTTTTTTAATTATTTGCAAAGCAAGTCGTACCGTATTCGTGTCTTTGTCACTTTTGCTATGCCATATTGCTTGAAATTGCAAAGACATATCAAATGCAGCGATTATGTCGCGCTAAAATCGCTTGATAGGCCGATAGTTTTGTGAAAAGTCGATGATGTTTGGTTCGTATGTGTGGTTGTGTGTTGGTGTATGTTTCATAATTCAGCCACGGGGAGACACCTCCCAGTAGGAGTTAACACTTTCCTCTTTCCTAAGAAATCACGATATTCCTTGCTAGAATTGTAATATAGGGGTCGAGTCTGGTAACTTCGGACAGCAGGTAAATTCGGACATACCATTGCACACGTGTACATCCAGAGGAGACGGCTCATAAGGATTTTCACTGTTTGCCCAGTAATTTTTGTTTTAATCCGAAACAACTGACATATAAAGGAAACAATGCCCCATGTCCGAATTTACCTGCTGTCCAAATTTACCTGACAACCCTATCTTGCTTTTAACCCCAGTAAAGATGGCTGATACAAAAGAGCATACTTGACCGATTGTATTTACTCTTGAGGAATGTCCCATCTACACTGTAAAACTCGCGCTTAGCTATAAAACACAAGTGATTACATGTTTAGGTATAAACATGTTTAGGAATATGTCATATAGTTAAACATGTACGCCTTTTCTATTATTTTCCCGGACTAAGTCTGCTAAACACGTTTTATTCTCTTACGCGTTTCTGATGAATCCATTCTCTCTTTTCCCCGTTGAAGAACGAAAAAAAGAGACGAAAATGTTGACAGCGGAAATCTTCAAAATAAACGGTAGATATAACCAGTTTTGTACATGTTTAATTTCTAAACATAAACCTAAACATGTTGCAAATTGAACATGATACGATTTAAACACATAAAAAATCGGACTGCACTTTTTGCATTGATTCTTAACACATTTTTTACAGTGTAAAAGGATGTCAAGGAACAGAAAGATAGATAAATGGTGGTTCGTGTGAGACATAACAAATAAACGGGGTTATATAACCAACAACAATATTGAAATATCATTAACATACCCTGTGCATTACAAAATTTATGGCAAGTGTAAATGCGTCTGTTCCGTTGGTTCCAGTATAATCCTCTTTTATTTTGTCTAAAATTGGAGTTTGGAGCCAGCTGTCTATCTGTAAGTAGTCATAGAACAATACTCCAAGGATCATCACCGTGAGGAAATTTTTGATTTACGGCATTATGCCGTAAATCAAAAATTACCTCACGGTGATGATCATTATTATTATGCCGTAAATTAAAAATTTCCTCACGGTGATGATCATTATTATTATGCCGTAAATTAAAAATTTCCTCACGGTGATGATCCATAATGATTATACGAACTGAATCAGTATCTTATGACATGATGATAACTTTTCAAGATTATACTTTAAAAATTCTAGGAATTGGGAGAGATAGGTAGATGCAAACGGTGCAGACCTAATTCAGAATGCTGCTACAGTCTGGTCGGGCTCTACATGTTTTTTTATTCCATCAGCATCTTTCGGTCGGTCGAATCACTTCATTGGAATTGGGTTGGTTATTTGGTTGATTTGGATTTAACGGCTCTTTCAGGCAGTATTTCAGTCTATATCAAGCTGTCTCGCAGAGAGAGGGAGATAAAAAAGAGATACGATAGATGAGTGAAGAAAATGTGTAAACAACCCCACCCGCACCTACTGCAAGCACAGTAGAGCCTTGCCCTACTATGACCAAATTAGTAATAGGCCGCGGCACTGGAAGTTTCATAGCACCATCACCCAACCACGACCACCCCTACTTTGTTGGAAAACAAAACTGTCCCATTTAAGGTTAATTACGCTAATTATTTTGAGTTTGGCTCAAATTTTAGAAGTTTTACTGTATTTGGCCTTATACATTTGAAATTTGCGAAATGCAGATGCTCTCATCAGACTGGGGATTTGTGAAGGTGGTGTCGGTAGTCAAATTCGTATGCGCGGTTTATCTATTTACCGCTGCAGAAATAATACATTGTTTTAACACAAGGTCCTCGAATGATCTCCAATTTCAAGGTAACAATTTTTAACTGTCACTTTCTTATCAGTGTTTTATTCTGACAGCATCATTTCTTTTCTAACCGCGACACGACAAAACCAATAAAGTGGTTGTGCGCCCAGCAAAGACTCAGATCAGCCTGGGCATCCGCCCAGTCTGATCAGAGTCTTCGTTGACCGCATGGAGGTAGCTCAGGCCCTTAGCTACCCTTTGAGCACTTAGCAAATACTCTAGTCAGTCTGTGCGGATGTCCAGGCTAATTTGAGTCTACGCTGGACGCACAAGCACTTTGTTGGTTTTCTCGTGTCGCGGCTAATTTTTTCTTCATTTTTTGTAGGTACCGTAATATTAGCACAGACATCATACGGCACCATACGCCATATACTGTTCTGCTACCACGGGCGAAATAGCAAACAGTGCAGACCCTGATCAGACTACCACAGCAATCTGATCTGCGCATCCACTGCTTGCTCAGGCGCTCCCGTCCAAATTTAGGGTTATTTCCACATAATTGAGCCGCGACACGAGAAAACCAACAAAGTGGTTGTGCGCCCAGAGCAGACTCAGATCCGCCTGGGCATCCGCCAAGTCCGATTATGCTCTTCACTGAGCGCTTAAAGGGTAGCTAAGGGTCTAAGCTACCTCCATGCGGACAGCGAAGGCTGATCAGACTGGGCGGATGCCCAGGCTGATCAGTCTGTGTTGGGCGCACAACCACTTTGTTGGTTTTCTCGTGTCGTGGCTCATAAGTAATCAACTTACCTTAGAACTGATCGTGAACAGCAGAATGACAAACACAACCTCTGCCACAAATATTGTTATTAAAATAACTGCGTACTGGAAAAAGAAAAGGAAAGCAGTAAGATAAATTGTATGCAGTAGAGTATTTCCAATGCTAAATTTCTGCAAAGCATATGCTGATTGACCTGATTGACATTTCACCGCTCTCACTTGCAGAGATGTACCGTTTGCTCATGTTTCGGTGTACAAAACGGCCAAAACAAAACGTAAAAACACACACTATTCTCGTATAATGCCGCAAGCTGACACGATCAGAATGTAAGGGTTTGAGTGCTTTAACGAACTCCGTGTCATGGAACTGAACAACTTTAGACGACCCCTCACTTCAAACGCATGTCGAACTATAAATTTGTTATTTTTCGTCTTCTGAAATTTATTTCTAAGTATTCCCTGTTCGTCGACGTCTCCATCAGACTACTGTCACAGATGAAAAACACATTTGAGCTACGACACGACAAAACCAACAATGTGGTTGTGCGCCCAGCGCAGACTCAGATCAGCCTGGGCATCCGCCCAATTTAATCAGACTCTTTGTTAGGTGCTCAAAGGGTAGCTAAGGGTCTAAGCTACCTCCATGTGGACAGCGAAGACTCTGATCAGACTGGGCGGATGCCCAGGCTGATCTGAGTATGCGCTGGGCGCACAACCACTTTGTTGCTTTTGTCGTGTCGTGGCTCATTTCAGGAATATGAAAGTCTGGATTACCTGCCGTTTACAAACAAGATCGGGGCAAAAAAAAAGTTTTTTTTTTTCAAAAGGTGTCTTTAATTTTTCATAAGAACCAATCCATATGGGTCTCTTTTCAATCACACGCGTGAAAATTAACGTTACAAATGCATAACAATCAGACAAGACGTGTCTTATTGCATCATAAAAGTAATGATAGTTCTTTAAAAATTGCACGCGAACATATATTTGATTGCGCGGCTATGGAATTTGAATGAATGCGAAATATTTTTAAACAATTCTTGCTACTGCGGAAAACTGGTCTCTGCGTTTGCAGGCATGATAATAATAAAACCTAATACATGTATAATAGCAAAACTATATTGGCATGCGCAGTCCGCATGTGACTTAAGCTCTGCCATGGCTCGAACGACTTATAAAGATAAGATAAGATAAGATAATTTTATTAGCATTAGGCCAACTGGCCCATGAGCATACACATACAAATACATTTTAACATGCATTGTGACAAACATGGTGAACAGTAACTAGGAACTGCTAACGCAGTACAGGATGACCATCCCATCGGGCAAACTAAGCCGAATCAGCACTGCATCAACGTCGATTCAACATAATGACGTTGAATGAACGTTGATCCAATGCCGAATTAACGCCGTGCGCCCGATGGGGTGTTCCTTTCCGTGTGACATGGCAACATCTAAGCAATCCAAGAAACAGAGACACAGCATGCCTGTGCGAGCCATACATCCGGCGGAGCATTCCAGGATCAGTCTGATCCGAGAATGACGAGGCCGAGAGTATCACTGGGACAGAACTCAAAAAGATGGACTCTTCAAACAAAAGATACAGGGTTATATACTAGTATAAAGATATGCTACACTTATTCGTGGTATCAGTTAATTATATCATTTTTTTTCATATCAGACGACAGTTTTTAAGTTGGGAGAAGATATTTTATACTAATAATCAAAATCATATTATACAAAGACATAGTTATTTCTCTCTTTAAATGCTTTGTATACAAACAAAGCAAGATTTTCAACTATTTTAGTGTTAGTAGACTGTATTAACTCAAAAAATTTATGCGCATTGGGTCTAATATAAAAGTACGGATTAATAAATTTACGTCTTAGTTCAGTGTATCTTGAACATTCCATTACAAAATGAAGCTCATCTTCCAATACATTACATGTAGAACAAATTCTGCGTTCGAGAGGTATTTTTTCTGGTTTCGCCCAGCGACCTACTTCCACTTCTAATCGGTGGGATGATGTCCTCAATCTCGATAACGAATGTCTTAAAGAGTCAGACTTAATATCTAAATAAGATTTATAACAGAAAAAGTTAAGATTTCTATAAAATATAGCTCTACTTGACTCGTTTAACCTAGCGTTCCAATTTTGTATAAATGTGTCCGTTAATCTTTGTTTAAATGTAAAAAGGAATATCGCTTCATTACCTACCGACTGGTTGTACCAAACTTCGGTAAAACCTAAATTAAAACTGCAACTTACCACAATTAACAAGCATCGGACTTTACAACAGGCGCCAATGCAACCAATAATTCCCAACAGGAAGAAAAAAAGACCAATCACAATGAATGCTATTGTTGCATCACCTAGGAGATCACTAATATTTAAATTAGATATGTCATGTGATGCTCCACTCTCTTCAAGCGCTTTAACAAAAGCATTGTAAGCATCTTGTAGATATTCATCAACGATGTCCGTTCCCCATCGCACTATACATGATGCTATAAACAGGGCTAGTCCAATCACCTAAAACAAAACAAAAGGAATAGTAAAGATCTCGAAAACAGCAAATACGATTTGAAAAGAAAGAGAGCAATCATGAATCCATTTATGACGTAGTCAGAGTCATATCCAACGTCAGTTTGTTTTGTTTTCAAAATGGCAGCACCCTCGACCGTTGATTGTCTTTATTTGAAATCTTCACTATTTTAGAGCCTGCTTGTTTTTCCCCTTCTTTTCGAAATAAAAAAATAGATTAAATATGAAAATGGAAGAAGCCAACCTCTTTTGTAATTAGACTGGATGGAACGTGCTGACGCGCTTATGGATCACCGATTTCAAACAAGATCAATTCTCCTATAGTATTTCGATGGACTGTATAGCCGAAGAAATATGGATGGATAAAGGAATTATAAGGGATGAATTTCCTTTTTTTGTTTTAATCCATGTGTAAACGCAGGCCAATCCGTTTCTAACATAATAAGTGGCTTTATTCAGTTTGTAATTTTTTTTCGCCGGCGTTTACACATCGATAAAATCTCCATACTAAATTAACGTCTTACATGCGCTTGATTTAAATATCTCAAAAAGACAAAAATGTCTTCAACCTGAATTTCAGTTTGAAATATAATTTGCAGATTCGTCAAGAAAAAGACAGAAACTCGTAATTGGAAGAGAAAGTCCTTTATGAATACAGCGTCGAGAAGACCTGTCGATGTATAAACTCCGTTCAGATGCATGTTTTCTTAGCCAATACGATGTTTGAATTGATGCAACCCAAGAGGCTAATGGTTTTTTTAATCACAGTATATGTGGTCCTGATTATAAAGACCTTGACGTCAAAGCAGACATGTGTCCATTCTGTCTAGACGATACGGAAGCCTCGGTCTATACAGGGTATAGTCGATTCCGCTAATTTTCGCTTCCTGCAGAGACTGTACATCATATTTGGCTTCCGCCGAGATTGTCCGTGATCTCTTGCTTCCTGCCGAGACTTCTGTACATGATAAATGGCTTCCTGCAGAGACTGTCTGCGTGATTCTGCTTCCTGTCGATGCTCTCGACAGGAAGCAGAGTCACGCGGACAGTCTCGGCAGGAAGCCAATTTTCGAGGACAGTAGTCCCTGCAGGAAGCAAAAGTTCGCGGACAGTCTCGGCGGAAGCCAAGTATGATGGACAGTCTCTGCAGGAAGCGAAAATTAGCGGAATCGATTAAACCCTGTGTTGTTATACAGCCGTTTCCTTCAGCCTCCTGGGTAACATTGTCTTGAGAATTGGACATAAAAAATGAGAATCAATCTCAGAATCCACTGTTAGAAGAAACAACAAATGAAACAGGACTAGAATATAATTGAGCCACGACACGAGAAAGTGGTTGTGCGCCTAGCGCAGACTCAGATCAGCCTGTGCATCCGCCCAGACTCTTCGCTAAGGCCTTAAAGGGTAGCTAAGGGTCTAAGCTACCTCCTTGCGGACAGCGAAGACTCTGGTCAGACTGGGCGGATGCCCAGGCTGAATGAGTATGCGCTGGACGCACAACCACATTGTTGGTTTTGTCAGATATGTGTTTTGTTCATGCTAGTTTACAATAACCAAGTCATGAGGGAATGAAATTAAAAACATGTTTATGGCTGTTGGATCAGTTTTATAACTTACCGAGAAAAGTATATTAATAATGACAAGTAGTATCCTTCCACATCCGTCACAAGCTCCCATACTTGGTTATCTTTTCGAAAAAGTCCAAAAATCATAAAATGGGCTCAGTTGAGCCCTGTTGTATGTATTCGTATTGTAATGTATTCCGCTACAGGTTCCTGTGAATTTTCAGGGTAAAGGATTCCTTGAGATTTCAAATGCTGAAAATACAAAGTTTTATTTTTGTAATATTTGCATGTTAAATACTGTCAATAAGGCGTATCAGTTATACCATAAACAATCTAAATATTGGAAAACTTAAATAATTACCTTAACTGTCCTAAAAATTAAAAATGAACAATTTAGGATTTCAATGCAGTAATGTGTCTAAAAGATGCAGACAGAATGGCAAATAGTGCAGACCAAGATCAGACTGCTCCTCAGGAGCAGTCTGATCTGGGTATGCACTGTTTGCTCAGACCTATCTGTCCTACAGTTTAGAATTTTACGGTAGATAACGTAAAATACCAGGTATTGTAAATTATCATGGCAAAAATGTAACGTAAATGTATTAAACATTAAGGAAGAGTAATTAATAACTGATAACTTTGTTTCGATATATCTATATGCCCATTTAACAAGGAAGAGAACAATCTGATTTACCTTTTATGTCTAGCAGGTAGCACTGAATAAATTTGGGATAAAATGACTCAAGTTGAATTAATGGCTAAATGGAAGTACCAATAGTCAAACTGTAAATGCCTTTGTTTACTATCCTCAAATTTTGAAATTTGGATCTATAACCCCTGAGGAAGCCGAAAGGTGATCGTGCCCTAATGAATAAGAAAACCATGCGATCTTACGAAGTCATATATCTAACAAAAATCTCTTTTGTAACATATAATACAACAGTTAAATGTATTTGAAAACTTGCATTCCAACTGACTACAGTGTCAGAGAAACAATCGGAAAATAACTAACTTCAGCGTAAAATGTCATAAAGATTACCAAAGGTTGACTGCAAGAACAATTGTTTATAGAACAAACGCTAGCTGATGCCCCTAGCAGCCCAAACGTGTCTGTGATCTCTGACAAACACAAAACTATAAGCTTCGATTTGCAACAAACACAGAAAGTACGCGATAGTTGACTCATAGATCTGGGTTGAACGACCCCATGATGCAGCATTTCAGTCCGTCCGCAGTAGAGAAACATAGAAGAAGAAGAAGAGAAGAAGAAGGAGAAATAAAAAGAAAGAAAAATAATACATACAAGAAAAAATAATACAAACATCCCCATCCTGCATTTTCGGCATGCACAGCAGGCCTTTACCTTTAACTTATGAGCCAATACCAGTAAGACCTCCGAATTAGGCCGGGCCGGGTAGCGCAATCGGTAGGGCGCCTGACTCGTAAGTCAGAGGTCCTGGGTTCGAATCCCGGTCTGGCCACATACTTTCGTTTCTCCTTCCGCTGATTCAAGAAGGGCAGTTGTCAGTTACTGGCGAAAGTATGTGCACTTAGTACTGGTTAACCGCTTAGGAGGTCTAAGCCTGCCCAGGAATAGTGTGGTTAGGTTAACTGACCGTCCCGACATGACCTTAGTTGTTTACCGTGGACGTTAAGCATCAAATCAACCAACCAACCTCCGAATTAGCTTTCTTACCTGATACTGGCCCTCTGAAATTAAATTACATGAACAGGAGCGTAGCTAGGGGGTAATTACACAGTACGCACAATCATCTTTTATATTCAGTAAGGGCAATAATAGGGGGTTAAGCCGCTAAGATTTTTCAAATTTTCGTGTCTGTTGCCAGTTAGTATTAAAATCATGCCCAATACACATCATTTTAGCATGGAAATACGCAGGTGTGTGTTGAAATTTTGTCAATTTGACAAAATTTCAATACGCACCTGCGTATTTGCGTATAGGTAGCTACGCCCTTGTGAAATAGATTTGACTTGTGACCATCTGATCAAACAATCACACTGATCATAGCAAACACTGTTTCTCTATAATTTACCAAACCATCTGCTCATATGACAACCATACATGTTCAACTTCGGATCTGGCCGAATGCATTACTACCTCAGAAAAATAAGGCAATACAGAACAAGCGAGATAGTGTTTACTTTGTTTTTGAAGTGTTTTGATGCGTTTGGCAAAGGCGTCAAAGTAAATATTTCAATTTCCTGTCAAAATCTTTAACTTGTAAAGAACTGACCATCTTCAGTCCCTTTACCCAGTTTATTTGACCTTGTTATTGCAGGCACGTAACCGATTAATATGACAAGCTGTACCGCGAAACTGACATTAGTATTGTACATGTACCAAACACACAAAACGCTCGAAACTCGGGTGGATGATCGGTTTCCAGCCGCCAGCTAAAAGGTTGTTCCTCCAGCCCCATCCCAATATGCTAAACCGTCCTTTGATAATTAATTCTCAATGTAGATCTAGACTAACTTAATAGGTCTCTCTGACGAAGCTTACAGATATCATACATGTACCTGGTATCAAATCGAATTTATTGAATGGTAAATATTGACCATTTTTCGCGTATTTGACCATTATCTTATCAGCGTTCTCAAGGAAATAACCAACCTAATAAAATGGATGTAAACACACATCTTATTAATATCATACAGCCAGTATATTGTCTGTCATGAGAAAGGGACGACAAAGTGAGGACAAAACTTTGGCACTAGAAGTCAATAAACCTGCATGTATTACATATAACATAGAAGACAACGTCCGCTGTAAATTCCTTAGTATCCAGAAGAAACCGGAAAGACAATGAATGCCCTGATAGCTAATAGAATTATTTAGTATCCAGCTGCTTAACATTAAATTCAACTGAAATATAACTTGCTACTAAACTATTTGACAAAGATAGAAACAAAAAAAAAAAAAAAAAAAAAGAGAAAATAAAAAAAAATAAGAAGAAGAAGAAGAAAAAAACAACAACAAAAAAACAAAAAACAAACAAAACAATAGAGTTTCAAACTCATACACTACTAATTTTAGATTAACCAAAGTGAGAGTGAGAGAGTGAGAATAAGAGTGAGAGATTTTGGGTGATCGTTTTGGGTCTAAATCGAGCCGTCTTCCAGAGAGAGGGAAAAAGAGAAGGAAGACGGGAAAGACGAGATTAAAAGAATCCAAACAACTCCATCTCGCACCTGCTACAAACACAGCCGGTCCTTGTCCTACAACTATACAATCCACCCAGCACCATCAGCCGACCCGACCACCCCTGAGAGAGAGCGAGAGAATGACGTACTGAAACTAGAGGGGACGACGGTACAGAATGAAGTATACAGATTGAACCCACAGGACACACAGCATTGAAACAATGTTTTATCAAAGTTGATGCAACGTAATGACGTTTAATCACCTTTGCTACAAACTTATAACATTAAATCAATGTTGATTTGACGTTTCAGTTCTGTGTGCCAGCTGTAAGCTATATAGAGGCCCATGTATTATTGAGTTTATTAAACAAGTTTGGGAAAAAGATAAAGATGCGAGGCTACCCCGAGCATCGTATCGGTTTTCCCTAACGACTGTAATGTATTCAATAATACAGGAGCACGAATGCAAGATTCTATTTATCATATGACACTAAAAGCGCATTTTATTAGCAAAAAACATCACGATTTTGCCATTAGAAAACACGACGTTTTTATGGACGTCAACGCATACCGTTTCGACAAAATTTGCATATTTAATCCACTGGTGGATTATCGTTTTTAATGCATGACTCTGTTTCACTCTGCAACGTGATATGATGAATATGCTATTATATTAAAAAAGGAACTTACTTGTATCTGTAATATGCTAGCAGAGGAGCATCCGAAAGAATCAAATTTTTCTGTAGGATTACTCAGATCAATTTTTGAATCGAGGCGCAAATAACTTTTCTTTGTTTATCACCTACTTTGTAAACACAGGTAATCTTTATGATAAGTCATAATTCATTTGAATAAACATTGGGACAGTGAATGTCTAAATGTATTTATTGATAGTATTTCCTTATTTAAACTTTCGCATATTACTGGTGTAGTTTTAGGCCGAAACTAGCCAGTGGGCCATAAGAAAAGACCGAATGGGTTCTTTTCTTTTTGTACTTGGCCCAGTTAGCCAAATGAGCCATGACACGAGAAAGCAACAATGTGGTTGTGCGCCCAGCGCAGACTCAGATCAGCCTGGGCATCCGCCCAGTCTGATCAGAGCCTTCGCTGTCCGCATGGGGTAGCTTTGATCCTTAGCTACCCTTTGAGCCTTTAACGAAGAGTCTTATCAAACTGGGCAGATGCCCAAACTGATCTGAGTCTGCGCAGGGCGCACAACCACATTGTTGGTTTTATCGTGTCGCGGATCATATCATCGTTAGCTTAATGGAGTCGTTGGTCTTGGATTCGATGAGTCTTTAACAAAGAGAAAATTTAATGTGCTAATATTTTGCCGTAAAATTTGTGACGAGCTGTGAAACCACTTTGCGACGAAATCGGCAGAGTTTATGCAGACGATACGTTTCAAAATGTAACGCCTTGTTTACTCACGAAGTCGCTAGTTTTGAACAACTAGGCTCTTGTGTATGTTCATATCTCATCATCCAGATTACATTGAAATATTGGAAAGATTTGACAAACGTGTAGTGCGGGCTGTAAAATGTCACCCGTGCTTTCCAATGGTGTAGATTTTTATTTGTATTATTTGTATTTATTTGTGATGATTGAGCCCATTGTTGTAACCTTGACAATGGAGTACCTCCAAGACCGGCGCTAGGGAACATATGCAGCTTTCCAAAAGATATTGCGGTCATTCGCATAGTCTCAATAAAAGCGATGCTTCTGTGTCTGTTCTATGTATGTTTCCAAGGGCATTCTTTATATATGTATTTATCCGCTTCAATACTTAAATTGTTAGGACCGAATAAAACAGGTCTAACAGGGAATTGATCTTCATTCTATCGGTCCATATTTGTCATGGATGCTGAATGTACGTATTTCCAATTTTTTTGTTCGTTTTGGTTTCTACGCTTTCTATAAAATTGCAACGCTTTTTATCAATAAAGCGCAATATTCATAGATATTCGGTGCGGGCAAAATGTGTCCTCCAGCCAATAAAAATTGCAGCCAAAGTGTGTCGTGTTAAAAGACATTGTGATTTTGCGCGTTCATACACGTCTCGGTCCAAAATAAAAAACAACAACATCAAAGTGAAAATGGAAAAAGTAAATGGAATGCGCTTTACGCCTATCGCGATATCGCGCTCGGGATTTATTCATTTACAACAACTCAAACTATCCGAGTTTTCGGGCTACAACTGTACATTTGCTATCAAAATCACTTCCTTACATACCATTTACGAATACGCCCTTATTTAGCGTTGCTGTTATCAAAAAGTAAATTAAGGTCAGTCTAATTGTAATGTGATGGCAGGAACGCCACACTAGTCATTGTCATAGAGTGATCTAATTAGATGACAGGTTAAAACAAAGTACAGCTAATACAGCACAATAAAACATATTCACGTGCTTCCTGATGCGATGTCAATATACATGTATAATTCCAGCCAGCTTCTAGCGTTTAATGGACAACTTGACTGAGCATTCCTAAATAGGATAATTATGTGTTTTGGTTTAAACATATTTTATTTCCAAAACTGCATGCACATTACAACATACATGTATAAACAAGATAGTTACACTAAGAAATAGGATCAGAACGAAAGCTGATAGCTTATATAGCTCTTCTCCTGAACATGAATAAACTGTGCACTATCAGGCAGAAGGTAAAACGGTCTGTGCAAAATTAATATACTTCTCTGGTTATGTACTACTTAAATTTTAGACAAAACATGAATTTACAAGAGACACATAAGAGAAAAAATCTTTAGAAGTCTGTAGATGGAATTGTGTTCGCAATGAAGAAGGTTCGTCAACCGGTAATGTATCTAAGTCTAAGTAAAACATAACATACTGGCTAAGTAAATGTCCGGTTGACGAGCATTAATTCATTGCAAACACTTTGACAAAAATAATAAAATAGATTACATAAAGAAGAAATAATAATAATAAAAAAACATAAAAAAGGATACAAGAAAAAAGAAAAAAAAACTCATTGTCTTAGGGAAAAGAGAGATGGGGCGCTGGCTGCAAGGGGCACTCAGATTTCTGGCAACTGACAATCACTAAGATTAAGTCGCATGTGTTTAAGCACGTGATGATGATAATTCAAAAACGATGCGTGTCTATAATGTATTTATGTACCTTTAAAATAATGATATTATTTATTTCTGGTGAGAGAGTTAAATCACCGTTCAATAGCAGTTTAAGAGAGGGGATAGCGTATGAAGAAACCGTAGTCAACAGTTCTCTTCGTTGCACTTCAAAATATCTACAGTGAAAGAAAAAGTGTTGCGCATTCTCAATACTGCCGCAACTACACAAGGGTGATTCAGTGATGTTCTTCAGAGACAGATCTAGATTCAGTGAGCTACAATTACTACGAATACGAGTATGAAGAATCTGGGCCTTTCTGTTACCAATGTAATAGTGGTTAGGCACTGTTGATTTGCCCTTGTTGAGGAGACGTTTGAAGGAATTTACAGAATCAGATTGTTTAATTTCTATGGATAAACTGTTCCAGTCTCTAATTGTTGAGGGCAAAAAAGAGTGGTAATATTGGCTAGATCTGGCATTTACAGTTTGAAGATCATTAGAGTTACGCAAGTTATAACGAGAAAGGTAACTAACAGACTGAGGTACTAGATTAGACAAGTAAAGTGGGGTAATATTGTGCATCATTTTATAAAATAAAGTAATTCTATGATTTTACGTCTCTGTTCAAGTGAATCCCAACAAATTTCATGACATAAACTATTGAGTGAAACAAGCTTCGTTGCCCCCGTAGCAATCCGAGCAGCTTCATTCTGTATTTTATCTAACTCATTTTTTCATACTCTGCACAGTTGTCCCATATAACATCGCCGTATTCAAGAAGAGGTCTTATAAATGCTGTATAAATTACTTCAAGTGATTTTCTGTCTAATTTAAATTTTAATTTTCTCATTATGTTTATCCTAAACCAAGCCTTTTCTTTGATATACCTTATGTGCTGATGCCAGGTACAATCATTTGAAAGATAGATGCCAAGGTGTTTATGAGAGTCAACTTCGGTTATTTGGTGATTTTGCATAGAGAGAGCAGGATGATGAGGTTTGTTCAATTTACGAGAGATTAGAAGTGATTCAGTCTTAGCAGGATTGAAGGATACTAGCCATGTTGCGGCCCACCGTGAAATCTTATCAAGATCCGTGTTTAGACAATTCGCTGCACTTATCGGGTCGTCTACAACAATATAAAGACTAGTGTCATCCGCAAACAATCGAATGTTTGAACCAATATCAGTTACTATATCATTAATATATAACAGGAAGAGTAAAGGTCCCAATATAGATCCTTGAGGAACTCCGGCTCTAATAAAAACCCAGTCAGAAACAGCACCAGGAAGAACAACGCGTTGCTTTCTGTCAGAAAGATAATGTTTGAACCAGTCAAGTACTTCCCCTGTGACACCAGCTGCTTTAAGTTTGTGCAAGAGACCAACATGCCATACACGATCGAATGCTTTGCTGATGTCACAAAAGACAGCCCGAACCTCTTTACCGGAATCAAGAGCTTGACAGAAAGTATTGTAGAGAAATGTTAATTGATTAACCGTTGAATCACCCGGAATAAAGCCAGATTGCAAAGACGATAGTAAGTTATTATCACGAAGGTGATTAAATAAGTATTTGAAGACAAGTCTCTCAAAAACTTTGGCTTCAGCATTAAGCAAAGATATGGGTCGGTGATTGGAGACAATGGACAGATCACCTTTCTTAGGAACAGGACAAACATTGGCTTCTTTATAGAAATCTGGCATATAACCGGTTTGTAGAGACTGATTAAAGAGAGAACAAAAAGGAGTGGAAAGCTGGAATGAGAGTTCTTTAAGAATACGGTTACTTAGTCCATTTGGGCCCGAAGCCTTACCAACAGTTAAGGTTTTAAGAACTGATTCTACTTCAAGTGGAGTGAGAATAATAGAGCTCAATCTGAATTAAGTACAAGAGGGGTCAAATCCGGGGGAACAGCGTTTGTCTCATTTAATATGGTTTGACTTTGAAAATATTTTTTAAGGATGTTTGCCTTGTCAATTTCATCTGTATAAATATTGTTGTTATGTTCAAGGGGAGGAATGGATGAACTTGAGTTTGGAGTTATAAAAGTCTTAAGGGTTGACCACCAGTCTTTAGTCGAAATAGTGCTAGATTTTAGTTTATCTGCTAATTTATCATAATATAATTTCTTGGAATCGCGGATCATTGTGGTAACCTTATTTCGTAATCTTTTAAACGTTTTCCAATGTGAATCCATATTAGTTCTCTTTGCCTTTCTAAAAGCACGTTTGCGTTTTCGAATGTATCGTTTAAGAAAAGTAGTTAACCAAGGAGGATATGAAGGTTTGACTTTTATATGCCTGTTAGGAACACATTCAATTGCTATAGAGTTAATGGCGGTATTTATGTTATCAGCATAGACGTTTATATCATTGTCGCGAAGAGATTCCCAATCCAACATTGACGCTTTGTCTCGCAAGAGATTGAAATTACCCCGTTCATAGTACCAAACACGTCTTGAGAACGATTTGAACTTAGGCTTAGTAAATTTAAAGATACCGTATATAGGACAATGGTACCTAAGTTCCTGATTCAGAAAGGGATCACCTACACCACTGAGTAGTAAGTGATCTTTGTTACTGACAAGAACAATGTCAATCAAAGAAGAAGTATTCTCAGTAAAGTGAGTTGGTTGATCAATAGCTTGATGAAAAGAAAACTGAACACAGAGAGATTCTATCTTCCTCGAACTTCGAACATTAAGCATATTCAGATTAAAATCACTGTAACGATTATGTCAGTTATACCGGTGTCGACTGCCAAGGCTATAGAGTCCTCAATATTTGAAAAGTAGGTAGCATCAGAACTTGGTGGTCGATAAAAACTCCGAAAAGAATGCGTTTGTGATTATTAGCTAATTCAATCCAAATGTTTTCAACTCCTCTGATTTCAAAGTCTTCTCGGCGCTTATAAAACAATGTTTCTTATTTACACCGGTCAGTAGGAATCCTAACCAGGCTGCTCCACGAGATCAGTCTGGTCCGGATTCCTATTGTCTGAACCAATATGGCTGTCTGAAGGGTTAGTGAAATTGATGTATTAAATAGTTATTATTATTTACAGCGGTCAGTAGGAATCCTGATCAGGCTGCTCCATGAGATCAGTCTGGCCCGGATTCCTATTGTCAGAACCAACATGGCTCTCTGAAGGGTTAGAGAAATTGTTTCTCATTATTTACTATTGTGAGTTGTGCTGTGAATGATAATGTCCATTAATTTATTATCTCATCTTGCCTGTTGTGAGCGATCCTGTCAGTGATGGTGCAGCTGACAACTGGATGTATTGTCTCTCTTTAAGTGTCGTGAGGCGGACAGTTGACAGTTAGTTGCGTTGTCTCACTTTGACTATTTGTAAGTTGTTCGCTTTCGGTTTATGCTGAAAATAACGATATCTCAGCTTCATACATGCTTTTTTATGTACTTACATATAATATTCCATTTGTTTGCAACAAACTTACCTACATATCTTACATGCTTTTTCTAATGACTTTAGTTATTTTTCTTTTTTTTCTTTTTTGTGGTCCTGAGGGATGGAGTGTCGGCGCAAGGGGTTTTCATTAAGGCAGTTTTTGTTTATTTTATTCTTGGTGTGACAGGGCTTACTCTGTTCTTGCTTTCACTTACATCAGTTACATGACTTACTTCCAAGGACGTGATAAGCAAGCCGTCATGCCAAAATACTGTCGCATGTGTAAATTTAGTATCCTATTTCACATACTTATAGTTTTTGCTTTACACAAGCATGTTACAATTACTTATTCAATACTATTATTACTGCAAGAAACTGAGTTATTGGCCCATAAAACCTATATGCCTGGTAAGTCTTTTATTCCTGTTAAATCATTTCAAGCAAATACAAGGTTCACCTTCATAATTTTTACCTGCTTTTCTTGTGTAGTATTCGGAACCTGGCTGAATATAATTCTGCTTTGTTCCGGTGATGTCCACCCAAACCCAGGACCCTCTTCGACTTCTTCATCAGAGAGTGCTTCTAGTTTGTCAACTAGTATGTCTACCTCTATATTCAGTTCTTTCAGCTCCGGTCATAACCTATCTTTCGTACACTACAATATTCAAAGTATTTCATCTAAACTTGACGTATTGCATGCAGAATTATTTCATTTTGATATATTAGCCTTTACAGAAACCTGGCTCAGTGCCTCAGTTGATACAGATGATGTGATGTTGGAATCATATAACAAACCTGAGCGCAAGGACCGTGTCGGCGATTACCATGGCGGCGTCATGTTATATGTCAATTATGTGTTTTACGGCCACTTCAAGAATATTCCACTCATATCGTTAAGCAGCCCCCGGGAAAATCATTTGACCATCTGCAAACAGAACGTGGCTTTCTCGCTTGTACGCCGGTTGACGCTAGAGCCTACAGCACAGAGAGACTTAAAATTTAAGAGCCAGGGGCCGTATTTATAAAACCACTTAGGTCGTTGCTATGCCGTTGCTAAGACTAAATTTCTATGAAGGAGATTCCCTACAACTATGAAATTTGCTCTAGAGGAACAGTCTGAAAAAGACTTTCCTCCAGAGCAAATTTCATAGTTGTAGGAAATCCCCTTCATAGAAATTAAGCCTTAGCAACAGCATAGCAACCACTAAAGTCGTTTTATAAATACGGCCCCAGATCTTCTAGGCCACGAAGACCCGTTCCATAACCGTGGACTTTGTTGTTGGGGATAGGGTTTGGGATCTGATTTAATCAGTTCCTGAAGTGTATTTGCTCTTTAAAATTCGAATTATTTCTTTGCCGCGGTTTCCAAGATATGGAGTATAGTTTACAGTTTCACATATTGTGTCAGTTCCTTACCATTGCCTTCTTGTCTACTTAAAATTCTAGGGCAAACTCGGGTAAATTCGGACAGCGGGTAAATTCGGACAGTGACATTGTTTCCTTTATATGCTATTTGTTTGGAATTAAAACAAAATTAACAGGGCAGACAGTAAAAATCCCGATGAGACGACCCATGATGAGCCGTCTCATCTGGGTTTTCACTGTTTGCAATGGTATGTCCGAATTTACCCGCTGTCCGAAGTTACCCGACTTGACCCTAGATGAAATTATTAAGTAATTCGAATGAAAATGGTTTATGTGGATTGTTTTTTTTTCTTATGTATAAATTCTGATGCTTAATGGAATTTTAGCTCTGCCCACTGGCTTCATCACACTATGAACGCTGAAAAATCAAAATTTTATTCTTATATTCTTATATTTACACTTTATTTTAGACCCTTTTCTGTGCTATTTCTGGTCAATATTTCTTTTATCTAGTTTTATGGGGTTAGTAAACACCCGTGAGAGGCGCCGTGTTGTCGAGTGGTTACAAAGACTTAATTATGGTGCAGAAGGTTGCCGGAAGGTCACGGATTCAAACCCGGGTAATCCATTCGGCGACTGTAAAACTCTCTTAGTAAAATTAGCAGTAAATGGGTACCTGTTTCGAATCAAGTAAAGATAAGGCACCGAACTGAGAGGGATGGGTTCCGCGTTTTTATTCTGTGCTCAAGATTCAGCGGATCTCTACCCCCTCCTCTTTGCCACTACGGCCACTAGGCTATGAAAAACCTGTACCTTTACACAACCCCTTTAATTTCACTTTTAGACGTATCATACAATTCTTTCTATTGAATATGATCTGTTTCGTTTGCTCTAAGACATTTTTTTGGTCATCAAATGCACTTTTGATAAAAAAGTAAAGCATTTTTGCAGTAAAGCAGTAAAGAAGTTAAAAGTAAAGCAGTTTTCAGTTTGCTAGAGTGTCTAGTCACGTGACTGACTTCAATGCCCGTAATAAAATTTTACCAACAGGGCTATGGGTACCATAAACTTCGAAAAGCTTTTTTCAAAATTCTATCGCCGACACTATGGATTGATTTCTAAATTCAATGTCGGATTAAAAAGTCTTTTGCAACAGGGCCTATCGGAACCAGGTAGGTCTGATTTTTTCTAATCAGTTCAGAAAAATTGTCGTTTGTTACAAATGTACTGGATATAACATACATGTAATGCTACAGTCTGCATGTTTAGTAGTTAACCCAATCATGGTCAATAGCTTTGCTTCCCTCTTTAATTGCAAGCCGGTTGGTCAAGTATCAGACTCATTGATAGGCCCGACATAAAGCTACTTAGTGTAGTTGGTTGGGGTTTGCATTGTGTGTTGCTTGGTTATTCGGTGTCTAACTGATGGCTTTCTTTTGCTCCGGTATTTCAGTGGTGTTGTTTGATTTCCTAGGGGTCTCCTGGTGTTGCAATGCGTTATTTCTGTCGAGTCATCATCTCTGATTCATCATAAGTCTTATACGCGATTTGTATGTTTCCGATGAAAATTTAAAGAGTAACCACACTTCAAGAACTGACTGAAGTTTCATTGATGGGTTAGGAAACCTTCATGCGGACCAAACAGCTAACTAAATGTTTCGAATCACTGCAGAAGCAGAGGGCGAGGGTTGGTACCGGTAAAACATGTTTAAGCCCCCCCCCCCCCCTCCATCCCCCAGGAATTTTTTGCTGACCGTTCCAATGCGGTACTTCTGTTATGGTTCCTTGGTGTTACATTGTGCTATGTCCGCTTGTCTATGTTCTTTGGCGCTGTGGTAACCTGTTTTGCTACCCAGTCTGCCTTTTGTTTTGTTTTGTAAGTTAAAAAATCAAATAGATAAAAATAGATGTTGATGCTGTTTTTGATTAGGGTAGCTTCATGACCACCTGTTTGGGAAAAAGCTGCTCATTCGGTTTACCGTGCGTGTCTTTCGTAAACTTTCCGTTTGTGTGTGCTTCTTTCCCTATTGGTTTAGAGAGCGGGATATGGGATTTGATTGTATTAATTCCTGATCATTGCCTATCTTTTTATTTATTCTCATAAAATTAAAATCTTAAAAAGGTCCTTCAAGAGCAGAGAATACATACAGAAGCAGGAACATGGGCCAGACTACGTAGTTTCGGCTAATAAAGCCTCGTCAGTGACCCCGACAATATCTGGTACGAAACCAGAAAAAGTATACTGTAATTTCTTAATTTTAATTGGGCAGTCGCTCCAAAGACTGATTAGTTTCAAAAGGATCCAAATAGTATAAAAGTAGATGATCTAGAATAGTAGTCTAAATCGATCTCAAATTTTAGATTTCTCAGAATCTATCCTCTGATCTAAAAGGATGTAAATGAAATATAATCTGCACTATGGATGATGTACGGGGAGACGTTTTACGGCCTCCATACGGCACAACACCAGCATGTATAAAGAAAAAATATCAATTTGGACTTATTGGTTTAGTTTTTTTTTTCTTTTGCATAATTTCTCCGTTTGCGAGTTTAACATAAATTTTGTTCTTATGAAAGTACTTCCCTTCTATATCATTTTTACTTATTCTATTCTATTCTATTCTATCCCATAACCTTACTAAATCGTTGGGGTACCACAGATGACTTCGAAACAATCCCTGTCCACCTTGTCCTGTCTTCAGCTGCCGTAGTTGAGCTGGCAAAATCCATTCCTGTCCACTCCTTAAAATTGTCTGCTCACCTGTTCTTCTGTCTACCTTTTCTTCTTTTTCCTTTCACTGTGCCCTGTAGAATCGTCTTTGCTAAACCAGAAGACCTTGAGCCGTGGCCAATTTACCTTAGTATTCGTTTTTTGATCAGCGTCAGGAGTTCATCATATTATCCAATGGCTGCTTGGATCTTCCTGCGAACCTCCTCATTGGATATATGGTCATTGTACGAAATGTTCAGTAGCCTTCGGTAGCATCTCACCTAAAAGGCCTGCGTTCTTTTCTCTAACTCTGCTGTCAGGGTCCACGATTCACAGGCATACAGAAATATGAAAATGACAAGGGAACGCATAAGTTTCACCTTTGATCCAAGAGATATGTTGTTATCTCTCCAGATTGGTTTCAGCTTGGTAAGAGCTGAAGTGGCTTGTGCAATCCTTGAGAGAACCTCTTGTTTTGAGCCATCATCTGAGACAACTGCTCCAAGGTATTTGAAGCTTGTTACGGTACCCAGCTTCTGCCCTTTTACCTTGATCTCCCTCAGGATGCCAACTGCGCTGTTCGTCATCAGTTTGGTGTTCTCAGCACTGATCTCCATCTTATAACTTTTGCAGGTTTGGTCGAGACTTTCAACTAGAGCTTCTAGTTCCTGCTCTTCCTCAGCTAGAGCGTCTATGTCATCGGCAAACCGCAGGTAGGTAATGTTTTTGCCGCCTATGCTAACCATGCCGTCATGTTCTTCCAGAACATCAGACATGATCCGTCCGAGAAAAATGTTGAAGAGGGTGGGTGACAGAATTGTAGGTGGTAATCATGGTATCTATGTCCATGTCATCATCCCTCAGACCAATGAGCGGTGCAAATTTCCCACCTATTGTTGCTTGGAAAATGCATGCCACATCTTGGTCCCTTGACTTCTCAAGATTAATCTTAAGTCTTGGCTGGGTGGCTTTTTAGCGGTCTTCAGACGAACTCGGAAGGTCATCAGCACCTGGTCATGGTCACTTCCTGTGTCTGCTCCAGGAAAACTCTTTGTCCTATGGATGTTGACTCCTGATCGGAAGCGCTTCCTCACCAAGTTGTAATCAGTCTGATTGTGGTGTTTCTCATCTGGACTGTGCCATGTCTATCTTCTTGATGGTTTGTGAGGGCCAAGTGTGTTTGTCAGTACTAGGCTGTTACTTGTTGCAAACTCTAGAAGTCTGAGACCTCTCTCATTTGTTTCGACATTGCAGTAGGGTCCACAAACATTTTCCCAGTCTGCCTGTGCATCCTTTCTAACTTTAGCATTCCAGTCCCCTTGTACAACCAGAATGTCCTTCTTGGGTGTTTGGTCTATGATTTCCTGGAGTTGCTAGTAGAAGTGTTCTACCTCATTGTCGTCATGCCCAGATGTTGGTGCTTAAACCTGTATGATGGTTTTTACTTATAATGCATTTATAATTTACCATTGAAGGGTATCGAAATAGAGTTCTATACATAGTCGCCCTTGCATAACCACCTCCGCGATGAAAGGATCATTTGGAGTCAACATCCAACTAAAGCCATGTCTGGTACCAAGGCGAAAGTTTTGGTGAGAACAGTATCAATTTGTGAGTTACATGGGTCCTTTCCTCAGCCAGTCTCGTCTTCACCCCCAAGAGTAATCATTAAGGATAACCTTGTTTGGTATAACTGTGACATCATATATGTCTTGAGAAGAGTTATTTTATATGCTGATGGTATATTTCCTTCGCCTCTTAACTATACAACGCCCTTAGACAGTGATAACACTTTCTAAAAAGGGTTAAAGGTTACAGCTCATCCTGACTTACGAGCCTAAATCGGACATAAAAACAACTACGTCACATCCATATTATTTCAAGAGCCTGTCAGCGTTGAAACATTCCCTTTTGAAACGTGACTGCGCAAACTAAAACATTGGGTTGTCTCATGCTGATAATTGAGCCATGTTACAAGAAATATGTTTGAGCTTTTATGGGGAGCGAATCTTTACAGTCTGGTCTGACTTTCTGCTGTTCATGTATATAAATATGAGGAATTTACACAAAGCGAGCCTGAAAGAAAACATCCCGTCCAGTCTTCACAAATTGTGTCTGAGCACATGTGTTAACAACCACAACTTCAGTCGTGGTTGTTCACACATGAACTAAGACACATTTTCTGCTGATACAGCCAAGTAACTAACTTTATTGTCAGTAATGTTTACTCTCTTCTTCGTCTCATGATTTACCTCACTTTATGGTGCCATAAAACAATAAACTGGCTCTTCAACTGAAGGTTTACACGGCAAACTATTTTGTTTGTTTGTTGAATTCAAATGTGTGTCAAAATGATATCAGGTTCCACCATTTTTGTTAGATTTTGCGTAATATTGTTGTTATAGAAAATTGTCTCGTCAAGGAAATACTAGGAAAATGCATCAAGTCGCGCTACTGGTGCCTTTTATGTTATGTGCTCTTCAGACAGGTAAGTTAAGTCTTGTTACATGAAGTTTTGTCACGCCGAGTCAAAACTATAGCGTCTCATGTTGTAACTGTTGCGATGATTTACGCCAGACAGCGTCGGAGATTTATTGAGTGAAAAACCTTGATCCCTTTCCTTTCTTTCAGTCTTCCTTTTAACAATGAAAGTTCAGATCTTTTGCCTAGGTGGTGGTATCATTAAGCTTTAAGGTAAAGATGGACCGATGACGACCATTTCATGCCCTTTTCACAGTGTTTCAGTCATGTAAGGACAATGGGAAAGTGATAACAAAAGGAAACACCATCATCGTAAGGACATGGTGTAATAACATTTATGCAACCAGATTTTGTGTGGATGTTTGTCAGGGAGGGATTGCACTAAAACTTTCATATAGAACATTTTAACACGAATACCTCTATCATGCATAATTATCATATACGTAAGTTATAGCCATGCATCAACGGGTAACTTGAATTAAGCGCTGCTGAACATGCGTGCATGCTTTGCATATCTAATAGCTGACATCCGTACTCCGTTTCTCTAAATTCTGAACATTCGGGAGGACACGTTACCACACTGTATCGACGGAATATTAGAAAGTAATAACTTGCTACATTTGATGCAATGGTACCGATCACACACATTTTATAAACAATCGTGGTACATTTACTTACCTATGCGAACCAGACTACGAATGTTAATTTTGTTCAAACCAGGAAAATCTAATTAGTTTATTAATATATCGCTTCTCAATTGCTCTTAATTTTGGATTTTAGGTTACTCTGTGAGAATGGACATTCAGCCAAGTTCGGTGACGGTAGGAAGCCAGTCCGGAACAACACCGTTTCCTACCACGACACCGGCGGAAGTAGTGATGGATTGCTCACTTGGTGGAAATGCTGAGGCTGTATACGCCCTGTATATGAAGCGTAAACGGGCTCAGGATTTCGACTTTATAACATTTGCTGAGTTATACTCTCATACAAACAATCCGGGACTAAGCCAGACGGCCCCGGCAGATATAAGAACAAAGTCGCCTGTAGTAACGGGTAGTACTTCTACGTCCGACGCAAGATTGACAGCGAGGTTTCAGATTCCCCGGCTGACTTGCCAGGATGAAGCCATGTACCAATGCTCAATCAACTATAAACCTTTTTCAAGTCCAAGTCGGTTCGAAAATGCTACAAGCAATCTGACAGTTGCAGGTAAATAAAAAGAAATGAAATTATCAACCTGGCAGATGTATACCGCATATATATTCGGCTATTCAACGGGGGTTCCCCTTTTTGAAATGCCCGAAACATCTTTCTGTGTGTTATGAAATTTTGTTATAAGATAGTGTTTGACTTCCAAAAAACAATCCCGAAAATTTAAAAAAGTCTAATCTAGATTCGTCTCACAATCCCGAAAATTTATATCCGTACCATAAGACTTATCTAGAATTTCGGGATTGTTTTGGAAGGCCCGAACAGCATCCATCTTATAAAAATTTGGAATTTTCTTCACCATGAAACGCGTTTCAAAATATGCTGCACGACGCTTTATATTTCATCGATGTTTTGATTTTCATTATGCAAGGACATTCGATTATCATTTTTCCAACTAGATCATTTCGCTGTAAGTGGTTTTTATTCATAACCAGTCTGTCTCAATGTAAATGATAAGTTAATTTCGATAGACTCCACAAACGAGCAGGCTGAACAGAGAACTTTTTGTTTTGCCTCGCCCCCTCCCTCTCCTTCCCTCCCCGCTCGCAGATCAAACAAAGTATGAGGCTCTGAAATATGGCGAATGTGAATAGAGGTCTGCTCAGCAGGCTGGTAAGAGTCTGCTGATACGCAAAGTGTAGAGTGGCTAATTGTTTCATTGGAGATGTTACAAACACACATCCGCAGTCTGTTGCGCATACCAATAAATCTAATGTTTGCAGAAATATTTGTTTTCTTTAAAACACAGCATTAATGACTTACGGGAATAATTATTTGTTTGAGTAAATTTGAAGTTTCTGTTGAAAGAAATTGCAGTTTGTTACACTGTTTGCCATGCTCCGGAACAAATGACGTCATATATCTATTTTTATAACAGCTAACGCTTCATATTGTTGCCAAAGTGATGTCATCGAGATTAAGCACAATAGTCCGCATTCCATAGTTGCCATGGTAACAGATCTATGGTGTTACCTCACTTATAATTCAAGAGGAGCATGGCATACAGTGTATGCCATGCTCCTCTCCAGTTATAAGTGAGATGGTACCTGAAAACCTTACGATGGAAAATGTGATTATCTCAAACCTATAATTCATTCCCCAATTATATAATTCTCTGTTTCAAATGTTTACACGTGTAATATGTTTTTTTCCAACATTTTAGTGCTGGCTACGCAGTTTTCTATCACTGCTTCGAGAACTGGAGCAACTGGCGGATTTCCTTCGATTATACAGAACTACAGCGCCGTTGACATCAACACAGACCTACAGTTTACTTGTAAAGGTGGAATAGGGCAGAGCCAGTCAACGTTGATAGACTGGTATTGGAAAACCAACAACGGCTTTGATACGTTTACAGTAAGATCACTGCATTAATCCATTAAGGTGGTGATAATCACTGATTTAGGGCAAAGACAAAAATCTGCATAAATAGCTGAAAATACAACAAAATTTCTTAAAACTTAGTGGATACCTTTTTTTGGTTGTTTCTCACAAGTTAGAATCTCGAAATGCAGGACTTGTTGATGTCCAAAAAGGTTTATAAAAGAAAAGATCAAAGGGTAATTTTCTGCGCTAAAATCTATAAAACAATCATCGTTATTGAAAATGTAAGAAGAGCATCCTAGCAATTATTTTTCCAGTCTTTCACACATTATCAGGTTGAGCAGATAAAAAAGAGTAACATGTGTCCATTTTTATCAGTAAAACGCAGATGATTTTACTTTTTCAAGGTTGAACAATTTCACTTACACGCTTGCCTTGTCCTCAATAATGTAGTAATTATACTATATGTAATATATATGTATTGCCGCTTATCCCGCTATATATAATGAATGCATCCAGTGTACATATATGCACTTAATACATGGCTGAACATTTGAGAATAAGCTACTGTTTTCGTTTGCTCTAACGTACACTTTTAACAACAGAAAATAATTGCTAGGACGTTCTTCTTAGTGCATTAAAGTACTTTTAGATCTAAAATCATTTTCAAAAACGATGTTATTTTGAACTTTTCTTTTTTTCATAAAAACACTTTTTAAATAGCATATCACTCTTTTATTTTGTATTCTAAACTATAGAGCACAACAACAATAAGAAGGCTGCTCACTTTCACGGAGATGCGTTAAATCTTGTACACAGACTTTCATATTTACAACAATTCGCCACCGAAATGACTACCGTCCCATAAAAAGGACTTGGAAAAAAGAGGAAGACCCAGATCAGACGCAACAAAACGCGGCGTCTGATCAGCGTCTACAATATTTGCATAAGACAAATGGGTATTTTCTTAAAATAAAATAAAAATGGTAAAAATAAACCAAACCTGACACTCTTTAATCGACAAACGGTCTCGCCTATTTAATATGGATAAAATAATCCACTTGGCATAGATGGGTTCAATGGTACTAATATGCTTCTTGTCTGCACAAAGTGAGCAATTTAAATGCTCCATTGAAATGCGCGTTGCCGGCCCGTATGCTAATGAATATCTCTAGTTAGCTTATAACGGCACTCAGTGTCACCTCAAGCAAAGACAGGAAAGTCACAAAGGACCCCCGTAGCTCAGTGGGTTAAGCGACTGCCGGCTAAGGTAGCGGTCCGAGTTCGGTTCTTGCTGGATGCGGAACTCTTTTTCAAAAGTGACCGGGCTTCTATTGAAGACAGACTTCTTTACAACTGTAGCACCCTCTAATGGCTCTGATATGTCATTATTGCTGACAAGGACGTGAATTTGCAGGTCAGCTATCCAGCATTGGAAAAGTCATAACTCTAGTTCTAAATAATTATCAAAGCATATGACGCTGTTAAATCAAGGCAAACTTAAGCAATATAAATTTTCCACTATTTTTACAAAAAGGAACAGTATTCCTCACAGTTGTTTGCTGCCTTTGAAGGGTTTACTCTTCAAAGAATTTCCTGCTAGGAGAACTAATTTGTTATTAGAATTGACCCCCATTTAAGAAAAGATGCATTCATGTAAATGATATTGGCAGAGTTCTTTACACCGAAAGTGTACCCTTTTACATTTGGTTTCACAGGAAAATAAAACTTAAATTTAAAACTTGGCAGAGGCACTGGAGGAATTTTTTAATCTTTTTGATAGAACTGAGACAAAAGTCAGCATTCAGATGTATTCGGCACGACAACACTTAATGAGCATATTCTGACTGCGTTACACACAATGGTGATTTATAGGGTATAGGAACACCGTAAAAAGAAAATATCTGAGTAATTGCAGGCCGTCAGGTCTTGCTACATGTATATACTACAGTCAACTCTCGCTATTTCAAAGTCGAAGTTCATCTCAAACTACTGATATCGTAAAGTAAATTTTCTGGTCCCAGAAAATTTACTTTGACATGCCAGTAGTTTGAGATCACAAGAGCTGAAATGTAAATGTGTTAAAACTACATTCATTTGATATAAGAGGTGTAGTAAACCTTGATACCCTTTCACCGCACCAAGCAGCTGAACCTGCCTCACCCATCCAGGTACTAGCCGAGCTAAACGTTGCTTAACTGGCAAAAATAGTCCACCAACCAACCACGTCGCCATAAAAGTATGCTTTTATGCCCAATTAAGAAATTTCTTTAAGCTTTTCTTTGGTTTCAACACCAGGGGCCGTATTCATAAAGCCACTTAAGTCGTTGCTATGCTGTTGCTAAGGCTAAATATCTATAAAGGAGATTCCATACAACTATGAAATTTGTTCTGGGGGAACAGTCTTTGTAAGACTGTTCCTCCAGAGCAAATTTCATAGTTGTAAGGAATCTCCTTCTGAGAAATTTAGCCTTAGCAACAGCATAGCAACGACTTAAGTTGTTTTATGAATACGGCCCCAGAGATTGCCAGGATCACTGATTAGGCATTATTAGCCAAAACTACGTAGTCTGACCCATGTTCCTTCTTCTGAATGTATTCTCTGCTCTTGAAGGGACTCTTTAAGATTAAAATTTTACCTCACTGCAGCTGGTGTTGTGCCGTGTGGCGGCGTAAAACTCCCGATACATCATCCATAGTGCAGATTTTATTTTATTTTCGTCCTTTGAGATCAGAGGATATATTCTGAGAAATCTGAAATTTTAAATTGGTTTAGACTCGTATTCTAGATCATCGTCCTTTATATCATTTGGATGCTTTTTTTATACTTGTCAGTCTTTGAATCGACTGCCCAAATAAAATTTAGAAATTTCAGTATTCTTTTCTCTGGTTTCAACACCAGATATTGTCAGGCTTTATAAGCCGAAACTACGTAGTCTGGCCCATGTTCCTTCTTCTGAATGTATTCTCTGCTCTTATACGGACTCTTTAAGATTTTAATTCAATAGCGAGGCGCTAATAGTGGTTTTTATACCCATTCACTACACTACTCCCTCCTTTTTTCTTGAAAGGCACCGGCGCACCCTGTAACCACACCGTCTACATAGCTCCCCTTTCATCCCTCAAAGGCAGGGTAGTAGTCTCCCGTGAGCTCTTCATACACATTGCCACCAATTTTGTATTAGCCGGGCCGTCCACCAAGTTAAGCAACCGGTCATCGATTCAGGCACTAACCGCGATCTCCGTTGGTTAACTTCGTGAAAGAGCCATTCACTTTACATAGCAGACCCAAAGGCGGAGCCCATGTAACGCTACATTTGGTTGCAGCGGTGGGATGGGAGTTGACATGACTATCATCTCCGCACCCAGGTGTGCAGGGAAGGTGTCCCTGGTTTCGTTACATAGGCTCCGCCCTTGTGAGCAGTTAGTGACTTCGGGACGAAGTCAATAGAAGAGGGGGAGAAATGTAACGGGTTTAGGTATATAAACACTTCTACGGTCTTGCTGTAGAAGCCGGCTTTTACGGCGACGTGGGTAGAGTGGATGGCTCTTTCACGAAGTTAAGCGATGGAGATCGCGGTTAATACCTGGATGGGTGACCGGTTGCATTACTTGGTGGACGACCCGGCTAATACTACATTAGTGGCAGCGGGTTTGACGAGCTACAGGGTGCTCCGGGGCCTTTCAAGAAAAAGGAGGGGTAGTGTAGTGAATGGGTATAAATACCACTACTAGCGCCTCGCTATAGAAGCATGCTTTTATGGCAAGGTGGTTAGAGTGGTGGACTATTGCTGCTAGTTAAGTAACGTTTAGCTCGGCTAGTACCTGGATGGGTGACCCAGGTTAAGCTGCTTGGTGCAGTGATTTGGCCCCGAGGTTATAAAACATTTTCGTGCTCAACTCAGCTGAGCATGAAATTTTCTCTGCTGATAAATATGAAAATGTCAACTAATGTTGGCATTTTCATATTTATAAGCAGAGAAAATGTCATACTCAGCCAAACTGAGCAGGAAAACAGCCGTACTTATCAGTAATTAGCTATTTATTAGCAGGTAAAATTTCATGCTCAGCTGAGTTGAGCATGAAAAAAGTTTTATAACCTCGGGGCCTGGTTTACTACATACAGACTCATTTACGAGGGTACTTTGAGATATCAGTTTTGACATAATGAGAGTCAACTGCATATGGGATCATCTAGATTGCTATTCCATACGTATGCATATGCTTATTAATATGTGTCTAATATGAATCTCAGTTGTTAAAACACGGGTGCTGTTCTCGTCTTCTGACTCATATTGTCTGTCTTCTTTTCCTTTTCTTTGAAATTAATTCCCTGAAATATATTTCCCTCACTTCAGCGGTACTCTCCTCCAAACCTGGCCGATATAAACCAAGGGATTCCGGTTCGTCTTGAATGTTCTTACGAACGGACGTCTACTTTAAGGTACAGACTGTCCAATGTTGACTGGCAAGGTGTTGTGTTCAGATGTGAAGTGGCAGTTCCATCAAACACCGGGATTGTGACGTCTTACTCCCCGGAATTCCATATCAGACCAGGTATTGTTACTCGTACTAACTTGTCAACCGATCCCACCAATCAGACTTTAGTGGAACCGTTTTTTAAAATGTAGCAAATGTTGAGTTTTACTCGTAAGTCAGAGGTCCTGGGTTCGAATCCCGGTCTGGCCACATACTTTCGTTTCTCCTTCCGCTGATTCAAGAAGGGCAGTTGTCAGTTACTGGCGAAAGTATGTGCACTTAGTACTGGTTAACCGCTTAGGAGGTCTAAGCCTGCCCAGGAATGGTGTGGTTAGGTTAACTGACCGTCCCGATATGACCTTAGTTGTTTACCGTGGACGTTAAGCATCAAACCAACCAACCAACATGCCCAAAACCATATATCAAAGCTGAAAACTGTCTTACATTATAACATGCCTTCTATTGTCTGTTATTATCATTAATTATTTGGAGATGGGCGCACCAGTAGTGAAAATATTTCTTCTGATTTCCAAAATATGCTTAGGTACAGTATATTTCTATTAAGCCGGGTACAACATCTCAGGACATCACAACACCCATTATGACATCATTACTTACATGATCGTTTTTGAAAATTATTATTTCAGCAAAGATTGCATGCAGTGGCATTGCCACTTTTGCATCTTTTACTCTTCCCACAAAATGTTTCCTGTGCCAAAAACTGCCATACAATAATATAGTTGATTCTTCTTAACTGATTATATTTTAACTTTATGTAAAATAATAGTTTTCATATGTGTGCTTGAAACGTGCCACGCCTGCTGGAGTTGTCCATATCCATGCGGTAATACAACATGCACTAGATAAATAAACTTTTTAAGGTAAAAATCGTGTAAGTAAATTTGAAAAACTCTTCTAGACAAATATGACTATGAAAAGTATTAGAGTGAATCAGGTAAATAAAAAAAAGAAAACTGTTGCTGAACTGGCTCAAAAAAGGAGTAGTATATTTCACGTCTGTGAAGTTAGCAGTATAGCAGTACAGCAGTATGAAGTTAGCAGTAACAGTACAGCAGTACAGCAGTATGAAGTTAGCAGTAACAGTACAGCAGTACAGCAGTATAAAGTTAGCAGTAACAGTACAGCAGTAAAGCAGTATGATTGCAGTACAACAGTATAACAGTACAACAGTAAATACCCCAAAGTAGGTACCCCACGCACACAATAGCATGTTGTGCAAGGCTCGGTTACCTCGAACAACGTCGAAAATTCCAGAGGCGGAGCCTCGAAGTAGGTACCCCACGCGCACAATAGCCCTATGGCCAAAACTTTGACCGCCATTTTGACCCCTCCAAACCCATTGCCACGGGGGTGCACCTAGTAGGCAGTGTACAGCTCGGGCGCGTGTACGTGGCCACACCCTCGGTTACCTCCAACAACGTCGAAAATTCCAGAGGCGGAGCCCCGAATTTGGGGTCGGGAACACTCACTATGACGATATGGACCTAACTTTGACCCACGTTTTCACCCCTCCAGACCGATTGCCACCGGGGTGCACCTTATGGGCCATGTAGACCTCTTATGTGCGCGTGTTGTGCAAGGCTCGGTTACCTCGAACAACGTCGAAAATTCCAGAGGCGGAGCCTCGAAGTAGGTACCCCACGCGCACAATAGCCCTATGGCCAAAACTTTGACCGCCATTTTGACCCCTCCAAACCCATTGCCACGGGGGTGCACCTAGTAGGCAGTGTACAGCTCGGGCGCGTGTACGTGGCCACACCCTCGGTTACCTCCAACAACGTCGAAAATTCCAGAGGCGGAGCCCCGAATTTGGGGTCGGGAACACTCACTATGACGATATGGACCTAACTTTGACCCACGTTTTCACCCCTCCAGACCGATTGCCACCGGGGTGCACCTAATGGGCCATGTAGACCTCTTATGTGCGCGTGTTGTGCAAGGCTCGGTTACCTCGAACAACGTCGAAAATTCCAGAGGCGGAGCCCCGAAGTAGGTACCCCACGTGCACAATAGCCCTATGGCCCAAACTTTGACCGCCATTTTGACCCCTCCAAACCCATTGCCACGGGGGTGCACCTAGTAGGCAGTGTACAGCTCGGGCGCGGGTACGTGGCCACACCCTCGGTTACCTCCAACAACGTCGAAAATTCCAGAGGCGGAGCCCCGAATTTGGGGTCGGGAACACTCACTATGACGATATGGACCTAACTTTGACCCACGTTTTAACCCCTCCAGACCGATTGCCACCGGGGTGCACCTAGTGGGCCATGTAGAGCTCTTATGTGCGCGTGTTGTGCAAGGCTCGGTTACCTCGAACAACGTCGAAAATTCCAGAGGCGGAGCCCCGAAGTAGGTACCCCACGCGCACAATAGCCCTATGGCCCAAACTTTGACCGCCATTTTGACCCCTCCAAACCCATTGCCACGGGGGTGCACCTAGTAGGCAGTGTACAGCTCGGGCGCGTGTACGTGGCCACACCCTCGGTTACCTCCAACAACGTCGAAAATTCCAGAGGCGGAGCCCCGAATTTGGGGTCGGGAACACTCACTATGACGATATGGACCTAACTTTGACCCACGTTTTAACCCCTCCAGACCGATTGCCGCCGGGGAGCACCTAGTGGGCCATGTAGAGCTCTTATGTGCGCGTGTTGTGCAAGGCTCGGTTACCTCGAACAACGTCGAAAATTCCAGAGGCGGAGCCCCGAAGTAGGTACCCCACGCGCACAATAGCCCTATGGCCCAAACTTTGACCGCCATTTTGACCCCTCCAAACCCATTGCCACGGGTTCTCGTAAAAAATCACTGATGCTTTTTAGACTCTTACAAATTATATAATATTGCATGAGAAGTAACATCTGAGTCAGGGGTTATTTCGTCTAATTTCAAGACTGTCAGTCTTTGGAAACCCCCTAGGTTGTTGCCTCTTTCTGGCACACAAAATAGGTCCACTTTTATTACGTTAAAACATCATAGATTGTAGTCTTTGAGCTCCAGCTCTACCTGAAACAGGCAAAACATTCATATATCTTATAACTCTCACATGCCATACACTCAAATCAGGCTCTTTCGTGTTTCTTAGGAACTATTTTACACCGCACCAAAACACTGTGACGTCAATAGTAGTGCGCCACCAATTGTTGGCTTCATTTAGAAATACAAGTACAGGCTTTCGAAAAGTAGCAAGCATGGTAGTAGAAATACGTGTAGGGAAGCATATATATATAGGGTTGGATACCAAAGACGTATAGGGAAGCACATTTATAAGGTTTGATACCAGAACTTCTAAGTGCAATATCTAGCACATGTAAGGAAAGCAGCCAATACACAGTTCCGAGCCACACCCAGAATGTCACACAAAATCACATGATATCATATACCTGGCCAATGCAACGACAACTTAGCACGTGACATAGTCTCACAAACAAATCGCACGTGGTCAATACCAACATAAGTCCGTGATTTTACCTTTCAGTTAATGAAGGGATGTATACCTGTTTAAAGAAAACAAACTGACACCACTTTTAATGAATTTTACCCTGCTTTGCAAGAACAGAAAGCATCGGAAATGCATGATGCGCCAACTGCCATGTGTAGGCCATGAGGAGGCTAATTCTTCGCCATAGATCGCCAACATTTAGCAGGCACTTGCATTTGTCATTTGTTTTTCCGCCATCTTTGTGTAAGCTTGTGAGACGTAGTAACAGTAACTAAGCAGGCGGAGCTTAGCAGCTATTCTCGGAACTGTGTATTGTATGTCTGTACTGGAGGAATAAGGCTTAGTGCAGGTTATATTGTAAATAGCATGAAGATAGGATAGACATAGAATAATGCAGGTGTATGCGTCTAAGTGTTAACTAATGTAGGTAGGCGGGTAGGTAGGTAGAGTTAGTTTCTTTCTCTCTTTTTTTTCAAGAAAAATGAATACCAAATTAAGGTAAGTGGGTGTATCTTTAAAGTTTATCAACTCCGCCAATTTCATTTTGTCTCCCTTCTCAAATCGTACAACTCTTGAGAGGAGCCAATTCTGTCCCTTTAGAGTAGACCATTTAGAAGGGTTACGGCGGGAAGCAAACAGGAAGTCACAAAAGTCATTCCCCTTCTTATAATGGCGACAGAAATTTGGAGTTTACTCTTACACCTTAAAACATGTAAGTAAGTAAGTAAGTAAGGTCTTTATTTAAAGAGGGTAACTCAATTGGCGAACCAATCTTCCTTGAGGCCCTCTGATAAGACACATAAACATACTATATATACAAAGTGCAATTTGAGACCAAAATAAAATTACAATACATCTACAGATACTAACAAAAGAAAAACTCTCTCTCTCTCTCTCTCTCTCTCTCTCTCAAAGACATGTGCAATATGCATGTAAATGATATAATGATACATCTATTAAGAAAATGAATATGTCTTCAGTATTTAAATATCATATAAGGTATGGCGGTGGGGAAGTAAGCCCAATTAAGCTAATTTTTCTACCAAGCCGTGCATTTATTTACAAATGAATGTATAGTTGTCGCATTTTTAATATCTATAGGGATACTGTTCCAGATAAGTGCACCAGAATAACACATAGAATAACACATACTGTTTTTAAATAGGCCTAAATTAGGTTTAAATTCCTGTTACAAACTGATCGTAAATTAGAAGTCGTATTATTTGAGTTGTTATGTGTTGATTGTTAATCAATTAGACGATTACCTACAACATAGATTTTAGCAGAAAATACATTTATAGAAAAATCAGCAAATTGAACATTTTGCTTTTCACATTAACCATATAATTTTAATACCACAACATATAATTCAGCTTAAGAATAGCCCTCAAATTATGTCATGGGTTTCTAGTCAAACGTAAAAAAACGTTTCTGGTGATGTAAAACTGAGTACTTATATATTAATATGGCGCCACTTATATTGTCACTTATATTGTCTTGTATAAAACTTTGATTTTGACATATTTTGCAAGGTATGAGGCAAGGCAACCGATAAAAATTCTGGTGATTTTTTATTTTTCCAAAGTCAAGGTCATCGGAAAGGTCATGAATCATATACATGTATGATACATTTGGCAGTTGAGCATCAATATCACACATAAATCTTGATGATACCATTGTGCCCGAACACCATTACATTTTGCATAGTTTTCAAAGCTGAAAATATAAAATTGAAATCCCAGATAGGCCTACGCCATGTCTCATGTGATACATGGCCGACTTTGACTTTGAGGCTAAGGGTTGCGTTCTTTCGTGTTTTATAGTATGAGCATGTTAGGCCTGCTACATGGTTGCAAAGGCTTTAAAATCTCATAATGCAATATCAGAATAGTTTTACAAGATAGAAATTTATATTAACAGGTTACCCAGCCATCGGCACCATTTCACACAATGTATCATGTATGATACGTAGGGTGCTAGAGGGTTCTACTCATTATCCCGATCTAGCGGCGATAAAATTTCGGTGTCCTAATCACTTCAGTGATTTATCATTTGCAGGGATGTATATATGCAACTTCTTCTATGTACTGTTTCCTTGCACTGCCTATTTATAAATGCATTATTGCATGCACACATACTGGCTGTATACTGTTTGCCTGTTTCCTTTAACCCTAAACTATGTACTGTTTAAGACTACTGTGTATTGTGTAAACTGTGTATTGTTTATTTTGCTCTGTTTACTTTGCCCCGTTTTTTGTCTTCTGCGTACTGCAAAGTAGTTTTCCCAAGGAAAGTTCCTGGCAGTTGGGGTCGGGAACGTTCACTGTGACGATATGGACATAACTTTGACCTCCATTCCCAATGTCATTTAGAAAAGTTTTTCATTGGCTCACATATGGTTTTCCGTGGGGTGATCATTAAATAATGGAAACACCTTCGTAGATTGGTTGATTATATACAGAAATAAGTATCCTTATATACAGAAATAAGTATACTTCATACCACCAAAGACTGTCTTCTGAGCTTTCGAATCCATGTTTGAAATTGAAATTTTAACGTGTTACCATAGCAATATGTGACGTCACGTTCATGTCAGGTAACGCGTGTGATTTTTTTCGACGTCATGTTGGTAATCAGGTGCTTGTATTACATGTACGCTTATTATGTACGATATGTAAAGAGAAATTATAAAAATTAGGAGCACCTTCCTTTTACGTTAGGTTTTGGCTTTAGAAACACACATATAATAATTGTTATTTGAAATGTTCAGAAATCTGCAGTTTCACATTTTATTTTGTTATTTTCAGTATTATGCTAAAGTTTATTGATCCGTTATCAAGTACTGGATAATTTTGGTTCTTTCTGTTATACCATTCTCCCAGGACTCTGCTCGTTAAAGTGCAATGACGTCACAAATCTGGGCCCTCTGTCTTAAAATAAGCGAAAAATGTTGAAATTTACTCGATCAATTGTATTTTGCCAGATTTGAGAGCAAGTCATAAATTACTATACTTTTCTGTTAGTATCTGAGGCTTGCATCAAACCATTACACAACCATGAACTAATTTCCACTCTTTGTTACTTATCAGAAGCAAATATACATGGAAATATGCAAAATTTAGAAAATAAACCCTTATAAGTTTAAGGCGTCGTTGCCACGGCAAAGAAATTCCTAAACAGGACTGTAGAACTTAATCATATGTCACAAGCTTGATTCTTAGGTATTATTTATCTTTAGTACTGTAAGGATCCATAGCTAATGAAATAAATGCTAGTTTCCATTATCTAATGATCACCCCTCGTACCCTTTTGAAATTGCTCGCTGTGGGTGTAGATAAGTAGACTTTGAAAGGCGAAATATGGTAGAATGCAACAGAATGGAATTAACTTTACAGAAAATTGTCATTTCGGGGGGTAAATCCTCGGTTTTATGATCGCAAAATGTCCACCATGAAACCGACGATTTAACTCCCCTAACGACAATTTTGAGTACAGTTAGCCCCTAAATATATACACAACATCAACGATACAGCATCAGAACTGGACGTGTTTTTTTAAAACTTACAAAGTCGAAGTCAGAAGTTTCTAAAAATTTGTCTGCCTGTGCTGTCTGCTCCTGCACTGAGACTATATGTACATGTACAAAATCATGAGAAAAAGTGTACACTTGGAATTTAAAGGGATTGATTCATCTTAAACTTACAGTAAATGATCCAACGTAGACCTCGCTTATAATAGTAATAATGAGAAATAATTAATAATAATAATAAGAATAATAATAAACACGTTTTTAAACTGGCACTGTCTGATATCACAAAATCGATTTTTTGATCATAAAATCTAGTTTGTGATATCAAAAAATAGTGATGATTTTTGATATCACAAATTCAATTTTGTGACATCACAAATTTAATTTTGTGATATCACAAATTCTGTTTTGTGATACCACAAAATATTTTGTGATATCACAAAATTGAATTTGTGATATCACAAAATAGAATATGTGATATCACAAAATAGGGATTTAATAATAAAACGGCGCCTCATACAGACACACTACTGCATGGTTTGTTGTATATCTTTAATATCGCTCTCCTTTATACCATTTCCATTTCCTGGTGAAATGAATGTCCTTAGACCAGTAAACAATATTCTGATTCAGCTTTTGTGTCTGTTCCTTCTGACAGTAGCACAATATTCCAACGTAGCTGGAATAGGGAAACGTTTAAATGCAGCAATTTTCACCTCTTCATGACTAGTTTAATGCGCAAATTTCGGCGAATGTAGTATTGCCTTTCTTTACGTTTTTGCTTGTCAGAAAATAGGTCCCATGATGTGTTCCCAAGACATATTTTTTGCCAACTCAACCCAAGGTATTTGGTTATTTCGTTAATTCTTAACATTAATAAACACAGCTTCAGAGGGATATCTGAGCAGGAGCGCAGTTCGCTTCCTTATCTTACGTTAGCGCGTTACTGCTCTGCGTGTCTGCTTTACTACGTTCATCCTTTGACACATTACTCCTGTGCTGCTAGCCTGCTACATCGCTGTAGTGCTACGCTACTGATCTACTATACTCCTATCATGACAGCAACACCAGTTACTGCTGTGCTACAACGTCTACAATCACTTGTGTCTACAATACTGCTGTACTGTTGTACTGCTATACTGCTGTACTATTGCACTGCTGTACTGTTGTACTGCTATACTGCTGTACTATTGCACTGCGGTACTGTTGTACTGCTATACAGCTGTACTGTTGTACTGCTGTATTGCTGTACTGTTGTACTGCTGTACTGTTGTACTGCTATACTGCTGTACTGCTGCACTGTTGTACTGCTATACTGCTGTACTGTTGTACTGCTATACTGCTGTACTGTTGTACTGCTATACTGTTGTACTGCTGCACTGTTGTACTGCTATACTGCTGTAGTGTTGTACTGCTAACTTCATACTGCTGTACTGCTGTACTGTTACTGCTAACTTCATACTGTTGTACTGCTGCACTGCTAACTTCACTCACATGTATATTTCGCTATAAAGGGTGATATTGGAGTTTAAATTCATCATGAATTTTGGAGACGGATATTTTATCCGCCCAGCCCTGTCCGATGCGGTTTTGGGAAAGGCGTTCGTGTGATCAACATCTCCCAAACTGTATTTACGGCTTCTCAAACTATACATTACATTTATCAGGCCCGGGTCCAACCACCACGAACTGGTGGGACTCTGGATAACTGGTGGGGCTGGGAGGTGTCAAGATATATGTATATGTGGGGGGAGGTGGAGGAGCTTGAAAATATATGACATAATTAGGGATCAATTTGATGAGAATTTTTAATAATGTCTTTTTAATCTTGAAATAGATGTTCCGGTATCTCATTAGAATCGCCTCGCCAATGCGATTTAAATGAGAAGTAACAACATATATGAGCCGCGACGCGAGAAAACCAAAGAAGTGGTTGTGCGTCCAGCGCAGACTCAGATCAGCCTGGGCATCCGCCCAGTCTGATCAGAGTCATCTCTGTCCGCATGGAGGTAGCTTAGACCCTTAGCTACCCATTAAGCGCATAGCAAAGACTCTAATCTAACTGGATGGATACCCACGCTGATCTGAGTCTGCGCTGGCCGCACAACCACATTGTTGGTTGTGTCGTGTCGCGGCTCATATATTTTAATCCAGTCTAAATTATCTCAAACTGTCTTCAGATACTCATTATCATCTGGAAGCCTACATATTTTACATAACACACAGGCCCAGATTGCGGGGCTGAAGCTCCAAAGCCACCCCCTGGATGCGGGACTGTTGATCTGGTTCCATCTTTATGGACCTAAGGACTTTTACACGCTTCAAACAATAATTTTGAATTTGTGAACGACCTGTTACAGTTCTTACTCATACATGGATGATGTATGTGATAATTTTTTGAAAAAAAAAAAAATGATCAGTCTGCACAGACGCTAAAGTCCTCACCATTTATACAATTTGTTTGCATTTTTTCAGTGAGATGACTCAGCTCTGTGATTCCTTTGTTGTTTCAGGCAATGGTTTCCAAAACGCAAACAGTGGCAGATCAACGATATTTGAGATCTTTACAGCATTTGTGTGCATTTTATTCTGGACAATTTATCAACAACACAGAAACCATTGACACAAAATGTTATTTTCAGCTGCATCACAACAAAATCTCTTATAGCACATGTCATCAGCTGATACTGATCAGAAAGTCTTCGCATCATTAAAACAAATGAGCCGCGACACGAGAAAACAAACAATGTGGTTGTGCGTATAGCGCAGATTCAGATCAGCCAGAGCATCCGCTAAGCCTGATCAGACTCTTCCCTAAGCTGCGCTTAAAGGATAGCTTAGGTTCTAAGCTACCTCCATGCGGACAGCGAAGACTCTGAGCAGTCTGGGCGGATGCCCAGGTTGATCGGAGTCTGCGCTGGGCGCACAACCACTTTGTTGGTTTTCTCGTGTCGCGGCTCAAATAGGTGCACGAAAGCATTTGTGGTATTTAATTTTTGTCTCCCTTCTTAGCGGGGGTCAACTCTTGAAATAATTAATTGGCTCCGCTAGAAGCAAATATTTTCATTTTAGAGTAGCTGTGTAGAGTCCTATTAGAAGTCCTTCTTCTATGGAACAAACCGAAAGTCAAGAAATTTCTTCCACTTTGTCAAAAAGGCAGGTCAACACGGTGGGCGTACCGATAGATCTTAACATTTTTCTCGTCAAATAGCTCGGACAGAGCGCCAGGTGTTTGGTGCATTTTTTTTTCGAAAGGAGAATGCATCATAAACGTATTAGCTTACCAGCTAGGATTCCTTCTTTAACAGGGAATTCTCTGATTTAGAATGGCTCTCCTTGATCTGAGAGACCTCATTTGGTGGTTTATCTGCATTCCTAATAGTTCTATTATAGAAGAATATTTGGTCCTTTCACGGATGTGAAAGGGGTTGTCTCGATTCCTATATATCTGTTCTTAAGACAAAATAAAACATATACTTTGACGGACATTGTTCAGTGAGGCATTTCATTTCCTAATATGGTTTATGAAATTATCTGAGAAATGTCATCAAATACTACCTATCCAGAACTTTGTATGTACAGTCATGTTTGTAGATAGACTTCATAAACATATTCTAGTATGACGAGACCTTATCATCTATCAGTGTTTTGTTTGTTGTCTTGCAGGGCGGACAACGTGTCAAAATTAGGCTAGGCATCTCTGTTTAGTACAAATTGAACACCTGATCTGAATTATCAATAGAAACAGACCATCAGTTAAGAATTAATACCAATTCTCTGTATCCATCGAGAATGGTGGCTCACGCCTAGTCACAGATTTTAACGAAACTTTCTGAGCATGTTCGTTGTCACTCAAAAAGTAAATATTGAAATACAACTACCTACTTTTTATGGCCCGTTTCCATGGTAACGGGATTAATAATTTTTGGCCTGAAACTCTAAAAATATCAGTGAAAATTGACTATTTTTGCACCATTACATCTTCTAAACTTTACATATTTATTGTTAATTGTAAATTGTTCTTTCAAATATTACTCAGGATAAATTCTATAGCGAGCAACTAAAACGAATTCAGCTGACTGTAGAATCACACATGTGCTGCAAAGGTGGGTGGGGTATCAAGATATTGAAATTCATCGTTTTTCATCATTTTTAACCCAATATTCCTAAGCCCCGCGGGCACTCTGACATATCTTTACATATGCACTGTCCATAATGGTACTTCCTGTATAACATTATGGAAAAACATGTGTGGGAAGTTACCATCTTCTTATCGTTACCATGGCAACAATTATGTTACCCTTTTAAAAACCAAAAGTGGAAGAATCACATTTAAATAAGCCTTTGTACATCCACATCACTTGAAAACTGCAATATGTTAGTAGATAAATACAATTTATTAGTCAGTTATTTGCTTTACTACAGTTTATTGATTGTGGGCCCAGATGGGAAGGTGTTAAGGGTCAGTTTAGAGGCCCGAACATGAGACAATTTTGTGCCAAAAATAGGCAACAAGCCAGATATGGTTTACCCACTACCCCATTCCCCTATCGGGAGTTCTGAAGAGTACAGTTTTCTTAAAGCCTAGTATCTTACAAGTATTATGCAACATGTAAGCTCTCCAGCGATTGTCGGGTTACGCAATAACAGCATGTTACAAACGTTACCAATCAAAAACATAAATGACATATAAAACTATTGAAACTTACAAAAGTATGGAAGTCACATTCACATGTTTAAAATCATAATATAGTCTATAAGAAGAATTCAGTAGCTACAAATTATGCTCTTTGAAAGATCATTTTAGCTTACATGGCGTTACATACGTTACATTTGTCTTTACACTTCATTTAAATTGCTGTTTCCATCCAAAATAATTTATTCTTGTAAGTTTTTCTTTCCGTATTAGACCATATGTTTGTTTCTGTCTAAAAGGCAATGTATTTATCTTTTCGAATCAGTCAATATTATTATCTTATCTTTTATACTTTGGAATAAATAGGATGTTGAAAACACTACACTCTTAGAAAATATTACATATCTCAATTATCACTTGATGGGCCACAAGCCATCTATGGTTACATGTACCTCCTCCCCACCTCCTCTCCGTAGGAAGTTTAAAGATCATGATTTACATAATGCCCAATGTCTTACAAGTATTTTGCATGTTAGCCCTCTTGCAATGGAAGCACTATGCTGTAACAGCTTGTTAAAAACGTTACCCATCAAAACGGGAAACATAATATGAAAATATTGAAAGTTACAAAAACACGGAAGTCACATTCACACGTTTAAAATTATACTAACAGAAGAATACAGTAGCTACAGTTAAAGATGTTTTAAAGATCATTTTAGCTTATGTGGCGTTACATACGTGATATTTGTCTTTGCAAATAAATGAATAAATAAATAAATAAACAACATTCGAGTGATTGCTGTTTTTATTCAAGGTATTTTCTTTTTGTAAGGTTTCCTTTCCGTATTAGACCTTACCTTTGTATTTGTCTTAAAGGCAATTTATTCGTCTTTTCAGATCAACAAATATTATTGTCATGTCATTTATACTTTGGGAGAAATAGGCTGTTGAACACAGTACCCACTTACAAAATATTCCATATCTTAATTATCTATTGCTATATAATTCAAATGCTTGAATAACAATGTGGGAATTTAAAACAACAGTATAAGGTAAAATTGCCTCTGTCAGCCTATCGAAACAGCAAGGATGGGTGGGACAATATGTTGAACGCATATCTGTCACTATTTCTGATAGCCCCTTGGCCGTAACTATCGCTTATAAAGGTTACCTGAGACTTTATTCTTTAAAATCATATAATTTGAAGACAGAACAGTTTGTTTTTCTTTTGTTAACAGTTTCTTCCTAAAAGAATCTTCGAGTATAAGAAAAATACATTCTAGTTTGTTTTTGGCCATTAGCTATTACTAGTAGTGATGTAAATAACATTAACATATAAGATAGTTCATTACAATACCACTTATCAAGGTTCTTCACTGTCTCTTAGAAAATAATAATAAATAAATAGTTGCAGCCCTAATGATCCTTTGTGTAAATGGTACAGGTATCTTTTAACACTTTCATCAGCTAGTAGACCTTGAGCTGGCCATAGACACCCTCTCTCCCCCTCCTCCCCACCCACACACCCCAGGGGAGTTTTGTACCCTATAATTTTCTAAAACAACACTATATCAGAAACAAAATGACACATGTAAGCCCTCTGTACGTTGGGGCATTAATGTCTAACTTCGACGTCAATTACGTCTTACCAAATTAATATTTTCACGTTATAATAGAAAATATGCATTGTTACACACGTGTAAGTATTCGCCCTACATAATGTTGGGTTTTGTATTCTGGTACATAAATCGCTTTTTCAAAGTAATTGACATGTCAAAGTTACGTTGAAAAATCCGTATAACGTAGCTAACATTGTATTTGACGTTTTTTCCTTTTATTTCTATATACATGTAATATAAGGAGAAAATTGTAAGAATTGAAGTGTACAAAGAGTTAAGATCACAAATATGTCTATTTTAATATTGTAATACATAAAAAACTAAAGTCTAACAACACTAGTCAGCCGTCTCAATAAATATGTAACGTATATAACCATAACAAAAATAAGAAAAAATGATTAGAAACAAATTGAGACTAAATCGCTGAATTGGTGGACTGAAATGTATACATGCTGAATCACTCTTATTCTAATCATGCCCAGCTGAGATAAGTTAGGTAGTACTTAGCAGTGGAAATATAAAATGAGGACAGAATATATCTTTTTTTTAAAGAATATAACCTACAAAATGACGAGAAAATCTATAAAACCTAACAACAGCTGCTGTAGTCTTTCAATGTTATCTGCATTACGGTATGTCTTAAGATGACACTGCTGTACATGTTAATATGAAGAAACACCAATGTTATGTGTTTTCAAACTTAAAAAAATATCGAATAGTGTATATTTGAAAGGCAGTCTAACAGTAACATTACGTTACATGTTTGTAATATGTCTGAGGATAAGATTTGTGAGTAACCTGTTACCACAATATTAGTTCCCGGGCGGCATAAAGCATTCATTGATGTAGTGTATGCTTACCACTGGTATTCTGATGGTAAATTTAGCTCTTTAAAATACACTAGGGTTCAGCAAGACGTACATAGATCGTTACAGCTGAAGCAGTTCGACCTCAGCCTCACGTAAAAGTGACTTCATAAAAATTATTTTATTTTCAATTTTAGGCATCAAATGAAATAAGTATAAGTTGATATATGATGTAACTTTCACTATTTAGGTTTAGAGAAATAATAGGGATAAAATCAAGTTTGCAACCTAAGCTGATTGATTGAGCCATTCAACTGCCCTACATACAAATATGTGACTGTGACTGCCAGGTGAAGCAATCAAAAACAGTATCAACTTGGTTGACCGGCATTAACACCATTATGGAGAGTTCCGAAAACCACGCCTACTTCAAACAGGTATACATACCTCCGTTAACTGTAAGGTCAAATCACGGACTGATGTAAGACATTGAATCACGTGCGATTTTGTTTCTGAGACTATGCCACATGCTAAGCTGTCGCTGCATTGGTCAGATGAACACTATCATGTGACTTTGAGTGGCAGTTTGGGTGTGGCTCGGAACTGTGTATTGCTATGCTGTCAGTCGCTTCTTCAGCCAACAGCCTCTTTGCACAGTAACCGCTTTGCATAGGTTAGAAAACGTGTGGCTCCTGTGATCATAACTTGCATGTTAAATTGTTATCTACGTGATCTGTTTACACAGCCCCCATCGAATACATCGCAACATATTAACAATATGAAAATTTAAGGATTATAGAAATGGACATTGTTTATAACGCAAACAGCATTTTGTCATCATCCTGTTGGAATTCTATTTGTCATTCTGTTGATACAAATATTTAGTTGTAACTATCAATGACTAAAGCTGTTACGAAAGACAAATTTCAGTCAGACGATTTTCAGTATGTTAGCTTCTTAAATTGTTGTTTGGATATTGCAAATATGCGGTATTATCTAACAGTATTTAAAATACTTGGGCAAGAATAATTTGATTACCGTATGATATCATGAATAAGAAGTATACAACAATATTTATTGCTAAGCAATGGTTATACAAAGTCATGGAGATGAAATGCAGTAAATTATTTAGGTTAGCCCTTCCTTTGCATGTATAGGTATGCATTTCCTCTATTGTTTGATTATTGCTGTTCAGAAATATTGTATTACTGGTCAGGGGTATTGAAAATACAGACTTTATAAACTCTCAATGAATAGTTGTATACGTGACTTGTTCCGTCTTTCTTTTCTTGTTTTCTTTTCTTACTATTATGCTGCAAAGTATAACTTCAGTGTAGATGAGTAAATTCTGAAGGAGAACAATTAAGATTTGCTTATAAATATCTGAACAGCAATGAACAACATTAATATATTCTGTTATTTTCATTTGCCATTTCATTATATGGGAAGAGCTCACTGTAACACTGTCCCTTGAAAAAAAAACAGTTTTGTCCAACTAAACGTATCTATATGTTCTTCGATGAATCGATTAGTTAACCGATGATTTAATATAGCCAGACTTAAAAATGCAAGAAACAAAAGTATAGAAATATAGATGATCTTAAACTTAGCAGTTATGCATTGCTATAATATCAAGAGTAAGCTGCCCGTTCTCTTTTTCCGTATTAAATGTTTCTGATACTATACTCCCAAACTCCTGGTTGACAAATTATTATTAGGAACTACATGATTAATAAACTTACTAAAGCAACGTATTAACACTACCATTTAACATTTTCAAACGTAGGTTTGTTTTTTGACTGTAACTGAGCAATATTGTTTCCCTTGGTAACGTAAAATATATGATAGTTTTACTCAACTAAGTATACACTACTAGCAAGTATTCACATTAGTTTCGATGCATAACTGTTTTTGGCTGAGTCTTCAAACTACAGATTTACTATAGTCTGCTTTTCTAAGCAATGTTGTTTCCCTTGGTAATGTAAAATATACTATAGTTTTACAAAAGTAAGTATACGCTGCCAGCAAATACTCACGTTAGTTTTGATCCTTAAGTGTTTTGGCTGAAGTCTTCAAACTTCAGGTTACTATCCTGCTTTAGAGTTTTTCAGTGTGCACGTAAATTTTTTTCCAAATCCAGTTAATAAACAAGTTGTACCACATTTCGTATTGTTGATTACTGATTATTATATAGTTTTATACAAAGCAGGACGAAACTGCTCAAGTTCCGCTCAAGTTTTAACGTTATCAAACTTATTGTATATCATTTTATTTGAGGCCTATATGCAAAATCAATGCTGGCTTTTAAAAGCAGTGGCTTTACCTTCTCTGAAGTTTTATTTTTTAAGCCTTTCTGCCTTTCTGTTATTTTTCTTCTCTTTTTGCATTTTGCAGCTTTATATAACAAGATTTCATGAATGTTACCATCTTTCAAACTCAACTGCAAAAATTCTAGAAGAAAGATGCTGAGAAATGCCATTATGAAATACTTTGATTTTTGGTATAATAAGCAAGTAAATAGCAAAACCAGGTTTGCATGTTCAGAATATGTCACACTCTAAACATTACAATTTGAAGTATATAAAGTATACTGTGTTTAATCACGTATAAAACACTCCTCATGAATCCCTAAAACTAATCACGGATGAAAGTGTTGATAGGCCCATGTACACAAAATATCATAAGAACTGCCAGACTTAGTTGTTTCCAACTATGGTTTGAGGGCTGGATTTGGATTTTGATTGTTTCAGTTCCTGGTCTTTGCATACTTTTTACTTTTATACATTTATTATTTTGTTATTGTTTTTTTATGTGAAAATGAAAGAAAAATACTGATTAGAGGTATTATAATGAACTATCTTATACATTAATGCTATTTACATCACTAATAGTAATAGCTATAATGATAAAGAATAAACCAGAATGTATTTGCTTCTAATATTAAAAGATTCTTTTATGAAGAAACTGCTACTTAAGAAAACAAAATGATTTTATCTAAAAATTATATGATTTTAACAAATATAGTCATAGGTAACGTATATTACCGATCTTTATGGTCGAGTGAGATTATTTCAAAATACTGTGCCACTGTTCCTTGCTGTTTTAATAGGCTGACATATTCAATATTACACTTTGCTGTTGTTTTCAACTCCAACAGTGAAATTCAAGCACTTGAATTATACTGCAAGTGATAACTGAAATATGGAACATTTGTAAGATGTTACTGTGTTCAAAATCCTATTTCTCACAAAATATGTAAGATAGGATAATAATTTTTGCATATCAGAAAAGATGAATAAATTGCCTTTAATACAGTAATAAATATATGGTCCAATATGGAAGGAATAATTTACAAAAAGAAAATAGTTTGGGTGGAAATGGCAATTTTGATGGAGTTTAAAGACAAATATCTCGTATATTACACCATGTTAGCTAAAGTGATAATTTAAACATCATAACTTTTAGCTACTGGATTGTTCTACTAGAATCTACTATAATTTTAAACATAGGAAAGTGACTATTTCTTTTATTATTTTGAAAAAAAAGCATAAAAATTATTGAAAATTTTAATAATTTTATGCTATGTTTATTGTTGTAATGGGTAACGTTTATAACAGGCTGTTACAGCGTAACACCCCATTCGCCAGAGAGCTTACATGCTGCAACATACTTCTAAGATACTGGGCTTATAGAAAATTATGGTCTACAAAACTCAGCCTTGGGGGGAGGTAAACCATATCTGGCTCACGGCCTATATATGCCAGAAGTAAAATAGAAATTGTGTGTGTTCTGAGTGGAAATTTCCCTTCTTTCTCCTTTGGGGGCCCCTCTTAGAAGCTAATATTAGTTTGTTCACAGCATCTTTTGTTTCCTCCTGTATTCTCATATGCAAAGTTTAAGATTTTGTCAATAAGTCCAACGGTTACATATGATTGGATTATAATATCGTAGAGATATTTCACATTTTCGATACCCCCCCCCCACCGCCATCCCATTTTTGAGCCCTTTCTGAACCCCTTTTTCTGTAAAACAAATGGCACCAGAGCATACACAGTGTCATAATACAATGCATGATATTTTCAGAATAGCTTTTAATCATATTTTTGTGTTGTTAGTGCTGGTTTTTTAGAACTGAAACGATATATTTATGAGTGTTTATTGAAAATGTCACTTTTTGCCCCTTTTGGTGCCCCTTAATGGCACAAAATTCATTTTTTCACAGTATCTGTTGATTGTTTACACAAGAGTGATATTGAAATAACAATTCTGACTGTATAAAATTGTTCTTATCACACCACATAGAAATAAATGAATTCTTTATTTAACAATTTTGTGTTTTAGTAGTTTTTCAATAGGGGAGGTTTTGTTGCCATGGTTACGACCATATGATGGTAACTTCCCATACATGTTTTTTCGTTTTATGATTGTGTAAATCCCACTGTAGACTTTATTAGTATGCATATATGTCAGAGTGCCCGCGCAACTTTGGTGTACCAATTCAAAACTGCCTTAAAATGACATTTTTCAGGACCTGCTTACCCCACCCACATTCCATGGTATGTGAGACTACAAAAGCAAATCAGTAAGGGAGATATTAAAACTCAGTATTATTCATTAAGGTCTGCATTTTTACAAACAAGACATATTTAGGCCAAATAATGGCAATTTTACCAATACTAAAAGGACTAAAATGTTCAATTTTAAGAAATTTTTGGTTCATTTTTGGCCAAAATCTTTGAAAGCCGTTACCATGGCAACGGAAGTGTGAATGAATGAAACAGCGGTCATTCATTTGTTTTTGTGATACATCTCACACTGTCAGCAAGTTTGAACAAAATCTGAGACCATGCGTGAGCCACCCCTATTATAAAATTCTTGATGATTACAGAGAATTGATATTAACACTTGATCTTTATACTTCCAGCGTCCTTCGTGTGATGAAGTGGGCGGAGCTACAATTCCATAAAGCGCAAAGCTCTTCTTGTAGAATTTTAGCATCAACCACTGGCTTTTTTACACGATGAACGCTAAAACATCAAATTTTAATTCTTATTATTGCACTTTATATTAGACCCTTTCTTTGCCGTTTTTATGTGTTTTTTATGTAATATGCAAAATATGGATCGAAGAGAAGTTAATTACGACGAGTTTGGTCATTATGTTAAACAGCAGTGGGCAAGACGTGGCGTAAATGGAACGTTACGTGGACTAATGAAGACGGTCGTTTACCTTAGACGTCGCTTGACGACCACGTCGCATTCTCAATTTTCGTTTACCGATATATGAAGTTAGTTGCTCAAGCAGGTTCAACTAAGGGAAGTTAGTGGCAAATGTTTCAGTTGAAAGTTGCTGTTGACGGCTTTTTCATGGTACAAGGTACCGGAGAAACTACAATAGAGTACAGTGTTCCTGATCCGTGAATACAAAGCTTGTCTTCTTATAGTGAATAGGTACACATTCCTGCGGAGCTGTCTTTCCTGTGCAATGATACCCTTTCAAACTGAGGTCTCATGCCTAAGTTTAGAAGGGTGTCATTGCCCTTGAAAGCAATCATTAAGTCACACACATGGTATTGCTATATAATGATCCATATATACACAGCCTGTTAAACGTTTTGCAGGTTTTAAAGATATATTTGTGCTTGTGTATGTTTGCGTCTGTCTGTGTGTAGTGTGGCAGCGAAAACAAGCTGGTGTAGCAAAACACCTGACAATCTGATTACAGACTAAAGCGACATGAACTATGCAAGTTATGATGGTGCATAAATGAACCATATCCAGCCTTTGATTATGGTTTTTATGTTTGTGCTTGTGTGTTCTTGCGTGTGTCTATGTGTAGTGTGCGCTTGTTGTGTGTACATGTGTGTGCACGCATGTAAGATTCCATGCGTGCATACGAGAGTGTGTGTGTAACGTTTTTGTCTTCTCATCATTGTTTAATTCTTATGTCACATGTTATTATAGAGATAACTGTACTTCATATTAACCTGAATTGTTGTTAATAGTTACCAAAATAGCAGTAAAACTCCTCTCGATTCCAGGTCACTCCCAGACTGTCACTCCAAAGAAACCTGATAGTGTTTCATTGGTCAATACAATTGCAACTTAGCATGTGATATAGTCCATATGCTGAACGTCCCACAATAGGTCAATGATTTTACCTTACAGTTAATGAATGGATCTATAAATGAGCCGCGACATAAGAAAACCAACAAAGTGGCTGTGCGCCCAGCGCAGACTCAGATCAGCCTGGGCATCCGCCCAGTCTGATCAGAGTCTTTGCTGTCCGCATGGAGGTAGCGTAGACCTTTTGCTACCCTTTAAGCGCTTAGCGAAGAGTATGATCAAACTAGTTGGATGCCCAGACTGATCTGAGTCTGCGCTTCTCGCACAGTCACTTTGTTGGTTTTATCGTGTCGCGGCTCACGTGTTTAAAGAAGGCGTGGTTGCTGAAAGGTGAACTGAAGAGAAAACCGAACTCTTGTCTTCTTTGAAAATATAACAATTTTATTGCCGGCTGTAAAATTTCAAGACAGATTTAACAAATCCCAGAGTAACAGAAATACATTTTATATGTCTATTTACAAATATATACAGAGTATGGCACTATATACATATACATGAATCAACTGGAATTAAATAAGCAGTACTATATACATGAACCTCAGCATCTTACACCAGTGTAAGTTAAATATCTTTTAAACAAACGTTGACGCAAGTCAACTCGTTTTATGAATATTCAGCGAAAATTCATGAACTGAGTTATCAGTGTCCTTTTTGAGCAATATGCTATACCAGTCAACGAATATGAAAAAGGATCGCAGTTTAGGAATGGCTTTATTAGGATCGCAGTACGCTACCTTTACACATGTCAAAGTATGAAAACGTTTGAGAATATAAACAGATAGAAAAGTTACTTATACAAAGATAGACCTGCCATACAGTATCAAATCTTTCTGTCAACATTAAGGGATGCTTTGCTTTTGTTAAAATGTATAGATTAGACCTATAGAAATAAGATGTCACAATGACTGTAGGAATCAAAATATACCCGTTTTACTTTAGACTGGACTTTCAGGCGAAATGTCACGATAACCTGTCATTAAAGATCTAACTCATCATCAGATTATTTGCTAGCCATATCATATTAAATAGAAAGTTTTAAGTCAAGTCATTTCAAGAGTAACTGAACATGACAATGAAGCATCATGCTTTGTACATTACATAATAGCATATAATTATTGGTATAATAAGCTTCATTGACAAGGAGCTAAAATCTAAGGAACTGACAACCGCAAATTCTACATGCCCTTATCCGATAAAAAATATATTCTGGCTTGTATAATTTACAGATGGGTAGGCAAGAAGCAAGGACTCGCAACTACGTCTGATAAAACAAACATCCACCTCTCTCTCTCTCTCTCTCTCTCTCTCTCTCTCTCTCTCGCAGAACAAAAATATGTGCTCGTATATGGTCATAGGAAGTGCTAACAGGAATAGTTGAGGGATATTTGTTCATATTTCTCCATACAATCATACGTTGTAACCCATCATTAAAGCTGTTCCACCGAGAATGTTCTCATGAGGGATTACAACATATGATTTTGTTGAGAAGCAAGCAAAAGTATCTCTGAATTATCCTCAAAACAGTCTGGAGCTTTGGAAGCCTTGCTCAGCAGCTTCTTGATAACTTCTAAAATATGAAATGTCATTCAACAGGATTTGAGCCGCGACACGACAAAACCAACAATGTGGTTGTACGGCAAGCGGGAACTCAGATCAGCCTGGGCATCCGCCCAGTCTGTTCAGAATCTTCGCTGTCCGCATGAAGGTAGCTTGGACTCTAAGCTACCCTCTAAGCGCTTAGCGAAGAGTCTGATCAGACTTGGTGGATGCCCAGGCTGATCTGAGTCTGCGCTGGGCGCACAACCACTTTGTTGGTTTTCTCGTGTCGCGGCTCATTAATTGCTTACCACATTAGCACCGTAGCTCAAATGCTACGGAAAGGTATACATGTATAAACACGTGACTATACTTACACAGACCGGAAAAAACATTTTATGTAGCCTCTAGCTAACATTTCTTGAGAAAGACTGAAAATTAGCAGCAAAGGGTCACAATGCAAGATCGAATCTGTCCAAACCTTTCCTTTACATTTGGTTTGCACATATTTCACTGTTGCGATTAACATGCAAACAACTGCGAACAGCTTATGGATTGGAGCGCAAGCTAAATGCTTATTGAGTTCTTCTCCATTCTTTATATTTCATTCCCATTCTTCCACAAAATTTTCCGAATATTCTCACTTGTTAATAAAATCTACTCAAACAATCAGCAGCCGCATAGCTGAACATATGAAAGATTTGTTTGCTATAAGTCTCTCGACCGCCCGGCATGAAGATTATAAGAGCCGCGACATGATAAAACCAACAAAAAGGCATGAATGCCCATTGAAGACTCAGATCAGCCTGGTCATCCGCATGGAGGTAGCTTTGACACTAACTACACTTTTAGGGCACAGCGAAGAGTCTGATCAGACTGGGCGAATGCCCAGGCTGATCTGAGTCATCGCTTGGCGCACATGCCTCATTGTTGGTTTTGTCGTGTCGCGGCTAAAACAATGCTGACCTCACAATTGCGTAGATTTGCAAAATGTAAGCAGCATCTATATATTTACTCCTGTAGCGTTACTGTTGGAAGGGATTATCGTTTATCAACGCAAACAAGTGTAGGTCAAAATAAGAAAACACATTCTGCGGCGTCTGATCTGGATCCATATTGTTTGCTAATGCCTCGTATTGGACTAAAATGGTTAAAAGAGACAGTAACAAGGGGCCAGCCTCGCATAAATATTCAATGGAATGTGTTGCTCCTGGTTATAATCATTTGTATCACAGACAAAAAAGCTCCTCCTCACCAAGTTGGACACATCACATTAATAGCACCATTATACAACCATGGCCGCATCTTAAAGAAAAAAAGATACATGACTAGTTTACAATCAAATATGTAAAATAGCGTACAAGACCTAAAACAGGAACACTACTAAAATAGACCGACTCTGCCGACACCCTTGCTAGATGCCATTGAAATAAAATGAAATCATTTAGCAAACAATTAATCTTATTCCATACATGTATAATTTAAGGCAGATATATGTTAAAACGTATACTATGCTTAACGCCATTAGAAATGCTAGCTCTACAAATGGATTATTTCACATTTTCCTGTACCTTGAGGGAGGGAGATTTCTGACACGCTTATGTTGTTTTAAATATATTGTATTAAGGAAAACTGCAAGAAACTGTATTAAATAGTGTTTGCTTAAAACATATGACAGTTACAATAGTTTTGAAACCTTTTGATAACAGGCTTTGCTTTTGATGAAATGCTTATGCGTTGGATAGCACTGCCAACCACCCGCACACTACAAAATGCCCATCCATTTCCGTATTTCCGTTTAAAAGCCTTAAGGCCATATATTCTCACAGGCATTTTCTTGAGTACAAATATTACACAAGTATCCACGTACCCCATCCACTCATGTTGAATGTTAAGAGACACTAATCAAAAGATTCAAACGGATCAAAATAAAATTTGTACCGAATTATTCTTCGTGTCTTAACTACGAAAATGAACATGGTTTATTTTGTCCATGAGCCGAGGTATGGGCATTTTTATGCTGGGAAAAAGGGAAAAAATATACCAACAGATGCAAATTTTGTAACAAATGTTAAAAGTAAACAAAGAGACCGACCTCCAATACATTTGATATTTTCATGGCATGTTAAAATACCAAAATGTTGTCTGTATAAAAATGATAAAATGTGCTGGAGGCCGGGCTCATACACAAATAGTTTATGCATGAACTGGTTATTTTTGTGTTTGTTGTAAAAGTAAGGAGGAAAATTCTCAGTAACTGACACAAATTAACCCCAGATTCCACCCAAGATACCATGTGGGAAAAAGACATCACAAAATTTGCCATCATCAAAGACAACACCAGCGGCACCATGTGAAAAGCCATTTCCCACGTCGGTGGTCTCGGGGTTAGCCTTAACATCACAAACAATATATCAATAACAGACATAGCAACAAACAACACATAAAACTATCAAGAAGAACCGAAACAGAGGTGCCGCCTTAGGACGGCCAGTAATGAAATTACTTTGGGGCTTAATATTTCGTGGTCGACCTTCCCTCGCCCTTGGTTCTGCTTATCCCTATAGATTGATTTGTAATGCTTATCCCTATAGATTGATTTGTAACCCTACAGACTGATTTGCATATTCCTATGTAGTTCTACATAGTTTTATGATCGAAACAGAACTTTTGTAAATGAGTTTTGTGGGGGGCCAAATATGGGCCTTATCATACCAGGTCCTTTGCGAGAGTTTCCAGGAAATTATCATCGTCGAATTTTGCATAATCATGTAAAAAAAGGTTAAGCATCGTTCTTTCAAATATATGTTCTGATGAAGATCATGCCTGGATGCATGATAGCATAAAACAGTATTATAGGTTTGCAATTTTAGCACATGCTTCCCCACAGGTTTTACTGGAATCAAGGTACTTACAGTTATATTCAAATTGGCCCAACACTTTCCTTTTCTGATCTCAGTATCATCAGTGCAAATACAATAAAAGCAATCTGCAAAATGAAAACAATATAATGATAATAATTGAGCCGCGACATGACAAAACCAACAATGTGGCTGTGCGCCTAGCGCAGACTCAGATCAGCCTGGATTTTTAGCTAACCTTTTGAGCACTTAACGAAGAGTCTGGTCAAACTGGGCGGATGCCCAGGCTGATCTGAGTCTGCGCTGGGCGCACAACCACATTGTTGGTTTTGTCGTGTCGCGGCTCATTATAGGTCGCTGTTCATATTTCGCCAGTACTTTGGAGTTATCCAAAAAGACATAAAGCAAAATAAATTGTTAAGATATTCAACAAAACATAACGAGATATAAGCCAATAATGATTAACGGCAAGCATCGTATATGAACTTGATGGATAAAATGTGCATATTACCAATACACTCGGTCTTATTTATAGATACAAAAGCACCAATATGTATAATTAGAATCTATAAATATTTTTCAAAAAACATACATCAATATCATAAAAATAGGGGGAAAAACATCTACACACACTTGATGTTTGTTTATGTCTTTTGTTTCAAATAAAAAGCTATGTTTAGTTTAAAACAGAAATCAACGCGAGAATGTACGTGTAAACAGAAACACCGCTGTAAGGGGTAGTTCCTAAAAATCAGCATCATGAATAGTGAAAATCTTCCCTCTTTAACAACATCAAAGCTCTCTTGTTTAAAAGTATCATAGTATATATTAAAACTATTAATTGTCAGATTTTTCTCACCTGAATTATTCCACAAATGATTAAAACTGGGACTGCAATCGCCTTTTTACCAAACGATAGATCCCATATAGTATCATAGCAACCCTGATAAAAGAAAGAAATCATGCCATAAACCAATACATGCTAGTATATTACACACAAACACGCACGCATGCAAGCACACATATAGACATTTATATTGTAGAGCAACAAATAAGTACCCACTGGGCGGCCAGGATTTGAATCCACGCCGTCTGCGGCTACAGTGCCTAGCCATACACAGGGGCGTAACTAGGGGCAATTTCATAATACGCACAACCATGTTTTATTCACTACTTCTTGAAGGGAAAATACGAATTTCAGCCTCTTTGGGAGTTGGTTTTGAAATCTTGTCTAATTTATGAAATTTCAGCATGCAAATATGCAGGTGCGTTTTAAAATTTTGTCAATTTTGACAAAATTTCAATACGCACTTGCGTATTTGCCGTATACGTAGCTACGTCCTTGATACAGAGACACCAACTTACCATGATTTGAATAAGTTGATTTTCTATCAGATCCAGTATCATGTGACTGTATGTACATTTGAATAGCAACTTTTTCTGAATAAAATATGTTTACCAACACTAGGCTCTTCAGAAAAGATGCTTCAGCTTGATTTGTCTGCATGAATCGTCGAATAGGGTTAAACGATGTAGTTTTGTGAACACTATCAGGTTTACTGGAGTATACTGCTTGAAAAAAATATAGTAATTAAGATTTAGCAAAATTTGTGTTATAAAAAAGTAAAAAAGAGTTTTGTTGGTCTCCAAATTTACATACTAAGGGTAAAACAAATACATGTATTGCAAATGGGAAACCTTTCGCGATTTATGTTTTACGAATTATTGTTAAAACCTACAAAATTTTGCATGATTCTGTAGATTGACAAAGACCATAAGCATTTTGCGGAAGCTTTGTTTTCGAAAAACTTTGCGAGTGCAAAATTTATATAAAAAAATAATAATAAAAGTGTTCCCAAGTTCTCAATATTTTCCGACTAAAGAATTTAGATATATCTTACCGTATATCCATTATTAAGGTTTTCTTTAAATGGTTCTTGAGCACATGAAAGTGATGGAGGACTTGTTTGTGGAAGTTGTTTGCAGCAAGCAATAGGAGTTACCAGCTGAGGATTTATTTGATATGTCCCAGACTGTGTTCTGTTCCATTTATTAGATACGTCAAAGTCCTTGTAGCTGTCGACTCCACAGCATTTGAACTGAAAATAATAACAGTAAGAAAGTTATGCATTCCTTTGATTTGTGTGAAAAGAAATATTATTAATACTATCAAACATCAAACATTGCAGAGTTTGTTTAGTTGTAAAGGAAGTCGCATTTAGCCAGATTTAATCTTTATACTTTAAATGAAGAATTATACGACAATGAAAACCTAAAGGGATTCAGTAAGCAATAAAGTAATGAAACTACATGCAATTAAAACTTATGCAATAGAACTGGAGGTGTTGTTGAAGCTACTGTTTTAAGATTCAACAGCATCAATGCCCTTCGACAAATACAGATGGGCTAGTTGGTTGATACTGAAAATTTTAGCATCATTTTGGTTAATATCAAGTCAAGTCAAAATCTCATTATTAACTGAGGTCACAAAAATGTCATAAGAGGAACTGTAGGAGCAGTACATATGTAAAAAAATAGCAGTTAAGGGCAGCTTATGGCCATTTAAATCTAAATGTAATACAATTGATTCAGACTGCATAAAAGAAGAAAATGTCAGCAAACATTTTAAGTCATTCAAGTTCAGCGATAAAAAGAGTACGATAGTCACAGCACACCAATTACACAGGAATGTTACTACGTGAAGAAAATAAAATATTCATACCTGGATCATTACCACATTCCATCCCAAAGTCAGTGGTTCACTTGAGGCCAGACCTTTATACTCTGGTAAGCTAACTGTCTTTAACTCATCTTTTGCCTGAAACGAATTGTTACTTGTCGTAAATATTGTGTCTCAAGAAGCAAGCAGTAATAAAATCAAAGCTCACATATGATGGGTTTTTGAGGAAAATTCAGAGATCGTTGAATGACTTTATCATCTTTGAATTTGTCAGTATCCATTTGATTATCAGACTATGTCGACCAATAGTGAAACGGGTTTGGATCTTAGACGGATGGTCTAACCTGGATTTTCTTTTTTTTGGTCCGAATTACCGGATTAAGTGGCATTTTCACAGTCACGAGATCTATAAACGAATATCAGTGCACAGTCTAACTATAGCTTCATTGCATTGAGCGATCACTAAACTTTTTCAGATCCCTTCACATATATGTAACTATATATGCATTTTGGATACAAAAAATATGTGGAAAAAAGTTAAAACCGAAGATATAAATCCGGAAAGTTTTAAAATAATCAACAGGAATTCTTGTCTGTTGAATGATTGCTTTGTTCGGTGTCATGTTGTTTCGATTTTTCTCTGCGTTTACTGACTTATTAACGTTTTCCTGCGTATGCGAGATTCTGAAATTTTCGAAACAGATCTAAAAATGCAACTATTGTAGAAAATGCAAAAATAAATCATCCATCGCCTGATCCAGAAAACTGCAACAATGTGAGGCAGGTTTCGAAGGGAGTTATTTTTTAACATATTTTGCCCCTTCGCATAAGCCAGATCGGTGCGCTGAGTATTTGAGAAAAGGTAAGTTAGAAATCTAGGCAGCCAGTGCGTTTTATTATCCGAATCTTCTTGTTAGTATACTTTTGAGAATGGAGGAGGAGTAGAAAAGTTATATAGGAACCAACCTGTTCATCTTAAGAAAGATTAGTGAACAAGGAAAGTCTAATAGTGCAGAATTCAGTTTCATCGTATTGTAAACATGTTGTTGTACAATTAGACATTACTTACGATCGCTGGTTTTCCATACATGATGCCGATAATAATCGCTTCTCCAACGAAGAAAACAGTAACTAATATAATATACTGAAATAAAAGAAATAATACAAAGTTCAGAGTTGCAAAATGCAAATGTTTCATATCTCTAAAACGTTAAAAAAACACACAAATAAATCATTTATATTCACCTTCGATTAAACTGAATAAACTGTTACAATTTGTAACCCGTTTGTGTCATGTGAACTTTTCTACTCCTGTCAAATGGATGTGTCAATTCGTCATTTAAGGGATGCGTGGTTTAGTTTTTTGTATTTTTTTTTTATCATTTTAAGACAAAATACCTAATTGTCATTTGCTTACTTTGTAGACCCTGCTAAGACGCCGTGTTTTGTGGCGTCTGCACTGTTTGCCTATATCCTATTAATGGGACACTAGGCATTGATGGGTCAATAATGTGGAAACGTTTACATTAAGGCGTGCAGCATGCAGTCAGTTATGTAAGTACTTGTAATGAGGAAAGATGCAAACATGACATGTTCAGGTGTAATAACGTTACAAATTACAGTTGCAATTTCAGATGTAATTCAATATAAAGTTCCATTTATAATATTGAAGAATGGTTAATAGAAGTGAATTTGTAATTTGAGCCGCGACACGAGAAAACCAACAATGCGGTTAGGCGCACAGCGCAGACTCATATCAGCCTGGGCATCCGCCCAGTATGATAAGACTCTTCGTTAAGTGCTCAAAGGGTAGCTAAGAGTCTAAGCTACCTCCATGCGGACAGCGAAGGATCTGATCAGACTGGGCGGATGCCAAGGCTGATCTGAGTCTGCGCTGGGTGCCCAACCACTTTGTTGGTTTTCCCGTGTCGCGGCTCATTTATAGAAACAACACACATTTCATAAATTACAATTTCACTTCTATGAACTGTTCTTAAAAAAATAAAGCAGTTAAATTCATTAATGTGTAGGTGTATACGTCCAAGATTTTGTGCTTTATTCACAAAGGGGAACAACTATTGTGACTTTTTGTTTGCTTCCCTTGAGGACAAAGTAATTTCAAAGGGGCTATGTTCTTACAGTAAAACAATTTTTTTAGAGGAGCAAATTATTTTCCTTAGGAGCTGACCTTAATTGAGATGGATTTAACTTGGAACGACAGAGTTGCTTTCCCTGAAAGTGTGCCAATTTTCCTTAGTTTTAAAGTTCTTGAACTATTTGTATACGACTACTTACCAGCCATAATAAACAGTCAATCTTGTAACAAGCACCACAACAGCCAATAAATGAAACAGAACACAGAAACAGCCCACCAACTATTAGTCCAATAGCCAACGCTTGAACAACATTTCCAAGGTCAAGGTTATTTGTGTCAAAACTGGCAAGTGGCGTATCCGTGACTACCTTCTTAATTGCATCTATTCCAGTCTGGAGGAAAGGCTCGTACAGCACTCGACCAAACCGTAGGATAAAACCCAAGACTACCAGAACAAAGCCCAGGAGCTGTAAATAAATAAAACATACATATTCAGCGGTTGGATTGAACGGTCGCCTTTGGCATCACCGGAAGCCATCCGGTTCCAAAAGGCAGGCATTGGCCACTGATTATCTTCGTTATGACTTGAATGCAATCATTCTTATCTGTAAAAAATGATTTGAGCCGCGACACGACAAAACCAACAATGTGGTTGTGCGCCCAGCGCAGACTCAGATCAGCCTGGGCATCCGCCCAGTCTGATCGGAGTCTTCGCTGTCCGCATGAAGGTAGCTTAGACACTTAGCTACCCTGTAAGCACACAGCGAAAGGTCTGATCAGACTGGGCTGAAGCCCAGGCTGATCTGAGTCTGCGCTGGGTGCACAACCACATTGTTGGTTGTCGCGGCTCATTTTAAGATGTATGGTAATGCAAGCGTGTTAAATAAGCTGTCATCGTCACGATTTTAATTTCAACAAGGCATATTTATTGCTTCCAGGCTCAAATAACGTGTTCAAACACCTCTCTCTCAAAGTCGGCAGTCCACAAACCATCATCAAAACGCTACCGTCAGCAGTCATGGTCATCATGGCTTGCTTAAGGAGATGTCTGATTGATTTAACATTAATGGAGACCAGAAAAGATATAAGGTGCATTGGTGCGTGCAAATTGCTAAAACTCAGATCAGCCCGTACAGCCACACAGGGTGATAAAAGCCTTCTCCGTAGGCTTTATTGATTTCTTAGTTGACTGAAAACCAGGACCTTTTTCTCCATACTTACAACAAGTTTATAATATTAACCTTTTGGCCAACAAGGCTGGACAGCCTGAGTCCTTCGTTGGACAGAGTAAGGTCATTTGAAATAACTCTGTAGGGTAAATAAGTCTAAAGACGGTTATCATTATTTATATCGTATAACGACCTCATTTAAACTAAAGATAACCAAATATACCATCTAAACAACCTTCTACGAAAAAGGTTATAAACATGCAAAACTGTGACAGAAAAGCAAATCGACACAATTAGACTGCGTTAACGCTATGCTTTATATTTTGCTACTGTTTTTAAAGTTTGTTTATTGTTTAGTGAGGTTTTTTTTTCATCCCTTTGTTGTATTTTCAATGCGCGGGTTCTTTCGAGTGAGAAAAAAAGTCAAACTAACACCCCCGCACCTACTGCAACCACAGTAGGTCCCTGCCTTACTATTATTTAAATCAGTAGGACGCCCCGCCACTGAAAGTTACCCAGCACCATCGCTCGACTATGAACGTACCCAGGAATTTAGGAACTCATTATTTTGCTGGAAGGATCATTTCTTACGACTAATATATTTCGGCCTTAAGTTGTTCGGTAACACTAATATATCTTTTTATGTAAAATGCAGTTTATACTCGTAGACTTCTTTGTTAAACGTACAAAAGAGCACTGGAACTAAACTCTCAGACCCCCCCCCTCTCTCTCTCCGATCCAGAAGGAGAACAGAAGATGATGGTGCCTCAAAAATGTAAAACAATTACAATAAAATAAAGCATAATAATAATAATTGTGATGCACTTTCAAATATAACGCAACGTCTGATTGGATAAAGTCAAACATTCGCGACAGTATATTCTGCGATATACTGTCAGTAAGAAACATCATTTCTCATTGGCTGGCGCTACGTTTTACGCTGCCGAACGTACCTGCGTTTAGTGCAGGGTAGTATGCTTTTAAAGATAAAAACATGATAAAAGTGCATTAGAATGGGGATAACTATTGAAAATTGTCAGTAGGGAGGTAAATTGTCAGTTTGCGTTTTAAGGAAGAAAACGGAGAGAAGAGGTTCAAGGAAAGAAAAAGAATAAATGTATAGCATGTTAATAGAGGAAAAGGCTTAAAACAAATCAAGGAAATAAGACGGTTGCAATTAGTATGATAGGTGTAATATTGACAGATTTGCTATCACTACCAATAATATAACACATAAATCTGACACATTTAAACATTAATGCAAACATCTGTTTTATGTTTTATGACCACCAACTTCGAAGTAGTACGGACCATATATAGCTGTATGGGCCATGTTAAAACAAGAAATAATTCAGTTCTAACAATGAACCTAGATTTTAAATTCGCTAAAGTAGGTTTATAACATTCTAACCTAGGTTTTTTAGGTTCTATCTTAGGTCGAAAACAAAAGACATTTAAATCCCGTGAAACAACTTCTCTTCTAAGTTCGAAGCAAATCATGGCTGCCAACCTTTTAAACAGAACTTTCAAAACCTAGATTAGAATGTTATAAGCCTATGTTAGCGAATTTCAAACCTATGTTATAAGTTCAAACATAGGTTTGTGATTTACAAACGTATGTTTGTAGACTTATTGTGCGCTTGGGTTGCTACATTACTAGCATCTAATATACTCAGAGGCTAAAGAATGTATATAGTCAACTTGCTCGCACATGCAAACGGTTTTCCCAATACATGTAATTTCTCAAAATTGGTAAAAGGAAGAAGATTTTCGAATTGCCCATTCTTTTTTATCATATACATAACAAAATCATAATTTTGTAGAAATGTGAAACTTTGCATAAAAAATGTTTCTTAACAAACAATGACTTAAAATATGTCATTTCACCTCTGAATTACATGTACAAGGGAGTAAAAATTGGCTGTTGGAATTCCCCTTTACTCTTACGTACATGTATAATATCATGTAACTAACGTATGCTATCCTTTGAAAAAAATGCATAATTAATTGAAATTTTTAATTCTAAATCCATTTTTTTTTTCTAATTTGTGTTCCATCTTTCTATTATCGAATTTTGAAAAATGCACTTTTCACTCCGAAAACTATATAAAAGTTCAATGTTTGTTTACAACATAATATCACCCGACCAGTGACACCATGCGTACATGTACAGTACGCGTGCGGACAGGTGAATACATTTGTACTATTTCATTCATTTACGCCCACAACTGTAGTAAGCAACGAGTTTATGTATGCATTACCTGCCATAAATATTTTGGCAGTTCTAACAAGCATACGACGCCCTTCAGCGAATTTGCTCAATTTTTGCATTACTGTTAATGGAAAATATTTCACTAAAGCATAAAAAAAATCGGATCTTTTCATATTGTGTTAGGTATGGATATAAGAATCATTAGGACATAAGAACATTTAATGGGACTTTTATCGTTTTCGAGAAAAAAAGCAGCAAAACCCTGTCTGCACTTGGAAGCAAATGCACTACACATATTTTGAATGCCCAAATTGTCATTCCTGTTCACTGCATAGGTCTGAAAGGCGTTATGATTTACGATTACCTGAACTTGCAATAATGATTACTAAATAGAACTGTTGACTAGCGAATCCAATTTTGTGTTTTTTCCACGTGCACCAAACTTAATAATACGGTTTTCTGTTAAGCAGTATTGAGTTCTCTGTTATTTTTCAAACAATCCGCAACGTTTGTCGTTGATTTACGTTATGGCAAGGCTGCCATTGGCAGACAGAAAATGCTAGAAAGCGGTTTGTGTCTACCTAAATGCAATGCTTTTAAAGTCAGGATCGATAGATTATGAAGTGTACACTTTGTTTTGCCCTTGAGCACACGACTATGAAAAAAACAAACAAAAAAAACCCGCACTTTATAGAGACATCCTTTCAGATATAACGTGTTCGTGTAAAAAGGTAAAGGTTTCCCATAGGCTTGTGGCCGTATATGCAGTTGGAGTTAGAGGCTCAGGTTGAATCTTGCGCACAGCATGTGAAAAGCGGAGACACTCAATCTTATCCTTCCCTGATTTGAAAAGTACAAGTACCCATTTTCTGCTGAGTTGACAGAGAGAGCTCTCCGGCCGCCGGCTGACCCAACCCGGATTTGAAGCTGCGACCTTTTGCACAATAGCCAAGCAACTCTGCCCAAATGACTTATGTATTAGTGTACCGTTATCTTTAACATTTTGAAGTGGGATTTTACGTATCGTTTATTTTGACCAAGTTTTTGACTCTTGTTTGAAGCCTCAAGTCAGAGATAACCATCAATCGACCGCTTGTGTCGGAGATATACCAGTGGAAAATGACTACAAACAACATATGGTGTCTTGTTATATTTGTAACATGTGTCATATGAATAACACTTTGATTAGTTTTATCTAACCGTATGTATCGGTGGGGCTTTGACATTTCAAAATGATCTTAACCAGTCTCCATAAAAGCATGCCGTGGTTGTAAATGCTTATTATTTCAACGGCTAGTCAATATTCTAATAAGAAGCAGTTAGAAATTAAAAAAAAAAAAACAAAAAAAAAAAAAAAACAACAATTATCCACGAATCATCATAACTGTTTGTATGTATGTATGTATGTATGTATGTATGTATGTATGTATCATCTTACCTTTATGTTTATGTTCCTTATTAGTCATAATAGTAATAATTACATGTTAATGGTCATGAATTCAAAATGTCATTAACTTGTCAATAACATGAAATGATAAAGATAGTTTAGGTGATCGATCCATGTTAATTACATGTTGTCCATTTCGGAAAAGCGTTCACAGAATACATGCGAGGTTAGAAGGAATCCGGACAAGACTGTGTATTCTTGCAATCCAGGATGCTAGTCTCAGGAAAAAGGCAAAAAAATGTCAACTCTCGACATCTCGAAGGCGAAGTTCATCCCAAACCATTGATATCTCAAAGTAAATGTTCTGGGTCCAGAAAATTTACTTTGAGATATCAGCAGTTTAAGGTAACAATAGTTGAAATGTAAATAATGATAGGAAATGTACCCAAACTATATTTTTGATATAAATGAATATTTTAAGATATGAGTGTTTGAGATATCGAGAGCTGACTGTACGTATGGAGGGAAAATGTATTACAAAACAACGAAATAGAAAAAAGGAGACTAGGCGCTCTATCAGCTGAGCTTGCAGAGAAACACCTGAGTATCGTAATATTTTAAGCAATTCGGTTGGTTGGTTGTTTTGTGTGTGACGGCTCTTTTAGAAAGTATTTCAGTCTATATCCAGCCGTTTTCCAGAGAGAGGGAGAAATAAAAGAGAGATTGTAGGCGAGAGAAAAATATCCAAACAACACCCACCCGCACCTACTGCAAGCTCAGTAGGGAAAGTATATATAGGATGTATAATGTACTACACATATAATATATAAAATCTCACCAGAAACACAACGTTGATGATAGTTAGACAGAACTTCGAAATACCAGACAGACATCCCATATCTGAACACTGTCCCACCAATGACAAACTTTATACGAAATTTGTACACATCCTGTTAAAATACAACATAAGAAAAATATATTAGCTATGCAAGGACAAATGGTACCCTACTGCATTTGCGCCAGAGGAATACGGAGCTGAATCTGGGTACACGTATTCATGAGCCGTTTCTGTTGGCAGAAGCTATAATATTATGAAGAAGCTAAGCCGACGACAACGAACAGTATTTCAAAGTGCGGATGCGCGGTCAAATCCCGCTGTGCTTGATCCATACTCGCACATACCGCAATTTAACATTTCTTGTGTCTTGTCAAAATATAAAACATATATGAATATTAATCATATAAAATCGAATTACGTCTTAGTTTGTAAACATATGATATAAATGCACTGTCGATTTTTTGATAAACACTGAATAATATTGCGAAATATAGGACATGGTGGTAAAAATAGAAGATGTGTCATCCAATGTTAGGTGTCATCTTTACAGTCAGAAACTAATGCAAATGGGTTGTGACAAGTGGAAGTCTTGTTTTCAACATAGGCGGACAGTGAACACTCGGACCAATCCGCACACCAGTGTTCTCCAAACGCGTGAAACAAAAAAAAAATGTAATTACAAAAAAGTGACATGCAGAGACTCAACTGAGTATTGGTAGTTTCCTGTTTGTTCAATATTTATAAACACAAATGCCAAATGCGTAGAACAATCGGGTGCAGAGAGAGAGAGAGAGAGAGAGAGAGGGAGAGAGTTAAATCCAGATACACTTGTAATACATTACTGTACAGTATCATTTACCTTACAGAATACATCTGTATTCTATTAGACAGACGGACAGTAATTTCTCACCTGACTGTTTGTCACAATCCTGATGCGTGTTTCAGTCGTAAATAAAATATTCTTTTGAATACACTTTTACTTAAATCAGTTTATTTCCAATGTGTCATTTTATTTTTATCTAAACAATTTTATCACAAATTTTAACACGGTAAAACTACACACGTATGTAATGATATGTTTAACAGGTAAATACACACTGTAAATTAAACATTTCACAGGTAAATAGCCGCAGATAAGATAAGTATTTGATCACAATTTCGGGACAGTTTCAAGTAATTTTCTATCAGAATACGTTTTCAATTTTCTATCAGAACCGCCTCACCGAGCGGTTCTATTAAAAATTACAACGTGTAATTTGTTTGAGAATCACAAAAAGAAAAATTATCCAAAAATTCATTCTAGCTGTGGCTTTAAACCTAGTAGCTCCAAGTGTATTAGTATATACATAGTATGAAAAAACAATGTCCTTACTTATCCTTGTCACAATATATAGTAAATATAAGACATAAAACGTTAATGAGTTAATACCTGGCAATTAAGACTGTTTCATCCTGCAATTAATGTGTAAATTATTGATTGTTTTATGCAGTGTCCCGATGACAAGGTTACCGGATGATAAATCATCGCTATCAGTACTAGTGTGTAGCGTTAAGCAGCTGCATATTAAATCGACTTCTTATGATAAAGCGGTTTTTTTTTGCAGTTTTTTTTTTTTGCAGTTTTTATCCCTATCTCCCTAATTCCGCTTAATTTTACATTTATTTTATTCCCTTATCTCTGCTCATTTAAAAGAAACATTTAGGTAAGCTGTTTTGGAAACAGGTTGTTATCTAGACCAGCGATACCAATTCCATTAAAACATCATAGATGCGTAGTATTTAAACACAAGCTCTTTCCTGTATATCTGGTTTTGCCGAGAAAACTGCCGGACTTTGTTGAAAATTGTCGTTTTTGTCGTGTTTGTTTTCTTATTGATGGACTTAAGTGACCTCTTACATTCTCCACAGGCCAATTTTTTTCTAATCGAACTTCGTATGCTCTCGTGGCGGTTTGGGCATGCATGTGGGTAAATATTGTCCTGAAATGCAGTACTGCTTTGTCCTGAAATGTCAGCCGCTTTGTCAATTTTCGGCCCAAAGTAAAAGATAGTACTGTCCGATGTGCGAAGCAGAGTTGGACCGGGGAATCCCTCGCATGACGGCTAAACCGAATTTTTTCATTTAAATTTTTCTTCTTCAATTAAGTCAAATATTGGCAAAAGTAAAATGCACTCAAAACCCTAGATAAACTAAACAGAAATCTAGGTTTTTATATTAATTAATAATTATTAATTAATTTATCATCATTTTTATTATTATTGCAAATAGAAAAATCATTATAACATCAAAATTTATTTCTAAATGTCAAGTAAAGGTTTCCCATAGCCTAGAGGCGGTATGGGCAGTGGGGTAAGGCCCACTGTATCTTGGGCACAGCATATGAAAGGCGGGGCCCATTTCTCTCCTTTTGCTGCCCTATTATTCATTGACTCGAAAAAGATACCCATCTTCTGCTGATTTGACTCCGCAGTCGCGGGATGGCGAAGCCCGGCTTTGAACTCACGACCTTCCAGCGAACTTCTGTACTATCGCTAAGTCATTTTATCCAGTCGATCACGACGCCTCTCAATTTATTTTCATTGTGCTTTACTTGGGTAGCGCTGGCCTGCTGAGCTAGTGGTCTCCAATTTGAGATCCGCTGTAAACGAAAATCTCTTCAACCGTAAACGGGAGTTCCATTGAACACAGTCAGCCTTTCATTATTAGCGTCTCATCGTCCTGATATGACTGAAGTACTATTGAAAAGGACCTTAAAGCGCAACACACCCTTCCAATCATCAAAAATTATGCATTAATTATAGTATATCTAGAGAAGCTACGGCAAATGGTCACACCCGAATGTTTTCCAAAGGCAGATAACTTATTTGCTTCCATGGACGAAAAAGCGATCAAAGATTCATTTTTACAGATAAATCAGAACATATATGTATTAAGAAAATATCATTACTTCAGACTATTTTATGTAGCATGCTCAAAATTTGTTTGTAAACTAATGTAAACAAAATCAGATTAATTATTACGGGGTTTACATTTTCCAGGCCATTCAGTTTGATAGAGTTTCTAGTCATGTGACTGACTTCAATGCTCGCAATAAAATGTTTACTTCTGAACTTTTCGGTGTCATAAACTTGGAAGCCTTTTTCAAAATTTTATCGCCGGAACTATGAGTTTGTAATCTAAATCGAATGTCGGGTTGAAAACACTTTTGCACTTAGGCCAATCGTAAATAGACTTTTATGGTGAGTTTGTCTATGGATTAACAAAAAAAAAAATGTACGTAGGGCCATGAAAGAGCGGTGCTGATCTCGCAGTTTTCAGATCAAACTTCATACTCCACTTCACACTTTAGCTTTCATTGTTTAAACTTCATATTTCATACTTCACGATTCATACTACACATTTCATACTTTATAGTTCATAGTTCGCACTTCGTAGTTCACACTTCATGGTTCATTGTTCGTATTTCATAGTTCATACTTCACAATTCATACTTCACAAGTCATACTTAACAATTCAGAATTCAAAGTTAACACTTCAAAGTTTTCACTTCAGAGTCCATAATACGCACTTCATTGTGCATACTTCACAATCAGTAGTTCATTGTTCACACTTTCCACGTTGTACATGTAGTTCATACTTCATACTTCAGAGTCCATACTTTCCAGTTCTTACGTCACACCTCATACTTTACAGTTCATATATTTTACTTAACACTTCATAGTGTATAATTCACAGCTCATAATAATAGCTCAATATAGACAGTGCCACATGTTTGAAGACCAGAAACTCTAAACTTTGAATTGAGAAGGTTGAAGTATGTACGGTGAAGTTTAGACTATGAATTGTGAAGTATGAACTGTGCAGTGATTGGTATGAAATGTGAACTGTGAAGTGTAAAAATGAAATGTGAAGTGTGATGTAGAAAGTGTATAGTGTGAAGTGTGAACTATGAACAGAGGAGTGTGAACTGTGATAGATAAAGACACCAGCGGTATTTCGTATAGGACCCTTTTTCTGATTAGTTACAAATGTGTTAGCTATAATATAAATGTAATGCTAGAGTCTGCCAACTGACAGGTTAACCCAATCCTTGCTTTCCTCTTTATTTGCTCGCCGATAGGTCGGGCATCAACTTCAGTGTTTGCCACGACACAAACCTATTTATTTTAGTTGAGTGGGGCCGCACTTTTTCTAATTTGTTGATTGGTCAGTGGGGGTTCAGTTTGCGGCTCAGTGATCTCCAGGTGTCGCAATACGTTGCGCTCTCGAGTCCTTGTCTTTGATTAAGGTCAAGAATACGTAAATGACTGGCGCAATTAATTACGTGCGTCGCGAAGGACGTTACGTCACGAAATACTTCCTTGTCAGTGTAATTTTCAATACGGCGGCCCCATCGGACATTCAATAATAACGTCAAACATGGGGGAAACGGAGTTGTTGTCATTGTTTATTCAAGCCCTTTGCTGATATTGCAATCTTCTTTTTTTCTCTGTATGTTTGAAGCTATTTCATCAACAGTGAGAGAGAGAGAGAGAGACTGACAGACAAACATAGTTTCATGTGTGTAACAATTTAAGGCTGGCCGGTTACATGTTCCCTGCCTGCTTTCAGGGCTCACAAGACTTTTCAGACACACATATGAAAGGCGGAGCCCATCTTTCTCCTTTCTGCTTTATCCTTTCCTGATTTGAAAAAGCTACCTATTTACTGCTGGCTTGACAAAGAGACTTTTCCAGTCGCTAGCTGGCCGACTCCGGATTCGAACCCGCAACCGTCTGCGTCATACACCAAACGTCCGCGAGGCCGTAATCCGAAATAATTAATTATGCCAGCTGATTTTAGAGCTTTATTGGATCGGAATGTAATATTTATTATAATGCCGACTTTTGCGATTTTAATACACATATGATCACATATCCTTTGTGGACATCGAGAATTTTGTTTTGATTACAAAATAAGAATGATACAATATTTCTTCAACTTGTTGTATGGCGTTGCCAAAGATATAGCGGGCCTTTTACTCACACTGCCCCTACGGCCACTACGCTACAAGAAGTCTTTACCTTTACCTATCCCACCGACGGTGGATTTGGAAGTTGACCTTGTAACTTACCACCATCTCGATATGACTGAAATACTGTCCAATGGTCAATTTTATCTGACTACCATGAGCCACCGACAGAACACGAGTCGTCAGTAATATGATACATGCACACACATCAGCCTGCGCATACGCACAGACTAATAAATCTCTTCGCTGTTCCTCTCGGAATCATTTTACCAGAGGACAACAAAGACTCTGGTCAGGTTGGGCGGGTGCGCACACTGATCTGAGCTTCCGCTGACCGTATAAGCCCCTAAGAACCCATTTTATCATGGCACGGCGCATTTTGTGATTTAGGGCAACGCAGTTTGTTATGTGCGGCTCAGTCGGCTGCAATAACCATATTACTGTCAGAAGTGTGCTTGCATTTTTTTTTACTAATTTTTGTTTAAGAGAGTCTGAAAAATAAATTCTTTCACTTAAAGGTAGATTCCTGTACTTTGGAATGCACCATAATTTTGATGATCTTTCATCCAAGTTGTTGGAAAGCACTTATAAAAAGGGAATGAATAAGTTTCACTAAAAAGTGTAAATCAAAAAAATATTAGAAAAGTTGTTTTGCAAGGGATTTCCTAACTCTGCTTCGCACACCAGTTAGCGCTGTCTTTAGTTCGCGCCAAAAATAGATAACGCAGCTGAGGTCATGCTGCATTGCATTTTGGGATAGTTTTAACCCATCCACCATGCCAGGACCTCTAGGAGAGCTCACGACAAGGGAAAATTGACCTTTGGAGAATGGCATCAGAAATCGCGCACTTATAGACATAATAAACATAGTTATTTTTAGAACTGGAATTCCAACAAAAGAAAATAAACCAAAAGGGAAAACGACTATTTTCTTCAACATCTGACGAGTTTCTCAGTAGCAACAAATTCAGAAAAATAAGAGAATTCAATACTGCTCAGAAAAAGACGAAATTATTTTGTGGACATAATTGTTATCGCTGGTAGAGGAACCTACCTTTAAGCCTCGTCCACGCCACCAAAGTTTCTTTGTCACAGAATCTTTAACAAAGAAAGTTTGCCAAACATTCTGCGTTAACACGGAGCAAATTATTTGTTAAAGAAAAATGTGGCATGGAATCTTGGTCAAATAAACTTTGGCAAAGAAATATTTGCTGCTGTGTTCACACGATCGAACATTATTCGTCAAGGTTACCTGGACAAATAAACTTTGCCCTTGCGAACGGCCAACCATTCCACCTTTTCTTTGTTAAATATACTTTGTTCAAAATCAAACCGATTTGATTATGAGCAAATTTTTCTGTGCTTATCTCCAAAGCTAGTTTCTTTGTTATATATTCTATGGCAAATTTTCTGTTCACACGGACAAATTATGTTTGTCATAAAAACTTTACCATAAAAATTTTGCAATGAAAATGTGGCATATTTTTTCATTCACATTAGCATTTTTTTCTATTCTTTTCTATTCCAAACCTACTTTGTCACAGAATTTTTGCCCCTGTGCATCTTTCCGTATTCTCATAACGGCCTTAGCATGTCTTATAACGTCGCCAGTAAACGACTGCAACGTCGCTTATAAATGACGTCGTGGAATGGCGTAAATTTTGAATACATGTACCTATGCTTGCTTATCAAGCGCTACTTGAAAAACGAACTCGGTAGTCAGGGACTTTTCTTACCTCATTTTAATCGACAGATCCTGTGACATAAAATATCAGTTTTTGAAAAAAATCTATGTAGTGGTAAAAAAGCTGTGTACGTTTAAATTTTAAAATCTGAGTATTTTAATCGCATTCCCATTGCAGTCAATGGAAACGGCCTCAAAATTTCATGTTTTTCAATCTGATCTAGCGACTAAATGAACTCGGTGACCTATCTTTTTTATGGCACAATTCGATGTAACACATGAAAATGCACCCCTGTGCAAAATTAAAAAAATTCTATGTACGTGCCATTTACGTATTCTTGACCTTAAGCATAGTTTTTCTTATCTCTTATTTGTTTGTTTCCTGTGATGATTCATAGATGGATTAGGAAATCTTCACACAGACGGAACAGCTAACTCGAAGTGTCTAGATCTTTCGAACCATTGCCGAAGCTGAGGATGTATTTCTTTGGCTCAAAGGCGGAGGGTTTTGCTTCCAACACAATCCCAAAAAATCTAGATCCGTCTTTTAAGACAATCACAAAATAATAATAATAATAATAATAATAAAAAAAAATAATAAATAAATAAATAAGAATAAAAATATATAGATTTATCTTATAAGACGGGTCTAGATTTTTGGGATTGTTTTAGAAGAGGGGAATCCGTGTTAAAACAGAATTTGATAATACTGGTTTAGCTATCTGGATCATTCTAGGGAGGGGACCCCCCGTTTTTAAGCCAAATAAATACAATGTACGGTGTTTGGCAAAACAACGCGCTTCTTTACTGTGCCTATTGCTTGTTCAGAGACCATCTTCTGACAATGTTATAGAGCCGCGACACGTCAAAACCAATGAAGTGGAATGTGCGCCCGGCATAGACTTAGATCAGCCTAGGCAGCCACCCAGTCTGATCAGGGTCTTCGATCTTCGATGTGCACTTACAGAGTAGCTAAGGAATATCCATGCGGACTGCGAAGAATCTGATCAGGCTGGGCGGAGGCCCAGGCTGATCTGAGTCTTAGCTGGTCGCATGTGACAATTTTTTGGTTTTGACGTGTCGCGGATCAATTATTAATTTATTTATTAGAAATTTCTTGACAACATATAAACATGTATATGAGTCAAATGATTGAACGTAGGCTAGACCTATCTTTGCCCTCTCCTATGTGTTGTTGTACTATATACATAGACAAGAAGAAATAATATGTATACCATCAAGTTAAATCTGTACGAGGGGCGTTCGAAAACTTTTGCAAATGACCTTACAACTTTATTTAAGGGCATGCCAGGGACAAATGTTATGCATGTATTGTAAGCACTACATTTTGTCTTTACAATGATACCAAACACTATACAAAAAACACGTTTCCTTTTTAAGTTACAACGCTTTTTATTAGGCCCCAGTCATACCACTTGGCTAATTTTAGATGTAAAATCTTTTAAGTGTTAGGCACTAATTTAAATATCGTTGTAAATACAAAATAAATCTTTGTCATCTGGGTTCATCTTGGCTACAATAGCCATACAAAACTTAGACGTATGACAACTGAGTATGGATGCATTCCGTGCAAAGACGTGCCCCGTTTTTATGACGTTACTGAAATTGACGTCAACGGCATTTTTGAAAGATTGAAGCGGCTTCATTTTTAGCATTAATTTAAATTTGTTAACAGGTTTTATCTGACCAATGCAAAAGCTCTTGCTGACGGGCTTTCGAATGCTAACACGTTTATTTACATTACAAAATCATTAATATTATTACTTCAGTAGAAAGTGAGAAGTTGCGACTACATAAAATGCGGAGAATACAAATTCACGGGACAGTATGGAACATAAATTCAATAAAATATCCACGATATTTACTGAACAAGATTTCCTGGGGATTGTCTTTAAGTAGCAATGATGAAAGATATCAAAGTATGCTTAAATTTACATTCAGACCATCTAAATGAAAATTTGCAGTGCCTTTAGGGCATACCTCGTCAAAGAAGTTAAAAATGTGACCTTAAAGAAAGATACACCGAGTTTACCGATTTATCGAGGCATATCATAGCTTTATCTGTTTTTGCTATTAGAAGTTTTGTCATTACGAAAAAAGATAAGAGGGGCGTTCAGAAACTTTTGCAAATGACGCAATGAGGTCATTTGCAAAAGTTTCTGAACGCCCCTCATATTTTTTTTATATTTACATGGTTGAACTATACATAAGTACAACAATCAGATTGAAATATCCAACTGGCTGGTGCACATATGTAATTACGCAAGCCTAGAGATTTAAAAAATAAATTTATCCCACTAGTACTTATCTTACTTACAAACTCGTAAGAATCTCTTTTAATTATGTGAAGTAGGTAGTTGTTGCATTTAAAAACTGTAATTTACATAATACATTAGAGTATTTGACATGATAACATGGTATTAGGCAAAAATCTGGGGTTTTCGAACTTTCGGTTGTGAGGGTCTACAAGTCCACATATTCCAATTCAAAATGTTAAATCGTTGTACGATACATGGTTTCTGACATGGTAGTTTGCAAAGTACATACTGTAACTTATATAAATTAAATGTTAAATTAAAAAAAACAAAACGGTTCTTTCAATTTGAATTACTTTTAATTTGAAATACCAACTGATTTACGAAGCGAACAGGTTGAATAAAGAGTACTACTGTTGACCACTTACATGTACCAAGATTTTTACAACTGCTCCGTTTTCCCGAAGATATTACCTACAAGTTTCGACATGTAAAACAAGATAACTGTGGCTCTATGAAGTGCGAGAAATGCTCGCCCGGTCGTCAACCTTTGTTTTTGTTTGTATTATTTTTTTCGCTGAGCAAATGTTAGCTACTTTTGCCAGTCATTTTAATTGCCAGTCTACGTATGATTAGTTTGCGACCTAAGAAAAAAATCGATAGTGACATGTAAGCTGCTGCATGATGGCCATTTAAAATTACATATTCATTCGTTAGACCCTTTTCCAACGGAAAAAATACGTTATGTATATTTTTTGTAAAATTATTCTTATACGAATAAATTACATTCAGAGATTGACCGACTACATTATACAAGTAACGAATAATATGCAATAGTATGTGTATCATCCTTGGTAACCTCACTCTGACATCACACTCTAGGGCACCAAAGTCACGATAGGCTTTGGTATATGTTTATTTTTATTTTTCTTTTCATTCAGCATATAGGAGGTACCACAAAGATGCCGTGCAGCATGTCCGAACAATGATATTTTGTAACCTTCTTTCGGCAAAAGAGATTCAGCTTCACTCTGTCATTTGTTTGCCTCCAATCTCAATAGGGATCATCAGTTAAAGGAAAGTATTTCCACGCTAGGAGCAATTATTTTCTTTAACAGTATATACAAATTTGCAAAAGGTAGTTATGCGGGAGGCAAACAAGAACACACAAAGGTTGTACCCCTTTGTTACAATGGCGGGTAAACATGGAGATGTATAGTCCGTTTGCTCCAAAGTGCACACGGGGTTTTGCTTATTTTTTCGAAAACGATTAAAGTTACATTAAGTGTTCTAATGTCCTAATCATTCTTATATCAATTTGTAAGATATTTTCCATTATAGTCCGTTTGCTCCCAAATGCAAACGGCATCCCCAATATTTCTCAAAATTGGTGAGAGGTAGAAGGTTTTCAAATTGCTCATTCTTAATTTTTATCCTATACATAACAAAATGAGAACTTTATAGACATGTGAGGCTTTGTATAGAAAAGTTTCTTTACAAAAAAGGACCTAAAACATGTCATTTTTGTCTCTTAATTACAAGGAAGTAAAACGTGCCTGTTGAAATTTCCGTATTAGAGCATGTGCACAATGTGTGTGCTACCCCTGGAACAAAATTTGCATAATTAACTGATTTTTTTATTCTGAATCCATTTTTCTACTTTATGTTGCACCCATATATTATCAAATTTTGAAACATTCATTTTATACTTGCAAAATTATAATATTTAAATGCATATTTACAACATAGTATCAACTGACCAGTGACACCATGTGTTACGTGTGCAGACAGGTGAATACATTTTACTATTTCATTCACATACGCCCACAACTGTAGTATGCAACGTGTTTACGCTATTGCCTATCAACAAGCATGCGACGCCCTTCAGTGAAACTGCTCAGTTTTTGCATTACTTTTAATGGAAAATACTTTACAAAAGCATCCGAAAATTTGGATATTTCGTCTTCTGTATGTATAGTAATAGGAAATTTATGACATTAGAACATTTAACCGAACTTTTATCTTTTTCGAGAAAATAAGCAAAACCCCTTTTGCACTTGGGGGCAAACGGACTCTGAGAGTTATATGAATGAAATAGTACAAACATATTCACCTGTCTGGACGTGTAACGCATGGTGTTACTTGTCAGGTGATAAACATCGAACTATTATATAGTTTTCCGAGCAAAAATTTTTTTTTTTTGCTTCAAAATTTGATAATATTTTGGTAAAACAAAATGAAGAAAAATGAAATCAGAATAAATTTCACTTAATTATTCAAATTTTGTTCAAAAGATACATTGATCACATGCTATAATTCGCCAGATAAAACGGGAACTCCAAAAGCCAAGTGTTACTTCCTTGTAATTTAATAAGAGGCGAAAATGCAATATCTTAGGTCCTTTTTTGTATAGAAACTTTTTTTAAGCAAAGCCTCACATTTCTACAAAATTCTAATTTTGCTATGTATCAGATCAGAATTAGGTATGAGCAATTCAAAAATCTTCTACCTCTCACCAGTTTTGAGAAAATTGTGGGAATGCCGTTTGCATTTAGGAGCAAACTGACTATATCCACTCGCCTTAATCGTCGTGTTTTCCCTGTCTGCATCTACAATATATGAGTCCAGACAAAACAAAGTTGACCGATTACGCTATGTGCAAATTTCATGGGCAAATAAAATCATTTACCAAAGCATGGTCAGTTTTCCGAAGTGTCCAGGTAAATGGCTTCATTTCATAAACCAATAATAGTTGCTTCATACAAATGACATTGGAGCAGAGTAAACAGCCTTTTACGACATTGATATCAGTTCTATAAGACATATGATAAAGCTGATTTTCTTGCTTAGTTTGTGATTATTTTCTTTTGAAACCAAAGATATTTACTGTTGTTAGCTCGCGATCGTGACTTAGGTTGTCCACCTTTAGGTTTATTTCATTTCTGTTTCTCAAACTTTTCAGGCATCAGCTTAGGGTGTACGGATACTCCTTATAGTTAAGTTAAATAATTAAGTAGCCAGTTGCGTTTTAGAGAACCAACCAGGTGAAAGTTGGCAGTAGAAACAGTATCACTGGCTTACCATTGGATTTCCATAGACCTTTTTACACCCTGTATTTCTTGAAAAGCACAGAAACCTTTCGTACGAACAGGTTAAATGAATTAACAAGAGTAAAATAAAAAGATTTGCAAAAAAAAAAAAAAAATCGTAGCACTGCAGAACTTTTGATGTTTTTGAACTTCCCAATTCGCTTTTTGTTTAATTGCAAGGGAGATAATTTGACAAGTGTCAACTTCAAACTGCTGTCATGTTCCTAAGAAGAATACCATGGTAATAAAACCGACGTTTTTTCATAACCAAAGATTAGATCACGTTTTAGAAACAATTGGTTATACTGCCAAAGGAAAGAACTCTTACAACAACTTTGAATGTTCCACGATAAATTGAGATAACTCTTTAGTCAAGGTTTATTTTTGCAAGAAGCTAAGTTTATATTGTTGGCAGACGTCAGTCGTGTTTTCTGCTATATGTGATTTAAAACCATAAATCAGCTGACAGAAGAAAACTGAACCTCAACTTGTACGCGTTTCTTTTGATGTTCAGTATATTAAAGCACGTTAAACTTTGAAGACTTGCGCAGAGATCACATTATCATCAGGACAACAAATAATGTAACCAACACAGAAACTTTTTAAAATTTTTTAAGAGCTCTAACATACAACAAAATAAGAGAAACAGAATGAATAAAACTTAAACAATGAATAAATGATAAACACTCGCTCTTACACGTACCACACCACTGTACACGCTTTATGTATATCAAATTGATCTTCGGATAATGAAATTGTATAGAATTATACAGGACACTTGTGTCACTGAAGTTCTGTTGAATTACATGCTGAAATAATACTAAACATTAATGAATTCTGATTGTTTCCTTATTTCCATACATGGTGGCAGCATGTTACTGGAAAAAGTATTGGGCGAAACGAAACCTATCCTATTTATTCGGCTATCAAACGGTGCTTTCCACTCTCTGGAATGACCTCAAATATCCAAAGAAGTCTTATTAAACTCTACTTTGAGATGGGGTTATCCGTTCTAAAACAATCCAAAAATCTTGACCCGTCTTATATGACAGATCTAAATTTATGGGGTTGTTTTGGAATAGACACCATCCCGACTTATAACCGAAGAAATACGGTAACTAAGCAATGATTTTAGAATATAACAGATTTGGTATATTTTTTTCTCATCTGAAACATCTTTAACAACACTGTAAACGTATTTATGTCGTATATAATTGTTTATATTTGCTCAAGCATCTGTACAATTGTAAGTATAATTTGTATTTTATCAAATATGAAAATAGAAACAGCCGTAAAAATGCAACAAATGAGCTGGTTCAATAATCATATATTTAAATATGTTTTAATAATAGCTTTAGTAGGATTTTGTTTTGAAAAAAAATCTTTACGAGGTTGTTCGGAAAGTTTTGTAAGTGGTCTCATAACATTGTTAAGCAACATGCTACGGACAAGTGCTATGCATGTATTGAAAACAATACACTTTGACTCTACAATGATACCAAACACCGTAAAAAGACACTATTTCTTATTTAGATTCAACGCATTTAATTAGGCCTCAGTCATACCACTGGGCTAATTGCATGTGAGATATTTTTCAGTGCGAATCATTCAAGTCAAAAATCGTTGTAAGTACTAAAATAAACCTTTGTTAACTGTCTGTCCAATGTTGCCTACAATATCCATTCAAATTTATTCCCTGCTAAGCAATGCGCACTTCTTATGACGTTCTGAATTCTCCGTCAACGTCATTTTCGAAAGATTGTAGCGGCTTTACATGTTTGAATTGGCCCTTGCAAAAGCTCTTGTTGACAATGGATACTTGTTTACATTACGAAATTATTATAACTTCAGTAGAAATGGAGAATTTGCTACTATATAAAATGTGAATAATCCAACTATACGGGACAGTTTGTAACCTAGATTATATATTAAACCTGCGATATTTACAGGACAAGTTGTCTGGGGTTTGTCTCGGTATTTACCCAGAAAAATTACTAACAAACAAATACATTGAATTGTTATAACACATATTGTTTTCATTATTTAACATAATTTCAATCATTTCGGCTGCTAAATGCGCATATTTTGGATTTTAGTTATTTGTCTCCATTACAGTTCCCCACGCTAATACACACTAATATATAGGTATCGCTTGATCAATATCTGTATTGTGACGTCACGGCACATGTCGTATATATTATGGCCTTCTAAAGTAAACATCTGCATTGGACGGACACCCGGCGCCAGGTGTGTGCGACTATGGTTACGTACCGTTGAGCCACTTGGGTAACGTCGATACGAGAATTGAACAGAACAGAACAGAACAAACATCTGCAGTGCCTTAGGGTATACCTCATTCAAAGACGTGCAAACATAGGGAACTTAATGCTTCAATATGGCGGAAACTACCGATAGCGACTTACGGGTTTATCCGAGAGCTTACCTGTTCAAATAATGTCGAGTGTTATATGCAATTACATAGAAATATAATATAAAATGTGAAATTAAATACATATATGATACTACGACAATTTTTTATAAGTTATGATCATAAACTTCAGTCTTTGTCCGTTAATATGGTATAAAAATATACAAATTAACTTCATGTTTTGATACTGCCATCGGCTTTTGAAGTTTGAAGCTTCAGTCACATGAAATTATATAAGAATAATGTCGAAAATGCCTAAGAAGCTATGTTCAGCCTAAAATTTGAAAATGATCGGATTTTCTATAAAACTTTTATAAGTTATCATAGACTTATGTCATTTCGCTATCAGAAGTTCTGTCTTGATGTTGGTAACCACAATATTACGTCCATTGCAAAACTTTCCGAACGACCCTCGTATTAAACAATGAATCTGTATGCCCTCTTTTGATTTTTGTACAACGTCAGTTATGCTATCGCTATCTAAGGCATTGCATATGCTAAAGCAGTCTAAGCCGCATATACAATAGATGAAAGGCCAAAGGTGTTACATGTCAAAACATTTAATACGAGGGGCATTTCAGACATAATGTAAATGAGCTCAGGGTATCCAGTCGGATGGTATTTAGCCGTGGTTCTATATATCATTGGAAAGATCAATTCAAGTGCTTTAGAATGGTATGTAATAAAAGACCTTCTAAGTCATTCATGACTAACAGCATGCGGTTATACGTCACAAGGGTGTGGATACTGGAAACTGTATATTTTCATTGAAAGTTTCTTATGTTCTTTCGCCATTTGCTCGATGAGACGATAAATTTAATGAAGAAACACGTAATACTGTATTTCAAATGTAAGAAAAGAATGTTATACAGAAATCATTTCAAGATTCTACACAAATAACACAATAAACGAGCTTTTTCCTCTGCTATGAGGTTATAAATGCAAAATTATTATAAATGCATTATATCAATAAAATGTGGTTTTTGACTTATTCTCATCAGATTTCAACAAAAGACAGGCAGTTTATTACTGAAATAAAGGGGTCACTAAGTTTGTTAAGACTGACATGATATGACTCATGAAACTGGATGATACAAGTGCAAACTCGACGCCAGAAGTTGCAAAGTAGCAGGAATTCATGTAAAACACAAAGCAATAAAATTAAATTTTCTTCTTATAAAAACACACCCGTTAAATATATTTTATGTTGTCTAATGTCAAAAACAATAGGAACATTTTGGAACCAAAATGTAAACATATGGACTTGAAAGAGTGTTATTTTATATGAAATACTAACATTGAAATATGTGGGTGGGTGGGATAATTTATCGTAAAAAAATAGGTAGGCCACTGACAAAAGAGCATAATATGACGTAAAAGATTATTTATTACAGAAATCAAGCATGACGAATTAACTTTTATTCATTTTTTGTTTCATAGCTGTCATCAAACATTCACTTTCCCTATAAATGACTTCATAACCGAAGTTTAAAAAGCTAACTTTACATTTCAATTTAGCACAGGAAGTGACGTCATAAGAAATGCACATTTTTCCATGATTAGCATATCTTGCAAAGGAAATCTTATGTTTTAGTAAAGCGGATGTAATGAATTTTATACTGGAAAAATTTCAGTGTAACGGATATTATAGATATCAAATCAGAGCGATTTGTATCCAGAGTTAGGAAAATATGAATTTGTCTTCACATAGATATTTCGTCCATTTATACTCAGTGTCCCTACCCTAACAACAATGGTCGAAGCGTATTTTGAAGAAAATACTAGCGACTGAAAATTTTTAAGTGACGGTCTTTGGGTGAATTGTAAACCTAAAAGTTAAGACATAAATTTCAAAAATCGGTCAACATTCCTAGGAACTGCAGACTCATTTACACTATTTCTGAAATGCCCCTCGTAGCACCTCTCACCATTTTCCAAATCTTCATTTTGCAGCAATAAGCTTTCCGAAACCGATGAAACTTCCAAGTCAAATATGGCCTTTTTTATAATGCAAAAGCATATCATAGCATAGCAAGGAAGCCATTTGAACGTCAAATAACACTTATAAAAGCTGAAGGAGTTTAGACATAAGTTCAAACGCGCAATAACTCTTTACAGGCAATTACAACCATGCAAATCTGCACATCATATGGAGAAAATCTATAGTCCAAACGTTTCAAATAAAGATGTAGAAGTTCGGAAGAAAGACACTTTAAAATTTGTATTCACAGAGACAAAGGGCCACATCTTTGTCCAGAATACATGTAGCGATATCAATAATTCAGTATCACAAGCACATCCTCTGGATACAGGGAAAACACGCAATACTGTACCATATTACGATGTATACTTGTTGTTTATTGAGATTTCTAAATAAAATATTGTTTGAACAAAAAAAAAAAAAGAAAAAAAAAGAGATGTAAATTGAATCTTATGACAGATCTAGGAGGAGTTGTTGGTTCATATATGCAAGTCTAGATGACTAGTTTTTATAAGTTGCATTGTTTGAAGAGAGGACATCAGCCGCGTGACAACCAACCACTGCAATAAGCTGTTAGTACCCCATTGTGATACCTGTGCCTTACGAACTAATCTACTTCACACTTTTTGAAAGTCCATATCCTATTTAAAGGGTTTCGGACTCATTTTACTTTAATCAGTTTAAACAAAAATACAACTTTTTATGTAAACAGGGTAGACACGGATTAGACGCCGCTTCCGGCGTCTGATCTTGGTCTATAATGCGTGTCCCTTTTAAGGGACGATAGGCCTAATTTGCTGTGTGTTAAATTTCCTCACGCATACAGTAGTCTGAAAACACAAACAGTTGCGATCACTTGATACATCCCGAAACACTTTCAATGACATTATCATCATACTTTCTTATCAAACTAATATGCACACTTTAACTGGTAGCAACTTCACTATTTTCATGTTTTCTTACCTTCTGAATTTGTTTCTATTCTTTAAGGAAAACGAATTTGCTCACAGAAACTTTGAATCTTTAAAGCAAATTGTTTCTTTTAAGAGTAGACTCGTTTATATAGGGACCTGTCGTCCAGGGAAGCAACCAGAGAGTAACTTAAGTTGTTCCCGTATGTTACAAGGGCAAAATAACATGAAGATGTATCCATACGCATTAAATTTTGTCATAACTTTTAGGCAAGAAAGTTGCAAGATGAACTAAGTATTGAAAACATCTGAGACGCGACACGACAAAACCAATGAAGTAGAAATTGCGTCCACCGAAGACTCAGATCAGCCTTGGCAATCGCCAAGTCGAATCAGAGTCTTCGCTGTGCGCTTAAAGGGTTAAGGTCTAGGCTACTTTTATGCCAACAGCAAAGACACTGATTAAATTGGGCGGATGCCAAGACTGGCCTGAGTCTTTGCTGGGCGCCCATGCCACTTTGTTGGCTTTGTCGTGTCGCGGCTTAATTATTCTGTCTTATGGCATATGCAGGCTCCACATATCCGAACAATGTCAAGGACACTCGTTCCGGGGAAGCAGCTCTGCATTTTTTTTCATTTTTGGCCTCCCATCTCAATGGGTTCAACTTTTCATAAATAGAATATCTCCCTTGGAAGCGATTTTTTTAAGAGTTAAGCCTATATTGCATGGGCATCGTTGTGCCAAGACACAATTGTTTTTTCCCTTTGTAAAAATGGTAGAAGCTCTTGAATGTATACACATTCATAAAACTGAACCGAACCCTCACTATTCGAAAACACATCACGAAAACCGAAGAAAAATGCAACACTCTATGCAAAAGTCTTATCACGTAACATTTCTGGACGGAAGAAAATATACTGTAGCACCGGATGGTCAGCACCATTTCACATCCTGAAAAAAAAATTAATAATAATAATGATAAAAGTATTAACTAAGTGAAAACATGTTTTTTCAAAACAATCAAGCTTTGGGATCTGATTCAGTCAGTTCCTGAAGTGTAGTGACTCTTTAAATTTATGAGAGAGATGCTGCAAAGAGAAGCATTAGAGTTCCACAGCATGACATATACCGTATTATTTGGCGATATGTTTTGACCGCAATATCTAAATCTGTCTTATGAAATTCCGCTATGAGGGGAGGGGGGAGTGGGGGCGGAGGCGGGGCTGCGGTCGGGCGATGGTGCTGGGTGACTTTCTGCGCGGGGCGTACTAGTAATTGGGATATTTGTAGGGGCAGAGCCTGCTGTGCTTGCAGTAGGTTAGAGCGGGGGTTGTTTGGATATTTTTTTCTCCCGCATATCATCTGTTTTCTTAATATCGACTGACGTACTTTCTCAAAGAGCCATTAAATCCCAAAACAGCCAACCAAATTTGCTATGAGGAGATTTTTCCCCTTCTGTTTGGAAGACAAAACCCCCCAGTTTTATAACCGAAGAAATACAGTATGTGGATGAAGACATCTTTTCATTATGCTGCCTTAAAAAAACAGTGGAAGATTTGAGTCTGTTTTTTGAAAAAAAAGTGTTTACAGATGTACGCAAGCAGCTGACAAATTTGTCTTACCAACTAATATAGGAGTCTGTTGATAACTTTAACACACAAAAATACACATGCACTATTGTTAATTTGAGCCGCGACACGAGAAAACCAACAATGTGGTTGTGCGCCCAGCGCAGACTCAGATCAGCCTGGGCATCCACCCAGTCTGATCAGACTATTCGCTAAGCGCTTAAAGAGTAGCTATGGGCCTAAGCTATCTTCATGCGGACAGCGAAGACTCTGATCAGACTGGGCGGATGCCCAGGCTGATCTGAGTCTGCGCTGGGCGCACTACCACTTTGTTGGTTTTGTCGTGTCGCGGCTCGTTTATTGTAGGAATTGTAAGTATGTACGTACGGCCCAAAAACCTTCAAAAGTAGTGAAAATATTAAAAAATATTATGTCCCCGTTTGAAACGGATGTTCATTCAACAATAAACTTGCCAAGTTGGCCCCTTATAATTAAAGGTCGTGAAGTCAGGGAAGAAATGAAACAGCTTTTCAATTTGAATGCACTAATGCTTTTCTTTCGGAAATCGTTTCTTACATAAACACCCAGACCAATCTCGTTGCAGCAGATACATGAAGTCAATATCGATAATTCCGAAACGCAACTTCACTAATTCATAATTGAGTCACAGACATTATGCAGGGAAGGACTTGCGTTTATATGCACTGCTCAAAATATGCAGAGAACACTGTATACAACTTCAGTAGGTCTCTTTATTAATTTTTTACCAAATAGCAAATAGGTAAGGCACCAATGTCTACAAATATCCAATAATGCCTAACTTATTGATTTGATGATAATACTACTTAAATTGAGAGAATTATGTAAATTAATCCCAGTGTCCCTATAAATATTTTGAGCATTGTATAGTTCCTACTTTGCATGCGGTTAGCATTAAAATGCTATCTTTATAAATTTTCAAGATGAACCAAAACTGTCAGAGGATCTGATTATAACCCCGCTGCACTGCTTTTGTAAAGCGTTGCCATGCAAAAAGAGCAATAAATAAATTGCAAAGAAATCTTTAACACAAATAAACATTTTAAATATGGAAAGGAACAAAATTGAATATATAAAGAATGACTAAGAGTAATAATTCTGTTTGTCAATCCCACAGTACAACAACTCATTGTTTATTCGTATAGCAAATATGAAGTATCCAGCTGGAATGGACCCTCCTTGAGAAAACTGTGACAAATTTTCTTTGAAACAACGAAAAATGTATTAATAAAGAGACAAGCAGAAGCGATGAGCCCAACTCTCGATCCCAGGATACGAGAACTCATCATCCATATGTATAGTATTACCAAGTTTTATGTTTCTAGCGTCAATGCTTCCTGAGAGAACTCTGACACAAATATTCAATGTTACATGCAAAACAGGCTGAGAAAGAAAAATAGATAAAAAATAGAGGAACAAAAGCAATTAGCCTGAGTCTCAATCCCACGATACAATCACTCATTTTCATATGTATGCCATGTTTGAAGATTATAGCTTGCACAGTTCCCGAGAAAACTGTGACACAAATTTACCCTGAAAAGACAGAAAAATGGACAAAAAGAAAGAATAAGAGCAATGAGTCTCATTTTCCATCCCACAATACAACAACTTATTGTCCATATGTATACCAAGTATCAAGATTCTAGCTTTAATACTTCCTGAGAAAACTCTGACACAAAGTTTTAATATTAACATGCAAACTATGGAAAGAAAGAAAAATATATAAAAATAGAAGAACAAAAGCAATGAGCCTGAGTCTCAATCCCATGATATAATCACTCATTATCTTATTGGAATGACATGTTTGAAGATAATAACTTGCACAGTTCCTGAGAAAACTGTTACACAAATTTACGCTGAAAAGACAGAAAAAATGGACAAACAAAGGGAAGAATTAAAGCAATGAGCTCGATTCTCAATCCCATGATACAACAACTCATTGTCCATATGTATACCAAGTTTCAAGATTCTACCATTAAAACTTCCTGAAGAAACTGTGACACAAAAAAGCGCTACGAAATTACGGAGTTACGGACAGACCAAATCCAGTAAAGCCCCACTTTTTCAAAGCGGGGTTATAAATACACAGGTGCAGTTGCATATTGAAATATTTAAAAAAAATCCGACGTAATAGCGTATCGGTTGTATAGATGACGGATGGCAGACTTGGCAGTTATATCTCCTTTTCAACAATTTCAGATTTAACATAGTGAAATAGAGGGGAAAATATGGAGGGCTCCTTGCAACGAAGCGCCATTTAGGTTCGGTCAGATTTTAGCTTCTGGCAGGACTTGAACCCGCTACCGCGGGTCTAAAGTCGGGAGCATGTTTAACTACTAAGACGCTTCTATGCTATTGTAAATATTTGCGTTTATGTTGCCTGAATTTATGTTGATTTCCTTAAAACTGTATCTACTGGGATTAATTCAGAGCGCAAAAATAGTGAGCATATATTACTACACAGCAAACAATTGTTAAACTATATGCAAGTCTACAATGTACTTTTAAGTCAAAATAAAATGAGCCGCGACACGACAAAACCAATCAGCCTGGGCACCCGCCCAGTCTGATCAGAGTCTTCGCTGTTCGCATGGAGGTAGCTTAGTCCCTTAGCTACCCTTTGAGCACATAACAAAGAGTCTGGTCAAACTTGGCGGATGTCCAGGGTGATCTGAGTCTACACAGGGCGCACAACCACATTGTTGGTTTTGTCGTGCCGCGGCTCAAATATGTTTTACCTACTTTCCACTCTAAACTGGACTCACTGCCTCTTTTCCACATTTTATTATCAGCACCGCAAATATGATGAAAGCAATCTGAATAGGAACATGAAAGTTAACAGCAATTAATCGATTACATTTTCATAACTAGAAAATGAAAGGACCGCGTTATGCCAAAGGCAGTGTGCATCTTTGATACGTGCTAAGATAAGCGTCAGTCTATAGCAGTTGTAACCTTGTATATGTGAATGAAGCCGATTGGTAGTTGTATAAGGTCCCCTCTACCAATTATAAACAATATGAGAGGTGAGGAGTAGAGGAATCGGCTAGCGTCACTAACAGATACCACGAATTACCTTTCATTCACTAAAATGTGTGGAGCACCAAATACAAGTGTCAAACCGAAAACCAGCTTCCTGGGTGAAGCAGGTCAGTGTTGGAAAATTCCAAGGAGGAAAAAATGTCCAGAGCTTAGTCATGACGTTTATTTACGGAATTACAGCAAAATATTCAGTGTACACCATAATCCTAAGCTGTTTAACTCTTTCGGCGACTTTGCAAACAGCGTATATCCAGATCAGCCGGCTCTTAAAAGAGCCGTCTGATTAGGATCTACACTGTTTGCCATTCAAATATGAACTTAAAAAGCCTGATTTTATGAAAAATGTCTTTAGATTGTTAAAATTTCCAATTACAAATCTGTCGTCTGATGATTTGAGCAGACGAAAATTTGTCGTCTGAAAAATTTGGCGCCGAAAGTGTTAGCTGACTATCAACATCCTAGCTTGGACACTTTCGAGGTGAAGAAATTGTAGAAGCTAGGAAAATGCCCAAGTCGAACAATAGCAGACATGCAAGGAAGAACAATAGAGTCAAAATTATGTAACTGCCATATCGGTATGCTCTGGGGGTCGGGCCACTAGTTCTATCAACATTAAATATGGCCCTTCAGAAAGTTAGTAAGTAAAAGCTGCCATAAAATATGAAGAACTGAGACACTGGTGGATATCAACACCATAACGTATATATTCGGTTGTTTCAGAAAAAAACAGCGTATAAATCGTGTAATCTATTGTCACCTGAACTATAGCAAATGTATATTTATTGAGGGGCTGTAACTCTGCTAATCTGATTTGAGAATAGCCTTGCACACTATTTGCCACTCAACAGCAATATGAGCCGCGACGCGAGAAAACCAACAATGTGGTTGTGCGCCCAGCGCAGACTCAGATCAGCTTAGAAGGAAGCTTAGACACTTAGCTACCCTTTAAGCGCTTCGCAAAGAGTCTGATCAGATTGGGCTGATGCCCAGGCTCATCTGAGTCTGGGCATGGCGCACAACCACATTGTTGGTTTTCTCGTGTCGCGGCTCATATATTCATGGGATTGCTCAGCCGGCTGTAGACTATAGCGATACAGTTGACTCTCGTTCTCTCTAACACTGGTATCTCTAAGTACCCTTTTATATAAAAAAAATTGTGTTGGCGCATTTATTTTTTTTTGTATATATTTCTGCTGCTGTTATCTCAAAGCACTGTATCATAATGTACATTGTTTTGTGCCAAAAAATTTACTTCGAGATATCTGTAGTTTGAGATGAACTTCGACTTTGAGATATCGAGAGCTGACTGCATGTAATTTCGACTGGGTTAGAGCCACGATCCGCTGCCTATGTTGGTTGTAAAGCAAACCGAAATATTTTGGGCACACTATATCACTAGTTCAAACTTTGTGATATAAATCAATAAAGCTGGAGGCATGCCATGTTGATTTTATGATTTAAGAGGAACAGGAAGCTGAACACATTTCCAACTCACGCAACCTATCTTACATGTAAACGTCAGCTTTTTATTTCATTTGCAGTGGGTAATATTGCTTTATATGTGTTGTTGCATTGTTAAAGATCCTGTATAGGACCTCGATACCATGTGACCTGCTCCTCGTCATTGTCTGACTATCTACCAAGTTTAAGCTTGCCTGAATGTAAACTGTAGGATGAATAGCCCGGACAGCGCAGAGTTAGTCCCGTGTCTCAAAAATATACCAACATTTTAAAGCGGAGTGATTTCGGATGACCCAAGAAAAAACTGATACAAGATAATAGGTGTTCTTCCTTGCCAACTTGAAGACTTTTGATTTAGGGGGGGGGGGAGGGGCTGTAAGTTTCAATCATGTCATAAATTTATGCATACACGTACACAAAAAAGTAAGTTGCATTTTAAGAAATCATCAGCTGTTGGGATCGACTGAACTTGAATGCTAATAATTTGTCGTTTTTATTCCTCCCTTTGAAAATGTAAAATCACAGACTGGAGATCAATAGTTTTGACTCTTCGAATCGGTCGCACAAATGCTCATTTGAGTACATCATTTATTATTAATATAGCTGCTACGTTAGCCAATAACGCTGAGCAGTGGCGTATCTAGGAGCAATTTCATGATACGCACAATCATGTGTCATACTCTACCCCTTGAAGGAAAAGGTAGTATTTAAGCCACTTTGGCAGTTGGTATAGAAATCTTGTCTAAATTGTAAAATTTCTGCATGCAAATATGCAGGTGCGTTTTGAAATTTTGTCAATTTTGACAAAATTTCAATACGCACCTGCGTATTTGCCGTATACGTAGCTACGCCCTTGCTGAGCTACAAGGTTCGCTATATTTGGAAGGGAATAATCTCTGACTTATAACCGAAAAAACACTGTACATTGTTGTGTTTGTACGAAGAGGGAAAATGATTTACCTGAATAAGTCCACATATAACTAGCACCGGTACAGCAATGGAAGTTTTACCAAATGTCAAACCCCAGAGCTTGTCATAACAACCCTGAAATATGAAATGAGCCGCGACACGAGAAAACCAACAATGTGGTTGTGCGCCCAGCGCAGACTCAGATCAGCCTGGGTGTCCGCCCAGTCCAATTAGACTCTTCGCTTAGGGCTTGAAGGGTAGCTAAGGGTCTAAGCTACCTCCATGCGGACAGCGAAGACTCTGATCAGACTGGGCGGATGCCCAGGCTGATCTGAGTCTTCGCTGGCCGCACAACCACATTGTTGGTTTTCTCTTGTCGCGGCTCAAATATGCAATGATAGAGAGAGAGAGAGAGGGGGGATTCTCATTATAATTTTATAAGTACCCCACTTACGGTATTATTCAAGGCGGTTACAGTTCGCCTTTTAGACTTTCCACTGTTCACATCAATGATAGACTGAATTTTCGGATCTGAATTGTCTAAAGCCCTCAAATTAAACGGGGTCTTGGATGTTCGCACATTTTATAGAATTTGAACCATGTTGTGGGGGAAAATTTCCAATAATCAGTAAACACATTAGGGTTGCGCTTTGTGGAAAGGCTCCTAGGACACACATTACTTGAGACGTCTCGGCTCGAACTGCTTATTCGCGTGTCCCTGTCAGAGGTTTTACTGCTCATATGGACAATCTATGAATCTATGAGAATCTAGTAAGTTACAAATAAGACTTGGAGCCGTTTGCACAGATGCACTGACTGAGTATCTCATAAAGACTGCAGATATATAAATATTTTCAAGTGACGCCTCTATTACAGATTTTTTATTACCATCTTGCCATTGCTTTTAGTTTCTGAAAACGGTGACTGAGCACAGGCGAAATCAGCTGTACTGGAGCCACTCGGAAGATCTTTACAACAAGCTATGGGGGTGATCACTGCGGAAGAACCTGTCAGTATGTTTCCAAGGGTTCTGTCCCAGTTTGTGGAGGCATTAAAATCTTCGTAGTTGTCTACTCCGCAACACTCAAACTGAAAAATAATTGAATAAATAAATGATGAATAAACGAAACAGATTTTTTTTCATGTACGTAACACATGTCGCAAAATGTCTAAAGATAAACGCGAAATGTGTATGTCAAGACCACATTGCACTTATGCGAAGAGCGTTTTACTTTAACAGTATATATGGTAGATGTATATAGTAAATGTCTTCTCCGGTAGAACGTAACATGCTCTGATCGCGAAAGTGCCTAGTTAACAGGATCTGAGTGATAGGCAGGCTCTCGTTTGGACTATGGCAAAAAAGTAATAAAAAAAGAGGGCCATGAGGCCCTGATTTGCTCAACTGAGTATGGTGGCCATGTATATCATGTGACCTAGACCGCTTGAATAAATTTTCATTCCCTCAGCCCCTGGAGGTTGTGTATGAAATTTGGTTACAATTAGCCCAGTGGCTTTTGAGGAGATGTCTGAAATTGTCAAAAATATGAGAGACATGGGTCAGAGGTCAAAGAATAATTTTGACCTCTTGTACCCGCATATTTTCCATGTACTAACTAAGACGACTGTAAATACCAATTATTAGGCTAAAATCTTCTAAAACTTGCCATGAAATCTTATGTTCTAACGTTTTCCTATACTTGATCTTGCTTTATAAAAGGTCACGGCCAGCCAAATGTTATCATTTGATCAATCTTGAGAGTACTCAAGTACCTGTTGCTATATACCAAGTTTCAAGGCCATCTGCCTATTGATTCTGGAGGCGATTTTTAAAGGTTTTTGTTATATATGGGCGTGGCGGCCATGTTGGTCATGTGACCCAGACCGTTTGGACAAATTTTCGTCCCCTCAGCCCCTAGAGGCTCTGTATGAAATTTGGTTACAATTGGCCCAGTGGCTTTTGAGATGATATTTGAAAATGTCAAAATATGAGAGACATGGGTCATGACCTTGAAGTCTTTTACTTATAAATCTTCATGTACTCATTAAAATGACTGTATACACCAATTTTTAGGCCAAAATCTTCAAAACTTTCCATATGACCTTATGTTCTAGCATTTTCCCATATTTGTCTCAAAAGAAGGTCGCAGTCAACCCAAGATCATCATTTGAGCAAACTTGGTAGTACTCGTGTCCCTTAGGCTACATACCAAGTTTCAAGGTCATTGGTCTATTTGTTCTGGAGAAGATTTTTTATGCTTTTTGCCATATACATGTATGGGCATGGCGGCCATGTTGGTCCTGTGACCTGGACTGTTTGAACAAATTTTTGTTACATCAGCCCCTAGAGGCTCTATATGAAATTTGTTTACAATTGGCCGTTTGGCTTTTGAGGAAATGTTTGAAAATGTCAAAATATGATATCAGGGTCAAAGGTCAAAGAATGACATTAACCTAATGTACTCACAGTTCTTCATCACCACATTAAGCTGTATATACCAATTTTCAGGGTCAAAATCTCCAAAGCTTTCCATGAAATCTTATGTTCTTGCATTCTCCCATATTTGACTTTGCCGCCAAAAAGGTCACGGTTAACCCAAGGTCATCATTTGAACAATCTTGGCAGTACTTGAGTATCTAATGCTACATATCAAGTTTCAAGGCCATCGGCAAATTGGTTCTGGAGATTTTTTTTATGCTTTTTACCATATATGGTCGTGGCGGCCAGTTGGTCATGTGACCTGGACCGTTTGAACAAAGTTTTGTTCCAACAACCCCTTGAGACTCTACATGAAATTTGGTTACAATTGGCCCAGTGGCGTTTGAGGAGATGATTGAAATTGTCGAAATAGGAGAGTTCAGGGTCAAAGGTCAAAGAATGACATTGACATCTCATACTAATAAATCTTCATGCACTCATTAAGTTGACTGTATAAACCAATTTTTACCCTAAAATCTTCAACAGTTATGTTCTAGATGTTTGCCATGTGATTTCACAAGGAAGCAAAGGGGGTGGTGCCTATAAAGCTCATTTTCTTCCCAAGAGCAAAATGTTTTATTTTCAGCTGATGATTAGCCTATAGTGTCCGCTATACTGAATCATTAGTGGTTAAGCTCCGCAAGCGCTTATTTTGGAATAATGGGGTTATTAAAATGGGTGGGGTTGATCAGCATGAACCAGGGGAATCATATTATAAGCTACATTTCTCCTTCAAATTAAATGGTATTCATATATACTTTCCCTTATAAGTTAAAATAATGTATTTAATGATATCTTTTCTCAATTTCTACCTTTCAAAGTGAAATCTTATGTCTGCAGAATTTCCTTTAGAGACAATGTCAATTTTCATTAATTTTGGTACTTTGATTTCAATATATTCTACCATATCTATAGAAGCAATTGATGAATTCTTACCAAACTATTATGGGTTCACCGTTGGGAGAGTGCAAACTGTTGATTAAATTTTGGTGACCTTGACCTATGTTTCAAGGTCACAACATGACTTACAATGTCAATTTTAAATCAAGTTCATACCATCGTCTACATATTAGCTCCTGAATTGATATGAAATCATGACTAAAGTGGCCTAAATTAAACATGATGAAGAGTTAGAGCACTAGTTATGATTTAATGGCCATGACATCATCTTCAAAGTCAAGATCAAGGTAAGACTAGACAGAGTTTAATCAAATATCTCACACAGCTAGCAGATAGAAATATATCGAATATGTATGTTTCTATTTGTAAATCAATGCTTAATATGCATATAATGACACTGATCTTGATCTGAAGATCAACAATAGATTCAGAATTTCAGTATTTCACAATAGACTTTTCTATAACATTTATGTTTAACCCAATTCTGTTTCAGTATATTTAGCTAATGATGACCTTCAAATAAAATCAAGGTCATTGCATGCACATTTAACATTAATTTTCAAATGAAAACACTCATATTTAGTACATTTATGCTGACTTATTGTGTGAAATCTATGATTTAGCTCTGTTTAGTCTGACCTTGACCGTGGCCTTGAAGATGATGCCATGGTCAGTTTGCACTCTCCCAAGGATGAACTCATGTTAGTTTGATAAGAAGTCATCCATTGGTTCTATACATATGGTAGAATATATTGAAATCCAAGTACCAATATTAATGAAAATTAACAGTGTCTCTAAAAGAAATTCTGCAGACATACAATTTTACTTTGAAGGGTAAAAATTGAGAAAAGATGTCACCAAAGACAGTATTTTAACTTATAAATGAAGGTATGTATGAATACCATTAAACTCTAAGGAGAACTATAGCATATATTATGACTCACCTGGTTCATGCTGATTTACCCCACCCCTTTTAATAACCCCATTATTCCAAAAGTAGCGCTTACGGAGCTCAACCACTATTGATTCAGTATAGCGGACACTATAGGCTAATCACCAGCTGAAAATAAAACATTTTGCTCTTGGGCAGAAAAAGGGCCTAATAGGCACCCATCCCCCTTTGACCTTACCGTTAAAAAGATTAAGGTCAACCCAAGGATATGTTTGGAACAATCTTGGTAGTACTTGCGTACTCGATTCTACATAGCAAGTTTCAAGGCAATCGTCTTATTGGTTCCGCAGAAGAATAATTTTCTAGTTTTTTTTTAACAAATAGGCATGGCGGCCATGTTGGTCATGTGACCAGGACCGTTTGAACAACTTTTCGGCCTTAAGACCCCTGGAGCCTACCTATGAAATTTGGTTACATTCGGCCTAGCGTTTTCAGAGGAGAAGTATGAATTTGTGGACGGACAATGGACGGCGGACGACGACGACGGTCGACGGAGCCTGCCTATACTATAAGCTCTCCCGGAGCCTCTGGCTCAGGTGAGGTAAAAAAAATCGGAATGGCAAGCTACGAAGGTAGCTGTTGCTGGCGATACATCTTTTTCTTATGTATACACTGATTGCCTTGGGAAGCATAAATTTACACGATTAGAGAGTATGAGTACAGATGGAAGGATGAACTGTGATTTTACATTCGTTGCAATAGTATTCAGTCATAACAGGACGGTGAGAGGGCCATACTGAAAGGCTGTGGCCAGTGATACTCCCTTAACGGTTGAACAGGTTACCTGGGCTTCTGGACAGAGAATACATATATGCACAATGGAACAAGCAATTTTGTGTACCATATCAGCGCATTGTGCGTATATGAAACTCGTGCGTTGCTTGTGGTTATAATAAGTTTTTAAATTCGATAACAAGTCTCTCTTGGTGTTGTTAGCGTTTTCATGGGAACAAAAAAAATTTCTTTTTTTTCCTGAAACTAAGTGAAATGCGGTTTGTTGAAATTATAACGGACAAAATACGACATCATCAAACAGCTGCTGTGAGAACAGACAAACGTTCATTGGACTGGATCATATAGCTCATGCATTCAGGACAATATTTTCTTACAGAAAATGCATATTTCTGTCTCACGGGTTTAATTTACTTCGGAATTACATGTATTTCGTTTGCACTTTGTTGTTGTAAAAAACTTTTGTTTCGAATATCACATTTTATCATATGACGTCGCATCTGAGAGTGTAATAAAGCCATGCATTAAAAACGATAATCCACTAGTGGATTAAATATGCAAATTACGTCGTAACGTTAGGCGTTGGCGTCCATAAAACGTCGCGTTTTCTTATGGCGAAATCTTGACGTTTTAGTGCAAAATTTGCTAACAAAATGCAATTTTAGCGTCATATGATAAATAGAATCTTGCATTCGCGCTCCTGTATTATTGAATTTATTAAACTCGTTGGGGAAAATCGATAAGATGCTCGGCAAAGCCTCGCATCTTATCTTTTTCCCCAACTCGTTTAATAAATTCAATAATACATGAGTACTCATGTAAGATCCTCTATATACAGTACTAAGATGAAATCTTGCAATCTGTACCTTCAACATTATGATATTCCATCCCAATGAAAGCACCTCCTCAGACTGCAGCCCCTTGTATTTACTAATACTGTTCTCTTTTAGCTGATCCTTTGCCTGCAAAACAGAACGTCAGTTGTTCAAATATTTTAAATCATATATACCATATTAAGTTAGCCTGTGTTAACTCGTACTATCGAGCAACCCATGCGCGCATACGCAGTAGAGTCAAAACAGGAATACCCTTTGTTATCATATGACGTCGCATCTGAGAGTGTAATAAAGCCATGCATTAAATGCGATAATCTACTAGTGGATTAAATATGCAAATGACGTCGTAACGATATACGTTGAAAAACGTCGCGTTTTCTAATGGCGAAATCGTTACGTTTTAGTGCAAATTCTGTTGATAAAATGCAATTTTAGTGTCAAATGATAAATAGAATCTTGCATTCGTGCTCCTGTACTATTGAATTTATTAAACTCGTTGGTGAAAACGATAAGATGCTCGGCAGAGCCTCGCATCTTATCTCTTTCACCAACTCGTTTAATAAATTCAATAATACATGAGCACTCATGTATGCTAGCCGGCTGTATTGCTATCAACATGTTCCCGTGTCTTTAAGTAGTATGGATAAACCTCTATTGTTTCGCCGCTTTTTTAACGTGAGAGACAGCACATTAAAATTTCCTTCCCATGTGCGTTCAGTTATTTCAAAGGGCTTATCATGAATGACATAATGAGCATCGTTGTATAGATGTGGTCGACAAAAAAATTACTGCTAGAGCAGCACTTTTTCGACCTTAGCACTCTAAATTCTGAAAAAATATTATTTTCATACTAATTGTCCCACTCTTCAATCTCTTCAAGCAAGAACCTGCCCATATCTTGCATTGTAAAACAGATAAATGCAAAATAACGGACGATGTTATAATGAAAAAGAAACGTAATCTACTCAGTAAGGCACTGACATAAACAATTAGACTCAGTGCTACGGAACAGTGGTTTGATGCCTTATAAAACATGATTTTTTTCCAAGATTTCCAAAGATTTCCTCAATAGCGACACTAGATTAGAATTTTAGATAAAATTAAATAAGAATTCAATCAAGTTATGTGGACGAAGGTCTGATCATTGTTACTCACAATGTGCTGAATCTTCTTTTTAAAGAAGTTACAATATCAAAGCGTATTCTTGCGCTGAGAAAATTACGCAGTTTTCACAATACGTTACGAATAGTACATCTACAATACATCAGCGATCAGTTTCAAACTATGCGATAAATGACAGTAATGATGAGATAGTTGCGTTATGGGCAGAAAAGATACTTACAAGTTCAGGTTTTCCGTATAGAATTCCTATCGCTACTGCCTCCCCAACGAAGAAAACTGCAATCACTATTACATACTGCAACGGCATAACAATAATAAATGCGCTACAATAGGTGGTATGTTAAAAAATATTCTGAAATAATTGTTCTTATATAGCCATACACGCATGTGCTGTGTTGACATCTCAAAGTTTAAGAAAATGAGGCACAGTTTCACCTTTGAACAGCAAACGCCTTATCTGCTCTAAACTAAAGCGGCAAAAAACGACCAATTTAAACAGTAAGTCATGCAATATCCTAATTTTCAGGGAAACTTGAAAATTGTTAAAACTGAGAAATGTTAAAACAAGTAAATATTGCTTCATTCAAGGATGCTAATCACGGATGCCATCAAACCAACATAACGGGTTTATTGTTTGCGATATTCGGGCTAGCCCGTCGACCATCTACATGAGAAATGGCTGTTAACATGGCTGCCGCTGGTGTTCTCTTTAAAATTTGGTGGTGACGAATTTTGTGTTGTCTCTTTCCCACATGGTGTCTTGGGTTGGATCTATAATTGAACTGTGTCAGTTCAGAGAATTTTCCTCCTTACTTTTACAACAAGGGTTTGCATTTTTTAAAATATGGTAAAGACAATGACTATCTAAGACCATGACTATCTATCAGACTGTGATCTTTTTATAATTATATTTTTTAATAACTTGCCATAACTTACCAGCCATAATACAATATTTATCTTATAACATGCTCCACAACATCCCAGCAGCGATATTACACATAGCACCAATCCACCGACTATTAGACCAATAGCCAGACCAAGTATGATAGAACCCAGGTCAATTTCGTCCGTGTTCAAGCTGCTTAGTAAACCTGTATCATCACCAACTTTTTTCAGCAGATCTATTCCTGTTTTAAGTACTGGTTCCCACAGAGTCTTTCCAAATCTAAGTATGAATCCCGCCACTGCTAGCGCCAAACCTATGAGCTGAAAGAAAGTATGAAAGCTATAAGACAGTATTCAAGTGTATCCTGTCGGCAACTTTCACCTACTGACATAGGTACATCATACACACACGCACGCATGCAAAATATAATATTAGCACCTGAAGGTAATACGCCGTATCCGGTCGTTGCCGAATTCATAATCATATTCATTTTTTTATGTGGAACTAGAAAAGAGCCCGCGCAAGCGCGGAAATATTTCATGATGGTCAAGTTTATATAAAACAAGTAGCCCAAAGGGCAACAATTGCTCACCTGAGAGACATTGTAAACCTATAGGGATATTTAAGATGCTCAAGGGCAGCTAACTCCACAGTCAGTGGTCCAATCAGGCTGAAAATTAAACTCATCCAAAACATTATGTATGCCCTCATTTTATATATGCAAGTTTAAAAAGTATCCGATCAAGAGCACAATAGACAGAGCTGTCAAGGGCAGCTAACTTCGTAGCGGTTGGCCTGATCTGCCGAAAATTTGAACTTGTTTAAGATATTATGCATTTCCTCATTACCTGCAAGTTTGAAAAGGATCGGATAAGTAGAAACCAAGAAAAAGTGGCGACATTGATTTTTTTGATGCTCAGGGCAAGTACTCCATAGTCAGTGGTGGGATCTAGCCGAAGTGCTAACTAATCCAAGCTTTTATGCATATCCTCATTACCTGCAAGTATGAAGAGGATCCGATGAAAAATGAAAATGTGATGACGTTGTTTTCTCCATTATAAGACTATGGGATTTTTTTCAAACGCTCAAGGGCAGCTAACTCCGTAGTCTGTGCTCGAATCCGGCCAAATTTCAAACTCATCCAAGCTCTTATGTATGTCATCATTACCTGCAAGTATGATAAGGATCTAATCAAAAACCTTGATTGCAGCACCCTGAAAGTCAAATTTGCTCGAGATATTGTCATGCCCTACATTTGTGTGAATTTATTTCAAAATCCGTTGAGAAATGTAGGTGCTAGAGCAATGACAAAGTTTTTCTAAAAATAGCCACAGTGACCTTGACCTTAGGCACAGCATCCTGAAAGTCGAACTTGCTCGAGATATTGTCATGCCCTATATTTGTGTCAAGTTATTTCAAAATCCATGGAGAAATGAAGGTGCTAGGGCGATGACAAAGTTTTTCTAAAAATAGCCACAGTGACCTTGACCTTAGGCACAGCATCCTGAAAGTCGAACTTGCTCGAGATATTGTCATGCCCTACATTTGTGTCAAGTTATTTCAAAATCCATGGAGAAATGAAGGTGCTAGGGCGATGACAAAGTTTTTCTAAAAATAGCCACAGTGACCTTGACCTTGGGCACAACACCCTGAAAGTCGAACTTGTTCGAGATATTGTCATGCCCTACATTGGTGTGAATTTATTTTAAAATCCATTGAAAAATGTAGGTGCTAGAGCAATGACAAAGTTTTTCTAAAAATAGCCACAGTGACATTGACCTTAGGCGCAGCACCCTGAAAGTCAAACTTGTACAAGGTATTGTCATGCCCTACATTTGTGTGAAGTTGATTTAAAATCCGTTGAGAAATATAGGCGCTAGAGCGATGACCAATTTTTTTCTAAAAATAGCCACAGTGACCTTGACCTTAGGTGCAGCACCCTGAAAGTCAAACTTGCTCGAGATATTGTCATGCCCTACATTTGTGTGAAGTTATTTTAAAATCTGCTGAGAAATGTAGGTGCTAGAGCGCTGACAAAGTTTTTCTAAAAATAGCCACAGTGACCTTGACCTTAGGCGCAGCATCCTAGAAGTCAAACTTGCTCGAGATATTGTCATGCCCTACATTTGTGTGAAGTTATTTTAAAATCCATTGAGAAATGTAGGTGCTAGAGCGCTGACAAAGTTTTTCTAAAAAAAGCCACAGTGACCTTGACCTTGGGCGCAGCATCCTGAAAGTCAAACTTGCTCGAGATATTGTCATGCCCTACCTTTGTGTGAAGTTATTTTAAAATCCGTTGAGAAATGTAGGCAATAGAGCGATGACAAAGTTTTTCTAAAAATATGTGATGACGTTGTTTTCTCCATTATAACACTATGGGATTTTTTTCAAACGCTCAAGGGCAGCTAACTCCATAGTCTGTGCTCGAATCCGGCCAAATTTCGAACTCATCCAAGCTCTTATGTATGTCATCATTACCTGCAAGTTTGATAAGGATCTAAGCAAAAACAGTTGAGAAAACGTGATGACGCCATTTTCCCCATTATAACCCTATGGGATTTTTTTCAAACGCTCAAGGGCAGCTAACTCGTAAGTCTGTGCTCGAATCCGACCAAATTTCGAACTCATCCAAGCTCTTGTGTATGTCATCATTACCTGCAAGTATGATAAGGATCTAATCAAAAACAGTCGAGAAAACGTGATGACGCCGTTTTCCCCCTTATAACCCTATAGGGGCTATCTGTTGCCATGGAAACCAGAGTTCTGAGCTGATTGGCACCAAGACCTAATGCAGCCTTTCCCCCCCCACCCAAATGATGCTTCAGATAAAATTTGATTGCGATCGGCCCATTGGTCTCTGAGATATTTATGTTTGAAAGTGTTGACGCACCCACCCACGCACCCACTAACCCACGCACGGACGGACGACGGCTCGACTCCCATCCTATCAGCTCACCCTTGAGCCTTCGGCTCAGGTGAGCTAAAAAAAGCGAGTTTTAATTTTTCAATGTAAATGGCCTTAGGCCCAGGTGAAGATATGACCTTTACCATGAATACTCACTAAAGCTTCATTTACCTAATTAGTTGTCTGCATCTACAAACTTTCAGGTAGCAGACTGCATTGTTTCTAAAAAAATCAACTTTTTTTCACTTTTTCCTATAGAAAAACCTAAGTGACTCAAAAGATGACATTGCCATAAAACAGATCAAGGTCATCACAGGGTCATCATTTATATAAATTTTGTTGAGCTTTTGAGTCCTTGATGCGACATGCTGAGTTTCAAGATCATAGGATTTGTGATTCTGGGGGAGAATTGGTTGATTTGATGCTTAAAGGCAGGATTTCTGAACCCCTCTGTAGAGGATTAGCTACCTGTATGAGGCAGTAAGTGGGCGTGGCTTAGCTACTGTGCAAATAAGACCACTGTCCTGTTTAGCCAATAAGAGCTCTCAATACTTTCACAGGTAAATACCCCAGCAAATCAACAGCCAATCAAATTAGAGATAAATCTACAGGAGCTACTGTAGATGTTTACCCTTCAGTGGCTATTGGAAAACTGAGAATAGGTAGCTAATTTTGCCTTTTATAGTCCACTCCCGCCTTTAACGTCCACGGTAAACAGTTAAGGTCATGTCGGGACGGTCAGTTAACCTAACCACACTATTCCTGGGCAGGCTTAGACCTCCTAAGCGGTTAACCAGTACTAAGTGCACATACTTTCGCCAGTAACTGACAACTGCCCTTCTTGAATCAGCGGAAGGAGAAACAAAAGTATGTGGCCAGACCGGGTTTCGAACCCAGGACCTCTGACTTATGAGTCAGGTGCCCTACCGATTGCGCTACGCGGCCCGGCGTGGTTCTGGGGGAGAAGATTTTTGAAATTTTTTACCATAATAAATGTTTGCCATCTTGGGTATGTGACCTGTCCTGGGTATTTTTTTTTTCTGGAAAAATTGGGTCCTGGAAAGTTTTGGGGGAAAATATTCAAGCCCTCTGAAGACTAAAGGCTTATTTAGCTTCGTTGAATCATTGAAATTGATTTGTATGCTTCGCTGGAAAAAAATGCCCTTTCTTACCTGGCGCATGTGTGTTAACCTTAGACATTTTTAATTTTTGTCTTTTCGAAAGTTCAGTTCAGTTTGAATTCTCCTAATGACGTTCCCCAAGTGGCTCAGCGGTACGTAACCATAGCCGCACACACTTGGCGCCGTGTGTCCGTCCAACTTTTCGAAAGACCATGTGCGTTGAGCTTTATTCTTCAAATGGGCGAGTTCGATTGGCTACTCGTATTGACTATCGTTCTGGAAGAAAATGGGTCGTTTCGAGCCAGGGCCGTCGGGACTATGACCATTTAGTTCTTCATCCGTTTAGACATATGAGTAAATATACAAAAATAAATCAGTATTTATGGGGAATGACGTACGTTCATGGGTCGGATTTTTGCATTAGAACCTGCTAAATTTGGACTTGCTAAGCAGCGCGCCGATATAACGACGCAGAACCGAAACGACCGGATTAATTTAAAACGTGTATTGGAGTACACGATAATTTCACTCGAACGCACCCATTGTTGATATCGAAGTTTCTAGAAAAATACTTGGGAGAATTTAAAATGAAAGACGAATTTAATTCCCAAATTCTTTAAATCTACGTGAAACTAAAACACACGCTAACTGAAGTTATCAATGATAGCAATATGCGAAAGAACCAGTATAGAAATTACGCTTGAAAATGCCACCAATTTTGCAGTTTATGCGTTACTTCGTTTATTTAGTATTATAGATGGGTACTTTTTCAAGGTGGGGACGGGATGGATATTTCTGCATTTTCGGCTTTGGTAATGTCATATGACGTCATGTAACACCCAAAAATGTGAATAAGCAAAACAATGTACAAAGAGCACAAGAATTGTTGTTTTGTTCCATTCGACTATAGTCTAAAACAGCTTTTGTGTATAAATCATGAGTAGTAATGTAATGTAAAACAGCGATCACGTCATCTCTAGCCACTGTTTAAGAGATAGGCTGAATCACAACGGCCACACACCGTTGCATCAACATTGAATCTATGTTGATTCAACATAAAATGTTGGATCCATGTTGATTCAGTGTTGATTCAGCAGTGTGTGCCTGCTGGGATGAGCTTAAAGGATAAAAAAATAAGAATAAAATAACAAACAGTCTTACCAAAAATAATATGTTGATTATTACTAGACAGGCTCTGGCTATGCCGGATAGAAGTCCCATGTTAGATCCGTGTCACCTCAATTCTGAAAAACGATATGAAACCAAAAATATATTTAATGGAACCAACGGACTGTATAAAAGAAAAAGAAAAAGGTACTTTTCGGCAAGTGTAATTTCTACAACTCCGAGCACGCCTCCGTGCGTGCCAAAAATTATTCCAGAATTACATTCTGTAAGAAATCACTGAGTTTATGAAAAGCATGGAAAGCCCTGATCAGACTGTGCAGATGCATATGATACAGGTTCCTTTGATACGGTCTTATATTGATTGTAGAAACGATAATAGCTCTTAGAAACACCCGACACTGATTGCATTTTGGTGATAAATATTTTATAACCGGATAAATATCATGGCAAAAGATGCCATATAGTATATGTGCGAAGACTCAGATCAGATAGCGCACCCGCGCAGTGCGATCAAAGACCGTATCCAGCAACAGAAACTAGTAATGATGACGTAATGTAAAGGAGGTTGTGAACTCGCGCGGTAGAGAAGGACGAGGTTTGCAAATTCCATAGGCTCCATTTCCACTTGGCGCTGTTTTAAATAGCTTTTGTTTTATTCAGTACAGTAAAGATTTCTTCCGGGTATAGTATCAATGACGAATTGGTGTTTTTTTGCTGAGCTATTGGACAGGTAGCAGGTTAGTACGCAAGAACTCATTAACCGCATAAAAACGCAACGCAAAAGTGCATTAAGAATCGATGAAAATACAGCAGGGTACTTATGAGCCGCGACGTGAAAAAACTAACAAAGTGGTTGTTCGCCCAGTGCAGACTCGGATCAGCCTGGGCATCCGCCCAGTCTGATCAGAGTCTTCGCTGTCCGCATGGAGGTAGCTTAGGCCCTTAGGTACTCTTTAAGCGCTTAGCGAAGAGCTTGATCAGACTGGGTGAATGCCCAGGCTGATCTAAGTCTGCGCTGGGCGCACAACCACTTTGTTGGTTTTCTCGTGTCGCGGCTCAATAAAGTCACTAAGGCTAGGATAAAGTTCGCTACAGACAGTGTTACTGTGGGTGCGGTAACCAGAATGTCTACCATGTCTAATTTCCTATAAATATGCAGACACTCGAAAATATTTAAAAAGATATTTCGAGTTTTAGACCAAATATCGTTCGAGAGATGTAATATCCTTTAGACCAACGGTGCATTTAAGACGAAATGTCAATTACATAAAATGACTTCAGACTAATGTCGTGCATGTTACATCTAGACGGATCTAGATTTTTGGGATTGTTTAGGAAGGAAAACCCCTATCTTAAAGCAGAAATGTATAATGATTTAAATTTGGTAAATAAATTTGGTAAAGTCGGGTAAATTCGGACAACTGGTAAATTCGGACAGTGACATTGTTTCCTTTATATGTCTGATCTTTGGAATTAAAACAAAATTAACAAGGCAAACAGTGAAAATCCTGATGAGACGGCTCATTATGAGCCGTCTCATCCTGATTTTTCACTGTTTGCATATAGTGAAATTCCTGATGAGACGGCTCATATCCGAATTTACCCGCTGTCCGAAATTACCCGACTCGACCCTATATCGTCACCTTAGCGAAAAAGTCAATAAAATATACAGTCCAACCAGTATTAAGCAAGCACCTAAGGGATAATCAAAATCTGCTAGTTTCAGACAGGTTCTTGCTTATTACAGGTACATTTCAATGTATTTGCCTGTTTTGGGAACTGAGTACATGCTTGCTTAATACAGGTTGCTTGCTTAACAGAGGTGGCCACTAAGACAGGTTTGACTGTATAAGCACTTATTGACTTTTTGCGCCAAGGTGACGATATGGGGTCGTTTCAGAGTCAGAGAGGGGAAAATCCCCGTTATATAGCCGAAAAATACGGTATATTACATGTATATAATAACTTATAACTATGATGCAAGACATATAAACCACAAAAGTAACCAATTTAAGCGACTATTATACCCTTATCAAAAGATGAGTCCATTCGCGAATTCAGGGTGTCTGGTTTAGTTCATTATAATTTTATTTATAATCATTTGTAATACGCAATTAGTGTAGACCCAGATCAGGCGCCGCTTTTTTCGGCATCTGATCTGGGTCTGCACTGTTTGCCTATGTCCCATTTATGGGATGCTAGGCATTAATTGGTTAAAATGCACATTGGTTGCATTAAAATCTTCACTGGCATTTAAAACTGTTTATACCACCTTTACCAGAAAACGCTAACTTTACCACGGAATATTACGCTATGAGCAAGGTCTACACTGATAAGGGTGGCATAAAATAGTCAAACCATGATTTGTCAAACCATGGTATAACTATTACTTCTTCGGGCGAATTGTTCATTTCATGATCATGTTAGTTATGGAATTTGAAACAGTATTACTCTTAGTTAACAATTTCAGGACGAGACCCATGGCGTAGAAAGAGAAGACATCTTGGCTTTTAATATGGCTTCCATGTGAATTTCCAGTTGTCTTAGTTGGACTAAAAAATCCCACTGAAAGCCTCGCCAGCATGAGACGCTGAATCAACGTTCTTTTTATGACTTGCATTCTAGCATACTATAAAAGGCCGGGGTCTTAGCAAAAAGTGAAGGCCGATATCAGATGACGCACATACTGATTGCATTAAATACAGAACTTTCTGAAAATATACTTGGATGTATAATCAAAATCACATAGACATCCCTTATATCGTAACTGTACCTATCCGAACCATGACGTAGACGGTTCCATAATGCATTATTTGGGAGACTTTCTGCTTAGTTGTACAGCGGCGTCCATCGAGATTCTATGGAGAGTCAGTGTATGCATGCGAAGGACTTTAAGGTTAAGTTTTGGCGTATTTCATTCTCTTTTATCAGCGCCAACTTCCCAGCAGGCACATGACGTCGGAATGACGTCACTGACGTCAATGCGGCGTTGCGACGTCGCATCAACGTCAGTTCGACGTCATTTCGATGTCATATGCCCGCTGGGTTTTAGTGAAAACAGTGGGTCTGGGGATGTATTATACGCAATTATCGTATCTTGTCAAGAGCACAGCTGCTTATTTATCCGCAGCGCATACACGGTTCATTAGTATTTAGGGACCGACCATTTGATATTCTTGGGGGGGGGGGGGGGGGGGGGGGGGGGGCGGAGGGGGGCTAGTATATTTTTCAAAAATAATCCCTGTCTTTGGGTTTGCAAGAAAAATATATTGGCTCATAAGGGGATTTGAAAAAATAATCTGGCCTCAAAAATAAGTGAAAATAATAATCTGGCTCCATTCAAAATTTCAACAACAAAAATAGTCTGCAGATAATTCCATTTGCATTGAGTTTTGAAAATGTTGCCGACCCCCATATTTATAGAAATGTTTTATTATTATCTACAATTGTTTCACACCAGCAGCCCCACCCCCTCCCCCATGTGCATACATTTACAAACACATCCTACCCGGTATACAACATTCACATACATGTATTATTGATCTGCCGCAGTACTAGGTAAATGTCACTACTAAAACTGAATTGAAAAAGGGTCACTAGCTTAGACAAAGCCATTATGGAACAAGAGTTGTCAGAAGACAACAAAGCGCGCCTTATGGGAGCCTGATTCTCACAGTCACCAAGACCTACAAATATATCAGGTCATCTGCAGTGTCAGACTGAGCCATTATCCCAGGTATATGATGAATACATACTAAATACACCTAAAATATGAAACAAATCACTGAATGATAAAATTTATGTTAGAGTGACCTCAAATTCCCAAATAGGATGTTAATCTATAAACAGCTTTGGAGACACAAGGCAAAATTACTGAACCACGAAATATAGGTCACAGTGATCTATAAATAATATGAGGTCATTCGGGATGTCAGACCGATGCACTATGCCAGATGTGATGTTAATCTATCAAATAGTGCTTGAAATATAAGACAAAATCACTGGACCATGAACAAAGGTCAAGGGCACAGGTGTCAGCATGGTAGCTCTGCAGCTGCTGCAATTATAGGGATATGCTATTTGACCAAGTATTAAGTCTCTTCTGTCAAAGGTTTCATCAAAACTAAAAATTTTGCCTTAAAAACAGTGCCAAACGGCAAAATCAGTCAACCGTAACATATAGGTCAAGGACATACAATTGTGTCATGCAGCTGCTGCAGTCATATGGATGTATATATGTACCAAGTATGATGATTGTAGCTGCTGTAGTTTGTAAGATACAGAGTTGAACATGGAGCTAAACGCAATTGTTAACATTGGTTAACCTGATCACGGACGCCGACGAGGACGCTGACGGGTACGCTAACGCTGACACTAACGCTAACGCTAACGCATACTCGGACTACGACGCCGGGGGTATAGCATAAGCTCTCCTTTGCTTCGCAAAGGCGCGCTAAAAATGAACACTCTAAAAGGCAAAATTCCTAAAATAGCCCTTATTGTTTTATTATCATCCCTAGTTTTTCTCTATTGTTTCCAGTCTTCAAATTGCCATTACAAATAGGGAAATTGCTTTGGCTTCTGGCGGCGTTGCTCCCCGACCCCACTTTGTTAACTTCTTAACATAGAACATTTAGCCATTTATCAACTGCCATTCATTTATAATGTGGCTCTATGAATAACTATTTATCAAACTTTCATAGGTGCAAAAAAGCAAGCTTTTGGCATATGATAGGGCTAGAGAAAACCCACTTAAATTCCTAATGTTAATTCCTAATGTTAGCCCTAAAAGTTTGCGAAAATAGTCCTATTTTGGGCAAAACATCCCTTATTTGAGGCATAATTTTTGGCCAAGCTCATAAGGGATGTTTGCATCTGTACCATAGATGAAGAGAGTAACATGCTCCAGGCACTGGTTTGCAAAAGCAAGCTAAATCATGCCCTTAGCCTGGTTACAGACAGCACCATGTTCTTTTGGGGAGAAAATAAGGTGTAAAAATTACTGATGTGGGTAAAATAAAAGATGTTAAGGTCGAATAAATAAGGATCTGATAGTTCAGTTAGTTTGTAAAAAAACAACGAAATTCTTTCCAGAGGCCAGTGAAAAACAAAAAAATCCGATCCCCATCAAGAAAACCAGCCCCCCCCCCCACCACACACACACAGAATATCAAATGGTCGGTCCCTTACTGATTATCTGTGGAAGATTGATTATCTGTGAGAGTTTATCTATGTAGATGTCTTGAGCATAAACATGAAATAAAGAAACAATATCATGAATATCTTATAAACTTCGGGTCGAATAGGTATTGGCGATGAAAGTGACATGAACTCCATCTGTTTCATGTTAGAGCCAATGGAAGGCGAGGACATAACAGTGTGTCGTACATCTACATGTAACTTAGAATATTGGACGGACACACGGCGCCAAGTGCGTGCAACTATGGTTACGTACCGCTGAGTCACTTGGGGAACGTCGTTAGGAGAATTGAACTGAACTGAAACCAACCTAGAATAAGCCCATTATAGGTTAGCACAACAGGCAAAATTATGATTTATACTAATACGCTGTTTTTGCCTATAAAATCGACGCTCGTTGTGAGGAGCAACAGGAACTCGGTACAATCTAACAAATGTATAAATGAGCAATGACAAGAGAAAGTCAACAAAGTGGCTGTGCGCCCAGCGCAGTCTCAGATCAGCATGGGAATCCGCCCAGTTTGATCAGACTCTTCGCCAAGCATTCAAAAGGTAGCTAAGGGTCTATACTACCTCCATGCGTACAGCGAAGACTCTGATCAGACTGGGCGGATGCCCAGGCTGATCTGAGTCTGCAGTTGGCGCACACCCACTTTGTTGGTTTTGTCGTGTCGCGGCTCAAATAGATATACGCACTAAAAGGACCATATTGACACAAATTGGCGCCAAGAATATGGTCAAGGAACAGAAACCTGGGTGGTTCGGCACCTCACCAGGTCCATTGGTTGATGGGAGACATAGAATTCAGCTCGGATATTATTTCAGTGTAAAAGAATAGACATTTTAAGAAACTCCTACACCTCTTTGATGAGATTCAAGGTATTTGCCATAGTTCATTCATACATTCATTCATTTATAGTTCATTCATTCAAGGAAAAGTAGGCAATGGTACATCATTCCAAATAATCTGGTATTTTTGCCAGTATATCACTTCTGTTTCTGAGTTATAGCTAGAGAATTCATTATACATGTTTTTACATTAGCATGAGCACATTTGTATGAGGACACTTATGTCTGACAATATAATTATCTGTGATAAACGAAAAGAGGAAAAATCAAATAAAATCTCAATATTTAATCCTGAGTAGGACACTTATGTCTGACAATATTATTATCTGCGATGCACGAAAAGAGGAAAAATCAAATTAAATCTCAATATTTAATCCTTAGTGACATGTTTCTGTTTTAAACCAATTATGGGTAAGAATACTTTCACGAGGACCGACTAACTTGTATATGCATGAACCGCAAGAGAACCCAGAGCGAGGGTTATGGCCACGTAAAATCGATTTTAGCCCAAAAATAATTTATTATTGACCGTTCCAAGGCGGTACTTCTGTCGTGGTTTACTATCGTCTTGGTTTACTTTTATTGTCGCTGTTTGTCGATATTCTATTAATCTTTAAATTTTTGTCCATTATTTAGAATAGCCTCGCAGCCATTTGCTGTGAAAGAGCTGACCTGTTGGCTTTTTGCTTGTCTTGTTTTGCTTTGTTTGTCATCTTTATTATTTCCTTTCCCTTTTGGTGTTTAGGACAGGAAGCGGAAAGCGATTGTTCCTGGCCCGGAGGTTATAAAACTTGAGTACATTCTCAAACTCAAAATAAATTACACTGATTGGCTGCTCGGAAGCAGCCAATCAGTGTGCTTTATTTTGAGTTTGAGATTATACTCAAGTTTTATAACCTCGGACCCTGATCATTGCCTTCTAATCTCCTTTACCAATTTATTATAAGACCTTGTTGAAGGCTAAAAACCATTTTCATTTAAGCTGATTTTTTTCCTGCTACATAGAAATACGTGAAACAGGACTGATAAATAAAAAGTACCAAATTCATAAATATGGACTCTTACATCGTAGGAACATTTCCAAACCCAAAACCTTTAACTGTACAGACATGGACCCCAGAGTGGTATGATCAGGTGCTTGCTTGTTGTAAGCATCATCTGCCTATCATCATACATCCGCCATATGGGCATAGTCGGTGAAGTTGACTATTCGTTACCTGAAAATCTGGTTGTGCTCTAACTTTGGTAATCAAATCGAAATAAGTTTCGAAACGGCCATATTACAGACATCATTGTGGTCCTGGAAAAGTCAAAGATGACTTATTCACCTTTGATTGTTGAAGAGTTTGCTCTACACCACCATAGAACCAATGGATTTAAACGTGAGAGAACTCGGGTTTAACGTCCCACCAACAACGTCATATGGAGACGGGATCTCGGTTTAAAGTCTCTTCCGAAAGTCCGAAGGAGCGGGGGCGTCGATTTTGCGACCCCTGGATTGGTACATTGTAGTCCGGAGTGTGGATTTAAACGTAAAGTAGCAGACAGACAGACAAACAGGCAATACGTTTATCCTGTCACAGTACATGTAAACATGAGATAATGAGCAAACAACAATAAAGCAAACTCTAAAACCATATCCCAACATAGCTTTTACCTAAAGAAACATAAATCGTTTATGCATATTTACGCTGTTACCACTAATAGTTTATCAATAGCTTAAAACAATATATTGCTTTTAATAAACTCACAATATTGAACTAAAATGCACGTTTCATATCAGAAATATAACTATAGGGTTAAAGGTAGGTTCCTGTACTAGCGATAACAATTATGTCCATAAAATAATTTCGTCTTTTTCGGAGCAGTATTGAATTCTCTTATTTTTCTGAATTTGTTGCTGCTGAGAAACTCGTCAGATGTTGAAGAAAATAGTCGTTTTCCCTTTTGGTTTATTTTCTTTCGTTGAAATTCCAGTTCTAAAAATAACTATGTTTATTATGTCTATAAGTGTGTGATTTCTGCTGCCATTCTCCAAAGGTCAATTTTCCCTTGTCGTGAGCTCTCCTAGAGGTCTTGGCATGGTGAATGGTTTAAAACTATCCCAAAATGCAATGCAGCATGACCTCAGCTGCGTTATCTATTTTTGGCGCGAACTAAAAATAGCACTAACTGGTGTGCGAAGCAGAGTTAGGAAATCCCTTGCAAAACAACTTTTCTAATATTTTTTTGATTTACACATTTTAGTGAAACTTATTCATTCCCTTTTATAAGTGCTTTCCAACAACTTGGATGAAAGATCACCAAAATTATGATGCATTCCAAAGTACAGGAACCTACCTTTAAGATAACCAATCTGAAGAGGAAATCATTTATCTCTAAATATTTGACAAAACAAAATAAGGTAAAATGTATTGAAACACTAAACCCCCCCCCCCCCCCCCCCCCCAAAAAAAAAAAAAAACAAACAAAAAAAACGCATGTATACATTGTGAAAACCCCAAAAGCCAAACACACATAGCTCTTATAAGACAGATCTTGATTTTTGGGATTATTTTGTTTTAAACATTTACTTAAGTTTTTTTTCACAACATGTATATTGTATTTTGGAAGGGAAAACCTCCATTTCATAACCGAATGAATAGGGTAATGACAAAACCATAGTGCAAATTCGCAATAAAGAACATACTAGAATAGAAGGGCGAAAGAAGAACCGCTTTGGAAATAGTTATCAGTGTAAAAAGTAATGTTCAGGAACTGATACAGTCAAATTCATATCCCACCCACTACACATAACGGAAAATGGTTACATAACGTAACAAAACTACTCCTTTGCTGAAGCACTTCAGCAACTGATTTTAAGTGAAAGCTTGGGGCTATCTGTCTTGACATCATAACATTGATGACAACACACAACACAGGTCACCTTATCTTGTTATGAACAGATCATTTCATCACAGAGTTATAGTATAGTATGACCTATACAAGGGGCATTTGAGAAGTAGTGGCAACGGTCCTGTAATGTCCGAATACTACATGCGTACTGGGGTTGGACTCAACAAACCTTTGCGTATCTGTTCCAGTTAAAAAATCACCTGCCTGGATGTATGAACCAGCGGCCCGAACATATTGGAAACTGTAGATTCAAATTAGATTGTCACGGAGTCTGATCGAAAACTTGTGAGATGTATTAATTTTGTAAAAAGCAAATTCGATGAATTTATGTCCTCCGCCTTTCGAAAAAAGAAGCGAGGATGCACACTCCCAAAATATACAATGTCTTAAACAATATAAGGACATACACACACAAGGTATCTATTGTCAATGCACTGGATATTCTACAAAAACCACATGCAACTTCTTAGACCATTTTTAGAAACACCTGCACAGTTTCAAAATGATTAGTTCAAAATCCTATGAGGAGCTGCACACACAAGGTATCCTGGCACTGTTTTTATATTTTGTTAGTATTTGGGCCTAAGTTCGAAACAAGAAAAAAAGTGACAAAAATTATAAGACTGTAATCTTAAAGTCAAATGCACATCTAAAGACGATGAAGAAGACGCCTGCAAAGTTTCAAAATGCTTTGAAAAAATTGTGCACACGAGCTGTATACTGTCAATAGGTCGTCAAATGTGGCAAAATGACTAAATTAATAAAGAGAAAATAGTAGTAAGTTATTATCCAAGCAAAACTCCTGAGTCATGTGCATATCTACATACTATGAGAAAAAAGCCTGCAAAGTTTCAGAATGATTCATGAAAAACTGTAGGAGAGGTTGCGCACACAAAGTATACACTCATAAGGTCTTCTGATAATGAAAAATAACTAAGTTTGCAAAGCAAAAAAAGTGGTAAAAATTGTTTGACGATAACCCCTAAGGCGTATGCATATTAACAGACCATGAGGAAGAAGCCTGCAAAGTTTCAGAATGATTTATGAAAAGCTGTAGGAGAAGTTGCACACACAAGTTATATAATCATAGGTCTTCTGATGATGAAAAATGACTAAGTTTGCAAAGCAAAGAAAAGTGGGAAAAAATTATTTGACGATAACCCCTACGGCACATACACACCTACATAACCTGAAAAAGGAGCCTGCAAAGTTTCAGAATGATTCATGAAAAACTGTAGAAAGAGTTGCGCACACAATGTATGCAGTCAAAGGGTATTCTGTTTCAGGAAAACGAATACGAGGGTTGTTAAGAAAGTTCTGATTCTAGCCGCATAACTTTGTTCAGCGGCATGCTGGGGACAAATGCTAAGCAGGTATTGAAAGCACTACTTTTCGTCTTCATAATGATACTAACACTATCCAGAGATATATATTCTTATTGAGTTACAACGCATGTTATTAGGCCCCAGTCATACCGCTGGGCTAATTTCATATGTGAATGTATTTCCAATGTGTCATTCAAGTGAAAAATCATTGTAAATACAAAATGAATTTTTGTAATCTTCTTGTCATTCGTTGCTTTCAATATCCATTCAAAAGTTAGAAGGGCAGCAAACATTATCGATATAGTCCTTGCAAAGCAATGCGCAGTTTTTATGACGTTAGTGAAAACAAAGTCAACGTCATTTTCGAAAGCTCGTAGCGGCTTTGTTGTTTATATCAATTTTACTTTTTCGACGGTTTCGAATTGGCCCATGCAAAGGCTCTTCCGAACAAGATTTTGAATGTTAAAACCGTTGTTTTTGTTACAAAATCATTATAACTTTAGTAGAAAGGGAGACTTTGCTACTATATAAAATGCCTATAATATAACTTGAAGGGACAGTATGGAACCTAAATTAAATATATTTTCCGCGACATTTACAGGTCACAGTTGCCTGGGGAATAAGTTTAATTGGCAATGATGAAAACAATTCAAAGACTGCTCATATATGAACTATGACCTTCTTAAGTGAAAATCTGCAGTGGCCGTAGGGTAACCTCTTTCAAAAAACATTAAAAAATACCTCCTCTTGAAAACATTACACAACGTTTGCAGAGTTGTCCGTACATACAATACCTTTATAAATTTTCGCTATCAGAAGTTCTGTATTTATGACGGTTATCAAAATCTGACGTCACGATCAGAATTTTCTGAACATCCCTCGTAAGTTCTCGAAGCGAAAAAAGTGGTAAAATTATTTGAGGATGACCTAAGGCACGTGCACATCGACATACCATGGAAAAGAAACCTGAAAAACGGTAAGAGGAGTTGCGCCGCAAGATACCTACTGTTGAGGGGTGAGGGGGGGGGGAGGGGGGGGGAACGGAACTACGGAAACACGGAAGTACGAAACCACGAAAAGCCAAATACTATGTCCCCTCGCTTTTCTTCGAAAAGACGGGGGACAATAACCTTAATGAGATTCCTCCATTTCTACAACCAGGGTATACCTTTTGTGACTTTTTGTTTGTTTCCCAAGTCAACGTCGCCCTTTCAAAACGGGGTCTACTTTTAAAAGAAAAAAAAAATGCTCCTAGAGGAGCAAATTCTTCTCTTCCAGAATTGACCTCCATCGAGAAGGGATCCAAAAAGGAAAATGGTAGAGTTGCTTCCTCTGACAATCCACCCATTCACTTGCATTTCGTCTTCGTTCCGAAAAACGATCCTTTAAAATACTTGACTGTCGTAAAATTCTAGTGAGTGAGTGAACTCGGGTTTAACGTCCCACCAACAACGAGTTCATATGGAGACGGGACCTCGGTTTAAAGACTCATCCGAAAGACCGGAGAAGCGGGGGATCGATCTTGCGACCCCTGGATTGGTAGTCTGGAGTGTTATCCACTACGCTACAGCCGCTCCTAAAAATTCTATATATTGGGGCAGATATTTCTGAGCAAACAGTGCAGACCCAGATCAGACTGCTCGTGAAGGCGCAGTTTGGCCAGGGTCTTTACTGTTTGCCATTCCATCTGTATCTATTAAAGGCATTATTGCGCTGAAATAAAGAAATAAAAAAAAAAAATAAAACAAAAAGTGCTCAGTTTTTAGGACAATTATGTTAATTAATTTAGGTGTCCGAATTTGTAGTTTTTTTAACGGATGCCAAAATCAAAAGCCGAAGGCGGTCAGCAGGTTGTACTTCGGAAGTACACTCAGATGCTCAGGATAAGCAATCACAATGCATTAGTGTGCACAAAAAGGGTATCTGGGTATATATCAAAATGATGAATAAAATTATTGTATTACACACGACTATGCTTAGGTCACACCGACTTAATATTTGACATTGCATGCAATCAAGCATTTTTCTTGGGTCAAACTGACTTGGTAAGTTTGCCAACTAGAACAGCTATATATATCATAAGCATTATGCCCCCGCCAAATGTATTCCGTATTCGCTTACTTTCAGCTATTTATGTACGTATGTATTGTGGTCAGTACTTAAAGCCCCCCTCCCCCACCCCCCGTGCTCTATCAGTGGGGCTTTGAGCACTGACCACAATACAAACGTAAATCTCTTTCTTGGTTGTGTTCCTGGTTTAGAGGATCTATTCGTGAAGATTTTATTTTATATGAACTGATGACATGTTACCGAACTTTTCTAATTACATATAATCATTTTACTTTGGGGCCCCCAGGGTCAAAACTGGGGTAAGTATCCGAATCTTCCCCGTAGATCAAGAGACAGCGTATACCTATTCTCGCCACAAAATTATGATTTATTATACGGCACACGATTAATTTGACCAAATACGTCACTGCATGCAAAGCGTATACGGTGGCATAAGCCCCTAAATAATACAAATACATCAGACTTACTGGCAGACTTATCTTTGTATTAACTACAGTAAAATGTATAACTATAGGAAAGCAGATCTGGCTTACAATGAATCTTTATTTCAAATTAAAAGCTAGATGCTAGATGATTTGAATCAAGTAAAATATATTTGAGAAGAAGCCTTTCAGTTTTATTAGTTGAGAGGGGGTGGGGGAGGGGGGAGGGGGTCGGGCGAACAACTTTGGCTGATAATTACATATAAAGATTAGCTGGTGAGTAACGCAACTGCGAGCAGAAAAGGCTTCGATCAGCCTGCGCATCCGTGCTGTCTGGTCAGCCTTTTCTTTCGATACACAAGATGTATATAATCTTCAGGTCTAGCAAGAAAACATGTTTGAGTCTGTCTCATTGCACAAAAATATGACTAGCACATGTTTTACGTGACGCGACTCAGAGACAATTCCGCGGGCTATACCGTAGAAATTCTAAGTATTGGGGCAGATAGGCCTACGCAAACAGAGCAGACCCAGATCAGGCTGCTCCTTTAAGAGCAGCCTGATCAGGGTCTACACTTTTTGCAATTCCATCTACATCTCTTGGACTAATTACTGCATTGTTAAACCAGCTGTTCCAATTTAAGGACAGTTAAATATTTTTAGGAGCCCCGTTTTTTTTTCGGTAAAAAAAATGCACTAGGAACTTGTAGCGGAACTCCCTGGGTATCAGTAAACTGCTATTTCATAATGTTATCTCAAGACTTATGGTATTGTCGAAAACCTTTCTTGAAGCAGCTACAAACAGCCAAGACTCAAATCAGCCTGTGTATCCTCTATGGTGGACCAGAATTGCCATTCCTCTCAGTATAATTTTTAAGAGTCGATTCATTGTTGATGATGCCACCAGATAAAACTCTGAAAATATTGTAAAGATGTGCCTCTTTCATGATCGCACAAGCCGTGCGATAACTTTTCTGCGGCTGCCCGTTTGTTTGTTTTACCTCTGATATCTGTAATCTATGTCGGGTAGGTCGTCAATACTTGAACTTTGAAAACAAGTCTTCAGTTGATTTGTTCTTTAGCTTTGGTTTATCATAAAGCCCCTTCAGATAACTTGTTCAGGTTGTAAAACAAGTTCTTGTCATTGACATATTCTTATCTCAATTAATGTAAATGATCTTTATGTAGTGTTTGAGCTCATATGAGCGATTTTACATGTTCAGTTCAGTTCATTTCAGTTCTCCTAACGACGTTCCCCAAGTGGCTCAGCGGTACGTAACCATAGTTGCACGCACTTGGCGCAGTGTGTCCGCCGTGTGTTGTACGTGAAAATGTACCTTATATTCCAACCTCTTCGTACGTGTGCCTCTATTCGACAGCAGAGTTAGAGAGAATAGAATGCATGTCCTTGAAATGATATGCTACAAAAGGTTATTCAACAACGACCACCTAACTATTGAGGACGTTCGTTGAAAAATTCAAGCAGCTTTGGAGAACATAACAAACTCTTGACTAGGGTAAAGAAACGGAAACCAAGGTGGTTTGTTCACAGTCAAAGGTTATCTGCCCTTAGCATAGACCATTATACAAGGCACAGTAACAGGAAACGATATCACGACCGTGTTACCACTAAGGTCGCTCACACAAAGACGAAACTAGCCATTAAAGAATTATACCCTTGTCAAGGTACGCGCAACTATGATGATTTGGTCATATCTCCGGATCTTCTTGCTTAGTAAAGATTATCCTACATGTAAGGTGTAGAGATGGATGGATGGATGACGCGGCTTTATGTCCTTTTTAACAGTATTTCAGACTTATCAGGACGATGGGAAGGCGGTTATGAGAAGCTGTTGGCCCTATAACCATGCCTACGGTTGAAAAGAATTCCACCTCCAGCTGGATTCGATCTTGAACCGCTAGATCAGCGGGCCAGCGCTTAACCCGCTGAGCTACCGTGGCTCTACTGTGTAGAAGACACGGAGAAACCATACCAAAGAGTGAGCAGCGATGGGAGTGTTACATGTACTACGAGAAGGGCAACTGAAAACAGAACTAGATGGCGAAAAAATTCTTCAATGTTTACTTTATTATTGTTATTATAATTATTACTTTTTGTAGAAGATTTTGTGGCAATCACGACATGGTAGGATTAAGATAAATGACCGCACTCGAAAATACCTTTATGGTTTTGAAGGGCTTTATGACCAAAACATTATCTGTCCTATTCTACCCTACCCTGCGTAATGTTGCCTGCAAATGTTAACAAGCGCCCGTAAACATATTGGGAAATGGTCTGGCAGCTGGTTGCCCAGTATTCTACTGTAAAATTTACGATTTCTTTTTACTTATTTACGCTCAAGTTGTTATTTTTTCTCACTCAAAGGGACACCTTTGTTCCTGCTCAAAGGGGCGTTTTTCCCACTCAAAAGGATATCAAAGAAAAGTCATGAATACAGGCTGTAAAGTCATGGTGTGGTAGACATGACGTGGGTTTACAGCATGCACACACTCTTAAATGGTAGAAAAAAATGTTGCGATAACATACCACTGCAAGGTTTGTACTAACCCTTTTCATTGTAGGGGAGAGTCGGGTAACTTCGGACAGGCGGTAAAATTCGGACATACCATTGCAAACAGTGAAAAATCCAGATGAGACGGCTCATGATGAGCCGTCTCATCAGGACTTTCACTGTTTGGCCAGTTATTGTTTTGTTTAGTTCCAGACAACTTACATATAAAGGAAAAAATGTCACTGTCCGAATTTACCCGCTGTCCGAAGTTACCCGACTCCCCCCTAAATGACCGCGATTGGACAGCTTTTAACATACCGTGTAAACCACGTTCTCGTAATATATGTGTTTGAAATTTATTTGGTTCAGTCTGGTTGGGTGTCAATACAACGTACACGACATGTTTATATTTCATCGGTCAACGGGGAATAAGAAATAAAATTGCTGTTTTATTATGACTGTCATTTTTTTCAAAACATATAAATAAATCAATAAATAAATAAAATCCTCCTTCTTTTTGCCAGTTATATGGCACAATGAATGGATATCAACAAAATATCAATAACTCCGGCCGGAGTGACCTGACGCGAAAACTTTAGTCTTAAAAACTTGGAACCTGTCTTAAAGAAAGACTGAATTTTAAATTCAAGCAGGATTTAATGGATTATAAAGATTTTGGGTGTAGTATAGGGGTGAAAGTACCTATTACGTCATCAATTTATGGCTACACATAAGTTTAAGCACACACTTTGAATACATAGAAAACATCAGCTGTTGCTATTGGCTGAAAATGCATGCTGAGTTAATGTTATTATTTTTTTCTTCTTAATTCAGTGTTTCAACATGTAAAATTAGGGAGCTGAATTATTTAATGTCTACCAGTATTTTTGTTCTGCAGTTCTAAACTCTTTTAATTTTTGACAGTTATTTTCAGTGAAAAGCAGTTCCGCAGACGGTTGTTGGGTTTGGGTTTACCCAGGTCTCTTAAATGCAACATAAGGTATTGTTTTTCTTAGCTTGTTTAAATATTGAGTCCACCAGCTAGATGGAGCTATGGTCTAAAGTAGCGGCGATTCGCAGGAAAGTTGTTGTATTTTCCAAAATGTTTGTATTAAGGTCTATGGGAAATGAATTGGTACCGTCACCCCTAAAGCAAAAGTAAGAGTTTTGCTTTCTATGCCTAATTTCAACGTTTTCGATTGGTTTTTCAAGGATTCTCTAGTAAGACATGTCTCATTACACTGAAATGCTGCTGTTCTGTAAGTAATACACATCTGAAATGTTCAAAATAATGAGACTGGCCCTGAATCTTGTCTCAGTTGAGTTTAATCTGTCATGACATTGATTTCTGGAGGGGGTTGCGATGGTCTTAAGCCCGGTCTTCGAAGAGATTTTAATGCGCGACACAGTGTTATCTGCAGATTTCACCACTGCTGACTTTTAAAAGACCTTCAAAATATTTTTTGCTCCTTAGCTTGCTAGATCTGCTCTAGAAATCTGTTCCAGAAAGCAGAGAAAGCAGAAAACTGCATTGATTTTCAATTTTGACACTCTTTAGTGTCCGAATTGCTAACAAAAAAGCACATTTTTCTTGCAAATTTGGGGGTGTACTTCCAAGAATGAGCGTAAAATCTTGAAGAATGACCGTTATTTTATTTTTTTATTTAATTTTGCTGCTGAATAGTTTGGAGTTTCAATTTAAGAGAGAAAGAGTGGTGTGTATGAGTGTATTTTCCACCTGTATGAGGTAAACGTTTTGCTCTTTCGTATAAAAATGTGTTTTTTAACTCCGGCCGGAGTGACCTGACGCGAAAACTTTAGTCTTAAAAACTTGGAACCTGTCTTAAAGAAAGACTGAATTTTAAATTCAAGCAGGATTTAATGGATTATAAAGATTTTGGGTGTAGTATAGGGGTGAAAGTACCTATTACGTCATCAATTCATGGGTACACATAAGTTTTAGCACACAATTTGAATACATAGAAAACATCAGATGGCGCTATTGGCTGAAAATGCATGCTGAGTTAATGTTATTATTTTTTCTTCTTAATTCAGTGTCTCAACATGTAAAATTAGGGAGTTGAATTATTTAAGTCTACCAGTATTTTTGTTTTTTGCAGTTCTAAACTCTTTTAATTTTTGACAGTTATTTTCCAGTGAAAAGCAGTTCCGCAGACGGTTTTGGGGTTTGGGTCTTCCTGGGTCTCTTAAATGCAACATAAGCTTTTGTTTTTCTTAGCTTGTTTAAATATTGAGTCCAATAGCTATATGTTGCTATGGTCTAAAGCAGCGGTGAATCGCAGGAAAGGTGTTGTATTTTCCAAAATGTTTGTATTGCGGTCTAAGGGTAATGATTTAGTATCGTCAGGCCACAAGGGAAAAGGCAAAAACTAAAAACCGGAACTCTTAACTGTGAAATTTTCTTCCAGAGGCGAGATCTACGAGGTGCCGTTTTACTTTATAGTGACATCCATAATTATTAATTGATAACGATAATTTTAATCGATATCCATAAATTTTAAGGATATCCTCAAGTCGGATTATGGATATCCATAATTAGAATTATAAATATCCAATAATTTAATGATTTATGGATATCATAAACTGGAATAATGGATATCACTTATTCAATTTATGGATTTCCTTAATTCTGCCCCTTCATAAATATCCCTAATTAGATTTATGGATATCAATACATTCAGTGATATTCATATATGGAATAAGTGACATCCATTTATCATTAGATTCGAATAAGTGATATACATAATTCAATTTACAGATATCAATAATTTGGCCGATTTCTGTATATTACTAATTAGATGTATCAATAAGCAGTCTTTGCAAATAAGAAGTTTGAAAACCGACTGCTCTGCGGTGATAAATGGATATCCATTATTCGAATTAGAGTCCATTTTATTGATATAACTAATCAATTATGGGTGTCCATAATTCGAACTATGGATATCCATAATTTGAATGTGATATCAACAATTTGAATTAGTGATATCCATAAATCCGGCTAAATTATAGATATCCATTATTCAAGTTTGTGATATCACTTATTCGAATTATTGATATCCATTATTTGAATAAGTGAAATCAATAAATGTGTTAAATTATGGATATCACTAATTTGAACTATGGACATCCATACATCAAATTATGAATATCTATTAATATGGAATAAATATTGAAACAGCACCCCATAGAGATCTTTTTGTAATGAAGTGTATGAAAGTAAAAAGTATGCAAAGACCAGGAACTGAAACAATCAAAATCCAAATCCAGCCCTCAAACCATAGTTGGAAACAACTAAGATTACAAATAATCAAGATACAGAGAACATATGGCCAACCGAGTGAGCAGCTTGTTCCCAAAAGGTGACCACTCAGCAACCCAAACCGAACCAAAAATAATAATAACATACATAAGGTAAAACATCACAGAAACGCTGACACCAAAAACAGGCAACAAAGAACCACAACAGAACTACCGCCTTGGAACGGTCAGTAATGAATTACTGGGGGGCTTAAATTGATTTTACAGGCCCAACCTCACCCTCAGTTTCTGAAGTGGTACAAAACATTTAGTTGGTTGTTCGGTTCGCATGATAACCCTCTAACTCGTCAATGAATCATCACGGTAAACACATAAATCAAATTTCAACACCATGAAGAAGCAAAGACGAGGACTCAACAGATACAACGGGCCGTCTGACAGGTGGAGATCCCTGTCCTGCCATACAACCCCACTGGAAATCTGAAGCAAAAGAAGGTCACCAGTTGAGCCCCGGTGGACCAAGCAACAGACAAATCTTGAAGTGTTTTGCGCTCCAAACGGTCTTCTATATATCCATGCACACACCCCTCGCCAGGGCTGCCTCCAGTGTTGTCAAATTCTGTTGCACTGGCAATTATTATCAAACAATAGAAAATTGCAACATTTTCATTTTCCAGTTTACTGGTGTATGGTGGCAGAAAGTAAAAACATGCAGGACAAAGACGTGTCGTGTAAACAAAAAGACCGGCAGGTCTGAAACATGCATGTATTTCACATGCATGTCAAGAAAGCTCATATAAACACCCCCTTATTGATAATAACACAATTATTAAGTAGAATATAAAACAAAGTGTTGTAATAGTTGAACGTGGCATACCTGGTATCTGTTGAACCGTTTGGCCGCTTTGAATTCCAAGAAAGTGAAAGTTTCAGAATAACCATAAACACTATAAATGTCGTAAATTAAAAAGGATTTTATGATTAGTGTGTTTATGGTGTAACTTGGCAATATTATCTTGGACTTAGCCTTTGTTTGCAATTTCAGTTTCTGAGCTTATCTGAAAACAAACTTCACTGCATGCACGTGTAGCAAACATTAAGACCAGTCTTTACATCTACACAGGCTGAGCAGATTCTTCGTTTTCCACTTTTCAGCTTTTCTTAGATTGTAGATCAAAACAGAAGGCTCTGGTCAGTCTGCGACGCGCAGACTGATCAGAATACTCTCTGTTTGCATACGCCGTCCAACACCTTTTCTAGTTCGCGGCTAGTTTTAATCAGTGGTTCTTTGGAAGATTGATATAGTTCTAAATGTCGGAATTACAGATAATGTTTGATACAAATTGTTTGAAAGCAATAAATTTCATATTAGATAAAGAAAGTAAACGTACTTTGACAAGTACAAGGAACATATTTTGAACCGTCGTATATAAAGCAATAGCGACTTTACCTTATTCGTAACACGTTACGTGCAATGGTTGCCTTCCCCATTTCTGTGAATCAAAACGAGATTTATCATATGACGTCGCTGTTATTCAGTGGATAACGTCGTGTCATAAAAATCGTATGACTACACGTGTAATATCATTTTGGCGCGTAAACGTACCGTCATTGAAAACGTCCATGTCAACAATGCTTTTTCTTATTGAAATAATGTTCAGTTTGAAGGCGTTAAAATCCTATTTCAAAGGGTCATATGAAAAACAGAATCTTACACTCGTGGTCATTTCATATGAAATTTATGAAACTCGCCGAAGGCTCGTTTCATAAATTTCATATGAAATGACCACTTGTGTAAGATCCTCTATTTCAAACACGAACCTCACTGTAATTTAAAGCTACATGTCACAATCGTTTTACTGTGGAAGGTACCACCTCTCTGGTAAACACAGGACATCTGCAAACATTCCGAAGGAGATGCATGGAGACCTAAAATGGCAAATAAAACATATCGGTAAATTCCGTAAAAATAAAAGCATCGCAAACGACTGCGTGATCTCCGCCACTTCAAACCTTTTTCACACACTGATTTTTCCAGATTTATTGTTTTTGTGTATAACCCCAGGGCAGGGGCAGCCTAACCCCATTGAACACGGATAAAAGTCTTTGTCATGACAGGACACTTCATTACTCTGATAACTTACAATATGCTACGGATTAATCACTTACTACTCTAATCAAATACAATTTTAGTAATTTTAAACATGTGGCCATGGGGCAGGGGCAGATAACCCCTTAAGGGTCAAATTTTAATCACCACAAAAAGCTTTTATTACTTCTATCATCAGATGTAAATTTCTGAAAATCTGTTTCACATGAATTTATATAGATTTTATCATCATTTTATGCATGTATATCACCCAGAGGCAGGGGGAGATAACTCCCATGGGGTAAATTTGAGCATCACTGGAGGCTTTCACCACTCTGATCATTTCCTGTAAGTTTCAGAAAAATTGCTCCAAACTCTGATTTTATATGGAATTTTTCATGATTTTATACATGTATGTAGCCCCAGGGCAGGGGAAGATAACCCCCGATGATAAAATTTCTGTGTTCGTACAAATCTTTCGTTACTTCGATCATGTTTTTGAAGTTTAATCATGATACTCCAAGTAGTAAAGGAACTAGAGGTCAGAAACCATTTTTTGTACATTGAAACGTGCCATAACTCTGTCAAAAATTAACAAAATTTGCCAATTTGCCAATAAACAATTCCAAGCGAGACATTCTTGGTACAAATGCATGTGCAAAATTTGAAGGAAATCCGTTGGTAAATACTTAAGTTATCGAACGGAAACGAAGTGCGGACGGACAGACGGACGTACGTACTACGGACACGGACGTACGTACTACGGACGGATGGACGGACACACGGACAGCCAACATGAAAACATAATACCCCGCCACTAACGTGTGGCGGGGTATAAAAAACCCTTCAGTCAACGACAAATATTTTGGCTATCTACGAGGGGAGTTCAATAAGTTTGTAGAACTCGGGGTTTAACTCACAGATTGGAAGATGGTTTCAGCATTAGTTTTCAATATAATTCCCCTTTACTTCAATGCATTTGGTCCACTTTTCTGTTAAGCAGTCTATGCCTTTGAAATAAAAGTCGTCTGTTTGGTCCTCAAACCAAGCCTCTGTAGCAGCCTTGAGCTCATCATTCCACCTATATCTTTCCTATGCATGACTGCACCTGAAAGCAAACTGTTGCATTATAGGAGGATTTCAGTATATATTTTAGGCGTCCCAATGATTAGAATTTTAACGCTACCAGTATTTTGAGACCATGGCAGTTACCTATGGCTCACAACAACCTACTTGTGTCACAGTCACAGCCAGATAGAGCAATCCGTTTACACTTTTTTGATTGGTGGACTTGTCCATCCCTATCAGTCCATTTCTGTTTTAAGGAATTTCTATTTAATGTATTCACTTTTATTGGTTTAAACATATTTTATTTAGAAATATCAACAGAAACAAACATTGTATACAATCAATTAAGGATCAGAACGAAAGCAAATACTTATTAAGTTCTTCACTTTTATTTTATTATGCAAAGAATTTCCTTTATATGAAATGTTGACATTGTTGATTTCGATCAGATGGCGCGATTTGCGGCGTTTAAACTCGGTATAAAGTGTTTGCATTTGTCCCGTAAATGAGTTTCCAGTCTGAAAAAGGTTAACAGAGACTTGGTTTAAGCACTATTTAGTTCATGTAAATTATATGCATAAAAGTTATAAAGAACTAGAGACATGTCCATAGGACATGGATGCCCCCGCTAAGTGCATTGAGTTAGATGGCACCTTGATTAAGGGACTGGCACTTTTAGGATCATGGAATTGTTAATTTGGGTCAAGTGACTAAATTTAATTACAATTACGAAATTTCAGTATGCTTTTTCTGGTTTCGTCACCAGATATTGTCAGGGTCACTGATGAAGCTTTGTTAGCCAAAACTACGTAGTCTGACCCATGCTCCTTCTTCTGAATGTATTCTCTGCTTTTGAAGGAACTCCTTATGATTTTAATTTTACTTCGCTGCAGCTGGTGTTGTGCCGTTTGGCGGCCGTAAAACGTCTCCCCGTACATCATCCATAGTGCAGATTTTATTTCCTGTTTGTCCTTTGAGATCAGAGGATATATTCTGAGAAATCTAAAATTTTAGATTGGTATAGACTCTTATTCTAGATTATCGTTTTTTGTATTATTTGGACCCTTTTTGATACTAGTCAGTCTTTGAATCGACTGCCAAATTAAAATAAAGAAATTTTAGTATGCTTTTTTCTGGTTTTGTCACCAGATATTGCCAGGGTCACTGATGAGGCTTTATAAGCCGAAACTACGTCGTCTGACCCATGTTCCTTTTTCTGAATGTATTCTCTTCTTTTTAAGGAACTCTTTATGATTTTAATTTTACATATATTTTGCAGTTAAACCTTAGACATAAATATGACACGATCATGTTTTCATTATAGCGCACCATGACCTTGACCTTTAAGCTAGCAACATAGTCATTGAGCGCAATGAATCGTCTTGCCAAATAATTTTGAAATCCCACCAAGCAGGACAAAGTTATTGAAATCCCACCATGCAGGAGACAGTAATGGTTTTCGGTGTAGCCTTTGCACAAAGTTTAAGTGCAGACTGTGACCTTGACCTTTAGGCTAGCGACAGGGCTCTTGCATTTAACACATCGTCTTGTCAAGATGATCATTTAAGTCAAATAATTTAGAAATACACGCAACCAGACACTAAAATATTTTCACTGAAGCCTATGCACAAAGTTTAAGTGCAAATATGACCTTGGCCTTTGAGTAAGTGACATGGTTTTTGGACATGTCGCCTCCTCTTCTCATTATACTTATTTATGCCACGCAATTTTGAAATCCCACGATGCACGACAAAGTATTGGACTGGACACAAACATGTTACGCTATGGCCTAGGCATAAAATTTACGTGCGCAGTGAGACCTTCATCTTCAAAGCTAACAACATGAATTTTACAGTCGACACATCTTCTTGTCATGATGATCATTTCAGCCAAATAATTTTGAAATCCCACCATGCAGGACAAAGTTAATGACCGGACACAAAACATGTTACACTATGGCCTATGCACAAAGTTTAAGTACCGATTGTGACCTTGACCTTTGAGCTAGCGACATGGTACTTGCACGCGACATATCGTCTTGTCATAGTGATTATTTGCGCCAAATAATTTTGGAACCCAACAATGCAGGACAAAGTTATGGGCCGGACACGATTCTTGTAACACACGAACACACACATGGACAGGGGTAACTCTATATGTCCTTCCGCCATTTAATGGCGGAGGAATAACAAAATGGTTAACAAGATCATCTTCGCACTTATACAGGATGGTCATAACTGAGTCAAGTAGAGTCTGATGTATAAGAACAATATTTATTAGACTCTAAGTTAACGCAAGGGAACTAAGCATTCTTTGCATATCGATAGGGAGACCATATCAGTAGGTTTTCATTATAATTGTCACCTACGGCTACTTATGGATTATGTACCAGACACAACTTCTAACAGACGACTTAAAAGAAACAAAAGCACTATTGAACAGTCATATGCTTTCATTTTAATTCAGTTGATGTATTGGTAAAATACATTATGTAACGCTTGAATAAAAATCACATCAGAATTCCAAAGCAATAAATATACAACTAGTCCAATACTACCCCCCCCCCCCCCCCCCCCACACACACACAAACAAATCAGCAGTTAACTCTTTCTTTGTCATGATTCGGACAGAACTCGTGTTACGAATCTATCTATAATATGATAATCACTTGTGTGAATGTGCATGAGTCAACTGTAAGTTAAGTGACAATGTCGAAAACTTCACCAACACAGTCTTAATCCGTACTATTTTAGTAAAACGGGGTACATGTGCCAGTAACTATGTGATAACCTCAAATTGTTTGAATTTAAATCTTAAAGAGTTCCATCAAGAGCATTGAATACATTCAAAAGAAGGAACATTGGCCATACTTCAAAGAATCGGCTTTCAAGCCGAATCAGTGACCCTGACAATATCTGGCGACATAAGCGTGAACTGGATACATTTTTAAGAGTACATCCGAACTTCATGTACTAAACACTGAGCAAAACTATTTAATTCTGGAAAAGAAATGTAAACAGAAGAAACAGATAATTCCAAAATACAATTGAACAAAACAACCCCCATAGCTTGGACCATGTAAGTCATATTATATAAAATTAAAATAACTGATTACGCCCAAATGTGATGCTATGTTCTTGTAAATACGCGAATAAACATAGCACTACAATAATCAAAGTATAAAACATGGATATATACAAAAGTTTTGCAGCTCGAGTAACCGTGAAACTGCATTACAACTAACGTCACGTTTGGTGGGTTGTTGGTTGTATTTGTGCTAACTGTCCCAAGATACGGCACTTTCGTCCCTACCAGAAGGAAAGAAATAAAAGAATGCAATTGTATGGGGATAGAGAGGAAACTCGCACCTGCTGCTGTCTTTTCGGTGGAACAAGGTTCACGGCATCTACGGCCAAGAACAATGAAAAAAACGGGGGCAAAAAAAATAAAGTCTCTTATCTACCGCAAGCACAGCAGGCTCTTTTCTGTCTATGGTCTAAGTCGATTGGTCGTCCCAATGCCGAAATTCTATAGTAATCAGTCTAAATCATGGAGTTAAAAGCTAAACGAGCACGCGGAAGAACTTCCGGAATGCGGTACCTGTAAATTCCGGAACCAAACAGTAATACCGCCTACATGAGAACACCTCTTACACGCAGAGCGGAAACACCAACAGGAGTCTAATACCATGGAAAAACCTATTCTGCATTTAATACTGATCAGTTAAATCATGATCTGTAAAGTTAAACGAACATCCCACCCTAAAAGGACGCTCTCAACAACAGTGCCATGGTGGTTTAGACCTAACCCTTGGTACCGAAAAAAAAACAAAACAACATAACACGGAAACAAGACACGAACTTCTAAAAAAGTAGCATGACTCGTATTTGTAAACAGAACACCGAAAATGTTTAGAGCACAACAATAAGCGTGTATGACGCAGAGTGGAAGCGCCAGCTGGAGATAGTATAAAGGGTGGCTCATTACAAACACTTGGGATGCCAAGTAAATAAACAAAGATTTCACACATAAGTACGTGCTTCTCCTCCTGGAAGGGGAAAGATCTACAAACAGGAATGAATGAACTAGCAAATGAGCCGTGACACGAGAAAACCAACAATGTGGTTGTGCGCCCAGCGCAGACTCGGATCAGCCTGGACATCTGCTCAGTCTGCTCAGACTCTTTGCTAAGTGCTTAAATGATAGCTAAGGGACCGAGCTACCTCCATGTAGACAGCGAAGACTCTGATCAGACTGGGTGGATGCCCAGGCTGATCTAAGTCTGCGCTGGGCGCGCAACCACATTGTTGGGTTTCTCGTGTCGCGGCTCAAATGTTTATAGCAGACGACTTTATTCGGGATAACATATCAGAGTTTACATCAAAGACAATTAGGACTATAGAAATTGTGCGACGCAATTTATCCTTTGCACTTAGGTAAACAAAGGTTGCTGCATACGAAACATTGGTTAAACCTTAACTCGAGTGCATCACATATTTGAGAACCTTATTTTTAAACTCAGTCTTAGCATGCTCAGTTTAAAGATGAGGATTGTTCAGAAATATGCCCCCCCCTTTTTTTGTCAGTTATATGACTCAATTTATGCACATAAACAAAAATTTCATTACAAAATGTAAAGGTTGATCTGTGATCTGCGTTTCGACGTATTTACTACTGGTTAGAATATGGAGTTCTTAAAGGCCCCATAGTTCTATCAGCATGACATATTTCGTCGCGAGGGATCGCTGCAAGCTTCTCACAATAGGTTCGTCATTGTAAAAGACCGAGATCGTCCACCTTTAACCAAAAAAACATTCTTGAGTTTCACATAAAAGGTTTGAAAAATGATTTTGATAATTTCAGTTGGCAATTAAAATATCGTAACCCTGAATAAAATGATGATCATTTAAGCCAAATAATTTTGAAATCCCACTGTGCAGGACTAAGTTATGGACCGGTCACAAACATGTTACACTATGGCCTATGCACAAAGCTTAAGTACCGAGTGTGACCTTGACCTTTAAGCTAGCGACATGGTTCTTGCACGCAACACATTGTCCTGTCATGGTGATTATTTGCGCCAAATAATTTTGAAACTGCAGAACAAGTTATGAGCCGGACACGATTCTTGTAACACACGAACACACAAACGTAAACACGGACAGGGGTAATTCTATATGCCTTTCCGCCATTTCATGGCGGAGGCATAATAAAATGGTTAACAAGATCATATTCGCACTTAGACAGGATGGTCATAACTGAGTCAAGTAGATAATCTATTTGAGATCCTCATCTTTAAACTCAGTCTTAGCATGCTGAGAGGGCCTCGAAAACAGCAGCTATGTGGACCTGTAGGCGATGGCGCAACACAACTAGTGGTGGTATGCTCGATGAGCTGGAGTGATCATCATCGGAGGCTCATTTGGAGCAGACATATTTAGATACTTTCCGGTGCCGTGTACATGACAAAGATAAATGTGTGACCCCAGACACAGGACTAATACAGGTCAGGACTGTTATAAATTAGAGCACCACGCAGCTCTCAATATCGTAGATGCAAGGTCTATAGCGATTCTGCAGTGGAATAGCTTCCCTCTTTTTCTGTTGAAGCAGAAGTTTGACAAAACACATTCAACCAACAATAAAAGCTGAACGGTCGCCAGCTTTTTGAAAAAGCTAATACTTGTAATATTTTATTCATTGTGGTGCTTTTACCTGTAGAGAAAAGGACCCATGCAAAAGCGGGTTAAGGAAAGTAGTTAGATGTAGCTGTGTTTCAAAATGTGACTCAACCGCGGATTAGGCTATTTTGGATTTTTTAATGGGAAAAACCCCTATAACAGAATTTTATAAGACTGAATAAATGAGCCGCGACACGACAAAACCAACAATGTGGTTGTGCGCCCAGCGCAGACTCAGCTCAGCCTGGGCATTCGCCCACTCTGATCAGAGCCTTCGCTGTCCGCATGGTGGTAGCTTAGTCCCTTAGCTACCCTTTGAGCACATGACAAAGAGTCTGATCAACCTTGGCGGGTGCCCAGGCTGATCTGAGTCTACACAGGGCGCACAATCACAATGTTGGTTTTGTCGTGTCGCGGCTCATATATAGGTGTCATTCTAGAGAGGAAAATCCTGTTTTATAGCCAATTATAACACAGTGCGTCTATAGAAGCAATGGAAAGTTTCCGTGTTTTATTCTGCAACAATTCACTGTTTCGGAGCACGTGAGGCTAATTGCTGACGTCAGTGGAATTACTGACGTAATTTTGTGACGTTTTGAGACGTCAGAGGCAATCGGAACACCGCTCGGCCAATTCCGTGAATCAACCTCGGATGTATGACGTGGGACTACTTACGTCACACGACTGTTGTTAGGAACAACGAGATAAACAAAGATGGCCGCACTGTCGCACCGGGTAAATAATAAAAAGAGAAGAAGCAAATGTATTTTCTGTCGCGTCATTAATAATTGACTATTTTGTTTTAACAACAGCAAAGCATTAAATGAATGTCCGTGCAACAGCTGAAAAAGGTCGCAGTCGAGAATTTATTATCATTCGTAGACCTAGAGATCTACGGCTTCGGCGTATACTTTCGGCCGAACAACAAAATGTTCGATTTTGCTGCATATTGCTCCGCCGTACATACCCCCGAGGTCTGATTCATGGAATTGGCCGAGGAGTTCCGAATGACGTCAGAGGGTGTAATGTCTCTTTTGCTTTCTAAAATTGCCCTAAAATGTGCATCTATCTTAGATGCAGTTAAGAATATTGGCGGGAGCTGAACGCGCTGGCAGGAAGCTTGGGAGAATTTGAATGAAAAGAATACTTTTTCGGAATTTTTGAGTGTCAGAATCGAAATAGGTCAGATCTAGCACTGAGTTTACTGTTTTCGGCCAGTTGAAAGTAGATATGTTCAGCGCAAAGTAGGAATCGGTACAATTCCGGAATTGTCCTGCGCCAAGTGGGAATTCTCACTTTGTGTTACAATTCCGGAATTGTACCGGTACAATTCTAGAATTGCGCAAGGGATTTGTTGGTTTATCGAACAGATAAATATGTCTGCGCGAAGTGGGAATCTTTAGGACAAAGTGAGAATCGAACATTCATTTGATATGAGTAACATGGAATAGACCTTTAAATGGGGAATCTTTAAATGAGGAATAATGTATGTTAAAATTACCGCATCGCATACTTAGATTTTTTCTGGTTTTGGCTAATACTGGATGACAAGATAGTATAATCAACTCTTTTCAGAGCAGTTTATTTGAAATTTTATACACATGATGCAGACATTTGTAGATGTGCATGAGCATTTTGAAAAGTAAAATATTCTTTTGACAAAATTACGGCCTTTTAAAACGTAAGATTTGTAGGTTATATACTGGATGACAAATTTATATAATCAATTCCAAGCTTGTAAGCGATCAGTTTGAAACTTTATACAGATGTTATAGATAATACTGTTACGGTGCATGTGCTTTTTGAAAAGAAAAGAAATTGACTGCCTTTCCGAACTTAGAAATATTTCTGATGAGAGTGATTTAAGATGACAACTTTTTGTAGTCAGTTTCTTCCACAGTTTTAAGGAATCGATTTGGAACTTTGAACAGATGTAAGAAACATATTGAAAGTAATTTTTTAATGCCAAAGGCTCATTTATTCCCTTCTGTCATAATTTAAATTACAAAAAATGACCATATCAGAACAAATAAATGCAAACATATATTTGTTAACCGCAATACCATCTTATCTTACTTTGTCCCGATTCTCACTTTGCGCAAAGTAGGAATTCTCACTTTGTTGCACAAAGTGGGAATTTTTACCTTGCGCAAAACAATTCCGGAATTGTACCGATTCCTACTTTGCGCAGAACGGATATATCACTCGCGCTCCGCGCTCGTGATATGATCCACTTTACAACTGGCCTCCAAACAGTGAATTATTACTCAACAATTCACTGCTAGAGCTGATCTATTTCTTAAACAAATACGAAAATAAACGACCCTATGTGCACGTCACGGTATATCTCACCCTATTGCACTATAGCTAAATTCTCAGACAGCGCAGCCGCATATAAACATTACCTCAAATAAGACCCTTAATTGTAAGTGTATCCGTATTCTAGGGAATGATATTCTGATCGTTACAAATAATGTATTCTCTCTGTCTCTCCCTCTCTCTCTCTCTGTCTCTCTCTTTCTCTATCTCTCTCTCTCTTGATTGTTGTTCGGTCTGTTTGCATGCGTTTAGACTACAACATGTACAAGCCGTTCTTTTGTTGTTATTATATCACTTACAATAGGACATGACTGACATAGGGGTAGTTATGTGTAATGTTACTATTGGATTGATACGAAAGTAATTGAAGAGTTGAATAAAGTACTGTTTTATCCTAAATCGTGTTTTAAATATCAATCAGAAACTAAGCATGGGGAGTTGATTAAACAGAAACGAGGGTCGCGTGTCAGGTTTCCAAACCCAAAGTCAGGTTACAATCAAAGGTCAGTTATAAAAGCCTTACACACGAACATTTTTTGTTTTGTCTTTTATCTTATTTATTTATTTATTATTTCTTTTTTGTTTTTCATATTTTTTCTGAACATCTCTTGCTGCTACATACTTTACTTCCCTTATCAATGTACAGATAAGGATCCCTCATTACATGATAAACCTGATTCATTTAAGGGACGAGTCATTTATTGTCAGCTGGGGGGGGGGGGGGGCGGGTACATTTAGGGGGGGTCGGAATTTTTTTTGGTGATGTACTGGGGGGTCGGAAATAAAAAAGCCTTGGAGCAGGGGGTTCATACATTTTATTAGGCATATTGGGGGGGGGGGGGGTCAGAATTCTTCCATCAGTCTTCATTTTAAAAAATGTCTCAGCTTCTGGGGGGCTTCCCCAGACCCCCCATTACTCAAACAATTTCAGACTCTTTCCTTTCAAAATCACAAACTTAAAACTTAAAAGTCTTTGTGGAACTGACTCAAAAAAATTGGGCAGCTTCGTATAAAAAAAAAAATTTCATTGCTTTGCTAGAACAGTATGAAAGTGTCTATAAAATCATGTCAAGTAGATGATTTTGTGCTCAATTAAATTTAATGCCTGCATTTGTGATATCAGCTCTCCACGTGCCTTTTCATCAGCAAAAAAACACAGCCCCCAGACCCCACCACCCAGAGGCCCAATTAATATTATTTACAGTTATAATTATTAAGCATTCGACAAAAGATTTCCGGATGGCCATTAGCAGAAGAAAAAGTGCAAGAAATGCGGACAAAGTTTAAACAGACCATGATTACATGTAATTAACCTGTTACAATAAGAAATGTTCTTTGTGTTTCATACAGCTAGGTTTTGATTGAGGTCAGTCTGACATAAAATAGGTAATATGGTATGTGTGTGAAGGGTAGCTGGCACTGAGGATAGGGGGGGGGGTCATAAAAAATTTTGTCACCTATCTGGGGGGGTCGGAAAAAAAATTTGGTGAGACTGGGGGGGTCCGAAAAATTTTGGTGAAACAAATGAAAATGTACCCGGCCCCCCACCTGATAATAAATGACTCGTCCCTAACAACCAATGACGGCTGCAAGCTATTTTCGCAACAATAAAACAAAACAACAACAACCCCCCCCCCCCACAAAAAAAAAATACTATAGTAGGTTTGAATAAAAAGTTTGGACACAACCACTAAAGGTGGGTTGTCTCTCCAGTGTTAGTTGCCGCCATGACTATATGTATATGTTTCGTTTTTGTTCTACATGTCTTTGCTAACCTGTATGTGATAAAGAATTTTAATTTCGCATGGTGTACATCGTGTGTATAGTCAAAGCTTGTTTGAAGATAATAAAGGCATACACATACACAAACGCACGCGCACCGCACACGTACGCAGGCGCACACTCGCACGCACGCACATACATACGCATAGCAGCCCGAACAAATAACGAAGGTAGATTTTGTCACTTTTAATTTTATAAGTATCGAAAAATCGCGTTGCTTGGCAGCTTGGAAGAATGTACTGATATTGGGGTATATAAAAAACAAAAAAAAAAAAAAAAAAAACTGTGGAAAACTGAGAAACACTTCAATTACTGATACAGCAAAAAGCTAAACCACTGTGCCTAAGTACAACTATAATCATGTTCATTATTTTTTTCTTCTTTTAGTAGATCTAGTACAGGACTTTTTTATTAAGCTCAATAAGGTACAATAAAAAAACAAACAAAAAAAACTCTACATTGTAAAAAAAGTCAGTAAATTTTACATAGAGAAAACCATGTTAGTGTCTTTTGATATCAAGTTTATCAGGCGAGACCGGAAACAGCGTAGGAATGGCGAGGCTTGCCGAGCCAGTCCGACGTGTTTCTGGTCGAGTCTGATAAACTTGATATCAAAAGACACTTACATGTTTTTCTATTTATCATGCATCATTAGAATATTTTCAGGTGTAAAGAGCGTCAAACAAAAGAAAAGTAAACACAGATTTGTTTGAACTTTTTGACGTCGCGCATGCATTGTGACGTACGTCGGTGACGTCATTTAACCAATCGAACGTTAGTATCACGGCCAACGTCAGTATGCAGCCAATCATCTTCAGAGATCGCGTCTAAACGCATGACCTGATAACATTCGCGCAAGCGCAGTTCTACAGTGACATGATATCACATCATGTTATCATACCCCTGTTATCAGTGGAATTTCGCAGTTGGTGCATGATAAAGTAGAATACCTGGCAATCAACTGCCAGTCCGTTCCCTTTAGTTTTACGGGCGCCCGTAAACATTGGCAGGAATCATCACGCAGAGTAGAGTAGAATAAGACAGGTATTGTTTAAAGGTATTTTCGAGTGTGGGCAAGTAACATAACTTCCATTGTGATTTCTACAAATGTTCTACCGGCGGAAGCCCGTAACAATAACGGGAAATGGACTTGCAGCTGGTTGCCAGGTATTCTACAGATTTTTTTACAGTGTGCCATGTTTTTTTTTTTTTTTTTTTTTTTGTTTCTTTTTTTTTGCCTCTCCTAGAGGAGAAAGTCTTTTCTTCGATTGGAAGGGTTTCCTCGTTCGAGGAAAAAGGGAATAACATAAATTGTCTCCTTTCGTGAAATTAGCAGTAAACACATGAACCACGACACGAGAAAACAAACAAAGTGGCATGTGCGCCCAGCGCAGACTCAGATCAGCCCGGGCAACCGCCCAGTCTGACCAATGTCTTCGCTTTTCGCTTAAAGGGTAGCTAAGGGTCTAAGCTAGCTCTATGTGGACAGCGAAGTTTCTGATTAGACTGGGCGGATGCCCAGGCTAATCTGAGTCCTCGCTGGGCGCACATGCCACTTTGTTGGTTTGCTTGTGTCACAGCTCACTAGGAGGTGTTCCCGTAGACTTTTATGAGCCGCGACACGACAAAATCATCAAAGTGGCATGTACGCCACGCAAAGACTCAGATCAGCCTTAGAATCCACCTAGTCTGGTCAGAGTCTTTGTTGTCGGAATGGCGGCAGCTTATACCATTAGCTACAAAAATGTACCTTTTAAGAGATAAGCGAAAACTGATTAGACTAGGCGGATGCCCAGGCTGTTTTGAGTCTTTGCTGGGCGCAAAGGCACTTTGTTTGTAATGTCGTGGCGCCGCTCAGAGTTCGGGTCATGCCTGTCTTACAGGCCGACAGCGGAGCTGAATATTTTGCAGCTGATCAGAAAAGACTCAATAAAACCATAGTCTGACACTTTTAAAGACATATGCAACCTTTCCGTCATTTTGATGTATTTGCAAAAATGAAAGTTACCCTAGAGTTAAAATTTTGTTATAACTGGGTAAGGATATGGCTAAAAGTTGTGTTTGAATATCATTTTGGGCTCATTTTGTTAGCTAGTTCCCCATATCAGTTTGACTAGACAACGATATTAAAAGCTATATAAAAGTCATCATTTAATTGATATTAACTACCAGGCTTGAGTGGTGCTTTTTTTTCAAGAAAGCAGTCGAGAGTGGTATCTTTCCACTTCAGATGTTTTGAAATTTAATACGGTGACATATGGCATTTAAGTTCAAGATTGATGAACCAATATATGATATAGAATACATATAGAATTTTATGCAGATATCGATGCATGAAGTATTTGGTGGCAATTGCCTCTAACGTCAATTGATTAATTTCTTGCAAGTTAAACTCCTGTGGATCGTATTACCATTACTTATTAAAGCAGTTCGTTTTACCATTACTTATTAAAGAAGTATAATGAAGTGTATTTTGACATGAGGTTTCTGTAGCACTCTATTGTCTCGCAATCACTAACAGCATTTTAGGTGAATGGTTAAACTTCAGGGAAACTAATTCTAACATTTCTTTTATGACCTCCCTTCTCAATGGGGGTCAACTCTTAAAGGAAATAATTTACTCCTCTAGGATCAAACTCTTTCCTTTAACAGTAGACCCTCTTTTGGGAAAGTTTTATCACCTATGGAACCTAACAGAAAAGCAAAAACATTTTATTACCTTTGTGGTGGAAGCGCTGCAGACATTGCACTATGTCCTGTCATTGCACTTTCATCAGTCAAGTGGAATAACTTTGTTAAAATGAAATAAAAAGGCTGGTGCACAAGTCTTTTTGGCTTGCGCTTTCGAGCGCAAGCCAGTATTCAAGTGGTTTAGTGATACCGAGTTATTTTCGGAAGAGACGATACGTCACGCTTAGTCGGAAAATACCAGGAGAGTGTGTACACAGTGAGTGTGTACTGCAACGATTCGTTCTAAACTTTTTTTAGGGCAGCAATTAAAGGTCAATTACGAAGAAATTGTATAAATGCTTAATTTTGAAGCAAATTGATAGCAGACAAAGAGAGGATTATAATGCTACACACGGCATAGAAAAATTCCTATCCGTTCAAAAGTTATGCCAGTTTAAAAATCCCACGGCTGTTTTTTCCTGCATGACTTATCTCCCTTACTTTTTAAAGTATTTCTAACCACAATGCACTATTCTGTGATGTCATTGATGATTTTAATTTTTTAAATGAATTTTTAAACTAATTAACAACCTTTATTCTAAAGAGTAAATAATTGTTATCTTACAGTTTTGATTATTTTAATCTTTGTTTATTAGCTGGGTAATTTATTGGGAATGTTCATCCACAAATTTAAATTTTATTCAAAATTTAAATTAAATTTAAAAAAATTTAAAAACAGATTTTAAAACATTTTCTTTTACTTCAGTACACAAAAGTCATTGTCAGAGACCTAATTAAATAGATCTAAAACTACTAGTTCAATCATATCTACTGATAAGCATGTAAATTTAAATTTAACAAATTTTAATTAAATATTTAAATTTGAAAATTTAACTGCTTAAATTGCAAATATAAGCAATATTTTGAATTTGGGCAGTTGTTATAAGTGTCACCAATAATACAATACAATTTTTTTACCATTTTAGAATGTTCAAGTAGAAAATATTTGACAATTTAAAAATTTTAAATAAATTTAAAATTTCAGTGTTCATTGATGACGTCATCGAAGGCCTCATGAATATTAATGAGGCAGCTCAAAATGATTGTCAGATGTCATAAAATTTACAAATTCAACTCTTTATATCTCGAAAACTATTAATGATAATTTGATGCGGTTTTCGATACTCAGTTGCTAAGAGAAAACTGCTTTCATTTCTGTAATAAAAAAGCACCTTAATAATTGACCTTTAAGCCAAAGAGATCGGAAAGTACGTTCCGGTTTGAGACAGCATTTCTTCATTATTTTCTTCACAGACATAACGAACAAATACCTCGTCCGATTTTGTCTATTTTTATCCATATCCGATTTGCCTCATCTGCTAAAAATAATGATGGAAACTTTATTCTATTTTTGATAGTTCATTGATTTTTTTTTAAATATTTCCGATAAAAAGCACTTTTTTCTTTTACAAGTGCCTTGAACTTGGCCACATTTCGTTTGCTTTTTATAAACTGATGGCATAAAAAATGAAACTGTGAATGCAATGCAAAGTATTTGGCTTTGCATCCTAAGAAATATACCCAAACTTGTGTAAGAAACAGTGTTTATATATAGCTTAACGCAAAGCATTAGCTTTTCCAAAAAATCATGCAGCGGCGTCGCGAAAACTAGGCCTTAGGGCATCGCATAATCTGACTAGTCAGAGCAGCCGGCACACTGTCCAGCGCCGATGCATTCGTTGGATCTGATCAGTCTTTTTCGGCATATATATATATTCGTCATCTTTCATGCTGAAGCCAGACTGATCAGACTGCGCTTATGCCGGAGTGGGCTGATCTGTGTATCAGTGTAAAATCTGAAAGAGCAGAGTTCAAATTTATTGATTAAATTTAGAAAAAAGCGCTTTTGACGATTTTCTTCCCTTATCACATTTACTGAAAAGAGATAAATTTCATTTGTCGGGAGTTCATGGAAATATGAACGCAATGGGTTCCGTGCTTTGTTGTTCCCAAATGGTGTAAAGCAAGCTATTGTCCCAAACAACAGCAGCACGCATTTTCTTCTTAGAGTGTCAAAATTCTGTTCCAGTCACTGTCACTGATGCCACGTAAACCAAAAATAAACTTCAGTTAATATAAATTTATTGTCTTCTTTTAATGCCAAGTTCAGATGTGCCAAGATTCCAGAGACATGGGTTTGAAACAGCCTTTCCTAAAATTTTGATTCAGACTAAATGTGACTCAACAGCCGTGAAGAAAAGACTTGAAATAGGTCCATATAGTTATTTTCCTTGAGACATGCCTAAAACGGCCGGCCAAAACGTTGAAAAACTGTTTTTTTTGTTGTTGGTGGTGGTATTTGTGTGTGTGTGTGTGTGTGTGTGTGTGTGTGTGTGTTTAAATATTTTTTTCAATTTGTTTTTCTAATAAATTCTACACTTGTTAGTAGTTGGCGAAATGAGATAGGAGACAGAGTTCCTGGTTCCAGTGCCTATTATTCACTTTCTGGTGCTATTGTTCTGGTGTTGCCTATTGTTTCCGAAGAATGAGTTAATCCTCTTCGGTAACAATAGCGTGTTTTCTCAGCAAGAAGATGTGATATGTCAATATTGATACGAAGAACGGTGTGAAATGAATATGATCTTTTGAAAATGAAAAGGGTGCGAAGCTGTTGTTGTTGATCTTACATTCGAATCGTGATGAATGAAAAGAATTTAGCAAATAAAGGGACAGAGTCTGATATTGATACACTTATTGTTTCATAGCCCTGAGAAAGTTTGGATTTATACGGCGTTGTTACTTAACCCCGGAATGTTTTGATTCCTAAAATTCCATTGCGGCCCCGTTCACAGAAAGCTCGCACGCAATTTGACTATCAAAATGGCTGGTGTAGATTCAGAGGCTGCGATCAGCGACACTTTATTAACAAATAGGGGCGCGAATGATCGAAACCAGGCTCCGGACAAAACCAGTTCAACGCCAGTGGTGGCCAACGACTGGAGCCTATGCGGCACGCGCGTTCCGAAGAATCAAGTGACCTACATGACACAGGTTGTCCTCGTGTACGGCATTATTGCAGTTTCGCTATCGCAGCTAATCCTACAATCGTCTGACAGGGAGCTCTGGCTTATTCTTTTGAGCACTTCTATCGGGTACGTTTTGCCGTCACCAAGACTAAAGTTCTTAAAGCCTAAAGTATTCGTTACGTCAGCGGCAGCTAGCGCAACAACAACAACAACGGCAACAACAACGTCATCATCACTGCCGTTATCGTTATTCGCAGTAAACACAGAAGAATCTCGTAGTAGCAATAGTAGCAGTAACAGCGATTCGGAAATAGGGAAAGATCCGACTGCCTAGCCGCTGCTTTGCAAGAATAAGCGCGATACTAGTAACTCGCGGTCGGGCATGAGGGCAAAAGAAAGGTACTTGGCAAAAATATACACCGATCCGGGGCATCCTGCGAGCTTTACCGGGCCAACAAAACTCAAACAGGTCGTAAATCGCGAGGGCAAAATCCGAGTAAGCGACAAAGATGTACGTTCCTTCCTGGAAAAGCAGGATTCGTATACCGTAAACAGGCCCGTAAGACGCACTTTTCGCCGGGGGCGCATAATAACTCGTGGAATAAAGGACCAGTATGACTTGGATTTAATTGACATGGGTAGGCTCTCGAAATATAATGACAAAGTGAAGTTTTTGCTGACGGCCGTTGATGCCTTCAGTCGGGTAGCCATGGTAAAACCCCTGAAAGACAAGAAAGCTGAAACGGTTCTAGAAGCGCTCAAATGCATGCTTGTCGGAAATAGAAGTCCTAGGGTCGTTCGTTCAGATTTCGGAGGTGAATTCTGCAACGCCAAGGTGGAAGAGTTTTTCCAAAGTAGGAACATAAAACATTTTTTCGCCCATCCGCCTTTAAAGGCTCAAATTGTGGAACGCTTTAATAAGACTCTTAAGCAACAGTTATTTAGATACCTTCACAACAGAAACACGTATCGTTACATTGACAAGCTGGCGGAGATAGTCAGTAGCTATAACGACAGACCCCATCGATCTCTTAGGCTTACTAAGTCCAAGCCAGGTTTCAAAGAGCAACGAGGTGTCTCTGTGGAATGAAATGTATATTAATCGGCCTTACAAAAAGTCTCTCATCAGTCGCAACAATAGGACCAATAAGCCTGGTGAGAAAAAAGGCAGTAATAAAGTGCACTCAGCTGCTAGATTTAGATTCAAAAAGGGTGACCTTGTTCGAGTGAGCTACAACAGACAAGTGTTCGAGCGAAGCTTTAACCAGCGTTTCTCAGAAGAAGTGTTTCGTGTTCGCCAGCGCATTCTAAGAGATAATATACCGGTGTATCTGTTGGCCGATCTTCAAGGGCAGATTATCCGGGGGTTCTTTTTTGGTCCCGAACTCGTAAGAATTTCGCAGCCCGAAGAAAAGCTTTTCAAAGTGGACAGAATTCTCAAGCGCAGAGGTAAGGGCCAAAACCGTGAAGCTCTGGTGCGGTGGTTGGGCTACCCGCCTAAGTTTGACCAGTGGCTTCCGGTTAGCTCCCTTGAATCGATTTGAACAGACATATACAATAGCTCGTCAGGATGAACCTCCGGCGCGATATCTATGCTGAACTTAGAAGTTTCGACTCGCTTCGTTATTTTCCCAATAACAACGCTGCTTTTTTTACCGTGCAGCTCGACCGAGAGATTCGATTCGAGGGCGTTTGGGAGGTTGCATTGAGGGGCCTGCACGTGAATTGTTCTCCCAAAGATCGCAGTTTTGCTGGGCAGAATCTATACATATACACAAACTTTATTGACTTTTCGTTTGTTGGTGGGAGTTTGAAACAGCTTTTAAAACGTGTAAGCCTCGGGTCAGCCATACAGTCGGATAATCGGATTATATACCAGATGACTGGAACAGATAAAGATTGTTATGGTTACTATAAACGTATAACAACACCGTATTGTCTGTCTATTGACATACGTATTGAGGATGACAATGGACAGCTGATCGAGTTCTCAGCAGACAGTAGAGTCAGTGTGTCTTTGCACTTCAGACCAGCGGGTTAAACAAAGAAAGACGTTAATGTCTCAGAAGAAACAAACGTAGAGATAAAAGATCCGCAAAAATGAAGTATGACTGAAAAAACGGCGAATTTGTACATACCAGATTATCAGGCCTGGGAGAATTTTTATGAGAAACGAGCTAAGGTACAGCAAAAGGTCGGGATTGGTTTCGAGAAAGAAAGCGAAGCTTTGAAGCAGCAGCAGCAGCAAGAAATAGTGGTGGCCCCGGAACGCGTTAAGGTCTGCGAGCAGAGTCAGACTGAGCCTAAAATAGTAAATATCATCAGTCCGACGGAGCAGACCGTCCAACAGGCGGCCAATTTGATGAAAAAAAGGGGGATAAAAGCGAAGAACGCGAAGTGTTCTGGGAAGAAACGACCCAGAAAAAATCGCCCTAAAAAATCTACAAGAAAGAAGAAACCCGCGGGAAAGAAATCATTCAGTTACCGCACGCTTGGGGACATTTTTAGTAAACGTAGGTGAACGTTTGAAATCTCATTACTGTTGGAAGAGGTGGGAGCCAAGGCGATAACCTAAGTATGTCGGTCTTTTCGCCAGACAGTGGGAGTGATGTGGCGCCTCTGGGACTGGACATTTTCAATATTCCTGCTAATCAAGTGGCCATTTTAAAGCAGTATTACGAAGACGTTAGACCTATTTCTCAGTACAATGGACTTAACCCACTCTCTTTTGAAGTCAACTTGCAAGGTGACGTCTACACAGATTTGTCCAAATGCAAACTTTTCATGAAAATCCGTATCCTGAAAGCCGACGGGAGTAGATTAGGCGAGGGCGACCATGTGTCACCGGTAAACCTAATGTTTCATGCCATGTTTTCACAGATTGACGTGCGAATGAACGGTACGCTCGTTCACAGTTCTGGAAATATGTATCCCTATATAGCGTATCTGCATACCTTGCTACGTGAAAGCGCAGAGGCAAAGAAATCGAAACTGACCGAGCAGCTATATTTTCCAGACTCTGCCGGTTTCTTCGACGAAACTAACCCTAATGCCGGAAACTTCGGTCTTTTCGCGAGATATCGCCTGGCAAAGTCTTCAAAATTGATTGAAATGGCTGGGACTTTACTCGGAGATTGCCTGATGCTAGACAGATATCTGATAAACGGCGTGAAACTCGGCATAACACTGAGACGAACGTCTCCCAAATTCTGTCTCATGAGCGATGACGACTTGGCAGCTGCAGCAGATAACTATCAAGTCGTCATCGAGGATGCGTTTCTTCGACTATACAGACTTAAGATAAATCCAGCTATTCTGGTTGCTCATAACAAGCTGTTGAAATCAATGTCAGCGAAGTACCCATACACAAGGAGAAGCATAAAATGTTGTAATGTGCCACCGAACCAGACTGTATTTCACTGGGATCATATTGAAGAGTCGCCACTGCCTAAGTATGTGATCGTGACATTCTGTAGTAACCAGGCCGTGGCAGGCTCATACAAACATAGTCCTTGGAACTTTATAAACTGCGACTTGAGAGTAATTTCCCTGCATGTGAACGGCATATCAGTTCCCGCTGACCCAATTGATGTCTTCTATGACAATGATGGAAACGAAGGCGCGCGCACTCTTCAGGTGTTCGACAGGTTTTTCGACAGTATGTCCGGACGCGGCATTGACATCAGCCGCGAAGATATTGGCAGTGGGTACGGAATCTACATTTTCAATTTGGACCCCGACTTTAGTGAGAGCATGCAGTTCCCACTCCTAAAGAGCGGGGAAATGTCCCTTAATGTTAGATTCGGTACGCCCTTGACAGAAGGTGTTACTTGCATTTTGTTTTCTGAACGTTGCGGACTGCTGGAACTTGACGAAACTAGAAATGTGACAGTAACATAAATTATTTAATAACGTAACACTTTAAATCAGATTTAGTTCAGTCATTGAGGACGGTAGCAGAGCCAGCAGTTAAAAGACAGTAGTACATGTAGTATTAAAAGCAGATGTTGTGTACCAATGGATTCTTGACGTATACATGCATGTATCCATTTTGTAATTATGTTATGTTTATCTTAATGTAAACATGCGTATTGTCTGAAATAAAGTTCATTTAATTGTACCACTTGCTATATTATCTTTTCTGTCCAGGCTGAAAATCAGTTTGCAAATACGCATATGCGTATTGACATTTGTAAGATTGAAAAAAAAAATCAATGCCCATCCGTGTATTTGCCTACGCGAGCATTGTCTTGAATAGAGCTCATAAAATTGTACAAGCATAAACCTGTCTGTCTGGTTTGAAAACTCAATGTGCAAATATGCATGTGCGTATTTGCGTAAAGGCCACTGCGTCCCTTAGGGTTTGTAGTAGTATTCATCAAACATTTATTGAGTACTCTTTAGCACCGCCTCAATGAAACGATTCTATTGGATATCAACATAACCAATATGTTTTGATCAGGAATAAGGAAAAAAATGTTCTCGTAGCCGTGTAAATTACTTTGGAAAGGGTCATAAATACTTTGAGTTCCCTGAAAATGAGTATCTGAGCTTATTTGTACGCTAAAACACTGCTGAAATGCTAAAATTGCGAAAATCTGGACCCAGTTGTTCAAAGCATCATGAAATCAAGTCTTAACATTTTTGCTGAAAACGTGTGAGGAGCTTTTGCAATACAAAAGCTCCTCACATTTATTCTGCAAAAAAAGACAACGTTTTTTTTGTGTAGAATATGTTTGATTTTAACGTCTCGTTTACTAACGACGTCGTTAATTTTGATCCACTGTGCCCTTGTGGTGTTTTTATGCGTACGTGTGTTCGTACGGCTCGACAAATTACTTGATCTTATCATTATTATTTTCTTCTTTTTTTTTAATTCTAATTTTTTTATCGGAACCAAGGCTGACACACTGTATGACAAATACCTTAAGGTGTTTGTTTGCAGAAGTGCGCCATACATTAACATTCTAATCATCCTTTGACGGCATGTTAAAGTATACCTAAGGGCATTACGCCTCATAGAGAGCCATCTCAAATGGGACGTGTTACCTTTTGATTACCTTGATCATTGTTAATGAAAAGCAGGTAAGCTGTGATGATCGCTGTTATTATAACTGCTTGATTGGACGGAGCAACTTATGAAAAGAACACAAAGCTGTATAATAAGTTTAATCATGATTGATCGGCGGCACGCTTCTTTGGGCTAGTGCGTCGGATTTAAAATACAAAAGACTATCTACAGCTTGCTTTACATCATACAAAACACATTCTGGCATACTTACTCTGAAGCTGAATGCAACTTGTTGACTTTCTTTTTATTTAAAATAAATAAACATAATACCCGTGAAATGCTAAAAGAAATATTAGCACACTGATGGCAAAGAATTCATTAAATGTTATTTCACCACACGGCATCTTTAGAAAACAAACGAGCAACAAATGTCCCGGTATTTAAGCAACAATAAAACTGTTATTAATCGTGTTAAACTGCAGTCAGTCCCGGTTTTATGTTTTACAAGCTAACAAATTCCTTTCTCCGAAACCATTCTTTTCCTTTGTGAGGCCCTGTATATTAAAATAGCCTGCAAAACCACCATTGTCATTTCTAGTTAGTATTGTAAAAATCAAGCTTAAACGATGTAACTTTGATATTAGAGTAAAAAATAATATATAAGAAAACATGGCGGACCAAAGCCAGTGTGACTTGGATTTTTTGTCAGACGTTTTTAACTGTGATATGAATGACTTGCCTGCTGCAGAAGATTCCCGACTGCAGAATGAAATCTCTAGATTAAATGCAGCCGTTTCTGACAATAGAGAGAAACTGGCATGCGGTCAGTGCAATGTAAGATTTGCGCATGCAAAGAGTTTGACGAGGCATCAAAGGGAAAATAGGTGCTTGAAAACTAAACGGAATTTTATTTGTCAAAACTGTGGAAAACATTACCAGAAACAGGCCTTCCTTGTGGCACACCTTAATCGCGGGAAATGTATAAAGCCGAGAAATTCGAATCAGTCTGCTGATGTTTCAGATGGTGCTTCAAGTAGCCACAAATGTGACAAATGTGGGAAGTGCTTTTCCAAGCGTGGCAATCTACAGAGACACTCTTCAACTAGCAAATGCGGTTCCTTAAAGGTGGACCGCGTCTTTGGATGCAGGCTTTGCCCTAAGAAGTTTTCAAGTGCTGGGACACTAAAATTACACATGAAAACACACGCTAATGCTGAGACTGCTGAAGATGGGAGCGGACTGGATGGAAATGGTGATGGTCGTAGTGGTAGTTGCGATGATAGTGATAATGGTAACAGTGGCAGTGACTCTGATGATATTGACGGGAATATTCAAATCAGGCGCTCTTTGTTCCAAGGAACTTTGATAAGGTATAAACTGAAAGCACAGCAAGCGGAGCAGCATGATTTAATGTATTTTTTCTCCAACAGGAGACAGAATCTAAAGAAAAACCTTCTGAGAGAATTGCGAACTTTGAGACAAGTGAAGTGGTATACGACAGTGAAAATAGAAATGGAAAAGTTTAATTCGGATGGAGAAATAGAAGATCAGGCCTCACCCTTGTTTAGGTCATTTACAAAGTCGGTGCTTGTCCCCGAAGTCATTGACGGTCAGATAGACGAAGCGTATTTCAAAATGCTTAACAGTTTTGACACATTTAGAGCCGACGGATCGGGTTGGCATATCAAAAAAGTGCTGCACATGGAACAGACTATTGCAAAATTCAGACCCCTGGGTGGATCGTGTACGCTTTACAAGCTACCGGAAACGTTACTCCGGAAGAGATGTCTTCTGAATGTTACAGGGCCGCCAGAGCTGGACGGACATTGTTTTGAATACGCCGTACTAGCTGGCCTTTACACAGATGAAAATGTTACAGATCAGCTGCCCTGGTCAGCTCTACATGCATACAGACACACTTTGAAGTTCGATGGTATAGCCGGTTCGGGGCGCTACATGCCGGTGACGAGTGTATGTGACTTTGAAAAACACAATGGGCTTTCCATTAATGTCTATGGGTATGAGGATGATGACGTTTTTCCAGTACATGTAACGCAAAACTACCGGCAGGATAGACACGTTAATCTGCTCCTTTTATGTGCTAATCCAGACAATGACAATCAGGAAAATGAAGTGGAGAATTTCCAAACTATCGCCGATCATCGCCGGGGCCATTACTGTGTAATAAAAAATATGAGTAGACTAGTGGCATCCCAAGCAAGTCAGCGCCATGGACAGGTGTTCGTCTGTATGCGGTGTTTAACGGTTAAGCCAACAGCTGAAAGTCTGACAGAGCACGAAAGATTGTGCAGGCAAGAGGAAACTGAACCTGTGAAATGCGTTATGCCTGAGCCCCACGAGAAATGGCTTAAATTTAGAAATCTAGGAAAGCGGATGAGGGTGAGCTTCGTGATTGTAGCAAACTTTGTTTGCTATACCGTCCCATTACTGTCTCATCAGGAACCGGTGCAGGGCTATGAGGTGCGCGAAAGACGCCTTGATCCGTGTGCCTATTCTTACGTCAGAATCAGCGTAGATGATTCACACCCTAAGGAGCCGGTGTTTTACAGAGGCTCGTCGCCAGCTGACACTATGGAACACTTTCTGTCCGATATGGCCGCAGAGGAAGAAGAAGTCTTCTCCATTCTCTCCCAAACAGTGCCCATGGCCTGGTGTGCATCCATAGTGCAGATTTTATTTCCTGTTTGTCCTTTGAGATCAGAGGATATATTCTGAGAAATCTAAAATTTTAGATTGGTATAGACTCTTATTCTAGATTATCGTTTTTTGTATTATTTGGACCCTTTTTGATACTAGTCAGTCTTTGAATCGACTGCCAAATTAAAATAAAGAAATTTTAGTATGCTTTTTTCTGGTTTTGTCACCAGATATTGCCAGGGTCACTGATGAGGCTTTATAAGCCGAAACTACGTCGTCTGACCCATGTTCCTTTTTCTGAATGTATTCTCTTCTTTTTAAGGAACTCTTTATGATTTTAATTTTACATATATTTTGCAGTTAAACCTTAGACATAAATATGACACGATCATGTTTTCATTATAGCGCACCATGACCTTGACCTTTAAGCTAGCAACATAGTCATTGAGCGCAATGAATCGTCTTGCCAAATAATTTTGAAATCCCACCAAGCAGGACAAAGTTATTGAAATCCCACCATGCAGGAGACAGTAATGGTTTTCGGTGTAGCCTTTGCACAAAGTTTAAGTGCAGACTGTGACCTTGACCTTTAGGCTAGCGACAGGGCTCTTGCATTTAACACATCGTCTTGTCAAGATGATCATTTAAGTCAAATAATTTAGAAATACACGCAACCAGACACTAAAATATTTTCACTGAAGCCTATGCACAAAGTTTAAGTGCAAATATGACCTTGGCCTTTGAGTAAGTGACATGGTTTTTGGACATGTCGCCTCCTCTTCTCATTATACTTATTTATGCCACGCAATTTTGAAATCCCACGATGCACGACAAAGTATTGGACTGGACACAAACATGTTACGCTATGGCCTAGGCATAAAATTTACGTGCGCAGTGAGACCTTCATCTTCAAAGCTAACAACATGAATTTTACAGTCGACACATCTTCTTGTCATGATGATCATTTCAGCCAAATAATTTTGAAATCCCACCATGCAGGACAAAGTTAATGACCGGACACAAAACATGTTACACTATGGCCTATGCACAAAGTTTAAGTACCGATTGTGACCTTGACCTTTGAGCTAGCGACATGGTACTTGCACGCGACATATCGTCTTGTCATAGTGATTATTTGCGCCAAATAATTTTGGAACCCAACAATGCAGGACAAAGTTATGGGCCGGACACGATTCTTGTAACATACGAACACACACATGGACAGGGGTAACTCTATATGTCCTTCCGCCATTTAATGGCGGAGGAATAACAAAATGGTTAACAAGATCATCTTCGCACTTATACAGGATGGTCATAACTGAGTCAAGTAGAGTCTGATGTATAAGAACAATATTTATTAGACTCTAAGTTAACGCAAGGGAACTAAGCATTCTTTGCATATCGATAGGGAGACCATATCAGTAGGTTTTCATTATAATTGTCACCTACGGCTACTTATGGATTATGTACCAGACACAACTTCTAACAGACGACTTAAAAGAAACAAAAGCACTATTGAACAGTCATATGCTTTCATTTTAATTCAGTTGATGTATTGGTAAAATACATTATGTAACGCTTGAATAAAAATCACATCAGAATTCCAAAGCAATAAATATACAACTAGTCCAATACTACCCCCCCCCCCCCCCCCCCCCCCCACACACACACAAACAAATCAGCAGTTAACTCTTTCTTTGTCATGATTCGGACAGAACTCGTGTTACGAATCTATCTATAATATGATAATCACTTGTGTGAATGTGCATGAGTCAACTGTAAGTTAAGTGACAATGTCGAAAACTTCACCAACACAGTCTTAATCCGTACTATTTTAGTAAAACGGGGTACATGTGCCAGTAACTATGTGATAACCTCAAATTGTTTGAATTTAAATCTTAAAGAGTTCCATCAAGAGCATTGAATACATTCAAAAGAAGGAACATTGGCCATACTTCAAAGAATCGGCTTTCAAGCCGAATCAGTGACCCTGACAATATCTGGCGACATAAGCGTGAACTGGATACATTTTTAAGAGTACATCCGAACTTCATGTACTAAACACTGAGCAAAACTATTTAATTCTGGAAAAGAAATGTAAACAGAAGAAACAGATAATTCCAAAATACAATTGAACAAAACAACCCCCATAGCTTGGACCATGTAAGTCATATTATATAAAATTAAAATAACTGATTACGCCCAAATGTGATGCTATGTTCTTGTAAATACGCGAATAAACATAGCACTACAATAATCAAAGTATAAAACATGGATATATACAAAAGTTTTGCAGCTCGAGTAACCGTGAAACTGCATTACAACTAACGTCACGTTTGGTGGGTTGTTGGTTGTATTTGTGCTAACTGTCCCAAGATACGGCACTTTCGTCCCTACCAGAAGGAAAGAAATAAAAGAATGCAATTGTATGGGGATAGAGAGGAAACTCGCACCTGCTGCTGTCTTTTCGGTGGAACAAGGTTCACGGCATCTACGGTCAAGAACAATGAAAAAAACGGGGGCAAAAAAAATAAAGTCTCTTATCTACCGCAAGCACAGCAGGCTCTTTTCTGTCTATGGTCTAAGTCGATTGGTCGTCCCAATGCCGAAATTCTATAGTAATCAGTCTAAATCATGGAGTTAAAAGCTAAACGAGCACGCGGAAGAACTTCCGGAATGCGGTACCTGTAAATTCCGGAACCAAACAGTAATACCGCCTACATGAGAACACCTCTTACACGCAGAGCGGAAACACCAACAGGAGTCTAATACCATGGAAAAACCTATTCTGCAATTAATACTGATCAGTTAAATCATGATCTGTAAAGTTAAACGAACATCCCACCCTAAAAGGACGCTCTCAACAACAGTGCCATGGTGGTTTAGACCTAACCCTTGGTACCGAAAAAAAAACAAAAAAAACATAACACGGAAACAAGACACGAACTTCTAAAAAAGTAGCATGACTCGTATTTGTAAACAGAACACCGAAAATGTTTAGAGCACAACAATAAGCGTGTATGACGCAGAGTGGAAGCGCCAGCTGGAGATAGTATAAAGGGTGGCTCATTACAAACACTTGGGATGCCAAGTAAATAAACAAAGATTTCACACATAAGTACGTGCTTCTCCTCCTGGAAGGGGAAAGATCTACAAACAGGAATGAATGAACTAGCAAATGAGCCGTGACACGAGAAAACCAACAATGTGGTTGTGCGCCCAGCGCAGACTCGGATCAGCCTGGACATCTGCTCAGTCTGCTCAGACTCTTTGCTAAGTGCTTAAATGATAGCTAAGGGACCGAGCTACCTCCATGTAGACAGCGAAGACTCTGATCAGACTGGGTGGATGCCCAGGCTGATCTAAGTCTGCGCTGGGCGCGCAACCACATTGTTGGGTTTCTCGTGTCGCGGCTCAAATGTTTATAGCAGACGACTTTATTCGGGATAACATATCAGAGTTTACATCAAAGACAATTAGGACTATAGAAATTGTGCGACGCAATTTATCCTTTGCACTTAGGTAAACAAAGGTTGCTGCATACGAAACATTGGTTAAACCTTAACTCGAGTGCATCACATATTTGAGAACCTTATTTTTAAACTCAGTCTTAGCATGCTCAGTTTAAAGATGAGGATTGTTCAGAAATATGCCCCCCCCCCTTTTTTTGTCAGTTATATGACTCAATTTATGCACATAAACAAAAATTTCATTACAAAATGTAAAGGTTGATCTGTGATCTGCGTTTCGACGTATTTACTACTGGTTAGAATATGGAGTTCTTAAAGGCCCCATAGTTCTATCAGCATGACATATTTCGTCGCGAGGGATCGCTGCAAGCTTCTCACAATAGGTTCGTCATTGTAAAAGACCGAGATCGTCCACCTTTAACCAAAAAAACATTCTTGAGTTTCACATAAAAGGTTTGAAAAATGATTTTGATAATTTCAGTTGGCAATTAAAATATCGTAACCCTGAATAAAATGATGATCATTTAAGCCAAATAATTTTGAAATCCCACTGTGCAGGACTAAGTTATGGACCGGTCACAAACATGTTACACTATGGCCTATGCACAAAGCTTAAGTACCGAGTGTGACCTTGACCTTTAAGCTAGCGACATGGTTCTTGCACGCAACACATTGTCCTGTCATGGTGATTATTTGCGCCAAATAATTTTGAAACTGCAGAACAAGTTATGAGCCGGACACGATTCTTGTAACACACGAACACACAAACGTAAACACGGACAGGGGTAATTCTATATGCCTTTCCGCCATGAAAGGAGGCATAATAAAATGGTTAACAAGATCATATTCGCACTTAGACAGGATGGTCATAACTGAGTCAAGTAGATAATCTATTTGAGATCCTCATCTTTAAACTCAGTCTTAGCATGCTGAGAGGGCCTCGAAAACAGCAGCTATGTGGACCTGTAGGCGATGGCGCAACACAACTAGTGGTGGTATGCTCGATGAGCTGGAGTGATCATCATCGGAGGCTCATTTGGAGCAGACATATTTAGATACTTTCCGGTGCCGTGTACATGACAAAGATAAATGTGTGACCCCAGACACAGGACTAATACAGGTCAGGACTGTTATAAATTAGAGCACCACGCAGCTCTCAATATCGTAGATGCAAGGTCTATAGCGATTCTGCAGTGGAATAGCTTCCCTCTTTTTCTGTTGAAGCAGAAGTTTGACAAAACACATTCAACCAATAATAAAAGCTGAACGGTCGCCAGCTTTTTGAAAAAGCTAATACTTGTAATATTTTATTCATTGTGGTGCTTTTACCTGTAGAGAAAAGGACCCATGCAAAAGCGGGTTAAGGAAAGTAGTTAGATGTAGCTGTGTTTCAAAATGTGACTCAACCGCGGATTAGGCTATTTTGGATTTTTTAATGGGAAAAACCCCTATAACAGAATTTTATAAGACTGAATAAATGAGCCGCGACACGACAAAACCAACAATGTGGTTGTGCGCCCAGCGCAGACTCAGCTCAGCCTGGGCATTCGCCCACTCTGATCAGAGCCTTCGCTGTCCGCATGGTGGTAGCTTAGTCCCTTAGCTACCCTTTGAGCACATGACAAAGAGTCTGATCAACCTTGGCGGGTGCCCAGGCTGATCTGAGTCTACACAGGGCGCACAATCACAATGTTGGTTTTGTCGTGTCGCGGCTCATATATAGGTGTCATTCTAGAGAGGAAAATCCTGTTTTATAGCCAATTATAACACAGTGCGTCTATAGAAGCAATGGAAAGTTTCCGTGTTTTATTCTGCAACAATTCACTGTTTCGGAGCACGTGAGGCTAATTGCTGACGTCAGTGGAATTACTGACGTAATTTTGTGACGTTTTGAGACGTCAGAGGCAATCGGAACACCGCTCGGCCAATTCCGTGAATCAACCTCGGATGTATGACGTGGGACTACTTACGTCACACGACTGTTGTTAGGAACAACGAGATAAACAAAGATGGCCGCACTGTCGCACCGGGTAAATAATAAAAAGAGAAGAAGCAAATGTATTTTCTGTCGCGTCATTAATAATTGACTATTTTGTTTTAACAACAGCAAAGCATTAAATGAATGTCCGTGCAACAGCTGAAAAAGGTCGCAGTCGAGAATTTATTATCATTCGTAGACCTAGAGATCTACGGCTTCGGCGTATACTTTCGGCCGAACAACAAAATGTTCGATTTTGCTGCATATTGCTCCGCCGTACATACCCCCGAGGTCTGATTCATGGAATTGGCCGAGGAGTTCCGAATGACGTCAGAGGGTGTAATGTCTCTTTTGCTTTCTAAAATTGCCCTAAAATGTGCATCTATCTTAGATGCAGTTAAGAATATTGGCGGGAGCTGAACGCGCTGGCAGGAAGCTTGGGAGAATTTGAATGAAAAGAATACTTTTTCGGAATTTTTGAGTGTCAGAATCGAAATAGGTCAGATCTAGCACTGAGTTTACTGTTTTCGGCCAGTTGAAAGTAGATATGTTCAGCGCAAAGTAGGAATCGGTACAATTCCGGAATTGTCCTGCGCCAAGTGGGAATTCTCACTTTGTGTTACAATTCCGGAATTGTACCGGTACAATTCTAGAATTGCGCAAGGGATTTGTTGGTTTATCGAACAGATAAATATGTCTGCGCGAAGTGGGAATCTTTAGGACAAAGTGAGAATCGAACATTCATTTGATATGAGTAACATGGAATAGACCTTTAAATGGGGAATCTTTAAATGAGGAATAATGTATGTTAAAATTACCGCATCGCATACTTAGATTTTTTCTGGTTTTGGCTAATACTGGATGACAAGATAGTATAATCAACTCTTTTCAGAGCAGTTTATTTGAAATTTTATACACATGATGCAGACATTTGTAGATGTGCATGAGCATTTTGAAAAGTAAAATATTCTTTTGACAAAATTACGGCCTTTTAAAACGTAAGATTTGTAGGTTATATACTGGATGACAAATTTATATAATCAATTCCAAGCTTGTAAGCGATCAGTTTGAAACTTTATACAGATGTTATAGATAATACTGTTACGGTGCATGTGCTTTTTGAAAAGAAAAGAAATTGACTGCCTTTCCGAACTTAGAAATATTTCTGATGAGAGTGATTTAAGATGACAACTTTTTGTAGTCAGTTTCTTCCACAGTTTTAAGGAATCGATTTGGAACTTTGAACAGATGTAAGAAACATATTGAAAGTAATTTTTTAATGCCAAAGGCTCATTTATTCCCTTCTGTCATAATTTAAATTACAAAAAATGACCATATCAGAAAAAATAAATGCAAACATATATTTGTTAACCGCAATACCATCTTATCTTACTTTGTCCCGATTCTCACTTTGCGCAAAGTAGGAATTCTCACTTTGTTGCACAAAGTGGGAATTTTTACCTTGCGCAAAACAATTCCGGAATTGTACCGATTCCTACTTTGCGCAGAACGGATATATCACTCGCGCTCCGCGCTCGTGATATGATCCACTTTACAACTGGCCTCCAAACAGTGAATTATTACTCAACAATTCACTGCTAGAGCTGATCTATTTCTTAAACAAATACGAAAATAAACGACCCTATGTGCACGTCACGGTATATCTCACCCTATTGCACTATAGCTAAATTCTCAGACAGCGCAGCCGCATATAAACATTACCTCAAATAAGACCCTTAATTGTAAGTGTATCCGTATTCTAGGGAATGATATTCTGATCGTTACAAATAATGTATTCTCTCTGTCTCTCCCTCTCTCTCTCTCTGTCTCTCTCTTTCTCTATCTCTCTCTCTCTCTTGATTGTTGTTCGGTCTGTTTGCATGCGTTTAGACTACAACATGTACAAGCCGTTCTTTTGTTGTTATTATATCACTTACAATAGGACATGACTGACATAGGGGTAGTTATGTGTAATGTTACTATTGGATTGATACGAAAGTAATTGAAGAGTTGAATAAAGTACTGTTTTATCCTAAATCGTGTTTTAAATATCAATCAGAAACTAAGCATGGGGAGTTGATTAAACAGAAACGAGGGTCGCGTGTCAGGTTTCCAAACCCAAAGTCAGGTTACAATCAAAGGTCAGTTATAAAAGCCTTACACACGAACATTTTTTGTTTTGTCTTTTATCTTATTTATTTATTTATTATTTCTTTTTTGTTTTTCATATTTTTTCTGAACATCTCTTGCTGCTACATACTTTACTTCCCTTATCAATGTACAGATAAGGATCCCTCATTACATGATAAACCTGATTCATTTAAGGGACGAGTCATTTATTGTCAGCTGGGGGGGGGGGGGGCGGGTACATTTAGGGGGGGTCGGAATTTTTTTTGGTGATGTACTGGGGGGTCGGAAATAAAAAAGCCTTGGAGCAGGGGGTTCATACATTTTATTAGGCATATTGGGGGGGGGGGGGGGGGGTCAGAATTCTTCCGTCAGTCTTCATTTTAAAAAATGTCTCAGCTTCTGGGGGGCTTCCCCAGACCCCCCATTACTCAAACAATTTCAGACTCTTTCCTTTCAAAATCACAAACTTAAAACTTAAAAGTCTTTGTGGAACTGACTCAAAAAAATTGGGCAGCTTCGTATAAAAAAAAAAAAAATTCATTGCTTTGCTAGAACAGTATGAAAGTGTCTATAAAATCATGTCAAGTAGATGATTTTGTGCTCAATTAAATTTAATGCCTGCATTTGTGATATCAGCTCTCCACGTGCCTTTTCATCAGCAAAAAAACACAGCCCCCAGACCCCACCACCCAGAGGCCCAATTAATATTATTTACAGTTATAATTATTAAGCATTCGACAAAAGATTTCCGGATGGCCATTAGCAGAAGAAAAAGTGCAAGAAATGCGGACAAAGTTTAAACAGACCATGATTACATGTAATTAACCTGTTACAATAAGAAATGTTCTTTGTGTTTCATACAGCTAGGTTTTGATTGAGGTCAGTCTGACATAAAATAGGTAATATGGTATGTGTGTGAAGGGTAGCTGGCACTGAGGATAGGGGGGGGGGGGTCATAAAAAAATTTGTCACCTATCTGGGGGGGTCGGAAAAAAAATTTGGTGAGACTGGGGGGGTCCGAAAAATTTTGGTGAAACAAATGAAAATGTACCCGGCCCCCCACCTGATAATAAATGACTCGTCCCTAACAACCAATGACGGCTGCAAGCTATTTTCGCAACAATAAAACAAAACAACAACAACCCCCCCCCCCCCCCCACAAAAAAAAAATACTATAGTAGGTTTGAATAAAAAGTTTGGACACAACCACTAAAGGTGGGTTGTCTCTCCAGTGTTAGTTGCCGCCATAACTATATGTATATGTTTCGTTTTTGTTCTACATGTCTTTGCTAACCTGTATGTGATAAAGAATTTTAATTTCGCATGGTGTACATCGTGTGTATAGTCAAAGCTTGTGTGAAGATAATAAAGGCATACACATACACAAACGCACGCGCACCGCACACGTACGCAGGCGCACACTCGCACGCACGCACATACATACGCATAGCAGCCCGAACAAATAACGAAGGTAGATTTTGTCACTTTTAATTTTATAAGTATCGAAAAATCGCGTTGCTTGGCAGCTTGGAAGAATGTACTGATATTGGGGTATATAAAAAACAAAAAAAAAAAAAAAAAAACTGTGGAAAACTGAGAAACACTTCAATTACTGATACAGCAAAAAGCTAAACCACTGTGCCTAAGTACAACTATAATCATGTTCATTATTTTTTTCTTCTTTTAGTAGATCTAGTACAGGACTTTTTTATTAAGCTCAATAAGGTACAATAAAAAAACAAACAAAAAAAACTCTACATTGTAAAAAAAGTCAGTAAATTTTACATAGAGAAAACCATGTTAGTGTCTTTTGATATCAAGTTTATCAGGCGAGACCGGAAACAGCGTAGGAATGGCGAGGCTTGCCGAGCCAGTCCGACGTGTTTCTGGTCGAGTCTGATAAACTTGATATCAAAAGACACTTACATGTTTTTCTATTTATCATGCATCATTAGAATATTTTCAGGTGTAAAGAGCGTCAAACAAAAGAAAAGTAAACACAGATTTGTTTGAACTTTTTGACGTCGCGCATGCATTGTGACGTACGTCGGTGACGTCATTTAACCAATCGAACGTTAGTATCACGGCCAACGTCAGTATGCAGCCAATCATCTTCAGAGATCGCGTCTAAACGCATGACCTGATAACATTCGCGCAAGCGCAGTTCTACAGTGACATGATATCACATCATGTTATCATACCCCTGTTATCAGTGGAATTTCGCAGTTGGTGCATGATAAAGTAGAATACCTGGCAATCAACTGCCAGTCCGTTCCCTTTAGTTTTACGGGCGCCCGTAAACATTGGCAGGAATCATCACGCAGAGTAGAGTAGAATAAGACAGGTATTGTTTAAAGGTATTTTCGAGTGTGGGCAAGTAACATAACTTCCATTGTGATTTCTACAAATGTTCTACCGGCGGAAGCCCGTAACAATAACGGGAAATGGACTTGCAGCTGGTTGCCAGGTATTCTACAGATTTTTTTACAGTGTGCCATGTTTTTTGTTTTTTTTTTTGTTTCTTTTTTTTTGCCTCTCCTAGAGGAGTAAGTCTTTTCTTCGATTGGAAGGGTTTCCTCGTTCGAGGAAAAAGGGAATAACAAAAATTGTCTCCTTTCGTGAAATTAGCAGTAAACACATGAACCACGACACGAGAAAACAAACAAAGTGGCATGTGCGCCCAGCGCAGACTCAGATCAGCCCGGGCAACCGCCCAGTCTGACCAATGTCTTCGCTTTTCGCTTAAAGGGTAGCTAAGGGTCTAAGCTAGCTCTATGTGGACAGCGAAGTTTCTGATTAGACTGGGCGGATGCCCAGGCTAATCTGAGTCCTCGCTGGGCGCACATGCCACTTTGTTGGTTTGCTTGTGTCACAGCTCACTAGGAGGTGTTCCCGTAGACTTTTATGAGCCGCGACACGACAAAATCATCAAAGTGGCATGTACGCCACGCAAAGACTCAGATCAGCCTTAGAATCCACCTAGTCTGGTCAGAGTCTTTGTTGTCGGAATGGCGGCAGCTTATACCATTAGCTACAAAAATGTACCTTTTAAGAGATAAGCGAAAACTGATTAGACTAGGCGGATGCCCAGGCTGTTTTGAGTCTTTGCTGGGCGCAAAGGCACTTTGTTTGTAATGTCGTGGCGCCGCTCAGAGTTCGGGTCATGCCTGTCTTACAGGCCGACAGCGGAGCTGAATATTTTGCAGCTGATCAGAAAAGACTCAATAAAACCATAGTCTGACACTTTTAAAGACATATGCAACCTTTCCGTCATTTTGATGTATTTGCAAAAATGAAAGTTACCCTAGAGTTAAAATTTTGTTATAACTGGGTAAGGATATGGCTAAAAGTTGTGTTTGAATATCATTTTGGGCTCATTTTGTTAGCTAGTTCCCCATATCAGTTTGACTAGACAACGATATTAAAAGCTATATAAAAGTCATCATTTAATTGATATTAACTACCAGGCTTGAGTGGTGCTTTTTTTCAAGAAAGCAGTCGAGAGTGGTATCTTTCCACTTCAGATGTTTTGAAATTTAATACGGTGACATATGGCATTTTAGTTCAAGATTGATGAACCAATATATGATATAGAATACATACAGAATTTTATGCAGATATCGATGCATGAAGTATTTGGTGGCAATTGCCTCTAACGTCAATTGATTAATTTCTTGCAAGTTAAACTCCTGTGGATCGTATTACCATTACTTATTAAAGCAGTTCGTTTTACCATTACTTATTAAAGAAGTATAATGAAGTGTATTTTGACATGAGGTTTCTGTAGCACTCTATTGTCTCGCAATCACTAACAGCATTTTAGGTGAATGGTTAAACTTCAGGGAAACTAATTCTAACATTTCTTTTATGACCTCCCTTCTCAATGGGGGTCAACTCTTAAAGGAAATAATTTACTCCTCTAGGATCAAACTCTTTCCTTTAACAGTAGACCCTCTTTTGGGAAAGTTTTATCACCTATGGAACCTAACAGAAAAGCAAAAACATTTTATTACCTTTGTGGTGGAAGCGCTGCAGACATTGCACTATGTCCTGTCATTGCACTTTCATCAGTCAAGTGGAATAACTTTGTTAAAATGAAATAAAAAGGCTGGTGCACAAGTCTTTTTGGCTTGCGCTTTCGAGCGCAAGCCAGTATTCAAGTGGTTTAGTGATACCGAGTTATTTTCGGAAGAGACGATACGTCACGCTTAGTCGGAAAATACCAGGAGAGTGTGTACACAGTGAGTGTGTACTGCAACGATTCGTTCTAAACTTTTTTTAGGGCAGCAATTAAGCCAAAGGGATCGGAAAGTACGTTCCGGTTTGAGACAGCATTTCTTCATTATTTTCTTCACAGACATAACGAACAAATACCTCGTCCGATTTTGTCTATTTTTATCCATATCCGATTTGCCTCATCTGCTAAAAATAATGATGGAAACTTTATTCTATTTTTGATAGTTCATTGATTTTTTTTTAAATATTTCCGATAAAAAGCACTTTTTTCTTTTACAAGTGCCTTGAACTTGGCCACATTTCGTTTGCTTTTTATAAACTGATGGCATAAAAAATGAAACTGTGAATGCAATGCAAAGTATTTGGCTTTGCATCCTAAGAAATATACCCAAACTTGTGTAAGAAACAGTGTTTATATATAGCTTAACGCAAAGCATTAGCTTTTCCAAAAAATCATGCAGCGGCGTCGCGAAAACTAGGCCTTAGGGCATCGCATAATCTGACTAGTCAGAGCAGCCGGCACACTGTCCAGCGCCGATGCATTCGTTGGATCTGATCAGTCTTTTTCGGCATATATATATATTCGTCATCTTTCATGCTGAAGCCAGACTGATCAGACTGCGCTTATGCCGGAGTGGGCTGATCTGTGTATCAGTGTAAAATCTGAAAGAGCAGAGTTCAAATTTATTGATTAAATTTAGAAAAAAGCGCTTTTGACGATTTTCTTCCCTTATCACATTTACTGAAAAGAGATAAATTTCATTTGTCGGGAGTTCATGGAAATATGAACGCAATGGGTTCCGTGCTTTGTTGTTCCCAAATGGTGTAAAGCAAGCTATTGTCCCAAACAACAGCAGCACGCATTTTCTTCTTAGAGTGTCAAAATTCTGTTCCAGTCACTGTCACTGATGCCACGTAAACCAAAAATAAACTTCAGTTAATATAAATTTATTGTCTTCTTTTAATGCCAAGTTCAGATGTGCCAAGATTCCAGAGACATGGGTTTGAAACAGCCTTTCCTAAAATTTTGATTCAGACTAAATGTGACTCAACAGCCGTGAAGAAAAGACTTGAAATAGGTCCATATAGTTATTTTCCTTGAGACATGCCTAAAACGGCCGGCCAAAACGTTGAAAAACTGTTTTTTTTGTTGTTGGTGGTGGTATTTGTGTGTGTGTGTGTGTGTGTGTGTGTGTGTGTGTGAGTGTTTAAATATTTTTTTCAATTTGTTTTTCTAATAAATTCTACACTTGTTAGTAGTTGGCGAAATGAGATAGGAGACAGAGTTCCTGGTTCCAGTGCCTATTATTCACTTTCTGGTGCTATTGTTCTGGTGTTGCCTATTGTTTCCGAAGAATGAGTTAATCCTCTTCGGTAACAATAGCGTGTTTTCTCAGCAAGAAGATGTGATATGTCAATATTGATACGAAGAACGGTGTGAAATGAATATGATCTTTTGAAAATGAAAAGGGTGCGAAGCTGTTGTTGTTGATCTTACATTCGAATCGTGATGAATGAAAAGAATTTAGCAAATAAAGGGACAGAGTCTGATATTGATACACTTATTGTTTCATAGCCCTGAGAAAGTTTGGATTTATACGGCGTTGTTACTTAACCCCGGAATGTTTTGATTCCTAAAATTCCATTGCGGCCCCGTTCACAGAAAGCTCGCACGCAATTTGACTATCAAAATGGCTGGTGTAGATTCAGAGGCTGCGATCAGCGACACTTTATTAACAAATAGGGGCGCGAATGATCGAAACCAGGCTCCGGACAAAACCAGTTCAACGCCAGTGGTGGCCAACGACTGGAGCCTATGCGGCACGCGCGTTCCGAAGAATCAAGTGACCTACATGACACAGGTTGTCCTCGTGTACGGCATTATTGCAGTTTCGCTATCGCAGCTAATCCTACAATCGTCTGACAGGGAGCTCTGGCTTATTCTTTTGAGCACTTCTATCGGGTACGTTTTGCCGTCACCAAGACTAAAGTTCTTAAAGCCTAAAGTATTCGTTACGTCAGCGGCAGCTAGCGCAACAACAACAACAACGGCAACAACAACGTCATCATCACTGCCGTTATCGTTATTCGCAGTAAACACAGAAGAATCTCATAGTAGCAATAGTAGCAGTAACAGCGATTCGGAAATAGGGAAAGATCCGACTGCCTAGCCGCTGCTTTGCAAGAATAAGCGCGATACTAGTAACTCGCGGTCGGGCATGAGGGCAAAAGAAAGGTACTTGGCAAAAATATACACCGATCCGGGGCATCCTGCGAGCTTTACCGGGCCAACAAAACTCAAACAGGTCGTAAATCGCGAGGGCAAAATCCGAGTAAGCGACAAAGATGTACGTTCCTTCCTGGAAATGCAGGATTCGTATACCGTAAACAGGCCCGTAAGACGCACTTTTCGCCGGGGGCGCATAATAACTCGTGGAATAAAGGACCAGTATGACTTGGATTTAATTGACATGGGTAGGCTCTCGAAATATAATGACAAAGTGAAGTTTTTGCTGACGGCCTTTGATGCCTTCAGTCGGGTAGCCATGGTAAAACCCCTGAGAGACAAGAAAGCTGAAACGGTTCTAGAAGCGCTCAAATGCATGCTTGTCGGAAATAGAAGTCCTAGGGTCGTTCGTTCAGATTTCGGAGGTGAATTCCGCAACGCCAAGGTGGAAGAGTTTTTCCAAAGTAGGAACATAAAACATTTTTTCGCCCATCCGCCTTTAAAGGCTCAAATTGTGGAACGCTTTAATAAGACTCTTAAGCAACAGATATTTAGATACCTTCACAACAGAAACACGTATCGTTACATTGACAAGCTGGCGGAGATAGTCAGTAGCTATAACGACAGACCCCATGGATCTCTAGGCTTACTAAGTCCAAGCCAGGTTTCAAAGAGCAACGAGGTGTCTCTGTGGAATGAAATGTATATTAATCGGCCTTACAAAAAGTCTCTCATCAGTCGCAACAATAGGACCAATAAGCCTGGTGAGAAAAAAGGCAGTAATAAAGTGCACTCAGCTGCTAGATTTAGATTCAAAAAGGGTGACCTTGTTCGAGTGAGCTACAACAGACAAGTGTTCGAGCGAAGCTTTAACCAGCGTTTCTCAGAAGAAGTGTTTCGTGTTCGCCAGCGCATTCTAAGAGATAATATACCGGTGTATCTGTTGGCCGATCTTCAAGGGCAGATTATCCGGGGGTTCTTTTTTGGTCCCGAACTCGTAAGAATTTCGCAGCCCGAAGAAAAGCTTTTCAAAGTGGACAGAATTCTCAAGCGCAGAGGTAAGGGCCAAAACCGTGAAGCTCTGGTGCGGTGGTTGGGCTACCCGCCTAAGTTTGACCAGTGGCTTCCGGTTAGCTCCCTTGAATCGATTTGAACAGACATATACAATAGCTCGTCAGGATGAACCTCCGGCGCGATATCTATGCTGAACTTAGAAGTTTCGACTCGCTTCGTTATTTTCCCAATAACAACGCTGCTTTTTTTACCGTGCAGCTCGACCGAGAGATTCGATTCGAGGGCGTTTGGGAGGTTGCATTGAGGGGCCTGCACGTGAATTGTTCTCCCAAAGATCGCAGTTTTGCTGGGCAGAATCTATACATATACACAAACTTTATTGACTTTTCGTTTGTTGGTGGGAGTTTGAAACAGCTTTTAAAACGTGTAAGCCTCGGGTCAGCCATACAGTCGGATAATCGGATTATATACCAGATGACTGGAACAGATAAAGATTGTTATGGTTACTATAAACGTATAACAACACCGTATTGTCTGTCTATTGACATACGTATTGAGGATGACAATGGACAGCTGATCGAGTTCTCAGCAGACAGTAGAGTCAGTGTGTCTTTGCACTTCAGACCAGCGGGTTAAACAAAGAAAGACGTTAATGTCTCAGAAGAAACAAACGTAGAGATAAAAGATCCGCAAAAATGAAGTATGACTGAAAAAACGGCGAATTTGTACATACCAGATTATCAGGCCTGGGAGAATTTTTATGAGAAACGAGCTAAGGTACAGCAAAAGGTCGGGATTGGTTTCGAGAAAGAAAGCGAAGCTTTGAAGCAGCAGCAGCAGCAAGAAATAGTGGTGGCCCCGGAACGCGTTAAGGTCTGCGAGCAGAGTCAGACTGAGCCTAAAATAGTAAATATCATCAGTCCGACGGAGCAGACCGTCCAACAGGCGGCCAATTTGATGAAAAAAAGGGGGATAAAAGCGAAGAACGCGAAGTGTTCTGGGAAGAAACGACCCAGAAAAAATCGCCCTAAAAAATCTACAAGAAAGAAGAAACCCGCGGGAAAGAAATCATTCAGTTACCGCACGCTTGGGGACATTTTTAGTAAACGTAGGTGAACGTTTGAAATCTCATTACTGTTGGAAGAGGTGGGAGCCAAGGCGATAACCTAAGTATGTCGGTCTTTTCGCCAGACAGTGGGAGTGATGTGGCGCCTCTGGGACTGGACATTTTCAATATTCCTGCTAATCAAGTGGCCATTTTAAAGCAGTATTACGAAGACGTTAGACCTATTTCTCAGTACAATGGACTTAACCCACTCTCTTTTGAAGTCAACTTGCAAGGTGACGTCTACACAGATTTGTCCAAATGCAAACTTTTCATGAAAATCCGTATCCTGAAAGCCGACGGGAGTAGATTAGGCGAGGGCGACCATGTGTCACCGGTAAACCTAATGTTTCATGCCATGTTTTCACAGATTGACGTGCGAATGAACGGTACGCTCGTTCACAGTTCTGGAAATATGTATCCCTATATAGCGTATCTGCATACCTTGCTACGTGAAAGCGCAGAGGCAAAGAAATCGAAACTGACCGAGCAGCTATATTTTCCAGACTCTGCCGGTTTCTTCGACGAAACTAACCCTAATGCCGGAAACTTCGGTCTTTTCGCGAGATATCGCCTGGCAAAGTCTTCAAAATTGATTGAAATGGCTGGGACTTTACTCGGAGATTGCCTGATGCTAGACAGATATCTGATAAACGGCGTGAAACTCGGCATAACACTGAGACGAACGTCTCCCAAATTCTGTCTCATGAGCGATGACGACTTGGCAGCTGCAGCAGATAACTATCAAGTCGTCATCGAGGATGCGTTTCTTCGACTATACAGACTTAAGATAAATCCAGCTATTCTGGTTGCTCATAACAAGCTGTTGAAATCAATGTCAGCGAAGTACCCATACACAAGGAGAAGCATAAAATGTTGTAATGTGCCACCGAACCAGACTGTATTTCACTGGGATCATATTGCAGAGTCGCCACTGCCTAAGTATGTGATCGTGACATTCTGTAGTAACCAGGCCGTGGCAGGCTCATACAAACATAGTCCTTGGAACTTTATAAACTGCGACTTGAGAGTAATTTCCCTGCATGTGAACGGCATATCAGTTCCCGCTGACCCAATTGATGTCTTCTATGACAATGATGGAAACGAAGGCGCGCGCACTCTTCAGGTGTTCGACAGGTTTTTCGACAGTATGTCCGGACGCGGCATTGACATCAGCCGCGAAGATATTGGCAGTGGGTACGGAATCTACATTTTCAATTTGGACCCCGACTTTAGTGAGAGCATGCAGTTCCCACTCCTAAAGAGCGGGGAAATGTCCCTTAATGTTAGATTCGGTACGCCCTTGACAGAAGGTGTTACTTGCATTTTGTTTTCTGAACGTTGCGGACTGCTGGAACTTGACGAAACTAGAAATGTGACAGTAACATAAATTATTTAATAACGTAACACTTTAAATCAGATTTAGTTCAGTCATTGAGGACGGTAGCAGAGCCAGCAGTTAAAAGACAGTAGTACATGTAGTATTAAAAGCAGATGTTGTGTACCAATGGATTCTTGACGTATACATGCATGTATCCATTTTGTAATTATGTTATGTTTATCTTAATGTAAACATGCGTATTGTCTGAAATAAAGTTCATTTAATTGTACCACTTGCTATATTATCTTTTCTGTCCAGGCTGAAAATCAGTTTGCAAATACGCATATGCGTATTGACATTTGTAAGATTGAAAAAAAAAATCAATGCCCATCCGTGTATTTGCCTACGCGAGCATTGTCTTGAATAGAGCTCATAAAATTGTACAAGCATAAACCTGTCTGTCTGGTTTGAAAACTCAATGTGCAAATATGCATGTGCGTATTTGCGTAAAGGCCACTGCGTCCCTTAGGGTTTGTAGTAGTATTCATCAAACATTTATTGAGTACTCTTTAGCACCGCCTCAATGAAACGATTCTATTGGATATCAACATAACCAATATGTTTTGATCAGGAATAAGGAAAAAAATGTTCTCGTAGCCGTGTAAATTACTTTGGAAAGGGTCATAAATACTTTGAGTTCCCTAAAAATGAGTATCTGAGCTTATTTGTACGCTAAAACACTGCTGAAATGCTAAAATTGCGAAAATCTGGACCCAGTTGTTCAAAGCATCATGAAATCAAGTCTTAACATTTTTGCTGAAAACGTGTGAGGAGCTTTTGCAATACAAAAGCTCCTCACATTTATTCTGCAAAAAAAGACAACGTTTTTTTTGTGTAGAATATGTTTGATTTTAACGTCTCGTTTACTAACGACGTCGTTAATTTTGATCCACTGTGCCCTTGTGGTGTTTTTATGCGTACGTGTGTTCGTACGGCTCGACAAATTACTTGATCTTATCATTATTATTTTCTTCTTTTTTTTTAATTCTAATTTTTTTATCGGAACCAAGGCTGACACACTGTATGACAAATACCTTAAGGTGTTTGTTTGCAGAAGTGCGCCATACATTAACATTCTAATCATCCTTTGACGGCATGTTAAAGTATACCTAAGGGCATTACGCCTCATAGAGAGCCATCTCAAATGGGACGTGTTACCTTTTGATTACCTTGATCATTGTTAATGAAAAGCAGGTAAGCTGTGATGATCGCTGTTATTATAACTGCTTGATTGGACGGAGCAACTTATGAAAAGAACACAAAGCTGTATAATAAGTTTAATCATGATTGATCGGCGGCACGCTTCTTTGGGCTAGTGCGTCGGATTTAAAATACAAAAGACTATCTACAGCTTGCTTTACATCATACAAAACACATTCTGGCATACTTACTCTGAAGCTGAATGCAACTTGTTGACTTTCTTTTTATTTAAAATAAATAAACATAATACCCGTGAAATGCTAAAAGAAATATTAGCACACTGATGGCAAAGAATTCATTAAATGTTATTTCACCACACGGCATCTTTAGAAAACAAACGAGCAACAAATGCCCCGGTATTTAAGCAACAATAAAACTGTTATTAATCGTGTTAAACTGCAGTCAGTCCCGGTTTTATGTTTTACAAGCTAACAAATTCCTTTCTCCGAAACCATTCTTTTCCTTTGTGAGGCCCTGTATATTAAAATAGCCTGCAAAACCACCATTGTCATTTCTAGTTAGTATTGTAAAAATCAAGCTTAAACGATGTAACTTTGATATTAGAGTAAAAAATAATATATAAGAAAACATGGCGGACCAAAGCCAGTGTGACTTGGATTTTTTGTCAGACGTTTTTAACTGTGATATGAATGACTTGCCTGCTGCAGAAGATTCCCGACTGCAGAATGAAATCTCTAGATTAAATGCAGCCGTTTCTGACAATAGAGAGAAACTGGCATGCGGTCAGTGCAATGTAAGATTTGCGCATGCAAAGAGTTTGACGAGGCATCAAAGGGAAAATAGGTGCTTGAAAACTAAACGGAATTTTATTTGTCAAAACTGTGGAAAACATTACCAGAAACAGGCCTTCCTTGTGGCACACCTTAATCGCGGGAAATGTATAAAGCCGAGAAATTCGAATCAGTCTGCTGATGTTTCAGATGGTGCTTCAAGTAGCCACAAATGTGACAAATGTGGGAAGTGCTTTTCCAAGCGTGGCAATCTACAGAGACACTCTTCAACTAGCAAATGCGGTTCCTTAAAGGTGGACCGCGTCTTTGGATGCAGGCTTTGCCCTAAGAAGTTTTCAAGTGCTGGGACACTAAAATTACACATGAAAACACACGCTAATGCTGAGACTGCTGAAGATGGGAGCGGACTGGATGGAAATGGTGATGGTCGTAGTGGTAGTTGCGATGATAGTGATAATGGTAACAGTGGCAGTGACTCTGATGATATTGACGGATATATTCAAATCAGGCGCTCTTTGTTCCAAGGAACTTTGATAAGGTATAAACTGAAAGCACAGCAAGCGGAGCAGCATGATTTAATGTATTTTTTCTCCAACAGGAGACAGAATCTAAAGAAAAACCTTCTGAGAGAATTGCGAACTTTGAGACAAGTGAAGTGGTATACGACAGTGAAAATAGAAATGGAAAAGTTTAATTCGGATGGAGAAATAGAAGATCAGGCCTCACCCTTGTTTAGGTCATTTACAAAGTCGGTGCTTGTCCCCGAAGTCATTGACGGTCAGATAGACGAAGCGTATTTCAAAATGCTTAACAGTTTTGACACATTTAGAGCCGACGGATCGGGTTGGCATATCAAAAAAGTGCTGCACATGGAACAGACTATTGCAAAATTCAGACCCCTGGGTGGATCGTGTACGCTTTACAAGCTACCGGAAACGTTACTCCGGAAGAGATGTCTTCTGAATGTTACAGGGCCGCCAGAGCTGGACGGACATTGTTTTGAATACGCCGTACTAGCTGGCCTTTACACAGATGAAAATGTTACAGATCAGCTGCCCTGGTCAGCTCTACATGCATACAGACACACTTTGAAGTTCGATGGTATAGCCGGTTCGGGGCGCTACATGCCGGTGACGAGTGTATGTGACTTTGAAAAACACAATGGGCTTTCCATTAATGTCTATGGGTATGAGGATGATGACGTTTTTCCAGTACATGTAACGCAAAACTACCGGCAGGATAGACACGTTAATCTGCTCCTTTTATGTGCTAATCCAGACAATGACAATCAGGAAAATGAAGTGGAGAATTTCCAAACTATCGCCGATCATCGCCGGGGCCATTACTGTGTAATAAAAAATATGAGTAGACTAGTGGCATCCCAAGCAAGTCAGCGCCATGGACAGGTGTTCGTCTGTATGCGGTGTTTAACGGTTAAGCCAACAGCTGAAAGTCTGACAGAGCACGAAAGATTGTGCAGGCAAGAGGAAACTGAACCTGTGAAATGCGTTATGCCTGAGCCCCACGAGAAATGGCTTAAATTTAGAAATCTAGGAAAGCGGATGAGGGTGAGCTTCGTGATTGTAGCAAACTTTGTTTGCTATACCGTCCCATTACTGTCTCATCAGGAACCGGTGCAGGGCTATGAGGTGCGCGAAAGACGCCTTGATCCGTGTGCCTATTCTTACGTCAGAATCAGCGTAGATGATTCACACCCTAAGGAGCCGGTGTTTTACAGAGGCTCGTCGCCAGCTGACACTATGGAACACTTTCTGTCCGATATGGCCGCAGAGGAAGAAGAAGTCTTCTCCATTCTCTCCCAAACAGTGCCCATGGCCTGGTGTGACGAAGGACTCGCAAATATACAGGCCTCCAATGACGAATGCTTCGTTTGCGGTGACCCTTTTCTACCCAACGAGAGAATAGTGGTGGACCATAGCCATGTCAGTGGTAAGTTTTTGTTGTTGTTTTTTTTTTCGTATAAAAACCATTCCTTTGAGTGGGTGAGTGATGATGATAGGCAATGTAAATGGAAATTCATAATTTTAGACAAATTTGATTGACTTTAATCGGTATCCTTGCCCTTTATATTGTTTTCCCATAACAGAAATGTCTTAAATCAGCAAGGCCAGTTGATTTTACTTCTAATGAGCGCTTCATGCATAGCGTGTGGAATTTATTTGAATTATCACACTTCACCGAGACATGATGATGTTAACTTGCATGAATATACAGTATAAACCCAGCGGGCACATGACGTCGAAATGACGTCGTACTGACGTCGATGCGACATCATCACGTCGCATCGACGTCAGTGTGACGTCATTTCGACGTCATGTGTCCGCTGGGTTAACTGATTAGCGACATGAGCAAACCCTTCTTATATCATGTGCGATTAATGATTAAAAGAAACAGATCAGTCTGTGCAGCAGAGCATGCAAGTTTGCATCTTTGATGGATGGATGGAATGCGATTTTACGTCCTTTTCAATAGTATTTCAGGCATATCAGGACAATTGGAGGGTGATAATGAAATGCTGTGTGCAGTGGAGCCCCGTTTATGGTTAAAAAGATTTCCGTTATTATTCATTTCTTATTATTATAACTATTGCAATATATTATTATTGTGATCGATCCGTAGCTCAATAGCTTTTATTATTATTATTTTCAGGAAAGGTAAGGGGACGAAGTCACAACAGCTGTAATCTGCGCATGAGAGAGGCATCCTTTCTACCTGTAGTGCTTACAGATCTCTGCCATTATGAGGGGCGTTTGATCATGCAGTCGGTTGCCCGGTTCGGACCGCAATCGATTAAAGTGTTGCCAAAAAACCAAGATACTTATATTTCCATATCAGTGAATCGTTGTCGGTATTTAGATTTTAAGAGGTTCTTGAGGGCACCCTTACATGAACTGGTTGCAACGTTACATTCAAAATCTGGATTAAACTCTTTCAAATTTGTTAAAAAACATGTTCCGACACAACTAGTTGACTTGGCGACGAGAAGACAGATTTTCTTCTCGGACTATCTTGACTGTGCAGAACGTCTAACAGACACAAGTTTGCCACCTATTGCCGGTTTTTACGACAGAGTGAACGACGTACACGTCAGCCAGTCGGACTACCAAAACGCCGAGCATTTATGGTCAGTTTCAGGAATGACAAACCTAGAGGACTATCTGCGACACTACCTGACGATCGAAACTCTCCAATTTGCAGATGTTTTAGAGAGTTTCAGAGACACCATGATGATGGATTATCGGCTCGATGTCCTCCATTACTACAGCCTACCAGGGTTTAGCTGGGACGCTTGTCTACTCTTCAGTGGCGTGACCCTGGAGTTACTCACCTGCGAAGAAATGCATGCCACGATACTGGATGGAATACGAGGTAATAGAATCCATAGTTTTATATTTGAAAGTATCTTTCTAAACATAAACAAGTAATTACGATTACTAATATTGTGCGCATTGCATTAAATAAGAAGACTAAGGTGTGATGGACACGCACACGCTCTTACCTCGCACATACACCAAGACATAGCTTGCTATACGTCAATACGCATATACGTATTGAAACCAAGGCTGCCATTCAATACGTACATGCGTATTTGCATACTGAGTTTTGTGAATCACGCGCGAGTTCAATGTACGTTGCCTAGTGATATTATAACGTCGCATACATACATACATACATACATACATGCTGGCAGAGAATGGTCTGTCGAGTTAAAATGCTTCGATTTGATCGTTGTTGTGTGTTATATGTTTATACATGTGCGGGCAAATTAAGGTAAAGTACAAACAAAATACTCATAGAAATGATATGAGTCGCGACATGGCAAACCAAGCAAGGTGCCATGTGCGCCTAGCGAAAAGTCAGATCAACCTGTGCATCCGACCAGGCCTATCAGAATCTTCGTTGTGTGCTTAGAGAGTGGCTAAGGGTCTAAGCTGCCTCCATGCCAAGAGCGCAGACTTTGACCAGACTGGGCGGATGCCCAGGCTGATCTGAGTCTTCGCGTGGCGCATATGCCACTTCGTTGGTTTTGTTGTGTCCTGGCTCATGTTTTATGATATTGCGGGAGTCGCATATTTCTCGGTGGACGTGACAACGTGAGATTTTTTTTTATTGTAATAATGTTTGGACTTCTATTACTTTTCAGGTGGCACGACTGTCGTGGGAACGCCGAGGCTAGCACGAGCTAATAATCAACAGATGCCGGACGGAATCTACGACCCTGGAAAGCCTGTAAGTTTCATCTACTTTCTAGACTTTAACTCACTTTATCCAAGCGTCATGTCGGAATTCCGTTTACCGACATACGGGTTCGCCTGGCTGACAGACGACGAAATTGACCGCCTGGACATAATGAACATCCCTGAAGACTCGGACACGGGATATATACTGGTTTGCGACATCGACTACCCGGACGGCCTGCATGATCTGCACGACGCCTTCCCGATGTGCCCAGAAAATATCGTCGTCGGGGAAGATGATGTATCACCGTATACTAAGAAGTTGGCCGCCGAGTGCAACATAAATCTTCGCCCGGGGAAAAAACTGTGTCTGACGTTAAAGTCTAAGACCAAGTACGCAGTCCATTATCGGGCGCTGCAACTCTATCTCCGCCATGGCCTGGTGCTGAAGCACGTTCATAAAGTCGTCCGCTTCACCCAGAGTCTGTGGCTTCACGATTTCATGAAGTATACTACGGAGAAGAGGCGCAGTGCCACAAATGAGTTTGATGGAACCCTTTTTAAAAGCGTGGCATGCAACGTTTTCGGAAAAACAATAGAAAACGTGAAACAAAGGGTGAACATAAAAATTGTCACTTCCTCGGAGAAACTTCGCCGTCTCGTAAGTAAGCCTTCATTCCAGGCAGTAAGGGTTTTCGACGAGAATCTGGCTGCAGTGCGACTTTTCCAAGAAAAGGTCAAACTTAACAAACCAGTAACTGTAGGCTATAGTGTTCTGGAGCTGTCTAAATTGAAAATGTACCAGTTCTGGTACGATGTAATTCTGAAAGAGTTTCAGGATTACAAGGTATCATTGCTGATGTCAGACACAGACAGCTTTCTGGTCCATATAGAGGGTGACCCTATTAACCAGTACAGTACTGGAGAGATTTTATACAGAAATCGGGAACAGTTTGATTTTTCCCAGCTGCAAAATGGGCATCCTTTGAAAGACAACGCCAACGCCAAAGTTGCAGGAAAAATGAAACTGCAGCTCCCGAATGCAGTTATCATGGAAACTGTAGTGCTCTCTTCCAAGTGCTATTCAGTGCTGACAGACCAAGGTTCTCTGTCTGCAATGAAAGGTACGCCTGGAAGTCTGAAGCATGAAATTTACAGAGACTGCATTGAACGTGAGAAGTGCCATGTTGGCAAAATAAAGAGCATTAAAAATTTTGGACAGACCCTGTACCATGTGTCAACCGAAAGACGAATGTTGTCTCCAATCGACACAAAAAGGTTTTACTTCTCTTCCAATGAATCTACGAGTTACGGACATTGGCGACTCCGCAATGCCGTCGATTGGTGACAACATCCGCCTTTCAGGTCCAGAAAATAGGACATGTACTTACGTGCAAAATTTCGTTGCCACTTTTCAGGACAGGGGATGAAATCTTGTTTTGAAGAAATTGTCTCCCATTTCATAATAGTGGGCCTCTGCGCGCAAAAAGAGCGCTTGAAGCATGATTTGCGAACTGCAAAGGCTCTGATCAGCTTGTGTATCCGTGCAGTCTGGTAAGAGCCTCTGCTGTTCGAGCACACCATGTAATGATACTGAGGAAAGTATAGGCTCTCGCTTGACTGCGCTGATTGATAGGCTGGTTTGAGTCTTTGCTATTCGCAGTTCAACTAAAACACCTTTTTGCGCGACGCGGCTTCATTATGTAATTATGGGAACTTATGAGGTGTACAGTGTGTTCTGATTGGCTTGATTAGTTGGATGCCGTGGTAATTGTGCGTTACTGATTGGCTGCCATTGTCGGCTACGCTGATTGGGTCTTTTTGATATTTTTGTTTTTGTTTAAGTCATATAAAACCAAAGTGCCACAACATTAATTACATGTATTCAGGTCAGATTACAAAAAGAAAAACAATGGAAGCTGCTACTGCAAAAAGAATAGAGCGCAAGAGAAAATTATCTCCATCTGGGAGTAAGGTTAGAATTGTTGAAGATGAGGATGGTTCTATGAACGCGTTCATAACTGATGGTAGAGAAAAATGTGTGAAACTTTCTCTGGGAGCAATAAGATTGCTACACGGTCTACTCTGCACCGTAGTATCAGGGACTTCAATTATGTCACGTGTCAGACAGCCTGTGAGAAGGAAGTTGGACTTTGAAAATGTCTATGACATTGAGACGACGACGATTGGTGGTGACGAAGACGTTTTTCAGTGTGCACAGAGGAGTCCTCTTGTCAGGCTGGAGGTAGCACTGCAAAACGGCTACCTCCACGATGGCTGGATGACATCAAGAGTTAAGGACGTAGCGTGGTTGTCGGAGAAGAGAATTTTTACAAAGGAGCAGCCTAGATTCGTGTCCAGTTATCTTGGAATGTGTATTGAGAATCCATCGGCCAGTCCAGAATGTATGTCGCCACAAACCTACGCCGAGATTAGTACGCCGACATCAGTTGCGTTACTAATTAATTTACCATCGGAATTGATTCGGCGCATTGTGGACTTTCTGGACATCAGGGACGCTCTTAACATGTCAGAGACGTGTTTGTATTTTCACGTCACAATAGACACTGCCGATTTTTGGCGTCATAGACTGATGAGAGACTTTTGTTGTTATAGTGTCGGCATCAGAGGATATAGTGATGAACGTTTACCGTTTTACAAGGAATCCTATAAACTTACGTACTGGGCAGATAATGACGATGAACCGTACGAGGAAATGTGAAAAGTGATTACGGGTCTGTGGTCCCAGCAAACACACAACTTCGAAAACAACGTTGTTTCGACGTCGGCGTAACTTCATAACGTCAAAACAACGTCGTCGTGGCGACGCTGAAACTTTGTTGTTTCGAAATTGTGTGTTTGCTGGAGTAGTTGTTTATTTGTTTGTTGTTATTTTGTATGCGGATAGCGAAGATTCTGATCAGACTGGGCACATGCCCAGGCTGATCTGAGTCTGCGCTGGGCGCACATCCACTTTGTCGGTTTACTCGTGTCGCGGCTCATTTGTACATTGTTATAAACTATGTATATTTGTATAGTTATGCTCATGTGTATATAGAGTAAATGTTTTTTTTTCATTGACACTTAGCTACCATAAAAGTGCACAGCGAAGAGTCTGATCAGAATGGGCACATGCCCAGGCTAATCTGAGTCTGCGCTGGGCGCACATCCACTTTGTTGGTTTACTCGTGTCGCGACTCATTTGTTCATTGTTATAAAGTATGTATAGTTGTATAGTTATGCTCATGTGTATATAAAGTAAATTGTTTTTTTTTTTTTTTTTTCATTGACACTTAGCTATCATTTAAGTGCATAGCGAAGAGTCTGATCAGAATGGGCACATGCACAGGCTGATCTGAGTCTGCGCTGGGTGCACATCCAGTTTGTTGGTTTACTCGTGTCGCGGCTCATTGTTCATTGTTATAAAGTATGTATAGTTATGCTCATGTGTATATAAAGTAAAATTCTTTTTTTTTTTTTTTTTTTTTTTTTCCCCAGTGATCAGTGAAAGTGATCGTGGTACACGATAATAAAGTGCAGCGATCCTGAAATACGTCTTCGTTTTGTTTTCACATACAGATGGAGATATCACAACTGGTTAACTATGATTCAAAGGTTGTTACAAAACGAAACAAAAATGCCGTTACAAAACGAAAAAGAGTCATAGTTTCGAAACTATTTGATCACCGTGGCTGAACAAATGTGTTCCGCAACGATGACCAAGTCGTTTGGGAACTAGGACTCTTTCCTTGTGTATACATAGTTAACCCGGGGTGGATATGCGAACTGCAACACTTGCAGCAAAGTTAAAATCTGGCCCCTGATATGTAAATTTTAACTACATGTATTGATGCTCAATTCCACCTGCGCTGCAAATGTTCCAGTTCCCTACCAAAACACTTGCGATACCCAGAACCATCGCCCAAATGAACCACCCCCTCAATCTACACGTAAGATGTTTGGCAACAATCCAGCCAGCATGAGTAATTGCTTAATAGTGAGGCTGACTTGCGATTTTAAATCCTTTTCAACAATATTGCTTTCATATCAGGACGATGGGAGGCTGATCATGAAAGGCTGTGGGTAATAGAGCCCCGTTAACGATTGAAAAGATTTCCATCTCCGGGAATCGCTCCTGGGACCTGTAGATCAGCAGGCCAGCGCTTAATCCACTCCTGTTTAAATCTCGGATAGCGTCACATGAAAAGGAACTTTATGCAAAGTGCGAACGTGACTAACTTAGTAAGACTAGCCTGCTCATCAGCACTGATTGATCGCTAACTTGTCCACCATCGGTATCTATAAAATGTACAGCAAGATCAGTTTGTACTGTTGCGCAGGCTGATCTGCACGTATGATGCTCGGACATGGCTGATGGTGCCTTATGTTATGTGCGAAATGGGAAGACTAGAATATTGTCTTTCCAGTTTGCATAAACTGTAGGTCCAGCGGAATCCATGAAATGTCTACCAAGATTAGACTGCGCAGTTACGCAGGCTGCTGTGCGCACATGCCTAGAGTTCCTATTCGTGCGTTGTATTGTATTCTGAAACGTTTTGCATTGTCACGTGAAAGCTGTCATGGTATGTGTGAACAGGGAAGACTAGAATCGGTATGCACAATAGCGCAGTTTCCTCAGAGTCATCCCTGGTCGCACATACAATCTAAAACGTGCAAAGAAGGTGACCTTTGGTAAAGAATTAATTGCAAAATATCCACAAAATTTAATCTCGGTCCCTTTTTTAGGAATTTAGGTCTGTCAACAGGAACAGTGCAAGGCATACTTGTTTTGCAAAACCTGAGTTCTCATGTTCAAAGACGGAAGGATGTAAAGTTATAACATTTGTGCAAGAGTATTTGGCAAAATAAATAAATAAATGTTATAATACACATGTAATAGCATAAAGAAGTCTAGCTAATCCGCTAGATTCACACCTTTCTTTGAAGACTTTCGAAAACAGGTGTTGTCTGACGTAATTGTCCTAGCGGCGGGTGCCTCTGGTTTGATCTAATAGCCGGAGTGGGGCCGATATATAAATATTACTCGGCTATTATCATTTCACACATTTTCAAAAATAAAAGGTGCAGATTCCTAAACAACCCGACCCCTATATAATCGGTCAATTCATCAGTTGAGTTCCAAAAACTAAAATAAAAAGTCTAAGACAGAGACGGATCGTAACGTGCCTTCAGCAATCGACAAATAGTACGGAAATTATGTTCAGAAAATACATAAAGTAAGGCTGTTATAATTATTATTGTTATTATAATTCTTCGCAATTCTTTGAATTTTACATGTCTACTAATTCTTTGCAATTCGTCTACCAAGAGTACTTAAAGTTTTTATCGTTACTAATATTGTCTACTATCATTATTAACAGAGGTAGTAATTGATTATCATTGCATGAAGTCGCCTAAAGCTTACTCATTATAAGTACTAAGTTTACTCGAATCTGACTATTTTATGACTTATTAACGAGACCCGATTATGATACGCATACCGTTATTATCGTTTCAGTCGACACATCATGGAATCACATATACAAAGATGTGAGGGGAAAAGTCGGTTTGAAAACGAATGGATAGCTGGAATGGCTATCGAAACAACACTAAAATGGGGAGGGGGAATCCGTAGTGTTGTACGTTCACTTTCAAAGAAGAAAGGGAGAAAATGCTTGAAAGCATACATGAACTTCAGGACTGGCTTCGATCGGCACGGGCAGCCAGTGCCTATTATTCACTTTCTGGTGCTATTGTTCTGGTGTTGCCTATTGTTTCCGAAGAATGAGTTAATCCTCTTCGGTAACAATAGCGTGTTTTCTCAGCAAGAAGATGTGATATGTCAATATTGATACGAAGAACGGTGTGAAATGAATATGATCTTTTGAAAATGAAAAGGGTGCGAAGCTGTTGTTGTTGATCTTACATTCGAATCGTGATGAATGAAAAGAATTTAGCAAATAAAGGGACAGAGTCTGATATTGATACACTTATTGTTTCATAGCCCTGAGAAAGTTTGGATTTATACGGCGTTGTTACTTAACCCCGGAATGTTTTGATTCCTAAAATTCCATTGCGGCCCCGTTCACAGAAAGCTCGCACGCAATTTGACTATCAAAATGGCTGGTGTAGATTCAGAGGCTGCGATCAGCGACACTTTATTAACAAATAGGGGCGCGAATGATCGAAACCAGGCTCCGGACAAAACCAGTTCAACGCCAGTGGTGGCCAACGACTGGAGCCTATGCGGCACGCGCGTTCCGAAGAATCAAGTGACCTACATGACACAGGTTGTCCTCGTGTACGGCATTATTGCAGTTTCGCTATCGCAGCTAATCCTACAGTCGTCTGACAGGGAGCTCTGGCTTATTCTTTTGAGCACTTCTATCGGGTACGTTTTGCCGTCACCAAGACTAAAGTTCTTAAAGCCTAAAGTATTCGTTACGTCAGCGGCAGCTAGCGCAACAACAACAACAACGGCAACAACAACGTCATCATCACTGCCGTTATCGTTATTCGCAGTAAACACAGAAGAATCTCGTAGTAGCAATAGTAGCAGTAACAGCGATTCGGAAATAGGGAAAGATCCGACTGCCTAGCCGCTGCTTTGCAAGAATAAGCGCGATACTAGTAACTCGCGGTCGGGCATGAGGGCAAAAGAAAGGTACTTGGCAAAAATATACACCGATCCGGGGCATTCTGCGAGCTTTACCGGGCCAACAAAACTCAAACAGGTCGTAAATCGCGAGGGCAAAATCCGAGTAAGCGACAAAGATGTACGTTCCTTCCTGGAAAAGCAGGATTCGTATACCGTAAACAGGCCCGTAAGACGCACTTTTCGCCGGGGGCGCATAATAACTCGTGGAATAAAGGACCAGTATGACTTGGATTTAATTGACATGGGTAGGCTCTCGAAATATAATGACAAAGTGAAGTTTTTGCTGACGGCCGTTGATGCCTTCAGTCGGGTAGCCATGGTAAAACCCCTGAAAGACAAGAAAGCTGAAACGGTTCTAGAAGCGCTCAAATGCATGCTTGTCGGAAATAGAAGTCCTAGGGTCGTTCGTTCAGATTTCGGAGGTGAATTCCGCAACGCCAATATTAGTAACGATAAAAACTTTAAGTACTCTTGGTAGACGAATTGCAAAGAATTAGTAGACATGTAAAATTCAAAGAATTGCGAAGAATTATAATAACAATAATAATTATAACAGCCTTACTTTATGTATTTTCTGAACATAATTTCCGTAAATTAGATCGCCGAAACAGTAATATTTTGTTTCTTTTCAGTGACAAGTGCTACCCTTGGCCACTTTTGGATTGTTGTCGCCCTTGGAGTTGTTGTCTCTGGCGCGTGCGTCATAGTGGTGGTTCGGGTACGTTACTGTAAACGACAGAGAAGAAGACCGGTTCAGGAGCCCACTGTTTCCAGCTCAACACATGACGACGACGACGACGCCATGAACAGACAGTCCTTTGTCCTGAGAGAAGTGCCACGATCACCGAGAAGAAGAGGTTCTTCTTCTATGGACTCTGTGATTCTATATGCCGTGGATGAAGAACTGTAGAGAGAGAGACAAGAAGGACTAACAGTCTACTCTGTGTGTTCCGGTATGAGAACTCCCATGAGACTGTACAGTCTGGCTTGGATATTTGCTTGTTCGGCGTGAAACAACAAAGATCCTACCCAGCATACAGGTATGGGGATTCTCGTACTGGAACACAGTGTTGTAAATAATGTATAGTTTACTTTGACTGAGAGAGAGAGAGAGAGAGAGAGAGAGAGAGAGAGAGAGAGAATGGCAACTCTTATATCAGCTAGAGTTTGTTAATGCATAGAGAGAGAAAGAGAGATTCCCTTGTTTTTCGTTTCGGCAAGGGTTTGGGTACATGCAGAGAGAGAGAGACACAGAGAGAGGGGGTTGGGGGGGGGGGGGTGCGGAGGTTTTCAGTTCCCTTGTATTTCGTTTCGACAAGGGTTAAGTTTGTAATTTTTTTCTTATACATACTATTATTGTTCTGTATGTGTGTGAGTGTGTGTGTGAGAGAGAGAGAGGGAGAGAGAGAGTCTTCAGTTCCCTTGTATTTCGTTTCGACAAGGGTTAAGATTGTAAATTTGTACTTATACGTACTTGATTCTTCTCTCTCTCTCTCTTCATCTCTCTCTCTCTCTCTCTCTCTCACCGTATGTGTGTATGTGTTACTCAGTTGATGTAAAGATGTAAATAAAAATAAAAACTATTCGAGCTATTCACGAGTTTTGTTGTCTGTATTGTGCCATCACATGAGATAAAGTTGGTGCTTTGTTTTATGTCATTTCAATCACAGATTTAAATTTTAATTATTCCTAAACAGTAATGGACATAAATGCAACAGCAGCAACTCTATCTCATTTGGCTGCGAAGGACTTGAGACTTTTGTGACAGAGGTATCCTCAAACCTCCATACAACACAACTTCGCAGTGGGCATTTGACGTCAAACTGACACCATACTGACGTCGCTGCGTTGTCATTCAGGCACATCGACGTCAGTATGACATCATTACGACGTCAATTGCCCCCTAAGATAGCGACATACTCTAAACATAACTCATCAGGCACATGAAGTCGTATTGACGTCGATGCGACATGATGACGGCGCATCGACGTCATTACGACGTCATATGCCAGCTTGGAAGAACTAACATCGAACTTGTGTTTTACAGTGGTTTGAAGTGTATTGATTCACATACTGGTGACAAATGTGTGACACTGCTGTGTATTTCTGAATCTTTACGATATCTACCTATATATTTGTAAGTGATTTGCGCAACAGCAGCAGCATTGTCGCAGATTGGTCACAGTTACAGAAAGACGGAATCGAAATTACTTTTCTGCTTGTTCCCCAAGGTCAGAACAAAAAAAAAAAAAAGGATCGTTTCTACCGAAACAAAGATAAAAGACAACATTGCCCTGTGCGTAACATGTATTTATTTACAATACATTCTTATTGAGTAAGACCAACCATGTAAAGACGGAGAGAAAATATAATTCACAGTTTTTCACGTAAGTTAAGGTAAATGGGTGCACTTCCAGGTTTCACGCCGTTTTTACAAAGGGAAACAACTTCGTGACTGCCTGTTTGCTTTCCTGGAGACGAAAAGGTTTTCTCTTAAAAGAATGAATTTTCTAAAGGAGGAACAAATTCATTCCGTTAAGAGTTGACCCCTATTGAGAAAGGAGGCAAACTGGCAGAGTTGATGCCCTTAAAAGTGTCAACATAAAAGAATGAATTTTCTCCATGAGGAGCAAATTCTTTCCTTTAAGAATTGACACCTATTGAGAAGGGAGGCAAAATGACAGAGCTGATGCCCCTAAAAGTGTACCCATTTATTTTAATACGGTCTCCAACGAGCAACCGTGCGCCTGTCCTGTCGCCATTTGCCACCGTCAGAACCACTTATATAAAAGTTCGAAGGAACGTTAATATCGTGTAGTGCCTGTAAAAAGGAGCCGTACCCAACTGGTTTTTCAGAGAGTGGTTCTGTAACAGAAGCCTCCAGTAAATCTAAAATGTTCGATTTAGGGTCAGATATATGGCCATTTAAAATCACGTTCCCCTTCGGATTAAATTTAAGAACGTCACGTCCAAAGTGAACGATGAACAAGAAAAGTTTACGCATTTTTCTCATCACAGGTTTGGGGTAACTACACTGAATAATCTGCAATATTTTCCCTTCCACCCCTTCATCAGTATTTTCAGTCTCGTTCTCCCCGTAAATTATGTCGTTTTCATGAGACACGCTGCGCACATCCATACAACTGGCAAATTCAGAGCTTCCATTCGTTTGACTTTGGTGACTTCTTTCGTCGTCCTTTGGTTTAACCTGCGTCGCCATCGTCGTGGTCTTCGTCTGATTCTGAATAAGTTGTTGGTACTGCGTTTGCGGTATTACTATCAGTTTCCTGATACCGTCCGAATTCATTTCTTATGGCGCTGTTGTGGTTGAAAAACACAACTAACAGGTGTTTCACTGCGATGGGCTTTCCTAATAAAGCTACCCTTTTTTCGTCCAGTCGAAAAGTCCTGGAAGCCAGCTTTCTTATCACGCTCTTGTAGCGCTGTAGGCTGGAAAGTTCTGAATCAGTTAGTTCAAACACTCCCCCGAGAATGTTGAAAGCGATCTCTGCTAAGGTAGTTATCTGGTCTGCCGAAGCAGTCTCTAGCAGTAATTTCCGTTGAACACTGTTCGCGGTTGTGATTAAGTACCGAAGAAAATGAATGTTTCTTTTCACTCTATCCATAACAAAGCACAGGACATATTGTTCAAAGTGTTTGGTCGCCTTTAATCTATTTCGTAAATGACTGGAAATTCACCAGGCAACACATTGCTACGTAGCATATATCTTCTGTTTGTAGACCTGGGGCTGTTGTCTATTATGAGCGGATTACCTATATTGTTTTCACTCGCCACTTGGTCATAAACTTTAACAAAGTTTTTGGCCTTCCCTTTGTGACAGAATAATTGTGATCCGAGTATTGATAATTGGAGTCTGTTGCGTAGAGTAAACAACAATATGTAATGCAAATTTGTGGAAATTGTTTTCGAATACTTGGCACACATGAAGATGTTGTGTGACGTCATAATGCAACTGATATTCAAATGATGACTGAGCATTATGGTAAGGTCACAAACCGCTTTACTCTGAATCAGTTCCTGATATAAGTCGTCAAATACCAGCATTAGATGCCCCCCTGTCTTCGAAGCCCAGTCTTCTATAGTCGCCCGGTCGGGTAAGCCCTGATAAAAGCTGATGTTAGGCACCGTCTCTGCCATGCGGCGGAAAAGGGCTTGGAATATATTGTAGCACACAATCACGCGCTTTGGCGGTTCGGTAAAGACGCCCTCTGCCTGCTCTAAAAGCTTCAGTATGTACGTTGTTTTGCCACAGTTGTTCATGCCAATCAAACTCATGCTTAGAGGAGAGACAAACTTTAAGAGCGACTCCTTCTCGTACCAAGGCCCAGCAGCAGAGCAATCGCGACTAGCAGAATGCGGGGAGGCACCGCTGTTTGAAACTCTCGCGCCGTCTGTCCTATTGACAGCGCTACTAGCCGCATGAGCCCTGACAGTATCCTCAGCAGCTGATGGTGAGCTGCTGCCCATGCCTTCCTCCTCGGAGGATTCTCTCGTATCATTTTGCGATTCGTTCGTTTGAGAGGAAATCATGTGCGCACTGTGTCTACTGCTTTAACCCGCAATTCTTGAGAGTCACATAAAATTTCTTTCAAATGTCCATAAGCCACTGCGCTGTCGAAAATCAGTTTGTGATACGGTATGAGCTGCGATGCAAAGTATTTATGTATAATGAATAGCAATGTCATAAGAACCATCGCTACATTCGCTGATGCAATAAATAAATAATCGAAATATCCTTATACAGGTAATAAATCAAAACTTTCTCCCGGCTACGTCATTGTCAGACTCTGTCCCTTTATTTGCTAAATTCTTTTCATTCATCACGATTCGAATGTAAGATCAACAACAACAGCTTCGCACCCTTTTCATTTTCAAAAGATCATATTCATTTCACACCGTTCTTCGTATCAATATTGACATATCACATCTTCTTGCTGAGAAAACACGCTATTGTTACCGAAGAGGATTAACTCATTCTTCGGAAACAATAGGCAACACCAGAACAATAGCACCAGAAAGTGAATAATAGGCACTGGAACCAGGAACTCTGTCTCCTATCTCATTTCGCCAACTACTCTTGTTTTTACCTTACACCCGTGGATAATGCCACCATTCAATAAGTTAGAAATTAAATACTTTGCTAAATAAAAGTTAGCAACAGAAAGTGCACTAACAATCGGGTTCACTTCAATAAACAACTCATGAAAATTTCACTGTCTTAGCTGGGCAAGCCTTCCTTTTAAAAGGAAATTTTATCCTAACTATTATCAATACTGATGTCTGTACATGTATTAATTTCACACTTTATCTCAAAATCTACTAATTTCAATTGTCATAGGACCATAACTCTATAAAATATGCCATCCAGAGTTACGGTTCTTGCGCTCTGCAAGTCGTCTCGTGAATGATGCTTTACATTTATGTAAAGTTTCATGAAAATATATGAAACGGTGTAAGACAGGACCTTATTTCAAAGCCTACTATTTTCAATTGTCTTAGAGCTATAACTCCAAACATATATAAATCAGAGTTACGGTTCATGCTCTCTGCAAGTCGTCTAATAATGTTTTATATCTGTGTAAAGTATAAACATATTTCTTTTTGTTAAAGAAAGAATTTTCTCTCTAGAGAGCTCTGGATTGTTAGATCCTTTGGACTCAAGGAATGCATCAAAATAAATAAATAAATGGAACTAGTTGAAAATTATTTTTAATATGACTTAACAATGTAAATGATGGCGAAATGGATAAGTTTTGGGATTTACAGCCCTTTCGATAGTATTCAAGTCATATCGAGCAGATGGAAGGATGGTAATGAAAGGTTTTGTGCAATAGAAATCCATTTACAGTTGAAAACAAATCTGTCTCTAGCAGAATTTGAATCCTAACAACTAGTTTAGAAGGCCAGAATGAGGGATGCATTAATCACTGGAGTCGCGCTTTGAGTCGTGACATGACAAAACCAACAATGTAGTTGTGCGGCCAGCGCAGACTCAGATCAGCCTGGGCATCCGCCCAGTCTGATCAGAGTATTCGCTGTCCGCATGGAGGTAGCTTAGAACCTTAGCTACCCTTCGAGCACTTAATGAAGAGTCTGGTGAAACAGGCGGATGCCCAGGCTGATCTGAGTCTTAGCTGGGCGCACAACCACGCTGTTGGTTTTGTCGTGTCGCGGCTCAATTATACTGTATACCTACTGTTAACATTGCACTCGGTCTGTATACTTGCCGTTTTACTTCCTGGGTTCGTAGATCGTTCAAACGAATAGGATAAACTTGTCATCGTTTATATAGAAGATCTTACATAATTGAATTTATTAAACGAGTTGGAAAAAAAGATAAAAAGCGAGGCTATGCTGAGCCTCATATCGGTTAACCCAACGAGTTTTATAAATTCAATAATCCCGGAGCACAGATGCAAGATTCTAGTTATCAAATGAAACTATAATTATATTTTATTAGCAAATTTTGCACTAAAACATCACGATTTCGCCATTGGAAAAGGTGGCGTTTTTATGAACGTCAACGCATAACGTTACGACGTAATTTGCGTATTTATCCGCTAGTTGGTTATCGTGAGACTGGAGATGGTTAAATATACTGTACAAGGGAGAAAATTTAATTTTAAAATGAAATGCGCTCTCTTTTACAGCATCTTCCTCTTAAAATGAGTATGCAAGTTAGTTAAAGATAGCTGGTTTAAAAAAATATTGTATAAGTTAGTGCATTTTGTCACAACTTCGAGACCTGACGTTGAAAGGAATGCGGGACAATTTTCACTGTTCTTATCTTTTCATTATATCTTCAGTTCTGATTTTATTTCAGAAAAAAAAACTCAGAGCACGTGAAATATATCGCCTTGACAACTTTAGAAAAGAAAACAAAAGTGATCTTCTCCTAAAATGCACTGTAATAAATAAGTTATTTTGTAGTTAGTTAGAAGCTATCAATTTGAAACTTAAGCCGCGACACGAGAAAAGCAACAACGTGGTTATTCGCCCAGCGCAGACTCAGATCAGCCTGTGCATCCGCCAGTCCGATCAGTCTTCGCTGTCCGCACTGAGGTGGCTGGGACCCTTAGCTACCCTTTAAGCGCACAGCGAACTGGACAGATGCCAAGGCTGATCTGAGTCTGCGCTGGGCGCTTAACCCCTTTTGTTGGTTTTCTCGTGAAACGGCTCGATTTTAAGTGCAGTTCTTGCAAAATGACGTTAACTTTCTGTTTTCTGACTCACAGATTTATTGAATCCGATCAATAATTTCCGCACAACCTTGATTTTCAGATAAAATATTCCTGTAATTACTACCTTGGCTTCTGTCATCCGTTTTGATTTTCCAGTAGACTGTCATTCCAGGTAGACTGTGTATGCCGGTGTCCCAGTTTATCTTGCACCCTGGACAGCTTGCCCCCCGGGGGGCAAGCCAACCATGGTCAGCTTGCCCCCCGGGGGCAAGCTGTCCCAGGATATCTTGCCCCCCATCCTGGTTATCTTAACCCCCGGGGGGGGGGCAACATATCCTGGCTGGTTTATCTTGCCCCCCAGGGGTGAAGATAAACCAGCTGGGATATCTTACCCCCCTTCCAGGATTTTGGAGTGATAACTGTCAATAGATTTTGAAATTGCTGCCAAGGACTTAAATAGTTATAAGAAGTAACTGTTTGTGCAACAACCTATCCCAACTGCTTTATCTTACCCCCCCCCCCCCCCCCCCCCCCACCTCAGATTTTGGTGCCAAATCTATCTTCAAAGACTGAAACTGCTTTAAAGTGCTTTAATAGTTATTATTATGAGCTAACTACTGAATCCATTTGTTTCATGCCTGTTTACAACAGCTGATCTCAAGAAATACCTCGTATCAGGGGTGGGGGCAGCCTATCCCAGCTGGTTTATCTTACCCCCACCCAAGATTTTGGATCCACATCTATCAACAAGTATTGAAACTGCTTTAAAGTGCTTTAATAGTATAATTACGAGCTAACTACTGAATCCACTCGTTTCATGCCTGTTTACAACAACTTATCTCAAGAAATATCTCGTATCAGGGGTGGGGGGCAACCTATCCCAGCTGGTTAATCTTACCCCCCACCCAAGATTTTGGATCCACATCTATCAACAAGTATTGAAACTGCTTTAAAGTGCTTACATAGTTATTATTATGAGCTAACTACTGAATCCACTAGTTTCATGCCTGTTTACGACAACTTATTATGAGCTAACTACTGAATCCACTTTTTTCATGCCTGTTTACAACAGCTGATCTCGAGAAATACCTCGTATCAGGGGTGGGGGGCAACCTATCCCAGCTGGTTTATCTTACCCCCAAACCAAGATTTTGGATCAACATCTATCTACAAGTATTCAAACTGCTTTAAAGTGCTTTAATAGTTATTATTATGAGCTAACTACTGAATCCTCTTGTCTTATGCCTGTTTACAACAGCTGATCTCAAGAAATACCTCGTATCAGGGGTGGGGGGCAACCTATCCCAGCTGGTTTATCTTACCCCCCACCCAAGATTTTGGATCCACATCTATCAACAAGTATTGAAACTGCTTTAAAGTGCTTTAATAGTTATTATTATGAGCTAACTACTGAATCCACTTGTTTCATGCCTGTTTACAACAGCTGATCTCGAGAAATACCTCATACCAGGGGTGGGGGGGGGGGGCAACCCATTCCAGCTTGTTTATCTTACCCCCTACCCAATATTTTGGATCAACATCTAACTACAAGTATTGAAACTGCTTTAAAGTGCTTTAATAGTAATTATGATGAGCTAACAACTGAATCCACTTGTCTTATGCCTGTTTACAACAGCTGATCTCAAGAAATACCTCGTATCAGGGGTGGGGAGCAACCTATCCCAGCTGGTTTATCTTACCCCCCACCCAAGATTTGGATCCACATCTATCAACAAGTATTGATACTGCTTTAAAGTGCTTTAATAGTTATTATTATGAGCTAACTACTGAATCCACTTGTTTCATGCATGTTTACAACAGCTGATCTCGAGAAATACTTCGTATCAGGGGTGGGGGGCAACCTATCCCAGCTGGTTTATCTTACCCCCCGTCCAAGATTTTGGATCCACATCTATCTAAAAGTGTTGAAACTGATATAAAGTGCTTAAATAGTTATTATTATGAGCTCACTACTGAATCCACTTCTCTTATGCCCGTTTACAACAGCTGATCTCAAGAAATACCTCGTATCAGGGGTGGGGGGCAACCTATCCCAGCTGGTTTATCTTACCCCCCACCAAAGATTTTGGATCCACATCTATCAACAAGTATTGAAACTGCTTTAAAGTGCTTTAATAGTTATTATTATAACCAAACTACTGAATCCACTTGTTTCATGCCTGTTTAAGACAACTTATCTCAAGAAATACCTCCTATCAGGGGTGGGGGGCAACCTATCCCAGCTGGTTTATCTTACCCCCCACCCAAGATTTTGGATCCAATTCTATCTAGAAGTATAGAAACTGCTTGAAATTGCTTTAATAGTTATTATTATGAGCTAACTACTGAATCCACTTATCTCATGCCTGTTTACAACAGCTGATCTCAAGAAATACCTCGTATCAGGGGTGGGGGGCAACATATCCCAGCTGGTTTATCTTACCCCCCACCCAAGATTTTGGTTCAACATCTATCAACAAGTATTGAAACTGCTTTAAAGTGCTTTAATAGTTATTATGATGAGCTAACTACTGGTTCCACTTGTCTTATGCCTGTTTACAACAGCTGATCTCAAGAAATACCTCGTATCAGGGGTGGGGGGGGGGGGGGCAACCTATCCCAGCTGGTTATCTTACCCCCCACCCAAGATTTTGGATCCACATCTATCTACAAGTGTTGAAACTGATATGAATTGATTTAATAGGTATTATTATGAGCTAACTACTGAATCCACTTGTTTCATGCCTGTTGACAACAGCTGATCTCGAGAAATACTTCGTATCAGGGGTGGGGGGCAACCTATCCCAGCTGGTTTATCTTACCCCCCACCCAATATTTTGGATCCACATCTATCTACAAATGTTGAAACTGCTTTAAAGTGCTTTAATAGTTATTATTATGAGCTAACTACTGAATCCACTTGTCTTATGCCTGTTTACAACAGCTGATCTCAAGAAATAAGTTGTTGTAAACAGGCATGAAACAAGTGGATTCAGTAGTTAGCTCATATTAATAACTATTAAAGCACTTTAAAGCAGTTTCAATACTTGTAGATAGATGTGGATCCAAAATCTTGGGTGGGGGTAAGATAAACCAGCTGGGATAGGTTGCCCCCACCCGCGATACGAGGTATTTCTTGAGATAAGTTGTTGACTTTAAAGCAGTTTCAATACTTGTTGATAGATGTGTATCCAAAATCTTTGGTGGGGGGTTAGATAAACCAGCTGGGATAGGTTGCCCCCCCACCCCTGATACGAGGTATTTCTTGAGATCAGCTGTTGTACACAGGCATGAAACAAGTGGATTCAGTAGTTAGCTCAGCATAATAACTATTTAAGCACTTTAAAGCAGTTTCAATACTTGTAGATAGATGTTGATCCAAAATCTTGGGTAGGGGTAAGATAAACCAGCTGGGATAGGTTGCCCCCCACCCCTGATAAGAGGTATTTTTCGAGATCAGCTGTTGTAAACAGGCATGTAAAAAGTGGATTCAGTAGTTAGCTCATAATAATAACTAATAAAGCACTTTAAAGCAGTTTCAATACTTGTTGATAGATGTTGAACCAAAATCTTGGTTGGGGGGTAAGATAAACCAGCTGGGATAGGTTGCCCCCCACCCCTGATACGAGGTATTTCTTGAGATCAGCTGTTGTATACAGGCATGAGATAAGTGGATTCAGTAGTTAGCTCATAATAATAACTATTAAAGCACTTTAAAGCAGTGTCTATACTTGTAGATAGATGTGGATCCAAAATCTTGGGTGTGTGTGTGGGGGGGGGGGGGGTAAGATAAACCAGCTTGGATACGTTGCCCCCCACCCCTGATATGAGGTATTTCTTGAGATAAGTTGTCGTAAACAGGCATGAAACAAGTGGATTCAGTAGTAAGCTCATCATAATAATAACTATTAAAGCACTTTAAAGCAGTTTCAATACTTGTTGATAGATGTGGATCCAAAATCTTGGGTGGGGGATAAGATAAACCAGCTGGGATAGGTTGCCCCCCGACCCTGATACGAGGTATTTCTTGAGATCAGCTGTTGTAAACAGGCATGAGATAAGTGGATTCAGTAGTTAGCTCATAATAATAACTATTAAAGCACTTTAAAGCAGTTTCTATACTTGTAGATAGATGTGGATCCAAAATCTTGGGTGGGGGGTAAGATAAACCAGCTGGGATAGGTAGCCCCCCCACCCCTGATACGAGGTATTTCTTGAGATAAGTTGTTGTAAACAGGCATGAAACAAGTGGATTCAGTAGTTAGCTCATAATAATAACTATTAAAGCACTTTAAAGCAGTTTCAATTCTTGTTGATAGATGTTGAACCAAAATCTTGGGTGGGGGGGTAAGATAAACCAGCTGGGATACGTTGCCCCCCACCTCTGATATGAGGTATTTCTTGAGATAAGTTGTTGTAAACAGGCATGAAACGAGTGGATTCAGTAGTTAGCTCATCATAATAACTATTAAAGCACTTTAAAGCAGTTTCAATACTTGTTGATAGATGTGGATCCAAAATCTTGGGTGGGGGGTAAGATAAACCATCTGGGATAGGTTGCCCCCCACCCCTGATACGAGGTATTTTTCGAGATCAGCTGTTGTAAACAGGCATGAAAAAACTGGATTCAGTAGTTAGCTCATAATAATAACTAATAAAGCACTTTAAAGCAGTTTCAATACTTGTTGATAGATGTTGAACCAAAATCTTGGTTGGGGGGTAAGATAAACCAGCTGGGATAGGTTGCCCCCCACCCCTGATACGAGATATTTCTTGAGATCAGCTGTTGTAAACAGGCATAAGACAAGTGGATTCAGTAGTTAGCTCATAATAAGAACTATTAAAGCACTTTAAAGCAGTTTCAATACTTGTTGATAGATGTGGATCCAAAATCTTGGGTGGGGGGTAAGATAAACCATCTGGGATAGGTTGCCCCCCCCCCCCCACCCCTGATACGAGGTATTTCTTGAGATCAGCTGTTGTAAACAGGCATGAGATAAGTGGATTCAGTAGTTAGCTCATAATAATAACTATTAAAGCACTTTAAAGCAGTTTCTATACTTGTAGATAAGTGTGGATGCAAAATCTTGGGTGGGGGTAAGATAAACCAGCTGGGATAGGTTGCCCCCCACCCCTGATACGAGGTATTTCTTGAGATCAGCTGTTGTAAACAGGCATAAGACAAGTGGATTCAGTAGTTAGCTCATAATGATAACTATTAAAGCCCTTTATATCAGTTTCAACACTTGTAGATAGATGTGGATCCAAAATATTGGGTGGGGGTAAGATAACCAGCTGGGATAGGTTGCCCCCCACCCGTGATACGAAGCATTTCTCGAGATCAGCTGTTGTAAAAAGGCATGAAACAAGTGGATTCAGTAGTTAGCTCATCATAATAACTATTAAAGCACTTTAAAGCAGTTTCAATACTTGTTGAAAGATGTGGATCCAAAATCTTCGGTGGGGGATAGTATAAACCTGCTGGGATAGGTTGCCCCCCACCCCTGATACGAGCTATTTCTTGAGATCAGCTGTTGTAAACAGGCATAAGACAAGTGGATTCAGTAGTTAGCTCATCATAATAACTATTAAAGCACTTTAAAGCAGTTTGAATACTTGTAGATAGATGTTGATCCAAAATCTTGGGTGGGGGGTAAGATAAACCAGCTGGGATAGGTTGCCCCCCACCCCTGATACGAGGTATTTTTCGAGATCAGCTGTTGTAAACAGGCATGTAAAAAGTGGATTCAGTGGTTAGCTCATAATAATAACTAATAAAGCACTTTAAAGCAGTTTCAATACTTGTTGATAGATGTTGAACCAAAATCTTGGTTGGGGGGTAAGATAAACCAGCTGGGATAGGTTGCCCCCCACCCCTGATACGAGGTATTTCTTGAGATCAGCTGTTGTATACAGGCATGAGATAAGTGGATTCAGTAGTTAGCTCATAATAATAACTATTAAAGCACTTTAAAGCAGTGTCTATACTTGTAGATAGATGTGGATCCAAAATCTTGGGTGTGTGGGGGGGGGTAAGATAAACCAGCTTGGATACGTTGCCCCCCACCCCTGATATGAGGTATTTCTTGAGATAAGTTGTCGTAAACAGGCATGAAACAAGTGGATTCAGTAGTAAGCTCATCATAATAACTATTAAAGCACTTTAAAGCAGTTTCAATACTTGTTGATAGATGTGGATCCAAAATCTTGGGTGGGGGATAAGATAAACCAGCTGGGATAGGTTGCCCCCCGACCCTGATACGAGGTATTTCTTGAGATCAGCTGTTGTAAACAGGCATGAGATAAGTGGATTCAGTAGTTAGCTCATAATAATAACTATTAAAGCACTTTAAAGCAGTTTCTATACTTGTAGATAGATGTGGATCCAAAATCTTGGGTGGGGGGTAAGATAAACCAGCTGGGATAGGTAGCCCCCCCACCCCTGATACGAGGTATTTCTTGAGATAAGTTGTTGTAAACAGGCATGAAACAAGTGGATTCAGTAGTTAGCTCATAATAATAACTATTAAAGCACTTTAAAGCAGTTTCAATTCTTGTTGATAGATGTTGAACCAAAATCTTGGGTGGGGGGGTAAGATAAACCAGCTGGGATACGTTGCCCCCCACCTCTGATATGAGGTATTTCTTGAGATAAGTTGTTGTAAACAGGCATGAAACGAGTGGATTCAGTAGTTAGCTCATCATAATAACTATTAAAGCACTTTAAAGCAGTTTCAGTACTTGTTGATAGATGTGGATCCAAAATCTTGGGTGGGGGGTAAGATAAACCATCTGGGATAGGTTGCCCCCCACCCCTGATACGAGATTTTCTTTGAGATCCGCTGTTGTAAACAGGCATAAGACAAGTGGATTCAGTAGTTAGCTCATAATAATAACTATTAAAGCCCTTTATATCAGTTTCAACACTTGTAGATAGATGTGGATCCAAAATATTGGGTGGGGGGTAAGATAAACCAGCTGGGATAGGTTGCCTCCCACCCCTGATAAGAAGCATTTCTCGAAATCAGCTGTTGTAAACAGGCATGAAACAAGTGGATTCAGTAGTTAGCTCATCATAATAACTATTAAAGCACTTTAAAGCAGTTTCAATACTTGTAGATAGATGTGGATCCAAAATCTTGGGACGGGGGTAAGATAAACCAGCTGGGATAGGTTGCCCCCCACCCCTGATACGAGGTATTTCTTGAGATCAGCTGTTGTAAACAGGCATAAGACAAGTGGATTCAGTAGTTAGCTCATCATAATAACTATTAAAGCACTTTAAAGCAGTTTGAATACTTGTAGATAGATGTGGATCCAAAGTCTTGGGTGGGGGGTAAGATAAACCAGCTGGGATAGGTTGCCCCGCCCACCCCTGATACGAGGTATTTTTCGAGATCAGCTGTTGTAAACAGGCATGAAAAAACTGGATTCAGTAGTTAGCTCATAACAATAACTAATAAAGCACTTTAAAGCAGTTTCAATACTTGTTGATAGATGTTGAACCAAAATCTTGGGTGGGGGGTAAGATAAACCAGCTGGGATAGGTTGCCCCCCACCCCTGATACGAAGTATTTCTTGAGATCAGCTGTTGTAAACAGGCATGAGATAAGTGGATTCAGTAGTTAGCTCATAATAATAACTATTAAAGCACTTTAAAGCAGTTTCTATACTTGTAGATAGATGTGGATCCAAAATCTTGGGTGGGGGGTAAGATAAACCAGCTTGGATAGGTTACCCCCTCCCCTGATACGAGGTATTTCTTGAGATCAGCTGTTGTAAACAGGCATAAGACAAGTGGATTCAGTAGTTAGCTCATAATATTAACTATTAAAGCAATTCATATCAGTTTCAACACTTGTAGATAGATGTGGATCCAAAATCTTGGACGGGGGGTAAGATAAACCAGCTGGGATAGGTTGCCCCCCACCCCTGATACGAAGTATTTCTCGAGATCAGCTGTTGTAAACATGCATGAAACAAGTGGATTCAGTAGTTAGCTCATAATAATAACTATTAAAGCACTTTAAAGCAGTTTCAATACTTGTTGATAGATGTGGGTCCAAATCTTGGGTGGGGGGTAAGATAAACCCCTGATACGAGGTATTTCTTGAGATCAGCTGTTGTATACAGGCATAAGACAAGTGGATTCAGTTGTTAGCTCATCATAATTACTATTAAAGCACTTTAAAGCAGTTTCAATACATGTAGATAGATGTTGATCCAAAATATTGGGTGGGGGGTAAGATAAACCAGCTGGGATAGGTTGCCCTCCACCCCTGATAATACGAGGTATTTCTCGAGATCAGCTGTTGTAAACAGGCATGAAAAAAGTGGATTCAGTAGTTAGCTCATAATAATCACTATTAAAGCACTTTAAAGCAGTTTCAATACTTGTTGATAGATGTGGATCCAAAATCTTGGGTGGGGGGTAAGATAAACCAGCTGGGATAGGTTGCCCCCCACCCCTGATACGAGGTATTTCTTGAGATCAGCTGTTGTAAACAGGCATAAGACAAGTGGATTCAGTAGTTAGCTCATCATAATAACTGATACGAGGTATTTCTCGAGATCAGCTGTTGTAAACAGGCATGAAAAAAGGACTTGTTTAGCTTAAATTTTAGGTGGGGGTTAAGATTTCAAGATAAAAGTAAAAAGTATGCAAAGACCAGGAACTGAAACAATCAAAATCCAAATCCAGCCCTCAAACCATAGTTGGAAACAACTAAGATTACAAATTATCAAGATACAGAGAACATATGGCCAACCGAGTGAGCAGCTTGTTCCCAAAAGGTGGCCACTCAGCAACCCAAACCGAACCAAAAATAATAATAACATACATAAGGTAAAACAACACAGAAACTCTGACACCAAAAACAGGCAACAAAGAACCACAACAGAACTACCGCCTTGGAACGGTCAGTAATGAATTACTGGGGGGCTTAAATCGATTTTACAGGCCCAACCTCACCCTCAGTTTCTGAAGTGGTACAAAACATTTAGTTGGTTGTTCGGTTCGCATGATAACAAACCTGTTGGAGTATGTGACAAATTTCCATTTAAATAAATAATCATACAAATTAATATTACCATTATCCACTATGGAACTACTAAAAATGAACTAACTCTACCTCTACAAGGTAAGGAGCATGATAGCATGCTGTGATTGCTTGTCAAATAAACATGGTAACCAAAGTGATAAATGAGTTAAAAGACCTTGTGGTATAAGCCCTTTGCCCTGGGAAACAAAACAAAACAAAAAAAGACTAGTACAAAATGTTTCTGTAGGATCCTGGGTGGCGGGGGGCAAGATGTTCCGGGACAGCTTGCCCTCCGGGGGGCAAGATAAACCAGCCGGGATATATTGCCCCCGGGGGTGAAGATAACCAGGGTGGGGGGCAAGGTATCCCGGGACAGCTTGCCCCCTGGGGGGCAAGCTGTCCAGGGGGGCAAGATAAACTGTTACACCGGTTTTGATTTTCCAGTAGACTGTCATTCTAGGTAGACTGTGTATCCGTTTTGATTTTCCAGTAGACTGTCATTCCAGGAAGACTGTGTATGCCGGTTTTGATTTTCCAGTAGACTGTCATTCTAGGTAGACTGTGTATCCGTTTTGATTTTCCAGTAGACTGTCATTCCAGGAAGACTGTGTATGCCGGTTTTGATTTTCCAGTAGACTGTCATTCTAGGTAGACTGTGTATGCCGGTTTTGATTTTCCAGTAGATTGTCATTCCAGGTAGACTGTGTATGCCGGTTTTGATTTTTCAGTAGACTGTCATTCCAGGTAGACTGTGTATGCCGGTTTTGATTTTTCAGTAGACTGTCATTCCAGGTAGACTGTGTATGCCGGTTTTGATTTTTCAGTAAACTGTCATTCCAGGTAGACTGTGTATGCGTTTTGATTATTCAGTAGACTGTCATTCCAGGTAGACTGTGTATGCGTTTTGATTTTTCAGTAGACTGTCATTCCAGGTAGACTGTGTATGCGTTTTGATTTTTCAGTAGACTGTCATTCCAGGTAGACTGTGTATGCGTTTTGATTTTTCAGTAGACTGTCATTCCAGGTAGACTGTGTTTACCGCACCAGCCTGAAAGCCTTCAAGAGTACATTGTCGGATGCTTGCAGGATAATCAGTTGTTTTCTAGACAACTTTCGGTCTGAGTGTGTTTCATTCATACCTATGCAGTTTTTCTTTCCTTTTCAGTTTTCAATTTAGTTGTTATACAAAACGTACATAATATGAGCCAGGGCTTGACAGACAGCTGAAGCCAAGTGCTGGAGTATAAGACTGACATGTGATTTGAATATGTTTTTTTCCGAGCACAGAGACTTCAATTTGTATCGAACCTTAAACAAAATTGCTGCATACCGGGTAAGGTATAAATTCTAGATAATTTGGAGCAGTTACTCGCTCTTAAATGCCCAAAAGCCTAAATTTGACATTGGTTTGGCCTTAACCTAATTAATTGTTATTGTATCTTATTAACCCATTAATGCATAGCCTCCCATAAAAAGGACATTGCAAGATCAGTCGCCGCTGATGCGGCACCTGATCTCGATCTACACTGTTTACATAAAATTTATAGCAATTTCTATAAAAAATGATGAAAAATATTTAATACACCAGATAGCCCTAAAATGATGAATGGATACATCCGATGTTTATGGAAAGAAGAGTCCACTAGGCACAAATGGATTAATATTGCCAATAAGCAGGGGCCCTATTCATAAAGCCACTTAAGTGGTTGCTATGATGTTGCTAAGGCTAAATTTCTTTGAAGGAGATTCCCTACAACTATGAAATTTGGTCTGGAGGAAAGACTGTTCCTCCGGGTTAAATTTCATAGTTGTAGGGAATCTCCTTCAAAGAAATTTAGCCTTAGCAACAGCATAGCAACCACTTAAGTCGTTTTATGAATACGGCCCCAGGACATACATTCAATCTCGGATAAATTTGAAAACGGGGAGATAGGACTAAATGCATTGACGTAATTTAAACGGTTGTTTTACTGGTACTCAGTGGTGAAATACCAACTGAAAGCCACTGAATTATACCACTCAAAATATCTGCCACCTCTGTACAGCAGCCAGTCTTGTCTGTTCCGGATGCTGGCTGTTGTAGAGAGGATGCACTGTAATCACCTTAGAATTACTTCTGCGCTGAAATAGTCTATATTTTACATTGTCGCGGGCATAGCATTTACTAATATATTACACAGTAATAATAAATTTCAGTAAGAACAAGAAAAAACTAGAATCCAATGGAAATGAACTCTATAAGCCGAAGGCTTCCGTTCAGATCCATGTTTAGTCATCAGTGTTTTATATAACAAAGTATGCATGTATGCTTTTCTTCGCTTAGTTATATGTCTACTGCTTATATACATGTATGCATTGTACTATTTCGTTTTGAATAAATATTGTTTAAACCAATGGCAGAATGACATGATTCTAGATTAAGATAAGAAGAAAGTCTATTTTCCATCTCCAAACGCTTTTAACTTAGTTCATGACAACAAACTGTGCGTCTATTGTATATAGCACTTAAGACGTTGTATTCTAGTGTATAACTTGTATTCTAGTGTATAACTTATGAACATGTTGTATTCTGTATATTACTTGTTATGATGTATTCTGGAACATGTTGGAATGGTTTGTTGTTGGTTCCCATAAGCCAAGCGAGGCTGAGTCGGATTTGATTCGAAGTCGATTCGACATGATTACGTTGAATCGACGTCGACTCAGTGTTGATTTGGCATTGCGTGCCCTGTGGGTCTACACTTGGGCGAACTCGGAGGATGAACATGGTTTTTGTCTTCTGCTTGTGCATTTCTCGGCAGGCAGAGGTTTTTCTACACTCTTGGAAAGCAAACAAATATGACGTTCCCATCTGCATTTAGAGGGGTCTCTTCCTGAAGGGATTATGTGATAGGCGGGGACGCGGGTCACGCACTGAAACCGATTTCGTCTATCTGCGGCCATTAACAGTTATTTTCCATCAAAAGTCATGGATGTTATTACATGACTTTTCAATGTTATAAATGTTTTCCTCCGTATTTTATATTGGTCTATGTATTTCAATCTATTTTTTTTCCCTTTTATATTTCTCTGTTTCGTTTTCTGCAGAGAGGGTGTATGCGCAGCAGCTGGTCACATTTACCACAGAAACTGTTACCTGGGAATGGTTTGGTATGCTAGTGACTGACATGTTTCTCTTGTTGATGACAGAAATAACATGATAAGCTACAATAATAGGAGCATGTGTCGAGTCACTATCATGCCAGTGTACCGTCGTGCGTGCAGATTTTCACTACTTATACATGTTATGGTCTTTTATATCATTTATAACCATTTTCCTTCTAGCTACTCGGTCCTGATGTCAGCTAAAGATACTGCTTTATTGGCACAAAAGGCAACTTCCAGAAACACACGTGAAACGTCATGTAACTGTATAAAACTACGTAGGAACATTACTTTTGCGCTAAATCTTTCCTTCTGTTTCGCAATTACTCTAATATTAGCGTGGTTGTTCATGCTCCTTCTGATTCTGTCTGGTAATGTACACCCAAACCCAGGTCCATTGTCAGAAACATCTAGCAGTAGTAGCTCTGACTCTTCAATTAACTTGTCAACCTCAATTTTAAACACTCTTGATGTCAGCCACCACTTATCTTTCGTGCATTATAATGTACAAAGTATTCTTACTAAACTCGATATTCTACAAACCGAATTGTTTGAATTCGACATCTTAGCCTTCTCGGAAACCTGGCTCAGCCCTACAACACATACTGATGACCTTAATTTTCCTTCCTATAATATTGAACGTAGGGACAGGGTCGGTGACAGATATGGAGGCTTGCTTATATATATTAAAGAGGGGCTACATTACAGGCGTAGGCAAGACCTAGAGCCACTACATACTGAATGCATGTGGATTGAAGTCTCAAATTGTCATAAACATATATTGTTTGGACTTTTTTACAGGCCTCCAAATGCTGACTCTATCTATTATTCATCTATAGAAAATTCTTTGAATCTTGCTGTTGACACGGGTATACAAGACATAATTATTACAGGTGACTTTAATTTCAACTTATTAAATCAACAAACCTCACGAAAGATTGAGTCATTCTGTGATCAATTTGCATTGTACCAGTCTATAAATGAACCTATTCACTTCACAGAAACTTCTTCTTCTCTCCTTGATATCATACTTGTTAGCAACAAACATCACCTTTTACTTAGTGGAGTAGCAGACCCCTTTTTGAACCAAGAAGTAAGATACCACTGTCCTGTCTACGGTATTTTCAAATTCTCTAAACCTAAACTAAAATCGTTTACAAGACACATATGGAAATACGATCAAGGAAATTATGACTTGCTACGAACAAAAGCAGCATCCACAGACTGGACATCTTTACAGGACAACGACATCAGCAAGCACGCAGAAAACATAACGTCTCATATAATTTCAATAGCAAAACAATGTATACCAAATAAAACCATCAGGATAAGGCCATCCGATCCTCCTTGGATAACTTCTTACATTAAACACTATATAAGGAAACGAAAACGAGCATATAGGCAAGCTAAACGTACTAACTCTTCTATCAAGTGGACAAAGTTTCGAAAACTGCGTAACAAAGTTGTAGCACTAATTCGTGATTCTAAAAGCTCCTTCTATGACGGAATTGCAAACAAATTAAAATCTAGTAACCTTTCATCTAGAGACTGGTGGTCCATACTTAAGAAAGTTATTTCACCGAACTCCAACTCAGCTATTCCTCCACTTGAAAGTAATGGTAGTATATATAACGATGAACTAGATAAAGCTAACATACTCAACCAGTTCTTTCAAAGCCAAACTTACCTTAATGAACAAAATGCTACTCTTCCGGACTTAATCCCTTATGAAATTAATTCCAGTCTTAACTCTATTAACCTCACTCCTACTGATGTTCTTTCTATCCTCAACCACCTACCACTTGGTAAAGCAACGGGACCAAATGGTTTAAGTAATCGAATACTCAAAGAATTGGCAACATAACTTTCTGAGCCGCTGTGCTCCCTCTATAACCTATCTCTAAGAACTGGTATAGTCCCTTCTTCATATAAAATGGGAAATGTTTGTTCAGTCTTCAAAAAGGATGACCCGTCTCTCCCTAGCAACTACCGTCCAATAACCTTGCTGAACTCAGAAGATAAAGTTTTTGAGAGACTTGTCTTCAAATATTTATATAACCACCTACATGACAATCATATTCTTACTCCACTACAGTCTGGTTTTATACCAGGTGACTCAACAGTGAATCAACTTACCTACCTGTATAACACATTCTGTCATGCACTGGATTCTGGAAAAGAGGTTCGTGTCGTTTTTTGTGACATTTCTAAAGCCTTTGACCGCGTTTGGCACGCCGGTCTTATTCACAAGCTCAGGTCAGCTGGAGTCACTGGTAAAATTCTTGAATGGTTTAACAGTTATCTTACTGATAGACAACAACGGGTTGTCCTTCCTGGAGCTTCATCTGATTGGACTTACATTCGAGCTGGTGTCCCACAGGGGTCCGTACTTGGGCCCTTGCTATTTCTTCTTTATTCAACGACATTGTCTGTGATATTGGAGCAAACATACGACTTTTTGCAGATGATACTAGCCTTTTTATTATTGTGGATAATCCAGTTACAGTAGCAGTAACTCTCAACGCAGACCTTAATCGAATTTGTAACTGGGTCGGATACTTGGCTAGTTTCTTTCAACCCGACTAAGACTGAATCGCTTCTTCTTTCTCGTAAACTAATTAGACCCGTTCATCCTCCAATCTACATGCAAAATCAGCAAATTTCTGAAGTTGAAACCCATAAACATTTAGGCATATATATTTCAAATGACTGCACTTGGCATACCCATATTGATTACATTAAAAATAAAGCTTGGAATAGGATACATATTATGAGAAAATTGAAATTCAAAATTGACAGGAAATCCTTAGAAATTATATATACAACATTTATAAGACCAATTTTGGAATACGCCGACGTAATTTGGGATAATTGCACACAGTATGAAAAGCAAGAATTAGAAAAGATCCAAAATGTAGCTGCGCGAATAGCAACAGGAACCACTAAACTTATTTCTTTGGACAATCTTTACAGGGAAATTAACTGGGATTCGCTTGAAAAAAGACGTAAAGATCACAAACTCATACTGTTCTACAAAATGCAAAGTAATATGGCACCTTCTTATCTATCCAACTTAATACCTCAAACGATTAGCAACATTTCTCACTATAACCTCAGAAATTCCGACAACCGTCCAGAATATAAATGCGAGGACATCTCAATATGCTAACTCATTTCTCCCATCAACTGTCAGAGAATGGAATAGCCTTCCTGCAGAGGTAGCTCAGTCTGACTCTTTAACAACTTTTAAAAATCATCTTAACAGAAACAGAGCATCTGTCCCTAAGCATTATTACACTGGTTCTAGACAATCCCAAATCCTGCATACACGTCTTCGCACAAATTGCAGTTCACTAAATAATGATTTATTTCTGAAAAATATTTCCAACTCACCTCTGTGTCACTGTGGAAGTATTGAAAATACTGAACATTTCTTTTTGCAGTGTCCTTTCTATATTGAACAAAGAGCTGAACTCCTGGACTCTGTATCTCAATTTGGGGTAATATCTCTAAATTTGCTACTTTATGGTGACCTTACTTTAACTTTTAACACAAATGTTATAATATTTGAAAGAGTACATAAATACAAGGGTTGATCCAGAAGTAATGTCACTGTGACCATTACACGCTTATTCATCGTAGCTTTATTATAGAAATATTATGAAGCTACACTGTAATTCAATTCCAATAAACAGAATAAATATGAAGTTGGTATCTTTTTCCGTTCCAATTATATAGACGTTCAAAATACGCCACCGACGCCATCGCGCCGCACGTTAAAATAACGTTGATTACATGAACATAATTTTCAAATTCAATTACAAATAAAAATCAAACTAACGCACCAAATCAGATGAAAATTTGATACGATGACGAAATATATCTATACTGACCACTGTTTAAATTTTGATAGCGCCATTGCAGTTTGAAGTGCACCAATGAGTGCAAATGTTTGTTACTGCCGAGTTGAAAAATGTTGATTTCTGACTAATGCGTCAGCCCATATTTACGCGCTTTTGCCACAAATTAAGAATGTCACCATTGGAGACTAAAGAGCGGTTTAACTAAACATGCGGTGATATAACAGTGATAATAAAGTTTGTGTAAAGGGGCAATCAGCCCTATAGTGATGCAAATAGTTCTCCAGAAGGTCATTTGAAAACCGAAAGGCCTTTATGTGCAGCGTCAGACAATAACGTCATCCTAGTTTAGACCCCTTATATAGAGATCGATGTTCTGAATTTCGAATATTGTGTAAATTCTTGAACATGAGCTGCGGGACTGCGCAATTAATATTGCAAGATGAGATAAACATAGATGAACAAACATTAGTGCTATGATGGAACAGCGAATATGCTACTTTGGACATGACACAATATCGTAACTTCGTCTGGAACGTCCACAACGTCATTGACGCGCGGCGCGTGTCGTTACCATGCCTTCTGTCTACCTTGATCTCTCGATAACTGTACACTTTATTTTAATGACATTTTCAGACCATACTGCATTTAGACGAACGTACCTGGATATGAAATTTTGTTTCTTTATTTTCATGCAACACGGTTTTATAGCTGCAGTGACATTACTTCTGGATCAACCCTCGTATATAAGAGACACCAAACGTTTCTAACACAACAACAATATATTTTGCCGTGCGACCGGTTACCATAAGTTAACAAGACAAATTAAATTTGCCAGTCTGCTGCTGCATTCCCCTCTCTGTTATTGTTTTTTTTTCATCTATGTTTACCTGTTTTCTTTTTCTTCTTTTTTCTTTCTCTTACAAAGATCTTTTCATCTATGTTACACTTCTATTATCAAAACGTTAAAGCTCAGTTAATGTTTATATGACCTTTTCAGAGTGACACAATTAATTTGGTTAACAAACCAAACACCCATCCTTATACAGCTTTTATTACAGATGAAACATCTGCTTATTTTGATGTGTTCACAATACTTACCACTAATACATTAACAGAGCTTCTACTTTTTTTTTCATGTATTTTATATATTTTCTTTCTCTCTCTTTATCTTTCTTTACTACTTTTGAATCTACATGTACTTACTTGAGCATCTACCACTGTACAGAACTACTATTCTGGAGTATTTCTTGAGCATATTTGTTTTCAAATTAGAAGATGTCTTTCGCCTTTTAGTTAACAAACTATATTTGTTAAGGAAAAGAACTAAATAAGTATTATTGCTTTCGTTCTGATCCTTAAGCTTGTATTGACATGTTGTACTTTGTCATGTTGATGAAATAAAATATGTTTAAACTAAACTGTGCGTCTAAATGGGACTAAAGGTGATTAAAGCGTTATATGCTGTTGATTTATCACTCTAAATATCGAACTCCAGCCGAATTACGAGCTCCATGGGGAATGGAACATGCTTTACAATTCTATGTGCAAACATAGGGACAAAATGAACAGTCCAAATTAGTCGTCCAATTTAGATTTTTAAGCGTTAACAATGAAAGTAACTGTGCTAATAATCCTCTAGCTTAACAACTATAATGAAATATAATTACATAACTTGAAAACGTTTCGATTTTAAGACATACATGTAATGACCGACTTGAAATATCTATTTGTTTTCTGTGTATGCTAGTCTTTTCAAAAAAGAAAATATTATCTGTAAGCTGGAAAACTTGATTAACCTGGTCTATCAGCTCGAGCTCCTGTCTTAAATAATTAAATCGCTCGCATGCAAATGAATAATGCTAAAAATAAATCATTTATTGATACTAGTTACAATACGAGCAGCCTTGTTTTTTGCATTGCGAGCAGTTGTCGCATACAATTAAATATTGTCGTGTCGCGGCTCAATTATAATCTATGAAGTTTGTCTGCATAGGCCATATTAAAGAAAGAAATATTGATTAATCTAAAAAATCGTCTTTTTAGCTGTCAATAGGGAGGTTAAGATTTAGAACTTGTACGCGTACGACTACTGGTAGCTACACGTACACGTATACGTTAGAAATGTAGATGACAGAGGTTAAGAAAAAAATATCTTCTACGTGTACGTGTAACCAAAAGAAGAGCGTTTTCTTTTAGCTATACTTAATAAAGTGTCGAAAAGAAATAAGTTTGACGTATCGTCCGTGTGTGTGTGTGTGTGTGTGTGTGTGTGTGTGTGTATGTGTGTGTGTGTGTGTGTGTTTGAAGTCTTCCTTGTGATCATATCTCCTCTGTATAGCTGTAGACGCAGATCAGACGCCGCAGAACGCGGCGTCTGATCAGGTTCTACACTTTTTGCATATATTTTCCGACAATTTCTATGAATTAAAAGGTAAATTAACCAGACATCCCTAAAAGTTGAATAGACTCATCCAATTTATTAGGGTAGAAGAGGCCACTTTGCATAAACGGGTTAAGCTGTGGAGAGTTTTTATATTAATAAAAGTTAGTGTTTCTGATTGCACTAGCTTATTCAATATTTTGTTGGATCTTTATTTAACAGGAAATTTATAAAAGTTCAAACAAGCTCGAGATGCAGCTAGACTGAGCTAGTAGTCTAAGAGTTTATTGCCCTGGTTTGTCGAAAATTCCCCCAAATTGCCCCTGGTGGCCGAAAGTAACCATCTTCGACCTGCTTTCGGACAGACATAAATGAGCCGCGACACGATTAACCCACAAAGTGGCTGTGCGCCCAGCGCAGACTCAGATCAGCCTGGGCATCTGCCCAGTCTGATCAGAGTCATCGCTGTCCGCATGGATGTAGCTTATCTACCCTTTAAGCGCATAGTGAAGGGTCTAATCGGACTTGGCAGATGCCCAGGCTGATGTGAGTCTGCGTTGGGCGCACAACCACTTTGTTGGTTTTCTCGTGTCGCGGCTCAAATATGACAGGACATGAGAATAAAACCGTATATTTGACCTGAGCATACTAGGACACACAAATGCGCGATCATTGCTCTAGGACGACTTATTTTCTACAGCTTTGCCATTCAAAGTTAAAGCCATCTCATTTGTCATCACTTAGACTGTCGCTCACAGGCTTGTTCGCAACATAACGAGTAACTTACCTCACTAAATGATGGACCCGAGAAAAAAAGCTTTTTATTTATTTTTTCGTGATTTATTTCTTTTCTGACACAAAACACAATTGTAATTTTACTTTAGCCCGGTTAGTTGGGGCCGGAGCTTGTTGCGTCTGTTGCTTGTCCATGGTCTGTTTCTTTTACTCCTGTACTGATCTCCAGGTGTCGCAATACGGTGCTTCTATCGAGTCCTCATCTCTGATTCATCATAATTATAATCCGTGATTTTGTTTGTTTGTTTGTTTTTCTTTGTATCCCGAGATGATTCATTGGCGGATAAGGAAGCCTTCAAGCTAACCGAAAAGCTAGCTAAAATAAAATGCTTTGAAGCAATGCAGAATCTAAGGATGAGGGTTTGAATCATGTAAAAACGTTTAAGCCCCCCCCCCCCCAACCCCCAGTAATTTATTACAGACCGTAAGAAGGTGATACTTAAGTTGTGGTTGTCGGCGCCTTCGTTCACCAGGGTTCGAGGTTATAAAACTTGAGAATAATCTCAAATTCAAAATAAAGCACACTGATGACATGCTCGGAAACAGCCAATCAGTGTGCTTTGTTTTGAGTTTGAGAATGTACTCAAGTTTTATAACCTCTTGGCCTGTTGTGTGTGCGGTGTTTTCAGTTTGGGTAGCTGAATAACCACCTGTCCGGGAAAGAGCTGTTAGTACGGTTCACCGGCCGTGCCTCTGGAGAACTGTTGTCAAATTGACCTGTCGGTAGATTGATTGACAGACGTTTAGCTTACCAATCAAACTGGATTAAGTAGTAAAACATAACGGTAAACATCAGACAAACATGGAACCCAGGTAGCTCAGTAGATTAAGCGCTGGTCTGTTTATCTGGCGGTCCCGGGTTCGATCGCCGCTTGCGGCGAGAATCTTTTCACACTTAAACGGATTTTTATTACACACAGCATTTCATTATCACTCTCCCATCGTCCTAATATGGCTGAAATACTGTGGAAAAGACGTCACATCCGACAAACTTTTCGCACTCGACTAACTAGGTATATAGTCAGTGTACTTTGATATTGTTTGTCTAAAGTGTTTTAATGTAGGCGTGGTTAAATCATGGCACGGATAAGCCAGTCATGTACGAGGTTATCCAATAAAGAGTGGGATTTTCTTTATAATTTGTGACTCTATACTTTTTCATATCGAAAATATGACCACTGCAGCAGGGGAGGCAGCAATGATATTTTTATTTTTGCTCTCCTTTTTAATCGAAGTCAACTCTAAAAAAAAAAGGAAATTTTGCTCCTTTTAGATTAGACTCCAATTTGAAAGAGTTCGGTGTGAAAGGAAAGTAATTTGAAGTCACAAGAGTTGTACCGCTTTGTAAAAATGATGCAGAGCTTTGAGGTGTACAACCAGACCTTAAAAATTCGATTTTTTTTTTTTATATATATATTTGAACTTCAGATTTTCTTTCTTGTTTTTGGATAATGTTTTGAAATGCATCTTTGGCATTGCGGTGATTTCGCCTGCTTCGATTACATAATGAGGTGTGACACGAGAAGACCAATAAAGTGGCATGTGCGCCCAGCAAAGGCTCAGATCAGCCCAGTCCGATTAGTTTTCGCTGTCCGCATGGGGCTAGCTGAGATCCTGAGCTACTCTTTAAGCGCACAGCGAAGACTGATCAGACTGGGCGGATGCCAGGGCTAATTTGAGTCTTTGCAGGGTGCACATACCAATTTCTTGGTTTTGTCATGTCGCGGCTCGTATATCTGTCGGGTATAGCTCAAATGTAATGTTTTACTTACGAAGAGCCTCAAAGGGATCAGCCAAGCTTGTATGGTAAATTATGCATGTATGTTACATTTAAAAAACAGTATAGAATACTTGAATACTTGCGAAGCTGTAGTTTGAGCTATTACTAGCTTATAAAAACTGGGTAACCTCAAGTTATAAGTACATGTACTCTTCAAATGTGCGGCTTGTGTGTATAGAACATGTGCCGCTACAAAACAAAATCAAGTGACTTGTTCTCTCAGAGAAAACTCAAATCAGCCTGGACATCCGCCCAGTTTGATTAGTCTTCACTGTGCGCTTAAAGGGTAGCTAAGGACGTAGGCTACTTCCATTCCGACAGCGAAAATTCTGATCAGACTGGGCGAATGCCCAGGCTGATGTGAGTCTTCGCTGGGCGCACAACCACTTTGTCTATTTTCTCGTGTCGCGGCTCATATGTATACCAATTTGGAAACAACCAGTATTACACAGTTTGCGTCGTCTTTCAATTTAATAAAGTTTAAGGTATTTTATTGTCGTGCGATCGATTTTTTTTTGTCATTCAATGTTTTTCACCCATGAAGCAAGCCGTAATTTTATAAAGGTCTAGTGTTCATCAAGAGACTTATGAATTTCTCAAAGGAGGTTTTACTTGCCGTATGTGAGTTTGAAATTATTTTATTTTTTTCACTGTGATGGTAGATTATATGTAAATGAATACATCCCGAACAGGCGACAATTTCAATTATCGGTCCTTTTTGAAAAATGGAACCCATCCCACAGAGCAGCAAGGGACATGACAAAAGAATAATTCAAACTTACTGATTAACTGCAAGGCTTGAGTACAATGTAGACTCTTAAAGAAGATCATGTGAAAAGTCTAAGGACATATGACTTACATGGAAACAAATTTGATGATATGAATAATTATTATTTTGTAACCGATAGACAAATCCCCAAAGACCCAAACCAATTGAGCCGCGACACGACAAAACCAACAATGTGATTGTGCGCCCAGCGCAGACTCAGATCAGCCTGGGCATCCGCCCAGTCTGATCAGAGTCTTCGCTGTCCGCATGGAGGTAGCTTAGACCCTTAGCTACCCTTTGAGCACTTTTTGAAGAGTCTGGTCAAATAGGATGGATGCGCAGGCTGATTTGAGTCAGCGCTGGGCGCACAACCACATTGTTGGTTTTCTCGTGTCGCGGCTCATATGAATAATTATTATTTTGTAACCGATTGACAAATCCCCAAAGACCCAAATCAACTGAATCATGCGTGAAACAAACGCAAGCAAGTGCCCATTCCCGATCCGGGTGACAATATGCTTATTTGAGAGAAAATATAATAATAATAATAATAATAATAATAATAGGCAATATACCAAAACATCATTCGATGTAGTCTGTGAAGTCTAATTTTTAATTTTTGCAGAAGCTATTTTTTTCTTCGGTTCTTGTTAGTCTGGGCCCTCATAGGATAGGCAGACTCCGTTATTTGTTCGTCGTGCGTTCGTCTGTCCGTCAGCATTGTTTAAACGACTTATTCCTCGGAGCGACTAACTGGGCCAGTTGTAACGATATTTCATTAGTGGCCTCCAGGGTCGGGGGTGGGGGGGGGGGGGGTGACAATTGAGCAAACAATGCTGGTCACATGACCAAATTGGCTGCCATGTCTGTATACGGTAAAAAAACACTTTAAAAACGTCTTGTCAAGAACCAAAATACAGATGGTCTTTCAACCTGCTTTACAGCATCGGTTATTGATTGCTATCCGGTTTGCAAAAATGATGAACGTGGGTTGACCTAGACTTTTCTTACGTCAAGGTCAAATTAGCTTCTTGATGCTTGGATTTGAGGAAATGCTGTAACACGTAAGATAGCAATTGTTGAAGACTTTTAAACTGTATATTCAGTCAGTTAAAACAGTACATAAAGGCTTTTGAATACCTGAGATCAACGTCGTTCTTTGACGAAGGCCATCCATATTTCAACATTGTAAAACATCCTCTCCTCAGCCACTAGGCCGATTGGAAGCAAATTTTAATACGGAGCCTCCAGGGTTGGAAGAAACGAAAACATGTCCAAACGGTCCTGGCTGCCACGCCCATATTTTAAAAAATAGAAAATCTTATTCTCCAGACCCCCACTCCCTCCACCCCGCCAAAAAAAAATCCATGGCCTTGAAACTTCTTATTGAAAATTGGGTACTCAAGTTCTATCAAGTGAGTTCAAACTATGACCCTGTGTTGGCCCTGACCGCTTACAGCCATGTCAAATTCAAATATATATTTTTTTAAATGTTGAAGGCTTAGTTCTCGAAGTTAATATATGCATTGAACATATTGAGTGTATGAAGATTTCCGAGTACCTTTGGTCAAGGTCATTCTTCGACCATTTGACCAAGGTCACTCATATTTGGAAGTTTTTGATGGCAAATGCACCCAGAGTCAACAATTTCAGGCATCTTCTCTTGGAAACCAACTAGGCAAATTAACACCAGATTTCGTATTCCATACGCAGTCATCAAAATATCAAATATGCCAAAATGCTCTGCGGTTTGACAACACAAAAAACATACCAAAACCGAACTACATATAAGTACTACAGCCGTAGAATGATGTGTAGAAAAAAAAGAAGACATAATATGGCTTCTGAAAAAAAAAAAAAAAAAAAAAAAAAACTTGTTACATCTGTTATATAAACGACATCTTGAATAGTTTCCATTGCTACCAACTTGGTCAGTTCTGACTGGACTGAACAAAAAAAAACAACAAAAAACAACAACAAAAAACAACTGAGAACTGTTAAATGAATGTATAATCTTCTATAACTGATTTACAAGCCTTTTAGCAACACCCATTTACTTCTTTGCAACTGACTGTTCTGAGGCGTTGGTTCTAAAGTTTGTTCTTGATGTGCCTGTGTAAACACGTGCTAAAGTGTTTTTTTGCCTTTTATTGAATTTAGTGAAAGAGAATCCACCCATGTCAATGTGCGCCAGTAACGGGTCATTAGATATTTTGTATTGAAATAAGGGGACGAGTTTGAAGACGGTGTGTTAGATGCATTTTCTGGTGTTAAATACATGCAATAAATCAAACACCTTAGTGGATGGTGTATCTACTTTCAGACCAAAAAAAAAAAAATCCGAACACCAATACCATTAAACATCTACCCCACAAATCTCACACACTAGCGTATGGTAATTTAGATTATGCCTAGCGCTACTAAGCAAATGGACAAGGATACAAGAGTACTCTGTGGGCGTAAATGGGTTAACGAACTTGATCCCACACTGTGTCGATTCATCATACGCCTCAGTTTGTATGGTCATTCTCTTTGTGCAGCTGGTAAGCCATGATCTGTGATTGTAGTGTTTTCTTGGCGTCTTCATCAACATTTTAAGATTCTGAAAATTAGCTGTACTCGTCATGGTCGAGTGGTTGAAGGCGCTCGGTTATGGTACAGACGATCGCGGGTTCGAATCCGGGTTCGGACAGCCGGCGACTGGAAAACTCCCTCTATAAACCCAGTAGTATTTTTTTCAAATCTGGGAAGAGTAAGGCAGCAAATGAAGAGGTTTGAGCCCCGCCTTCCATATGCTCTGTCCGATGGGTCTCTAACACCCACTGCCCCTACGACCATTAGGCTATGGGAATCGTTACTTGTTTTTACCTTTTACATAAAGGGTGGCTCCAACTGTATACTACGATTTTAGGGATATTTTCGGGTTCAGGGGAAGCAACTGTATTATTTTCATCTCTGCCTCCCATCCAAAAGAGGGCGGGGGAGTGGTGGGAAAGAACTAAAGGAAAGAACACGATCTTCTAATGGTTGTTGGTCGGTTGATTTGATGTTTAACGTCCAAGGTAAACAACTAAGGTCATGTCGGGACGGTCAGTTAACCTAACCACACTATTCCTGGGCAGGCTTAGACCTCCTAAGCGGTTAACCAGTACTAAGTGCACATACTTTCGCCAGTAACTGACAACTGCCCTTCTTGAATCAGCGGAAGGAGAAACGAAAGTATGTGGGCAGACAGGGATTCGAACCCAGGACCTCTGACTTACGAGTCAGGTGCCCTACCGATTGCGCTACCCGGCCCGGCTCTTCTAATGGTAAACTGTTTCCTTGAAATAACACATTTTTTGAAGGGCTACGCAATCCAGGAAAGCAAACAAAAAGTCACGCAAGTTCTTTCCCTTTGTACAAATGGCTGAAAAAATAAAGGTGTGCTCATACACACCTTAATACACATTTTCTTTTCTATAAATTGTTACACATACTTGAGCAGCGAATCTATAAGAAAATCAATGGTTTTGCTTCCATTTTCTCTGCACTTTATGATTTGCAACAGAAAAAGCAGTTTCAATGTAGTGTACTAAACTGTATTTACATAGTCTCCAGAGGTGTAAAAGTCTCAGGTATCATAATGACAAGACGTCCCAATGAGCAAAAAAGTGTGACTAAATGTGTGCTCACTGGAGTCGTCTGATATGCAGACAGTGTAGTAAATCTTTAACGTGAATATGCTTGAGCTTAACTACGGATGGTTGACTTCAATTCATCAAGTAAAAAGGTAACACGAAGCCTAATTGCCCTACGGACCGTAGTGGCAGTGGGTGTAAGAGGCCCGCCGCACAACATATGGAAGGTGGAGCCCAGCCCATCCTTAGCATTTTGCTGCCTTCCCTAATTCGAAAAAAAATACTAACAACAGCTGGTTTAAGAAAGTGTTCCAATTACTTATCAGGCCCGACGCCCGTAAATTTCAACAAAAACCTCCTATTTTAACACTTCGTATGAAACCCAATACACGTATCTTCAAGTGCGCGCACTCTTATGTGTAAATACACTCTGCATGTTTTTAATTCATTAGCTAATAAGGTTTTAATGATTTAAACAATAGTTTATTTATATAAACATTCAAAATGCACAAACGTATAAATACATGAGAACATACATTTGAGAACATACATAAGAGGTATTCAGATGTCATATGCCTTTTGTAAAAATCTTCGAAGCACAAATCATTATAAAACCAGTACAGCCTTCAGACTTGATGATAGTATGTCAGTTGGTGTGCTTCTTTGTGTAATACAACTGGCAATAAAGCGGGAACAACTCTTTTTACCCTCTCCATAAGAATATGGATTGTGTTTCGTTTTCACCGTTGAGAATTGAAATTACGAAAAAGAGATACTTTGCTTTACACTGTATTTTTACCGTGTATTAAACGCCCATACCTTACATCTTTACATCCTGTACACAGGTATTTTATCACTATGTATTGTAGTTTGAAATATGAAAAGTAGGTGATTTTAGTTGCCAACTACAATGACCTAGCTATTTTGCAACTCAAAGACATTTTATTTTTTTAAAGCCGGCTGATCGCGATCATTTACAATACTATGGGGAGAAGCTTGCAACGATACCTCACAAAGAAATAGTTCATACTCATAGAGCAATGGGACCTTTAAATAAAGTAGATAGATAGATAGATATTCTTTATTTCCTCCAGAATGGAGAGTAGCATATATAGTAACATACATATAACGTATATACACAGTGATATATGACATATATAGCAGTTTAGTAAATATATGAACATTTAATTGTACAATACTATATTAACCCAGCGGGCACACAACGCCGAAATGACGTCACATTGACGCCGATGCGACGTGATAACGTCGCTTCGACGTCAATACGACGCCATGTGCCCACACAATGCCTAAATGACGTCGCATTGACGCCGATGCGACGTGATAACGTCGCTTCGACGTCAATACGACGCCATGTGCCCACACAATACCTAAATGACGTCGTGTTGACGTCGACAATTGTCACCAATTTAGTGAGAAGACGTCGTTTTATCATGCAAGTTTTGTATCGCTTACAACACTGTTTGTCACGTCACAACTTTGATTTCAGTATTAATTTTTGGACTGCACAGGAAATGAGACTATTGATATCAACAGAACGTATGAAAATATGTTTAATTTCAATTTAGCGACGGACAATTAACATTTTTAGATGAGCGGCCAGCTCCAGAAGAGTATAAATTCTTCGTATCCGTGCCCGCCACAAGGATTCTATATATGTTGTTTGGCTGCTACCACCAAGGCCCGGTTGTTCAACATAAAGACATCGTTAGTTTAGGAGACGTTAAAATTTCAAACGTATTACACGTCGTAGCAACACAACATTTTTGCGGACAAATTTGGACTGCAAAAGCTCCTAATATATTTTGCAGCAAAAAAAAATGGTTCTTGGGATTCATTTTTTTATGTTCTGAAGTTAGTAATCTGTGTTTGGGAATAATTATTAGATTTGTAATACAAAAACCCTTGACTTATTATTCCTTTCGTCTATGTTTGGTCATATGTCTCTGCCATACAACTTTTTCAAGCGTTATTCTAACGAATATTCAAAAAGTTGTTCAATATTGGTCCCGTCTGATACTAATGAGGATTCAGTACCATAACTAGCTAGCATGACACACAAAACTTAAAACTGCTCTGCCAGTCTTAAGAATGTGGCTATTAATTTCCAAGGTCAGTCATTTTAAAACAAAAGTACATTGTATTTACCATCAGGGTTATAAATGGTGACTTTATTGGCATTTTATTTGAGAACAATTGCTGAATGTTTGCTGTCTAACCGAGTATAAAACCAGATAAAACGAATAGTATTTTTAATTGTCACAGATCCTTTATAAAACCGGACAAAAAATCAAATTTAGATCTCATTCTTAAGTCAACATAATTTAGTAAAGCATGTATTATGCATTTTTGCTGCACAACAGCCAACTTAAATTTTATTAATTTTCGGTTACATGTATCATTATCTTGGCTATATGTAACAAGTAGACCGTAAATAAATGCTCTTTAGGATATATAAAAAGTAAGGGGTCAAACTTTTACCCTGCGATTTCTGGAACATTTCAAACATATGGTAAAATAAATCATTTCTACCTTCTCTTTTATTCATTTTGCAAGTTTTATACACAGGATGTTTGAGCCTATGGCCTTTGTCTTGACCAATTCCAGGCTTTAAGTGAAACTACCTCAAAAAGAAAAGTGGTTTGAATTCCCATAGAGAATGGATAGTGTGTCAGTTTGGTCCGGCATAACTTTTAAAATTGCAATGAGTTTTAAACTTGTTACAGCTTGCTGACCTTAAAAATGATTAAATATGATAATTATCGAGTAATTTTGCAAAACAATTTATGAATTGGCGAAATCGAAAATTTTGGTGAATTTGCTCCTTATGGACTTCTGACCACTTTAATTTTTGGGGTAGTGTGATTGAAGTCTGAGCTTGGCTGAAGGTAAAGCCTATAGTTTCAAACTTCATGTGTACAAAACTTGAAATATGAAATGGAAGGTAGAAATGTTTTATTTTACCAAAAGTTTGAAATGTTCCAGAAATCGCAGGATAAACGTTTGACCCCTTAATATTTTTTCGAGTATGTATTGAATGATTTCTAGCGTTAACTCACGAAGGAATATTTCAATGCCACAGCAATGAGGCTTACAAAGTGAACGATTTATCTTGTCACTTTGGTTAAACGAATGAGTGGAAAAATACAAACTCATAAGATGTAGAAATAAAAAGTCCCTGTCCTAGAATGGGAAATAAAAATAAATAAAATTCAGAAAAATAAATAAATTCAGAAGAAACATCACCGTGAGATATAGACAAATGTAAATTCAAACGTAAGTCTTAGATGTGAGATGAGGTAGTATTTTTTAATTAAAGTACAACAGTGAAACATCTCAGGAGGAACTATCTGATTTGCAAGAACACAAATAAATCTAAAAATGATCCTGTGATGAAACAAATATGAGCCGCGACACGAGAAAACCAACAATGTGGCTGTGCGCCCAGCGCAGACTCAGATCAGCCTGGGCATCCGCCCAGTCTGAAAAGACTCTTCGCTTAGGGCTTAAAGGGTAGCTAAAGGTCTAAGCTACCTTCATGCGGACGGCGAAGACTCAGATCAGACTGGGCGAATGCCCAGGCTGATCTGAGTGTGCGCTGGGCGCACAACCACATTGTTGGTTTTCTCGTGTCGCGGCTCATATAAAAGCTCAACAGAAACATGCTGAGCTGTGGAGCAAACGAAAACAACCGGTTTAAATCCGACGATGGCCCGAGCCAGATGATTCACTATTTCACAGACTCGTATATGTTGTGCAGTTTGTTTATATGCTGTCAAAAACATCGTGCAAGTATGTCTTGACGTCAGCGTCATATCGTTTGATTGGTCGAGCTTTTGGAACATAATAGGGAATCCCACAAATAATATTGGTCATTTTAATGCATTTCTTTCGGTACACATAATTTCCATGATGAGGCATTCTTACACATGTGGTGATGGCATATTCTCGTACCATTGATTAAGCGCTGTCATGGCAGCACATATCTTATTTGATACTGGATTTTGTCTGAATTAATGGTGTTCTGGTCCGTTTCAACTTTTAAGTTCTTCAACGGAAATAAAGAGAGATTCGAAAATAAATAAATTTGGTATTGCTCATACGTCAAGAACTTACTTTTACTTATTTTCCTTTAGAAACCTGGTTTTCTCAGGAACGGGTTATGTCTTTTATTTTAGGAAGTAATCTGGTATGTATTCATTGTTACATGCAATGAAACAAACATGAGACTTATCGCTTAAAGGCCCCATTGCTCTTTCCACATGAAATTTTCATCATGAGGTATAGCTGCAAGTTTCTCAGTATAGTTTCGTAATTGTAAATAACAGTGATAAGCCAGCTTTAAAAAAATACAACATCCTTGAGTTTCACATAAAAACGGTTTGAAAACTTATTTGGGTCATTTTAGTTGGCAACTTAAATGACATACTTTCGATTTCATTTAAGTTTATTAAATGATAAAATACAATGTACGGGCAGGGGGCCCCAATCGCTATACCGCCTATGTTATATAGCATTGCTAGACGGGAAAAAAAAAGAACAGAAAAATGTGTTTTGTGAAGCGTTTTGCTATTTTTAAAAAACTTGTTTTCTATACTTTTTGTCAGTTATATAACTCTATATATCCACATCAATCTACATTTTATTACCAAACGTGAAGATTGAACTGCTTTTTTCAATGAGTTGATTTTAGACGTTTTTAACACTTATAGGACTATGGAAACTTTAATATACAGGATTTATCAGTAAATCGATTTCCTTATTTACATTTGGAATTTAATTCAATCAAATTTTCATTAATTTCTGAATCATTTTTTAGGGATGCAGTGTATGAGAAGGGCAGATTTACAAAAATGATATTGATTGTCACTGAATGTTTTACCGATTCTATGTATTTTGCTTGGAAGAAACCAGCCCCGGATGCAGGCTTTGGGGCTTCAACCCCGCCATCTGGGCCTCTGTGTAACGTATAATGCGTAGGCATCCAGATGATAAGGAGTATCTGATGACAGTTTGAGGTGATTTATCCAGGTGGTTACATTTAAATTTATGTTGTGACATCTCATTATATAGAGGTTAAAGGTTTTAAAAGTGTTTTTGAAAATTATCATGTCTCTAGTGTGACTTAAACTGAATTTATTGAGAGGGGTATAGTGGAGTCGGGTAATTTCGGACAGAGGGTAAATTCGGACATAGCATTGCAAACAGTGAAAATCCAGATGCGACGGCTCATAATGAGCCGTCTCATTAGGATTTCCACTGTTTGCGCAGTTAATTTTGTTTAAATTCCAAAACAACTGACATATTAAGGGAACAATGTCACTGTCCGAATTTACCCGCAGTCCGAAGTTACCCTACTCTCCTCTATATGGAATTCTTGGTCTCTGAATTTAAGTCCAATTCTTTTGTTTTTTCAATTATATTGAAATATGTTTTTGATAAACATGCATAAATTGATAAAGACACCACAGGTGATAATATAATGCAATATTTTTTGAATAACAATGACTTTAGCTTATTTTGCACATAAAAAGAGTGTAAGTACCTCACTCACTTTTTCAGTTGTACACTATTCCCCTCCCCCTCCCCAATCCCCGTGACTCAGCATGCCATTCACATATAATGTGTATTTAAAAAAAAAAACTTTTCCTATTTCCATTGCTTTAATGATAAAATCTGGCTTTTTCCATCCAAAACGTTAAGTCTCTGTGCTAAAAAATCACAAAGTAAATGTATAGGCAATTATGGGAAGTTAATAATAAAAACATTCAAAAGGGTTTTTTGGGTATATCAAATTTTGATTTTGACAAATTGTATAGGCAAATTAACAAAACAACTGTCACAGGTCCTTCAAAAGTAAGGCTTAGGTATGAGACGAGTAAAACATCTCATAAGGAATTATTTGATTTGTAAGTTAGATTAACAAATAAATATAGAGAAACAAATATACTGGACAAAAAAAGTTAGGGATCAAACATTTGACTGAAGCTTTTGTTAATTTCATGTATATTACTATTCTTCTTATGTTAGGTAACTCTTCTACTTGATTACAATGCTCTTCTTTAGGAAACAATACTTAGTGACGTCATGTGACGTCATGACGTCACAACTGAACCATGGCAACGTGAGTTAAGTGATTACCTGTTGAAACAATATGCAGTACAGTGAATAAAGTGTATGACATTTAATTAGTGTTAGCGTTTAACAAATGGTAGCAGAGCGAGCGGGACATTCCTCAGAGGTAGTACAGGACTCTGTGACAGTGGAGATTTGAATAAACTGGTGTTAGAACTGAAATTTGCTAGTGAATATTGATTTTTGGAGAAGGAGTCAACATGACAACCAGAATAAACCCACCAACCTTCAACAAGGCGAAGACATATGAAAGGTTCAGACAAGAGTTATTAGCATGGACAGAAATTACAGATCTAAGTAAGGACAAACAAGGTATTGCAATTGCTTATTCACTTCCAGAAGATGATGAATCTCAAATAAGAGAAAAGGTTTTTGACCAGATTGCAATAGATGATTTAAAAAGTGAAGATGGGTTAACTGTTTTGGTAAATTTTTTGAATGAACATTTAGCTAAAGATGACCTCACTGACAGCTTAGAAAAATTTGAAGATTTTGACGATTTTTATAGAACTGGGGGGGGGGGGGGGGGGGGGGGGGGGGGGGGCAGTCTGTTACAGAATACATAGCAGTGTTTGATGCTAAGTACAAGAAAATAGAAAAGAAAAAAATGACCTTACCACCTGAAATTTTGGCCTTTAAATTACTTAGAAAAGCAAATATTACAAAAGAGGAAAAATTGCTTGTGTCGACTGGAATGAACTATAACAATAAGCCAACTTTATATGAGGAGGCAAAGAGATCTCTGAAGAAATTCAAAGGGAGTGACAATGAATCTAGCACCAGTGGATCAAGTATCAAGATAGAACCAGCTTTCCTAGCAGCAAATGAAGAAGGCTGCTATAAAACTGGATTTGGAAAATGACACAGCTGTGATAATGGGGAAAGAGGTAGCTTTAAATCTGACATCATCAGGCCATTACTGTATCCCTATAGACAAATAAGAAGAAGTCCCTGTGGAGAATATTTGTGCTGCCAAGTTTGATGTTTTGAACAGAAAGGATAGATACAAGACACTGCTGAAATTACATAGACAATTTGCCCATCCTCCAATGAATAGACAGATTGCTCTCCTGAAGGATGCTGGAGTCTGGAAGGAAGAATATGAAAAAACTCTAGCAGAGATAGGCGAAAAATGTGAACTTTGCAAGATATATGCCAAAACTCCATCAAGGCCAGTAGTAGGTATGCCAACGGCCACCAGATTCAATGAAAAGGTGGCAATGGACCTCAAACAATGGAATGGTCGTTGGATACTACACATCATCGACATGTAGTCAAGGTATACTTTGTCTGTTTTTGTTAACAGAAAGAAGCCATGTAACATAATAGATGCATTGATGACAGAGTGGATCGGCAAGTTTGGAGTCATGAAAGCCTTAATGACAGATAACGGGGGTGAGTTTAATGCAGATGAGGTAAGAGAAATCACATCTATTCTGAATGTTCAACTATGTACAACCTCAGGAGAAAGCCCATTTCAAAATGGTTTATGTGAGAGGGTTCATGCGGTTACAGATATGATGTTACTCAAACTTGAGGCTGATTACAGGAAGATAAACTCTCAAGCCCTACTTTCCTGGGCAAACATGGCAAGAAATTCGCTACAAATGTGGAATGGGTACAGCAGCCACCAACTTGTTTTTGGACAAAATCCTAACCTGCCGAACATTATGAATGATACCTTACCAGCATTACAGGGATCAACAAGCAGTGAGGTTTTTGCACAGCATTTAAATGCCCTGCATGCTGCCCGCAAAGCATTCATCCAAACAGAAGCTGATGAACGAATAAGGCGAGCTCTCCGGAATAAAGTCAGGGCATCTGAACAAGTCTTTCCACATGGTGATAGGGTCTTCTACAAAAGGGAAGGAAAAGAACGTTGGCTTGGTCCAGGAAAGGTAGTGTTCCAAGATGGGAAAGTAGTTTTCGTTAGACATGGTGGAGTGTTTGTATGTGTTTCTCCAAACAGACTTCAGAAAGTTAACAGCAATTTGACAGAGGAGGAAGAGAAGGAAGTTGAGCACAGTATGGCGGACAAAACTGACGAAAATAAGGGCAATGAAGATCTAGAAGAATCCAACACAATATCGGAGGATATACCAGCTTCAGAGCCTGAAAGGATGGATAGACAGAATATCCAACAGAACAGAATAACTCTGAAACCAAATGATAGCATCCAGTATAAGATGCAAAATACTGGTGAATGGATTAAAGCAAAGGTACTTGGAAGAGCTGGAAAAGCCACAGGTAAGAATAAACACTGGTATAATATACAAGAGGACACTACCAAAGAAAAGAAAAGTGTAAATCTTGAACAAGTACAATGGGAGCTGATAAATGATGACGAGACTGTTAACCTAGTCATGAAACAAAACAGTGCTAGTGATGAAACCACTGCAGCTAAATTAGTGGAGTTACAGAAACTGAATCAATTTCACACCTATGAAGAAGTGAAAGACTGTGGGCAACAAACATCGTCAACAAGGTGGGTTATTACAAATAAAGAAGGACAGACAAAGGCAAGGCTCGTGGTACGAGGTTTTGAGGAAGAATTTACTATGCCCAGGGACAGTCCCACAGTAGGAAAAGGAACGATGAGAATATTTTTGGCTATTTCATCGATCAAGAACTGGACAGCTAAAACAACTGACATTAAATCTGCGTTTTTGCAGGGCAGAGAATTAAGACGGGATATATACATCAAACCCCCAAAGGAGAGCAATACAGTGAAAAGGATAGCCTGGAAGTTAAAACATGGGCTTTATGGGCTGAAAGATGGAGCTAGGCAGTTCTACATGAGCGTGAAAGATGAATTATTGAGGTTGGGATGTAAAATGAGTGAGCTAGATCCGGCAATGTTCTTTCTGCACAAAGAAGGTAAACTGAGTGGCATCATATGCTGCCATAGAGATGACTTTCTCCATGCTGGTGACAAATATCTTGAACATTTAATGGTCAATCTACGAAAACGGTTTGTGGCAGGTAAAGTTGAAGAAGGGAACTTTAACTATATAGGATTTAAAGTTAAACTATGTGACAAATATACAGAATATAACAATTGACCCTCAAAGAGCACAGGACAAGCAAAGTACATTAACTTCAGAGGAGCAGACGAAATATCGGCAGCTTGTTGGTCAAATCAATTGGATTGTACAGGGAACCAGACCTGACATAGCTTTTGAACTCATAGACCTAAGCACAAGACTTAAGGAGGGAACAATAGGTGATCTTTCTCGGGCTATTAAAGTAGTCAATCGAATGAAAGACATTAGGTCTGTGATTACATTCCCAAACTTAAGCAACAAAGTTAGTGACTTGAAGATTGTGGTCTTCACAGATGCATCTTTATGTAATCTTAACAATGGAACTGGAAGTACAGCAGCATATATTGTCTGGTTGATGGATTGCCATGGAAAATGTTCCCCATTGTCTTGGCATGCCGGTAAGATTTAGCGGGTAGTACGATCCACAATTGCCGCTGAGGCCCTTAGCTTACAAGAAGGACTAGAGAGTGGTTTTTACTACAGAAAGATGCTGGAAGATATTTTTGGTATATCAACTAAAACTATTCCAGTTATTGCTTATGTCGACAATAAGAGTGTTATAGAAGCTGTATACTCAACAAAACTAGTTGATGACAAGAGGCACAGAGTAGACATCGCTGCTATTAGTCAATCCCTGGCGAAAAACGAAGTGAATGAAATAAAATGGTGTCCTGGTAAAGTTCATTTGGCTGACTGTATGACAAAACATGGAACTTCTGGGTACAGCCTTCTAAGTGTATTAAAAGATGGAAGGATGCCAGAGGACTTTTTTTAAAACTTTAAATAATAATTTATCAGCATCAGGGTTTATTGAGATCTACTTGTTTATTTTTCAAGTTTGTTCCATAGTTACTTCTTTTATTTATTTTCTTTAAATAATTATACAACTGACTACCAGGAACTCAAAAAGGAAAAGTATAATTAATGTTAATTTCATGTATATTACTATTCTTCTTATGTTAGGTAACTCTTCTACTTGATTACAATGCTCTTCTTTAGGAAACAATACTTAGTGACGCCATGTGACGTCATGACGTCACAACTGAACCATGGCAACGTGAGTTAAGTGATTACCTGTTGAAACAATATGCAGTACAGTGAATAAAGTGTAGACATTTAATTAGTGTTAGCGTTTAACGGCTTTAATCATGAAAAATGAATTTCCAAAAATAATTTTCATTTATTCAATACATCTGTTATAGCGGCGCAAGATAGCATGAAAAATGTCGGAATCGGATCATGTGAAGCACCAGTAGAAACGAGTAAACAAATATACCCCTAAAATTGAAGTGAAAATAGGCATCACCACAAAATCGAATATCCATGATTATTGTCTTTATCCCTGCCAAATCATTTACAGGTTTCATCGATATCTCAAGGGGTCTGAATAACTGCATGACTGCTACTCTGTATGCTTTAAATAAAGCGCTAAAGGCCCATTGGACACTCGTTTGCCATTTTTCATGAAATGCCCAAATTAGCGCTCAAGGAGTTTCCTGAAGCCTCTGATGAATAGAATTGGTGTGTTGTAACATCTGTTAAACATGCTCAGTCTGATTTAAAACTTGTGATCGACTTGACCTGTCCATACGAACGATTGTCTTCGTCCCAAGCTACTGGTCATTCACAATAACACAGTTAGGATGTGCATGTTTTGTCCATTAAAATGTTTTAATCGGCCGACTTAAGCGAAAACGGTTAGAAACAGACTTTACACAGCTAAATTGCGCGATTGCATGCTGGTAATGAGGCCAGGTCTGACGCGATTCCATAGAAATACGAGTCGACAGCGGGCAACATGTGACGGAAATTGGCATCAGGGTCACTGGACCCGTGTTCTTTTCATAGATGAGTCAAGAGTACATGTTGTATGCGTAGTTATCCACGATGATAGGAGAAGGAAAGACGCCCACAAGGTTTACGTCGTGCCGACTATAAATTAAATCGTCATGTGGAATATGACATGTCTGGAGGAGGTTGGGTGATGGAATGGACCAACATCTGGACTGGCAGCTGCGTGGACTTCTGCATGTCAGACAGAGGTGCTGTGATTGATGTTCGTGTAAGATTGACATGTTTTATTCAATTATGAGACCGTTTACTGAAGTTTATGGCGATGACACCATCAAATTACAGGGAAAATATGGTGGACCAGACCTTTGCGACAGAAACAATCATCCTCACTGACATATCTATTTGATCACAAGTTTTAAATCCGATGAAACATGTTTTAGAGACATGTTACATCGCCAATCCTAATCACCAGAGGCTTCCTAAAACTCACGGAGAGCTCATTCAGCTCATTTAGGTCTTTCATGAAAAATGGCAAACGAATCCCTAAATTGGCCACTTGGGATTTACCATAAGCATACCGAGTATCTGTCATGCAGTCATTTAAGCCCTTATTTAGAGTCATATTGAGACCTGATACTCACTTTTCATGGATAAAGCCAAAAAAATGGACATTCAGTTTTGTGGCAATGCCAATTTTCACTTTGATTTTAGGGGTACATGTATGCCTGTTTATTCATTTCTGCTTGACAATGTGTGGCACGTAATCAGATTCCAATATGTGCCATGCAGTCTTGTGCAGCCTTGACAGATGTATTCAACAGAAGAAAATGATTTTTTTGAAAATAATATTTTTCGATATAAAATATCAGACAAATGAGCCGCGACGCGACAAAACCAACAATGTGGTAGTGTGCCCAGCAAAGACTCAGATCAGCCTGGGCATCCGCCCAGTCTGATCTGAGCCTTTGCTGTCCGCATGTTGGTAGCTTAGACCCTTAGCTATCCTTTGAGCACTTAACGAAGAGTCAGGTCAAACTAGGCGGATGCCCAGGCTGATCTGAGTCTGCGTTGGGCGCACAACCACATTGTTGGTTTTCTCGTGTCGCGGCTCAAATGTTTGTTCCTTAACATTTTTTGTCCAGTATATGAAGGATCGACAGAAACAATATGCTGAATTGGGGAGAAAAGGAAAGAAAAAAAAAACGGTTGAAATCCGGCGATGGCCCACGCTAGATTCCACAGTTTCACAGACTTGTGTATGTTGTGCAGTTTGTTTATATACTGTCATAAATATCATGCCGTATGTCTTGACGTCGAAGTCATAACGTTTGACGATACGAGCTTTTAGTGCATATTAGGCAATACCGCAGACAAAATTGTGTTTGCCCGTTTAATGTATATATGGTGGGAAAAAACATATAATAATTCCCATGATTTGACATTCTTTCATATATTCAAGATCTCAGTGGTGATGGTAAACTATTTGTTTCCAACGTCTGGGCTTACCATGGATTATGCACTGTCATGACAACGCATGTCATATTTGTAGCTGGATTATGTCCGGATTCATCGGTGTTCTGATATGTTTCAACGCTTGGCGTACTTTAACAGAATCAGGACAGGTCCAAAAATAATTAATGTTGGTATTTTTAAACAATAAGAATTATTTGGTATTGTCATTAAGCCTGGTTTTCTCAGAAAACGGATGGTTTCATTCAATAATCGGGTATATGCATTCATTATTAATTAAATAATCCTGAGACTTATCGCTTAATATACAGGGTTTATCAGTAAATCGATTTTCTTATTTACCTTTGGAATTTAATTAAAGCAAATCTTCATTACTTTTTGAGTCACTTTCGGGGCGCAGTGTAATTGAGTATATGAGAATGACAGAATATTACAAAAATTATATCGATTGTCATTGAGTGTATAAACAATAGTGTCTATTATTCATAGAAGAAACAGACAGAAAGGTTTAAACAGGAAGCTGTTTGGATTGCTGTAGAATGTTGAGGAATTCTGAAAGTGTTAAACTTATACGTACATTCCCTTTCAATAGTACCTTAACTTAAAGTCTCCATAGTCCTATTAGTAATAAAAGCATTTAAATACGATTCAGTATGAAAACCAGCCCAACCGTCACGTTTGTTAATAAAATGTGGTTGAAGTGCATATATTGGGCAATATACCTGAAAAAAAAGTTGGGGAAGCTTGTTTTTTAAAAATGACAAATCGCTCCACAAAATGCCAATTCCTTTTCTTGTTCCCCGGCAGGCAATGCAATACAAACAAAAGCGGTACAGTACATAGGACCTCAGACTTGAACATTGTATTTCTACCAATTGATAGAAGTTATTATATCGAAAGATGGTCCTTTTAGTTGCCAACTAAAATTACTAAAATTATATATTTTTCAAAACTTTTACAAGGAACTCAAGGGTATTATATTTTTAAAAGTTGGCTAATCAAGGTTATATGCAATGACGTAACTGTAGTGAGAAGCTTGCAGCGATCCTTACGATAAAATATCAATGCTAGAGCAATGGGGCCTGTAACATTTTCACAAATAATGAAAAAAACATCCTTGTCTTCCTGTTTAAGTCCTTGTGAGAGTTGTGAGAGGAAGCCCTTCCAGGAGTTTACTCTTACGAGCAAATTATTTCCGTTTAGAGTGCACCCCATTGGAAGGGTGGGGGGGTGGGGTGGGGGGGGGGCAAAAAAAAAAAAGGGGAAAAAAAGAAGAAAAAAGGCAATATTGCTTTCGCTGAAGGGGTATTCAAAAGCCTTAAGAACCAAGACCTCTGAACTTAGAGATTATAACATTCAAAGAGGAAAACAAGAATCATCAAATAGCCAATAAAGACACCAAAGACGTGTCAGGAAAACATATGAGCCGCGACACGACAAAACCAACAATGTGGTTGTGCGCCCAGCGCAGACTCAGATCAGCCTGGGCATCCGCCCAGTCTGATCAGAGCCTTCGCTGTCCGCATGAAGGTAGCTTAGACCATTAGTTACCCTTTAAGCGCTTGGCGAAGAGTCTGATAAGACTGGGCGGATGCCCAGGCTGATCTGAGTCTGCACTGACTGCACAACCACATTGTTGGTTTTTTCGTGTCGCGGCTCATATCATAGACTAACAATGTCAGCAAAAGGGAGGTGATACAAACGAATTGAGACGTTAACAAAACATACGAAACAAAATTACAAATAGCAAAACAGCCAGCCCGCATATCCCAAGCGAGGTGACCACAATACTGAACAGCACTTAACCCATTTATGCCTGATGGGCTCTTTTCTCCTTATTAATTAGATGACTTCATTTCTCAATAAATGGGTGTCGGGTTTAGTTTGTATCAATTTTATTTTATTTTAAGGAGTACTACCAATTTATCATGCGCAAATAGTGCAAACCCTCATATTGCGGCGTCTGATCAGGATCTACACTGTTTGCCATGTTCCTTTGGTGGGAAACTAGGCTTGAATGGGTTAAAGACACATCAAGCCATAGAACAGGGTATAACGTGAAAACCCTGTATAGAGTGGCAGGAACGAAAAAAATGTAAAAACAAAACCTTAGAGCGATCAGCAGTTAAATAGCAAAGTACCACCAGAGAGGCTGTCTAATCGACTGTACAAGCACTTTAATTTCACCCTAGGTTTCGAAGTTGTTCAAAATACATAAATGTATTTGGCTCGTATAGAGGTGTGTGTGTGTGTGTGTGTGTGTGTGTGTGTGTGTGTTTGTGTGTGTGGGTGTGTTTAAACCTAATCAGTGGAATATCACAAAACTATGTATATCAAATTATATCATAGCGACGAAACAAAGGTGAGGTCTCATGACTGCCAGAGCTTGAAGAAAGAAAAGTATATTGGCTAGCTTTTAAATGCTCGGCTTAAGAAATAACGCAAAGAACCGAACCATTGATGCAAGGCTCAGGTCGGCACCGTCATTGAGATCTAATCCACAGTTGAGCAATTCAACAGGAAAGGATGGTTGTCAACCGTGATCGGAACAAAAACTAGGCTAACAATTCTATTACCGTATAACCTACCTTTCATTAACAATAAATACTCTTTTTGACTTTTTCTAAAAATTATGTTTCGCAACAATATTCATTTTATGGTTTGAGTCACCATAAGTCTCAGGCTCCGCTATCGCCTGTCGCAAAATCCGGTATTTTGTTTCCTCGATCAATAGTAATTGAACCGCGACACGACAAAACCATCAATGTGGTTGTGCGCCCCGCGCAGACTCAGATCAGCAACGGCATCCCTCCAGTTCGATCAGACCCTTCGTTAAGTGCTCAAAGGGTAGCTAATGGTCTAAGCTACCTCCGTGCGGACAGCGTAGACTCTGATCAGACTGGGCGGATGCCCAGGCTGATCTGAGTCTGTGCTGGGCGCACAACCACATTGTTGGTTTTGTCGTGTCGCGGCTCGTTTCATTTGCGCTCAGCAGTGATGCCGGTTGTTAGCTCACGGACGAGGAATTTCAGTGGCTGCTGTCAGAGAGTAGCTTTTCCCCCCTAGTAGTTTCCCCCCCCCCCCCCCCCCCCGGAAAAATGGCTATGATTTTTCCATAGTAGAATTTCCCACCGGAAAAATGGCTATATAGTAGAATTTCCCCCCGGAAATATGACTATATAACCAATTTTCCCAGGGGAAAATCTACTATACGTGTTTTTGCATAGCCGTTTTTCCCCTCCATAGTGGATTTTCCCCCTGGTACATGTAATATGATTGCAGTAAACACGCTACGCAGTGGAATTTGCTCCTCCTCCAAATATAATAGTGAGGTACATAACTGAAACAGAAATATGAGTATCTGTCCGTAAAATATACATGAATAACAGATGCTAGAACCGCATGCATGTGTACATCTGTCTGTATTATTTTTTGTTTTGGGGAAAACAGGTAGGCATTTTGCTTTTCCATGTTAGCCTAAAACGGATATGAGTGTACGTGGTTGTGTGCATAAATTTGTTCGAGTTTGTGTTTGTACAAGCGTTCATCTGTGCGTGCGCGCAGTGCCTAGACTAGTGTTCGCCTTTCATGCAGGAGTCGTGGGCTCGACTCCCATTGGGACACACGTCCGATTATGATTTTCAATGTAATAAACTCCCTACTAAATCCATCATAACAAGACAAAGCCCCCCACCCGTCTGTACATCTTCCTGTAGCTTGCATGCGTATGTACACATATATAAATATCTGTGATTAGAAGAAATCAAACACTGCTCGTTCCTTAAATTAGTAATTATTGATTATTATAAAGATATGGTTGTTAAATTTGCATATTGATTTTTTGGAATTGATCGCGTTTATTACCTCCCTTGAAGTACTTATACATTTCTGATGGGATTAATTCCGTAAAATATTTCTGTTTCATTCCTTTCCGTTTCGCTCCGTTCCGCAAAAAAACAATAGCCATACCAAATTCACTAATAGCCAATTTCCTGGTGGGGGAAAAAGGACTATGGGGGAAAAGTGGCTCTATGAGGTCCGGACAATCCACTATATAGCCGTCCTTCCTATAGCCATTTTTCCGGGGGAAAAGGGGGAAAAACCACTCTCTGACAGCTGCCACTGTGAACTGTAATGATTTTCTGCTTTATGTGGACCAAAGTGAAGCAATGAAATATAAATGCCTCAGAGTGTGACAAAAAATATTTTACAGCGGCTGCACATAAACCAACCATAAATAACATCACAGCTGAAAACAGTCGATATCTTATGAGACAAGGCGACATTATCTACATATGCGCTTCTCGAAGCAAACTTCGTTAGAATGCTCTTGTTTTTATTTTTGTTTTGTTTTGTTTTTCAACACGAGTTGTTCTAACATGTGTTATTTTATGAGTATTTTTGCTGTATATTTTAGTATGCCAAACAGTGGAAAAGCATTAATTGATCCACAGCATGCTTTAGAAAAAAGACCTTTTATATCCCAGAAAGTACTAAAGACTGCAATTAGTCGGAATATTCTTCGTCAGTTATCGAAACACCTTGCCGGTGTCAAACGAAATTTGCAATGATAGTATGTAAAAGACGTTAGAATACCAATATCCTAAATCGGAACTCATGAACCACAGAAACAGTTACAGGCCCGAATTGGTTAGATTCATAGACTTGGGTGGAGCCCCGGTAGCTTAGTGGGTTAAGCGCTGGCTTGCTGATCTAGCGGTCCTGGGTTCGTGCCCCGCTGTAGGCGAGAATCTTGTCAATTTTAAACGGGGTTCCATTGCACACAACCTTTGATTATCACCCACTCATCATCCTGATATGACTGAAATACTGTTAAAAAGGACGTTAAGTCGTAAGTCATCCATCTATCTATCCATACACCCAACAATCCATCCATACACTTGGATACCCTAACGAAGTGTGATCAGGTGCTCGCGACTACTAAGCATCACCTGTTGTTTTTTCATACACCTGCCATGTTCATGTATCTGCTGGGCTTGTCAGTGAAAACGAAAGCCCGGTAACTAAAACAGAGCTCTAGATAAGAGGGAGTACTTGATGATAATTAAGGATAATTTTTCTTATTTCTCATCGAAACCATATGTTGTGACCCCTCATCTGAACCGTCTCGTCGAGACGGTTCAGTTGAGGGGTCACAACATATGTTTTTATGCAGAATTAACAAAAAATATCCCTAATTATCTCCAAATTCTCCCTCTTATCTAGAGCTCTGTAAAAGCCGCATTATACTTCGACCATGGCCATCAAAATCGGAAATAAATTTAGAAATGGCATTTTTTTTTCGGTCAAACGCTGCCATGGTGTCTCCCATATAACTATTTAAGAGTTGACAAAAGCTTCGCTCTGCGACAGCCCTGAGACATCAATTTTCTATTGAGTAACTTTCTGCTGTCTACAAAGTCTTGATAGTTGAAACAGACTGCGTAGTAAGAGACATAAACTCCGTATTCCTTCACCATGTACATGTACACCGAAGGAATATTGCTACTCAAAAATGCAAAGTAAAGTATGGGAAAATTGAAGTCGTCCCTCTTGTCAAAATATCTCTAGACTACGATATTTGTCGATGTTTTGAAGGTGATAAATGAATCTGGCACTTGCAGAACTGTTGTCGTTGTTCATGGGCCGTATTCAAAAAACGACTTAAGTCATTGCTATGCTGTTGCTAAGGCTAAATTTCTTTGAAGGAGATTCCGTACAACTATGAAATTTGCTCTGGAGGAACAGTCTTACAAAGACTGTTCCTCCAGACCAAACTGTTTCATAGTTGTAGGGAATCTCCTTTATAGATATTTAGCCTTAGCAACAGCATAGCAACGACTTAAGTGGCTTTATGAATACGGCCCCTGGTATACTCACAACTTTATCCTATACTTGCCGTTATCCCATTTATTCCCAGTGCCCATCCTTATCAGGGCCGTAACTAGAGGCAATTTCATAATACGCACAACCATGTTTTATTCTCTACTTCTTGAAGGGAAAGCTAGTATTTCGGCCACTTTGGTAATTGGTATTGAAATCTTGTCTAATTTATAAATTTTCAGCATGCAAATATGCAAGTGCGTGTTGAAATTTTGTCAATTTTGACAAAATTTCAATACGCACTTGCGTATTTGCCGTATACGTAGCTACGCCCTTGCTTATAAATTTGATGAGTCCATTCATCATATTAGCATTGTCCGCTTTTTTATTGAAGAAGCTGAAAATAAATTTATACAAACAGTCTAGATTCCGTTCAGACGCCGCGATCTGCGGCGTCTGAGCTGGATCTCCCTTGTTTGCATATTTTCTTCTTTTGAGACACTAGGCATTGACGGAATAAAGATTCCTTCCTGCCATGGACACCTGGCTTGAATGTCGTTCACTGTATTCATTATTATCCAATATGGATTAATAGACAATCGATTTTTGAATGCAGGAACATTTTTTGCTCTGTTTTTCCTTCCAAGGTATTGTCATCTATATGTGTATAGAATTTCTAGCTCTTGCGTAATGACTTTCCAATACCGCATGCAGATGCAGCCTATATCTTTTTTTTTATAGGAGAAAGCTTTCACAGGTGTCACAGAATGATGGAATATGGAAGCAAGTTTTTCATTTTGAAGGTAAGCTCAAGTTTTTGACTTTTTGAGTAGCGAACATTTTCTGTTCTATTTTACAGACTTCTTCTTTCGGTGACTTGGGTGGGCTGTACTTTTGTGGTTGTTGCTTTTACTTGGTGTTTTCATTTATTATCCCCCCGGCGTACGAAGTATGACGAGTGGTTTATAGCTCTCGTCCTATGTCCGTTCGTCCGTCCTTCCGTCCGTCCGTAAGTTAACATTTGCGTTAAAGTTCTTTTCAAGATCTTATATTATCCAAACCCTATTTTGGATTGCGTTTATATTTGACATGGTGATAGATAATGGTCCAAAGTTTTATTCCATACTACCCCCACCCATGCCTATGGTCAAGGTCAATGTCACGGACTTTGACTTTTCATGTTAAAGTTTTGCTTTAAAGTTTTTAAGATCTCTATATAATTCACAACCTTTGTTAGGTTGGGTTTATGTTTGGCCTGCTGATAGATCTTGGTCGAACGTTTGTTTTGTACCACCTCCACGTATATCTTTGATCTAGAGGTCAAGGTCATGGACTTTGACTTTTCATGTTAAAGGTTTGCGTTAAAGTTTTTAAGACCCCTTTATAAATCAAGCCCTTTGTTAGGTTGGGTTTATGTTTGGCATGATGATAGATGTTGGTCCATAGTTCTGTACTACCCCCACCCATGTCTGTGATGTAGGGGTCAATGTCACGGACTTTGGCTTTCCATGAGAAAGTTTTGCGTCAAAGTTTTTAAGATCTCCATATATTTCAAGCCCTATGTTGGGTTTTAGTTTATGTTTGTCATGATGATAGACGTTGGTCCAAAGTTTTATTTTATACCATCCCCATTAATGCCTGTGACCTATAAGTCAAGGTCATGGAATTTGACTTTTCATGTGAAAAATGTTGCATTGTTTATATTCTAAATACTTCTTGTTTTTGTGCTGTGTGGTGGCCCTTAAAAGTCTCCCCGTACATTCATTTAATGCTCTTATTATCTCAATCCTCAGGGATTGTTTTCAATTAGTTTTCATTATTCCTGTCCCTTGATTCCTTACCATTTTGACTTTGCATATCAGAGCTCTTGTGTTTGTGCTGTATGGAGGCCCTAAAAGTCTCCTTGTACATTCATTTAATTCTCTTTTTATTCCAATCCTCAGGGATAGTTTGCAATCAGTTTTCATTATTCATGTCCCTTGATTCCTTACCATTTTAACTTTTATTCAGTATGACCTTAAGATATGTGACTTTATTTATGTACTTCTAGGTTGCAGGTGTAGATGCTGTTGTTGACAAAATCAAGGTCACATACTTAAATGGTTGCACCAATACAGTGCTTCATAATGGTTCTTGAATTTCGGATATTCTTAAGTGGTAGTGGAACTTTCTGATATATCACTAGGTTTACTTCTAGGTCGCAGCAGATTGGTTGACATCTTCTGTTTGCTGCTGTTGACCAAAGGTTTCAAATTTGTATCTTATATGGGTTCAATTTTGGTGTTTTAAGTTTTGTGTCTTGAGACCGTGGTGGCGCTGGCCGGGGGTATACGTGAGCCCCTGCTCACTTGCTCTGGTGTTTTATATATGTAAAGGAGCATCTGATATTATTTGCATAGGCGACAGTGCAACACATCACCATTTTGAGAGCCATTTTACTTTCGATCGACAAAGACGTGGAATTTCTGATTATTTTGCCAACTTTATTAAAAAGGGTCGAGGTCTTTGACTGCACAAGTTTTGATTCAGAATTTATCCTGCTCATGTAATGTCGATGGACTGATTTTTGTAAAAATTGAATTTTGGTAAAAATATTGCAATTTTCAGAACAGGTGAAAAGCATAAAAAATTTCAACTAAACAGAGCTCTAGATAAGAGGGAGTATTTGGTGATAATTAGGGATAATTTTTGTTAATTCTGCATACAAACATACGTTGTGACCCCTGATTTGAACCGTCTCAACGAGACGGTTCAGATGAGGGGTCACAACATATGGTTTCTATGAGAAATAAAAAACAAATATCCCTCAATTATCATCAAATACCCCTCTTATCTAGAGCTCTGACTAAAATCTTAATGACCATTTTGTCTATGACACTCACTGTCTTACATGGTGACTCGTTTGAAATGAATACTTTGAACTACAGATTATGAAAGTTTAGAGACTTCCAGAAAAATACCTTAATTTCAGAAAATTCGAGTATTGCAAAATTTGTTCCATGGAAATGATCAGGGGCCGTATTCATAAAACGACTTAAGTGGTTGCTATGCTGTTGCTAGGGCTAAAACTGTATGAAGGAGATTCCCTACAACTATGAAATTTGCTCTGGAGGAACAGTCTAAAAAGACTGTTCCTCAAGACCAAATTTCATAGTTGTAGGGAATCTCCTTTATAGATATTTTGCCTTAGCAACAGCATAGCAACGACTTAAGTGGCTATATGAATACGGCCCCAGGGCTTCAACTGTATTGAAATGCATGTTGTCTAAAACTTCGATCCAACTTGAAAATGTTGTTAAAGAATGAAACGTTCCAGACAACTGGCGGTCGAATTTATGGACCGTCGAACTGGGTATATGTTGTAGTAATGTCTATGGGAAAATATCAGTTGCACTTTTTAAATACTTTGAGTAGTGTACATATGTATTGGACTTAAACTTACTATGCATTTAAAGCCTACTATGCATTTAAAGCCAAGTGTCAAAAGTCTTTCTTCCTTTGACTTCTGTGCATTTGCAAGTACGCGGGGAATTTCGCTGTAGCAACACTGCTTATTATATGATATAAGTTTTTGGTGAAAGTTGTAGTCAGACATATATGCGATATTTATGGATGTCTAGAATTAATGAAGCAATATGAAGCTAAAAGCTAGGAAACGAATGTTTGACTGATGATATTGGTAGCTCTGAGCCCTACATAAAGCTATATATTAGTTGGTTGGGGCTGGATGTTTGTCTGTTTCTTGGCCCACCGGGGTTCAACTGGTGGTCTTCTTTTGCTACAGTACTCCAGTGGTGTTGCTGACGCCCCAGGGATCTCCGGGTGTCTCAACACATTTTGGCTGTCGAGTCCTCATCCTTGCTTCATCACGGTCTTTTCTTGATCTTAATTGTTGACCGTGATGACTCTCTGATGAGTTAGGGGACCTCCATACGAACCGAACTACAGAGGGTGGACAAAAGTGTTCGTTAAATCATGACGTTGCCGTTAACTTCAGTGCATTTCCACTTTTGCTGAAAAATTGATCATTTGAGAAGCATAAAATATACCATCATAAAAATTATACTTATGTGTAGCTAAATGATTTATGCAATAAACCAACTATTTTTGTACGTTTGCGATCTCTAGTTGCAAAGTTGTGATTATTTAAACATCGCGTAAATTTTTAGAAAACCCTGTTTCCATTGACGTCAGTGTTGACGTTAGCAAAATTTACCGCAAGAAAATACCTAAATGAGGTTTAAGTTGTGACAAATAGAAACTACAGATACCAGCAAAACAAGAAATTTAATAATATTGCATAAATAATTGAGCTAGAAATTGGTGCAATTTTCATGTAAATATCTTTTGTACTTTTCTCACAATGTTTTTTGCGCTGAAAGAAAAAATGCATTAAAGACAATGGTAACGTCACGATTTAACGAACACTTCTGTCCACCCTCTATACCAACTAATTGTGTGCACCGCAGCGGAGGGTGAGGGTGAAGGTTTGGGCCCAGTAAAACCGGTTTAAACCCCCCAGTAGTTATTACTGACCGTCCCAAGGCGGTACTTTTGTTGCGGTTGCATTTGTTTTATGTTCGGTGCTGTTTAATGTTTTGTGTTCTCAGTTTAATCCTTCTATCATAAAAATAGAAAATAGGTAAAAATAATTGTTAAATGTTTTTCATATAATTTGCTTAGTCCGTTGTAACCCGTCTGTTGGTCTATATTATTTAGTTCAATAAAGATAGCTGAGTTGCCATCTATTTGGGAAAGAGCTGCTGACTCGGCTTATCACTTGTAATTTATTGTTTGTTGGGATGTCTTTGTCAATCTTTCCCTTTGATGTCGGGGATAGGGTTTGGGATCTGATTCAGTCAGTTCCTGAAGTGTAGTTACTCTTTAGATTTGGTAGCTTTGAGTACTAAGTGACACTTACAGACTGACAAATGACACCCTTACAGATCGATTTAACAGAACGGTTATACTTCTCAGTGATTGACCGATAATATTTTGTAGCTACCGACAGACGTAAACTGGTTCTATATCCTTGTGGAACCTAATATATATTTATGTGCGTTTACAGCGTCTTACAACAATATTTGTGTTGTCTAGAAAAAAGGGACCAATCCTTCGTCTGTAGTATGATACCCTAATCAGACACATCTAATATCACTCTAATAGACGAGAAGAAAAGTTTCAAATAACCTTAAATACTTTTGAGTAGCTCTCTGATTTCCAAACTCGGTATCCAGTTTTTCGATAAATCCTGCAATATGACAGTTTTGTATTACTATATCGACGCACAATTTCGGCTAGCCAGAATATGTTTTCTAATGTCGCAAACTTTTAGATAGCAAGCGCCCTCAAGAGTGTTTTTACTTTACAACACTACTGAATGCTCTAGCTTTACAGATTTTCCTTCCTTTAAAATGAGCATTATTACACACATATACACTGTAATGAGAACACTACAGGCAACCGGAACAGAGGAACGCAAACTAGTATTAACGAATTGCATTCTGGGTATTTTTGTCGTCTGCTCAAATTGTCGTCTGCATCAAAAATCAAGAATATTTTGACAATATTGGTCTATCTAACTCTTGCAGAAATGATGTCTAGGCAGCAAACAGTTTGGATCTCAGATCAGGTCCCACGTTTGTGGGGCCTGATCTGGATCCAAACTGTTTGCCCAGATATCCCTAAATGGGTATCCCGAATGGAATGGGTTAATGAAAAATAGACCGGTTCTTCGAAGATGCTGGCGTTTGCGCTAAATGTTAACAACTTGAAGTTGAAACATGCAGATGTTTCCATTAAAAAACTTTTAGATTCGTTGTAAATTTCTTGGCTATGTCGATAAAGAGATAGGTTTGTATGAGTAGAACAGCTGACGATGAATCAAGAGAGGTTTAAAAACAAGCTCCAATCACCCAAGAGAGTACATGGCCGATGACAGACAACTTAAAACCACACACCATTACAAGAAACATCAGAATCATACGAAATACATGAGACGCAAAAACATTTTTTTTACTTTTTTTTTAATTTTATTTTCAACCCACAAAATTAAACAGGCAGCAAAGTGAATAGCCGTACAGATGACAACAATGCTCGAATTACGACAAACGGATTTTGTATAAGAAGATAACGCGTGAAACGGAAAGTGTCACAAACTACTAGTTTAAACATATATAGAATAGGGTTTGGCTACGAGTTCTACCAACATTAGTTGCAGCCCTTCTGCTTAGAACAGTGCATACAACTCGTTCACAAGGCTACATATCAGACAAATTAAACATTAATGTATCATGACTGTAATGGTAAAAAAAAGCAAAAAGAAAAAGAAACGGATCAAAGAAAAGTGAGAAAGTAAGATAGTAAAGAGAAAAAGTGGAAAGAATGGAAAGATAACAGATAGTAAAACGAAACTGAATTATCGGAAATTAACTTACCCGCATGAATGAATCGCCCTTCCGCAAACGTCGCGAGTGTCCATAGCACAATACAATTGTCGCGGATGACGCTACAGCCTCGCCCTCGAAATAATCAGGGTCTCCCACCTGTCTCCCCCTTTTTGAAATGTTATGTAAGTATATGAAAACGTCAGGTCCAAACAACAAAGCTATCGCAGCAACGGAGCCATAACGCCACTGAGACCCGCGGGACCCTGGCACGAACATCCGCAACTCGACCAGCAATCGCTCCCAAATGCTGCAGTTTCATGTTTATATACACCAGGGGCCGTATTCATAAAACGACTTAAGTCGTTGCTATGCTGTTGCTAAGGCTGAATTTCTATAAAGGAGATTCCCTACAACTATGAAATTTGCTCTGGAGGAACAGTCTTTGTAAGACTGTTCCTCCAGACCAAATTTCATAGTTGTAGGGAATCTCCAACATAGAAATTTACCCTTAGCAACAGCATAGCAACGACTTAAGTTGCTTTATGAATACGGCCCCAGATGCTTGACTCCGTATATTTAGCTGACTCTTCCTCTCTTTAAATTCTTCCAACGTTGTTTAAATAGATTGCCAGCCAGAAGAATTTAACTTGCTGTAATGTACTTTATCTATTAGACGACGGACTGTGTCATTTGGGTTCATAGTTTTCCTTTTCATGGAAGCTGGTGTTTACTCAACCATAACTTGCTGTATAATGCAAGAAACAAGAATATTTTATTGTTCATTTTATCTTCTCTAAGTCTTATATTCATTTTCCCATTGTACACAGGGTATAATCGATTCCGCCAATTTTCGCTTCCTGCAGAGACTGTACATCATATTTGGCTTCCGCCGAGACTGTCCGCGAGCTCTTGCTTCCTGCAGAGACTACTGTCCTCGAAGAATGGCTTCCTGCCGAGACTGTCCGCGTGACTCTGCTTCCTGCCGAGAGCCTCGGCAGGAAGCAGAATCACGCGGACAGTCTCTGCAGGAAGCCATTTATCATGTACAGAAGTCTCGGCAGGAAGCAAGAGATCGCGGTCAGTCTCGGCGGAAGCCAAATATGATGTACAGTCTCTGCAGGAAGCGAAAATTGGCGGAATCGATTTTACCCTGTGTTGTAGTTCAATGCCATTACAATCCCAAGGTCTGTTCGAGTTTGAAACACTAAAACGACCTGTACATTGTACTATATAATGGAGGTACCCATCTGCTTTATATTCCTTCTGTTTAAGTGTCTTGCTCTTAGGATAAACCTAAATTCATTTGTTCTTCTAATGTGTTCAATTGAATATAGGATGGTCTGAAGATCAGAAGAATACAACTGTTACTGATGTATCCTGAATACGACATGGTGTAAAATACGAGGGGCATTCGAAAAGTTTTGCAAATGGCCTCATGACTTTGTTTAGAGGCACGCTGGGTAAAACTGCTTTGCATGTACTGAAATCACTGCATTTTGTCGTTACAATGATACCAAACACTATACAAAGACACTTTTTTGTATTGAGTTACAACGTATTTTCTGGTCTTACCACTGGGCTAATTTTATAATGAGCCGCGACGCGAGAAAACCAACAATGTGGTTGTGCGCCCTGCGCAGACTCAGATCAGCCTGGGCATCCACCCAGTCTGATCAGACTCTTGCCTAAGCGCTTAAAGGGTAGCTAAAGGTCTAAGCTACCCTCATGCGGACAGTGAAGACTCTGATCAGACTGGGCGGATGCCCAGGCTGATCTGAGTCTGCGCTGGACGCACAACCACATTGTTGGTTTTGTCATGTCGCGGCTCATATTTAAAATCTTTTCAGTGTTAGGCATTCAAGTCAAATATCCTTTTAAATACAAAATTTATCATTCTCATTTCTTGTCCATCGTTGCCTACAATATCCATACAAAAATTAGAAGGGTGGCAACTGCTATCGATTTATTCCTTACAAAGCAATGTGCCGTTCTTAAGACGTTATTGAAATTTACGTTACCGTCATTTTTGAAAGCTTGTAGACGCTTCATTTTTTGCATTAATTTGAGTTTTATTGACAGGTTTTCGTTGACCCTTGTGAATGGTCTTGCTGACAAGATTTTGAATGCTAATACACTTGTTTTATTACAAAATCATTAAATTTTAGTAGAAATGGATAAATCTTCATGTACTCATCAAGACAACCATATATACCATTTTCTAGGCGAAATCTTCAAAACTTTCCATTAAATCTTATGTTCTAGCATTTTCCCATATTTGACCTTGCCGTAAAATGGTCAAGGTCAACCCATTGTCATCATTCCTAACACTCTTAATAGAACTGGAGTACCCAATGCTCACCAATCAACCCCTGGAGGCTCTACAAGTAATGTGATTACAATTGGCCCTTTGGCTTTTGAGGAAATGTTTGAAAATGTCAAAATATGAGAGATCTGGGTCAAAGGTCAAAGAATGACCTTGACCTCTTGTACTCATAATTCTTCATGACCTCATTTAGACGACTGTATATACCAATTTTTAGGCCAAAAACTTCCCATGAAATCTTATGTTCCAGCATTTTCCCATATCTGACCTTGCCGTAAAAAAGGTCAAGGTCAACCCAAGGTCATAATTTGAACAATCTTGATAGTACTGGAATACCCACTGCTACATACGAAGTTTCAAGGCCATCGGTCAATTGGTTCTGGAGAAGAAGATTTATAAATGTTTTTACCATATATGGTCATGACGGCCATGTTGGTCATGAGATCCAGACCATTTGAAGAAATTTTCGTTTCCTCAACCCCTGAAGGCTCTATATGATATTTGGTTACAATTGGCTCATTGGCTTTTAAGAAGAAGTTTGAAAGTGTCAGACTATGAGAATTCAGGGTCAATGGGCCAAAGAACGACCTTGACCTCTTGTACTCATGAATCTTGATGTACTCATTAAGATGACTGTATTTATCAATTTTAGGCCTAAATCTTCAAACCTTCCCATGAAATCTTATGTTCTAGCATTTTCCCATATTAGACCTTGCCGTAAAATGGTCAAGGCCATCCCAATGTCATCATTTTGAACACTCCTAAAAGAACTGGAGTACCCAATGCTACATACCAAGTTTCAAGGTCATCGGTTGATTGGTCCTGGAAAAAAAGATTTTTAAAGGTTTTTACAATATATGGGTGTGGCGGCCATGTTGGTCATGTGACCTGAACCGTTTGAATAAATTTTCATTCCCTCAACCCCTGGAGGGTCTATATGAAATTTGGTTACAATTGGCCCAGTGGTTTATGAGAAGATTGTTCGAAATTGTCAAAATATGAGAGTTCTGGGTCAAAGGTCAAAGAATGATCTTGACCACTTGTACTCACAAATCTTCATGTCCTCATTACGATCATTGCATATACCAATTTTTAGGCCTTAATCTTCAAATCTTGCCATCAAATCTTATGTTCTAGCATTTTCCCATATTTGACCTTGCCGTAAAAAGGTCAAGGTCAGCCCAAGGTCATAATTTGAACAAGTTGATAGTACTCGAGTACCCAATGCAACATACCAAGTTTCAAGGCCATCGGTTGATTGGTTCTGGAGAAGAAGGTTTTTAAAGGTTTTTACCATATATGGGCATGGCAGCCATGTTGGTCATGTGACCTGGACCGTATGAAAAAAATTTCGTTCCCTCAATCCCTGGATGGTCTATATGAAATTTGGTTTCAATTGGCCCAGTGGCTGTCGAGCAGATTGTTTGAAATTGTCAAAATGTGAGAGTTCTGGGTCAAAGGTCAAAGAATGACCTTGACCTCTTGTACTCATAAATCTTCATGTCCTCATTAAGATGACTGTAGATACTGATTTTTAGCCCAAAATCTTCAACAGTTTCCAAGATATCTTATGTTGTAGCATTTTGCCACATAAAAGCACAAGGAAGCAAATTTGACCTCGCCGTAAAAAGGTCAAGGTCAACCCAAGGTCATGATTTGAGCAATCTTGGTAGTACTCGCGTACCCGATGCTACATTACAAGTTTCAAGGCCATCTGCCTTTTGGTTCTGAAGAAGATTTTTATAAGGTTTTTACCATATATGGGCATGGCGGCCATGTTGGTCATGTGACCAGGACCGTTTGAACAATTTTTCGTCCCCTCTTCCTCTGGAGGCCACATATGAAATTTGGTTACAATTGGCCCAGCGGTTTCAAAGGAGAAGTCGTTTTAAATTGTGGACGGACGACGACGGACGACGACGGACAACGATGGACGACGAAGCCTTACCATCCTATAAGCTCCCCCGGAGCCGCTGGCTCAGGTGAGCTAAAAATCGTGCGAAAATAATGAACCACACGATCAAAACAAGTATAAAAACAAGTACATGTATGGAAGATTTCGCTCCATTTTTTTTTGAAAATCGTTGCCATGGAAACGGTTAGGGTAAATAGTTTACTTTTATGTTTTTGTTTATTTAACAACGTATATAAAAGGAAGCGCATAAAAGCCTATGTTTGCAAAACCAAGTCAGCAGTTATAAATAGAAATGTGTTCATTACCATTAACTGTTATGCAGTTTCAATGTAAATCATAAGTTATCTCCCTTTTTTCTTTCTTAGAGATAAATGTTTACTTTGAATGCAAAATATTTTTATTAGCTTTATATCTTTGTGGTTTTTGTATTCATTACCTATTATTTTCAGCTTATCAACTCGCAAGAATAATGCAAAGTTTATCCATAACCCCATAATTTTAAATATTTTTTCATCCGATTTTCAGACTAATACGTTCTATTCCGAGAAAAAGTGACTGCTGCATATAAGTTGATCTTGAAACGAATGGTTTATCTAAATTCCCTTGAAAGACAAAATACTGCAATTGTGGCATGCCCCTAAAACGTAATTTTTTGATTGGAACACAGTTTAATGTAGCGTTTCTGTAATCCGACAATTTCAGTGATCTATCAAGAGGTATCGCCCTTCATGCGCGTGATTAGATGCAGACCAGTAAATGTCAAAGAGATTTAGTATAAATATTACATACATAATTAGATCTGATACGTATCATTTACTTTTAAATTCCTTTCTTTGTTATATATGGCAAAATGTATCCCTACCCCTAAATTTTGCTGAAACTCAGGGCAGAACTGCATGAACAAACGAATGGCTGTACCTTTCCTTGTACAAGCCGTAACATCTCCATTTTCTAGATTTATATTGTTGACAAGGTGACTAATGAAAAAAACAATATTTCAATAAATTTTGAGAGGGGCCAAATATGGTCCAAATCAGACCTGGGGCTTTATACTATGTTTTCAGTTAATTTATTTCATTCATTTAGACATCTCATTTGGAAAAAAAGTCTGAAAGACTTACTGACTTGTTTCTTTTTCAGATGGAATAAGTGTCCACGGGGACTTTTATTTTAAAGAATTTGCTGGAACACAGGGTATAATCGATTCCGCCAATTTTCGCTTCCTGCAGAGACTGTCCGTCATATTTGGCTTCCGCCGAGACTGTCCGCGAACTCTTGCTTCCTGCAGAGACTACTGTCCTCGAGGAATGGCTTCCTGCCGAGACTGTCCGCGTGATTCTGCTTCCTGCCGAGAGCCTCGGCAGGAAGCAGAATCACGCGAACAGTCTCGGCAGGAAGCCATTTATCATGTACAGAAGTCTCGGCAGGAAGCAAGACATCGTGGACAGTCTTGGCGGAAGCAATATATGATGTACAGTCTCTGCAGGAAGCGAAAATTGGCGGAATCGATTATACCCTGTGTGGAAACAATGTTGTCAATGGAACTGCTTTGTTGTTTTTCTGATATATACACACAGATTTGCTGTACGTTAGTATGAATCGGTTGCCAGCTACTATCGAAAACGTCATTTGTAAATGTAGTTAACATATGGATTTACCCTTTTTTAGACCAGATACCTATTTTGAGGACATGTGCAAACAGTTCAGACTCAGTTTAGACGGCGCACCACGCGGCGTCTAAATAGAGTCTACAGTGTTTCATACAAAATTTAGTAAAAGTGACAAATGAATCAGAAACCCCTAAAACTAGAAATGGACTCATCCAAACAAATGACAGAGTAACTTTCCTTCACATTTTACCCCTTCATTTTACCTTAAGGTACCTTCATACGTGTTTCGACGGATTCACTTAAATGTTAAAGATGCAGCTAATATGTCCTTTTTAAATGTGTCGTTTATGACGGATCGTTTAATTTATATTCTGTGTTCTGTCATGCATTGTATGATTTATTTGCATCTGTTTCATCGTCAAATTTCCACAAACATACTGGAATATTTTGTCAGCATGTAAGTTTTGTTTTCTGCTTCTTCTTTCTTTTCCTTTTATTCCTTTAAAATTAAACACTGATTCTGGATCTTTAGCATCACAGGCGTTGTCTATATATAGCGAATTTTACTTGAGTGCTAATGTATTATTGATTTTATTAAACAAGGCAGGGAAAAAGATAAGATGCGAGGCTATGCCGAGCATCTTATTGGTTTCCCAATGAGTTTAATAAACTCAATAATACAGGAGTATGAATGCAATATTCTATTTATCATATGACACTAAAATCTCATTGTATTAGCAAATTTTGCACTAAAGCGTCACAATTCTGCCATTAGAAAACGCGACATTTTTTATGGACGTCAACGCATTACGTTACGATGTGATTTGCATATTTGATCCATTAGTTGATTATCGTTTTAATGCATGACTTTATTACACTCTCAGATGCGACGTCATATGATAAATTGATTTAATATCAGTCTGGAAAAATTGTTTCAATTGATCTAAAATTAAGATCGACTTGTAATACTCACATGGATCTTACCAGAATTTGACTTTCCCTTTGATGTTGGGGATAGGGTTTGGGATCTGATTCAGTCAGTTCCTGAAGTTGAGTTACTCTATTTCTGATTATTTTGGCTCGTTGGAGGTTCTCGCTACATTATATATCTCTCCCTGGTCCTTTTGCATGTCGTCTATCTCGGGCCATAAGGGTTAAGGTGGCTTGGTGGAAGACGCTTGTTATGAGGGATTTGGCGGGCGTGTCTCGCAAATTACGTTGTTAATGTGGTTCGGAGAAGGATGTCTATGCAGGTAGAGACCTTCTCACCACCTTCTAGCTTCAAACTTTTGGATATTAGCAACATATCAATGCCGATATCAATGCTGGTGGACAGTTTCGCCACGGGGATATTATCGACCCAGTAGTCAGTGCGAATTCTATTTGAGCCGCGACACGAGAAAACCAACAATGTGGTTGTGCGCCCAGCGCAGACTCAAATCAACCTGGGCATCAGGACAATCTTATCAGAATCTTTGCTTTGCGCTTAAAGGGTAGCTGAGGGTCTAGGCTACTTCCATGCGAACAGCGAAGACTCGAATCAGACTGGGCGGATGCCCAGGCTGATCTGAGTCTGCGCTGGGCGCACAACCACTTTGTTGGTTTTGTCACGTCGCGGCTCATTTCTCTATTATTAGGTTTAGAACTTAAATATTATACAGTATATGCATGTGTATGTAATTTAAAATAAACCTATTAATCTTTTTCCAATAAAATTGTCTTAAACGTTCTAAAAAACGACTGCCTTGTCATAGCGACATGAATTTTAACGGCGTGTGCGTCTATTTCTTTCGGATTATTTTGTCTCGTTGGAATCTCTCGCTTCATCAGACATCTTCTTTCTCATGCCCTTGCATGTCATCTTTCTAGGGCCATGATGGATGCGGTGGCTCGGTGGGAGACGCCTGTTATGAGGGATAAGCAGGCCTGTCTTTCCTGATGTCTGTGACCGTCCTGTGTCGCGGATTATATCAGTAAGCAGTAAGTGTGGCTCGGAGAGGGGTACTCGTTGCCTGCCGAGCACCTCCTATCACGCTTTTGCTACAACTGTTTGGGGTTTCGCCTCACAGAAGACGTTCAAAATAGAAATGCGCGTGTGTCACATTAAATTTGGTAAAAATATACATTTATATTTTAGGGTTTTATGAGGTACCTTTTATATCTAACGAAATTCAGACTACTTGCAACTGTATTCTGGTACTGTTAAGCTATTCCTACAATGCAGGTTTTGCTTTTATCATGATAACTTATACGCTCGTAGCATAAATCAGCACTGATATAATGTTGAATTTTGGAATTCCAAATTAGACAGCTCAATCTTGAGAAAGGTCATTGTCGCTACCCAGTGTCAAAGTTATCCTTTCAGATGCCTACCGACATAGCTCTCTTGAGTCATATTCATGAAAGTTGTATTGTCAACTTTTCACCTAGAGACACATTACAAAAAATCCAGTTAATCTGCGCCGATTATCTTTTTTAAAAGATTTTTCTTTTTTTTTTTCTATAGTAATTTTGTGTCCGCTCCCTAACAAAGGAAACCTGTATAAGACTTTGCTTTGAAACTTTGTACAAACACAAGGCACTATCAGACGATGTGCAGAGAAACCGAACCATAATTTGCTGTTTTGACAGAGTCAGACAATTTGTATAACATTGATAGTCAGATTTCCTATGTGCCTTCCTAAAGAAGATTTCAATCACTGACAAACTTCTTATTCTCTGTTGTTTCCGTTCATAAACCCCAACGGGCATATATATTGCCCCGCCCAGCGGAGCTCTTGTTCACTTGGCAAATCCAGTCTTGATGCTACATGAATTTGATTTTGAATTTGAATTTGTATATAGTCAGTCAGCTCGAACGAATATAATCACCTTTTCTTTTAATTGTATAGAATAATACCTTTATGATCAGTCAACATCTCATTGATCAGTCTAAGACAGCGATAAGGAACTATCTGCAGTGTTTCTAGATAGTGGACGCCAAAATTACAGAGGAAAATATATAAACTTAGGCATACTGTGAAATATGGTATGGTATGATGAATTGGTATGTGGTATGGTATGAAAATCCTAAACCATACCACATACCATACCAAAGGGCCATACCAAAAGTATTATTTGGGCTTTGTACCCATCATTATCAAACGCATGACAACAATGTTATCAAGATCACCTCTGGGTGATCTTGTTAACTTTGTTGTCAAGCATTTGATAATGATGGGTGTAATGCTTATATAGAGGTGATCTTGTTAGCATTGTTGTCATGTATTTGATTATGATGGGTATAATGCTTTTATGAAGGTTAGACTGCTATTGACTTTCAGAGACTACAGATATAGATTAAACTACATGTCAATAATACTTTTGGTATGGCCGTTTGGTATGGTATGTGGTATGGTATAGGATTTTCATACCATACCACATACCAACCCATCATACCATACCATATTTTACAGTATGCCATAAACTTACACTTATCACAGCTCATGGCTGATACTAGATATCAAAACTTCAGTTTCATATTAGTTTTATGTTCTGTTTTATAACTGCAGAATAATTACAATACTGAAGTGAAATCTCATTAGTTTAACATGAAATTGAAACTTTAGTATACTGTTTTTACAAACCCATTTAATGTCACTGTCATACGAGGGGCGTTCGAAAAGTTTTGCAAATGGCCTCATGACTTTGTTTTGGAGCATGCTGGGTACAACTGCTATGCATGTACTGAAAGCACTGCATTTTGTCTTTACAATGATACCAAATACTATACAAAGACACTTTTCCTTTTTGTGTTACAAAGAATTTTAATAGGTCCCAGTCATACCACTGTGCTAATTTTATATGTAAAATCTTTTCAGTGTTAGGCATTCAAGTCAAATATCTTTGTAAATACCAAATAAATCTTTGTCATTTGCTTGTCCATCGTTGCCTATAATATCCATACAAAAGTTAGAAGGGTGGCAACTGTTATCGATTTATTCCTTGCAAAGCAATGCACAGTTCTTACGACGTTATTGAATTTTACGTTAACGTCATTTTTGAAAGCTTGCAGAGGCTTCATTTTTGGTATTAATTTGAATTTTTATCAGGTTTTCGTTGACCCATGCAAATGGTCTTGCCGACAATATTTTGAATGCTGATACACCTGTTTTCATTACAAAATCATCAAATTTTAATAGAAGTGGAGAAATTGCTACTGCATAAAGTACGGCTAATCCATATTCCCGGCCATGTACGGAAGCTAGATTTAAACTAATTTCCGCGATATTTACAGAACAACATTGTCTGGGCATTGTCTTTAACTAGCAAAGATAAAAACATATGAAAGAATGCTGATATTTAAATAACGGCCTACTAAAGTGTAATTCTGCAGTGTCTTTAGGGTATACCTCTTTCAAAGAAGTTAAAAATGCGTCCTTTTTTAAAAAATGCACCTTGATTGCAGACTTCTCTTCGCATTTTATAGCTTTATGTGTTTTTGCAATCAGAAGTTCTGTCTGGTGGTTACCGAGAAATTACGGCATTTGCAAAACTTTCCGAACGCCCCTCGTATATCAGTTATTTAGGGGATAACTGTTGTCAGAATTGTCATTTGGGGAGGTAAATTGTCGGTTTTATGGTCGGAAATTGCTTACGGCGACGCGTTAGCGGAGCCGTAAAACGAAATTTCTGGCCATAAATTCGACGATTCACCTCCCCGAACGAGAATTTTCAATACAGTTATCGCCATTCTAATGCATTTCCACATACTTTGGCCTTTCAGTGTACTACTTTGCAGACAAAGCAAGCGCTTTCAGCAGCGTAAAACCAAATGTCAGCCAATGAGAAGAGAATGACGTCGGGTCTGCGACAGTTTATCGCACAATATACAGTCGCAAATTGTTGACGTTATCCAATCAGACGTCGCGTTATATTTGTACGTGCGTTTGAATGTCTTTTAGAGGCACTTATTAGTTGGCGCTACAACATATCACAGATATTGCTCGACGTCACCTGGCGTCAATAATATGGGACAATCCATCAGTATCAGTAATAATCCATTGCTACAGAGGGAAATCAATCACTGTCCTCAATTTAACGTCAGCTGGCGTCATCAGTCCGTCATCTTGTACCAGTGTCACTTAAATGTGCTTCAGCTTATCATTTACCAATGCTCTGTTTCCTCCGCCTGTAACGTCATCAAACGTCAGCCGTTAAACCATACGTATTCATCGATGTTCCAAAGTGTCGTTCGATATCGATCTGTTTCCTCCATCTTGTCATAAATTAGTAGCTTGTTTTTTTTGCAATAAGTAGGGCCTGTGCTGCTTCATATTGACAATAAGGGTCGAGTCTGGTTAATTCGGACAGCAGGTAAATTGGGACAGTAACGTTGATTCCTTTATATGTCAGTTGTTTGGAATTTAAACAAAATAACTAGGCAAACAGTAAAATTCCTGATGAGACGGCTCATTATGAGCCGTCTCATCTGGATTTTGACTGTTTGCAATGGTATGTCCAAAGTTACCCGCAGTCCGAAGTTACCTGACTCGACCCTATTGTCTGACAAATCAGGGGAAATATAGAGGCTTTTATGCATATGTGGTCAAAGTTGTGGGGCACGATCAGCACAATATTATCTCCATAATCTGAACGTAGCACTGCATTGTTTCTGGACAAATTTTAATAGTTACGTATATAATATGGAAGGAAACATAAGCAGCGTTTTTTGATGGCCGGACCCATGATTACTTTAGCAGAATATAGAATAAATATAGTCTTCACAGTTTGTAGCTAATACCTGATATATCAAATTTTCTGTTTGATATGACGAAAAAAGACAAAACCAACAAACTGGCATGAGTCAGATCAGCTTCGACATCTGCCCAGTCTGATCAGAGTCTTGGCTGTCCGCATGAAGCTAGCTTAGACCCATAGCTACCCTTTAAGTGCAAGGCGAAGACTCTGAACAGGCTGGGAGGATGCCCAGGTTGATCTACGTCTTCACTCGGCGCAAATGCCACCTTGTTGGGTTTGCCATTTCGCGGCGCATATGACTTTATATTCTGTATTTAACAAGAAGATACAGTTACCAGATTAAGAAAACTAAAGCGAAACTAATTAATCTAGCAAAAAAAATGAAAGCACGGTAGAACCGATCTATTTTCTCCGTTTTATTGTCAGTTAATGTCATCTATCAGCGATTCTCCTTTAAAGTCGCTTATAAGTCGTTGCTGCAACGTTTCACCAATACTGGGTAACGCCATCTTGCGTTAGCCGTATGGAACCATCCATCGGTATCCATTATTCTTTACTGCTACAACGGTACATCAGGTGCGGTCCCCAAATTAACGGTATTTGGCGTCATCACTACATCATCTGTCAGTGTGCTTAAAGTTATCATCTACCAAATGATCCGTTTCCGCCATCTGACACGTCATCAAGCGTTATAACCAGAATAACTAGGCTTAGCTTATCATCGATGTTGCAAGAAACAGTCATTCCGCGTATTGATGTACGATGCGCAATTTCTCTTTCCCAGGTTCTTCCTCATGAAATAGGAAATCGTTCGAAAGTGCAAAATAATTTTATCTTATGGCAGACAAAAAGAGCTATATGGTTATATGGGCCGCGACACGAGAAAACCAACAATGTGGTTGTGCGCCCAGGTCAGACTCAGATCAGCCTGGGCATCTGCCCAGTCTGATCAGAGTCTTCGCTGTCTGCATGGAGGTAGCTTAGACCCTTAGCTATCCTTTAAACGCAGAGCGAAGACTCTGATCAGACTGGGCGGATGCCCAGGCTGATCTGAGTCTGCGCTGGGCGCACAACCAGATTATTGGTTTTCTCGCGTCGCGGCTCAATTGTATACTTTATTATAAGTATGCGTGTCAAGCATAATATCACTGCTGCTTATACGGTGCTGAACTCGCCATTTTTCTATGTCCCCAGGGATAGTGCGATCCTCGGTTCTGTATACATGTAACAACTAAATTCAGATAGAAAGTCTATGTTGTTACATGTCAACTATGGTCCTAATAATTTCTTCATTTCTTGACGATTTTGAAATTTTCTGAGCGAAACGGCGATTTTCGCATTATAGCCTTAATTTCTGTTACCGCCATATAATGACCGATTTGTTACGTAGGTATGTAAACTCAATATCATTTCTGTACATAATTTTGTCAAGTGATGTAACTGTTAACCGAACAGGCAGCCAAAAAGTACTATTAATGCCACCAGCGGAAAAAAGCGGACAAATCCTAAAAGTTCAAAACCTGGTTGGGACAAAATTGACTTTAACTTCCGTGACCATGATTTCTCAGAACTTAAATTGCTGCTTAAACATTTGAGTCTTAAAACCCTTTAAGATACATTAATCCAACTAAAAGACGCGCGAGATAAAATATCTTACCATTGATATTTTAGATATGGGCTGTTTAAGTATGAATCGTTTACCTTATGTTACTTTTAACTTTCGTTTCCAAAACCACGAGTGAATAATATACGTAGGTAATTTTTGCAGAGGTTGTTATCTCAAGAAACAATTGAACAGTGGAAAGTCGGGAGCCACCAGAGTTAAAAAAACAACATTCAATTCAAATTACAGTCAACTCTCATTATCTCAAAGTCAAATTTCAGCTCAAACTACTGATATCAATAGTTTGAGATATCAGGAGTTGAAAAGTAAATAAAAATAGGAATTATATTATTTGATATAAAAAGATATTTTGAGATATCAATGTTCGAGATATCGGGAGTTGACTGTATTTTCAGCATTTTACAGTGCAGTTGTGTTACAAGTATTGCAATAATATCTGTACATGAAACGATAAAATCAAATTTATCCTATGTAGATATGCTTTGATGCGTTCTTTCAAGTAACGACGACGTATAAGTTAATTTGACTCTATAATTCAATTATGTCAAATAGTGTTTCTACATATATGTAATTCAAAATTCAAACACAAATTTCAATATACTGTTGAGTTTTTTTCTAAGTTCATTTGTTCAAGCAGCGGAACCATGTAAAGTAACAGGTGCCTCCGCCCTTTCTGTAACCCCACCCTGACTCTCCACATTTGTGTTGTCACTACTGCATTGTCGACCTCGTTTGCTTAGAAATGCCCGATTAGATTTGTGCATTTTAAAAATTCAGAACCAAAAAAGGTTGTTTGACTGGTATGATATAATCATCTCGAAAACAGTCTGAAGAATGCAAAAATTATTAGACCACAATCAGTGTCAGTCTGGTAACCGTTTCTTTATTTGAGCCGCGACGCGACAAAAAAAAAAACAATGTGGTTGTGCGCCCAGTGCAGACTCAGATCAGCCTGGGCATGCGCCTTGTTCGGTCAGACTTTTTGCTAAGCGCTTAAAGGGTAGCTAAGGGTATAAGCTACCTTCATGCGGACAGCGAAGACTCTGATCAGACTGGGCGGATGCCCAGGCTGATCTGAGTCTGCGCTGGGCGCACAACCACATTGTTGGTTTTGTCGTGTCGCGGCTCATTTCTAAAAAGGATCAAACTGAATGTAGCCACCACATGACAAAGCAATCACGGTGACATTTGCGCCAAGCAAACTCTTAGCTTAGCTTGTGCTGCCACTCGGTCTAATCGGAGTCCTTTTAGTCTGCATAAAACCTTAAACCCGTAGTTTCAGTAGATCACAACAGCGAACACTTTGATAATACTAGAGGATGTCCAGACTGACCTGAGTCTTCGGTGGGCGCACGTATCATTTTGTTGGTCTTATCATATCCTAACTCAATTATTTTCATTTGAGGTTTCATAAGATCTACAGAAAACATTGTGTACGAAACCAAAAATGTTCTCGGAAAAGGCGGACATAAACTTGTTAATCATATGACGTCGCTGCTTTTCAGTGGATAACGTATTGTCTTAAAAACCGTATGACCACACGGGTAATAACACTTTGGCGCGTACACGTAACGCCATAGCAACGTTCATGTCAACAATGCGTTTTCTTATTGAAATAATGTTCTGTTTGAATACGTTAACATCCCATTTTGAAGAATAATATGATAAACAGAATCTTACACTCGTGGTCATATCATATGCAATTTATGAAACTCGCCGAAGGCAGGTTTCTTAAATTTCATATGAAATGGACACTCGTGTAAGGTCCTCTATATTCAGTGAAGATATTAACTTCCGTTACCAAAGAAACTGTTTAACTCAAAGCAATATTAAATTCTGTGGGAACATAATAGTCATTATTCGTCGCAAGTTACAAGGGAAAAGTGTAGAAATGGAAGTGTAAAGATATTGTTTGCTTCCGTAAATATCAATGTGTGTTGCTTTTGTATAATAATATTGCCATACTTCTTCAACTTATTTTTTTGCAAGTTTATTAATGGTAAACACCTTACCAAAAATTCTGCAAATGACATACAGATTGTTAAAGCGTAGAATTTTGAGAATGCCGATGTGAGTTCTGCAACAAGGTCATCCCTAAAATGATTTATTAAGTATTAACTTCCGTTATCAGATGAGTAGTAACCTCCATTACCAGATGAGTAGTTATTTTATGTTGAGAATTTTAGTTCTGGTGCAAGCTTAAAACATAGCTAAATGATACTGGCATATAGCGAACATTAGTCAAAAAAGCCTAAAGTGAGAATGTGGTTGTTCTGGCCCCGAGGTTATAAAACTTTTTTCATGCTCAACTCAGCTGAGCATGAAACTTTCTCTGCTGATAAATATGAAAATGCCAACTAATGTTGGCATTTTCATATTCATAAGCAGAGAAAATGTCATGCTCATCTAAACTAAGCAAGAAAACAGCTGTACTTATCAGTGATTTGCTATTTATTAGCAGATAAAGTTTCATGCTCAGCTGAGTTGAGCATGAAAAAAGTTTTATAACCTCGGGGCCAGGTTTCATTTTTTTCGCAGAACTGCCATTGTAAAGCACTGAAGATGAAATATTTTAGGAACATGAAACTATAGCCAATTTTAAGATTCAATGATTTTTTTTAAATTGCTAACTTTTTTTGTGAAGTATTTTTTTGATTGACCTGTTAATCTTTGTTTTATTTGTGACGTTCCTTTGATACAAATTACCAAATTGAGGTTTGCTTTAAGCTGATAATGCGTTTTTCCTGTGGTTTAACTTCCGTTACACGCCTCTATTTTGGGGTCCATGTCTGTGCATTCTTGAAAATTAACATGTTCATATGCAGTCGCAGTGATTGGCGGATTTATATCAGCCTATAAAAATATAAATGAACCGCGACACGAGAAAACCAACAAAGTGGCTGTGCGCAAAGCGCAGACTCAGATCAGCCTTGGCATCCGCCCAGTCCGATCAGTCTTTAATAAGCGCTTAAAGGATAGCTAAGGGTCTAAGCTACCTCAATGCGGACAGCGAAGACTCTGATCAGACTGGGCGGATGCCAAGGCTGATCTTAGTCTGCGCTAAGGGTACAACCATTTTTTTGTTTTTCTCTAGTCGCGGCTCAAATCCGTCAATCGTGGTAGTCACGATCACAAATTGCGTGCCGCTTCCAATAGTTATTCGGTGATGTTCCAATTCGCATAACTACGTTGTCCTGGAGGTGTATTGTCTGTGCGTGTACTTCACTTCTCGTAACAATGTTCCATCGCGCCTCAGAGGAACCTGTCCATGGCTGCGGTAAGGGGCACCGTGCACCTGTCGATTGAAGGCGCTTCAAAACTGCAAAGATATTATGATATGTAGTAAATCCTATTGGAAGTCTCCAAACATCCCGTGTCGACTGTTGACGACCCGGGCTTCAACAGTGCCTCTGTTAAACAGTTGGGCGAATAGGATGCAAACAATCGCATTTTTATCAAAAAAAAAAAAAAAAAAATAATAATAATGATAATAAATAAAATAAATCTTAACTAAGCTGACATCAAAATTAGGAAAAAGGGCGATATGTTAACCTGTTAGTAGGTATAAAAAGGCAGTATAATCTACCATTTTCAAGAATTTGAGCGCAGGGAGCAGATTAAGTATTATAGATAATAATATAAATAAATATACATAGGTTTTAAATTTAACAATACCTTGGACAATAAACATTTACTTTAGCAACTAAGTATCCATCCATCAATAGCGATGAAATCAGTAAGAAGAACAGTCTTGTGCGAGGGATTGATTGATACAATCCCTCGCACAAAACTGTTCTTCTTAGCGATTTCATCGCTATCGATGGATGGATACTTAGTTGCTAATTTCTAACTTAGTTTCTGATTACATGTCATGCCTTGTTATCATAGCAATTATGATTGTTAGCTGGCTTGTACGAAAGTATTCAAAGAGCTATTGTTGACACCTCGGCATCGGCCTCAGTGTCCGCGTCAGCGTTGGCGTCCGAACTGGATGTTTTTGGTTAACGTTTTTATTTGATGACAAAGCATTGTCAGGTGAGGTATCCTGTCTTGTTTTCTTTTATTATCATTATTTCTTACTAATATCAGCCCGGCGTACTATTTAGAGTTGATTTTGCGAAGTACAGATGCATTTTGGATATCTCGGTTTTCTTCCAGGTTTTGAGGTTACCAGTGGGATTATCAAATATTTTATTCTAGTTGGAAACAATATATGGAAAAAAAGATAACAAGATAGAGAAAATATTCACACCTTAGTTTGTTGACTATCTCCACAAATATAAAACGTTTCCAGACGATTGCAACTGGTCTGGTTCCGTCTTTTCTCGTTTGGGTCTGTCGGATAGAGTTCCCCATTTAAAGATTTAGAGCCTGGCAGAAACAAGGGAGGTAACAAAAAAACTATATAAATTTGTAACAAGTCTATGGTTAAATTTATTTGGTAAAAGTATAATTTATACGAGAAGTAAAATATTTTAATTTAAAATGAATAAACATTTAAATGTCTAAATAATAGGCAGCAGAATATTTTTTCTGGAGATATGATTTTTATAAGTAATTTGACTGCTCAGATATGAAAACAAACAAACAAATGGCTGATGCCATTTATGGTTGGTTGTTGCAATATATGATAAATACAGTTACAATCGGCCCAGTGGTTTTAGAGGAAAAAATGCTTGAAATTGTGAACGGACAGCGACAGACGGCAACGGACAACGAGCGACGGAACCTGCTTATTCTATAAATGCTCCTTTGCACAGTATCCGAACTACATGTACAATCTCTTCCGGTTTTCATAGCGTTGAATCGAGAGTACAAACGTTCGTTTATAACCAGTAGTCGGAAATCATTATGTTTTGAGATTTTGTGTGGAATCTGCTGCGTCATTTATAGCTATTCAGCTTTGAAAATGTAAAGAGGTAAGTTTAATGCAATTTGCTCTTCGGCCTTTTACTTTATTACCCTGTAGAATGTCGTGCATGGGTGGGTAGTAATTGGTACAGTATTCAAATCGCCCTTGGCATGATTCTTAAACCATTTTGAGCATTTTCTTACATGTTTTATAAAAAAGCTTTAGAATAAACGGAAGGCGTTATCAATCTACAGTTTGTTAGTTTTGATAAAAGAATGATAGCTAGGTTTTGCACGACACAATCTCGTGTTAAATTAAGCTGTTCGGGAAAAATCTGCGACGGCAAGGAGTTTTTCATTGTACAGGGCAATAAAGTAAAAGACCGAAGAGAAAATTATATTAAACTTACCTCTTACATTTTCGAAGCTGAATAACTATAAATGACGCAGCAGATTCCAGATAAAAACTCAAAACATAATGATTTCCGGCTACTGGTTATAAGCGAATTTTGTACTCTCGATTCAACTTTATGAAAACCGGAAGAGAGGGTACAGTGCGTTTGGATACTGTGCTTTGGTGCCTTCGGCTTAGGTGAGCTAAAGCCTGAGCAACTCTGATGCCTATTGTCAACTATCTGTCCAATGGTTCATAACAGGTATACAAGAACAGCAGATGTAAGCCACCAGCACCTTATCATGTGGAGAACATCACGTAACTTTACCTCTGCTAATGCCAACATTCCTTAACATGACCACAGTCTCAGGTCCCAAAAGACCAAATTTATGACTAAGTTTCCCGGCGTAGTGATGCTTTGCGTCAATGTTTTCTTGTTATATTTTTTTTTACTATATTACATCTTTTTTACATGTATACATTTAATTTTTGTTTCTGGTATGCATTTATTCAGTCTATTGTTTTATCCAGTCTGTTTTCCTATTTTCTTGGTTCTTATTATTTGGTGATTACTTTGTTTATTTGAGTAAAAATCATAGAAAATCTCATAAAACTCTGTATGAATTTTATATTTGAGCCGCGACACGACAAAACCAACAATGTGGTTGTGCGCCCAGCGCAGACTCAGATCAGCCTGGGCATCCGCCCAGTCTGATCAGAGTCTTCGCTGTCCGCAAGGAGGTAGCTTAGACCCTTAGCTACACTCTATGCACTTAGCAAAGAGTCTGATCAAACTGGATGAATGCCCAGGCTAATCTGAGTATGCGCTGGGCACACAACCACATTGTTGGTTTTCTCGTGTCGCAGTTCATTTCATACTATGCCAGCAATAAAATACGTATAGTTTCCATGAAGGCACACATCTTTGACTCAGCATTGAGTAAGCGTTGATACAAAACCATGGCATTTAATCGACATTGCTTTGGTGCTGATTCAATGTTGTATGTCCGATAGTTAAAATAGACCGATATGGTTTAGGAATGAATATAAGATTATCTAAAAATAACAAACTTTGTGAAAAGTAGCAACATATAAAAGGTATGCATGCACACCGAACTATTTGTGTCATTTAACGTTTATCGGAGAAGACGCTATATGCTCTAGCTTGTTGTCTACTCCCATCAAATTCATGTTTAAAGTATATGTTTTGCTAATGGAAATAAACGTTTGTCTAAAGTAAAGCAGACATGGTAGGGCTTATCGTAGGTACTGTGAAACTTTTGAGTTTGGCAAGGGTCCTGTGTGCTTGCAGCAGATGCAGGAAATAGGCTGTTTAAATCTATTCTGTCTTTTCCTTGGGCACAATAAAGACTGAAAGACTGTCTAAAAGGGCAAACAACCTAAAGCAACCAATCAGCAAGTTCATGACAGCGAGTCTTATCTATTTTGTCCTTTTTCTTTTCTTCTTTTGCACTTGGTACATAGCACTAAGGTTTGCCGATCTTGTAATGTTGTGCGTCAAGTGCAAATTAAAACAGGTATAGGCTCTCGGAACCAACAGATAGTTTTCGTGACACGGCATTTTGAATCTCTGATTTACAGATACTGGTCTGGATCCTCTTTATATCGGGGCTGCTGTTGTCTTACATCTTCATACAGAAATACGGCCCAGCAGCAATGTTTATATGGAACAGTGCAAATACAACCTACGTTAACTTTACTGACTGGACTTCGTGTAGAAACATTGGCAACTGCAGTAAAGACCCGGTAGAAAGTTACCAGGACAACCGAACAAACTCCAAAATGATATATTCGGATTCAGGATTACTCGTAATTTCGGAAGCTGAAACTGCAACGAAATTCTTTGAGGATGCTGAAAAGAAAAGAAAAGTGTTTATGGATTATTTTGCAAAACATTTTCCGAAAGTGGACAACGATAAATTTATGATATACAAATGTAGCAGAGGAGGTTTATGCGGTGGCTGGGGAGACAGACTGAGGGGGTTGTATTCGGTGTATTTACTGTCGCTTATTCAGAACAGGACGTTCGGACTTGACATGCAGAAGCCATGTTCAATTGAAAAGTTTATTCAACCAGCTGTATTAAATTGGACAGTCCATAAGAAAAATATCAACGGAAAAAACGCAGCGCATTTAACAATTTTGGACAGGAAAGCACCGCCTCTAACGTTAGAACAGATTCTTATTCAAGTTCCAAAACACAGTGACGTAGTGCGTCTGACTTTCAACGAGGACTACCTCGATGTATTTAAGTCACATAAACATATTTTGGAAATTACTCCAAGTATTTCAGAATTACCTGCAGTTGATATTGCAAGATCGATTTACCATGGACTTTTTTGGTATGAACAATCTTTTGAGAAAGAAATAAAGCATTTCTTTGAGGTGACTGTTGCTGGTTTTCATCTGATTGGTGTACACATTAGAGTTGACACAAGGCGCTTGAAGGAAACAGATCTTGAAACAATCTGGAAATTTTTGGCTCAGTTTCGTAATAAAGACAAATACAAAATATTTATTGCCTCTGATACTCAAAGTGTAAAAGACAAAGCTAGTACCCTATTTCCGACACAGTACATCGGACTTCCTGGGACAATAATTCACACTGATGCTAGTAGGTCCATCGGATCTGCAAATGCTTGTGAAGGTCTTAAACTGTCACTTTTAGACCATGCAATACTTGTGCGTAGTCCGATATTACTGCTAACACCCAGCGGGTTTGGCATAGAGGCCGCGCGTGCACGTCATACATCAAGTAATTTATTCTGCTACGTTAAAAATGAAGGGGAAGTTATTCCATGCCAACGTAAATCACTGAAGACTTTGTATCACAGATAAGTAGATGAACAGATCATAGAACTCACGTAAAATGGTCTTTGTTAAGCTACGTGCCTACTATAAATTCTTAAGTCAGTCAAAGCATTAACCCAGGTTACGTTAAATGAATTTTCCATTTTGACTATTGTTGTAGTTATACTTTTAGTAATAAAGAAAGAGTTGTTTCTAGTAATAAAGAAAGAGTTGTTTTGACTGTAGTTGTAGTAATACTGACAGTCGTAAACAAGAGTTGATCATAGACATGGACAGTCAGGCACACATGGTATAGAAAGTGTGAAGATCTTTCACAGTGACCTTTACAAGGTATCTCTATATCCATCATTACTACCACATGCCAGACTCCCATAATGTTTTGATAATCAGATAAAGTTGTCAAACTTCTTGTATCCTTGCAGTAAAATAAACAAAAACTGCTTAAACTGCAAACATATTATGGTGCTAAATAAATACCAGCACTTTATGTACTGTTACAATCACAGTCTGGAATGAGTGATGAGGTCAAACAGAATCTGCTGCTGTATGTGTGGCCAGTTGCTCTTGTGTGCTGGAGTGTGGAGAAGTTTTCTTACTATTTCTTCGACAAACAATATTGTTTGTCGAAGAAATAATAAGAATACTTCTCAATGTGACTATGAACAACTCTTGCTTTACGACTTGAAGTATAACTACAACTGCAGTCAAAACATCTCTTGTTTCACGACAGAAGTATACTAGCCAAAACTTCTAACCGACCACTTACGTTTCATCGAATTTCTCCAGAGCCCCAAACAATCTTACAGTTCTTTTTATATCCCTAAATAGGCAGATATAACAGTCAACTCAGGCATCAAAAGGTGTTACAAAATTCTTAATATTACATCCAGAATATGCCGATGAACAGAAGTACCCCCATTTTTAAAATTCACAAAATTAAGCATTTCGTTACAATTTGTGAAAAATCAGTTTTTGAAATATCAAATTTGAGTGAGCAAAACCACTTCATTACTAAAGCAAATGTCTGAATAAACAGATTTATGCAAAAATGAACACTGTTCCTGCATGACAGTGGCCGCTTTGGGTCAAAATGTTAAAACGTACCCCACCACTCAATGCAAATTCTTGTTAATTTTGAAAATGGGGGTACCCGTACTCATCTGTGACTCCTGGATACAGTGCACTGAATAATGCTTAACCTTTTAGTGGTATTGTTTACCGACATATTCGCCTATCTGTGGCTGTAATTAAGAATTGAAATTTGATTTTTCAGCGTTCATCGTGTGATGAAGCCAGTGGGCGGAGCTAAAATTCCATGAAGCGCGAAGCGCTTCTTGTAGAATTTTAGCAACGACCACTGGCTTCTTCACACAATGAACGCTGAAAAATCAAATTTTTATTCTTATATTTACACCTTATTTGTGAACCTCTCTGTGCCGTTTTCGTGGTAATGTAGTGTAGAATAGGCAAACTATGGATCGAAGAAAAGTTAGTAACGACGTGTTCGGCCATAACGTTAAACAGACGTCGCCCTGGCGTGGCGTCAATCGAACGTTACAAGAACCAATCAAGACGTTTGTTTACATAAAACGTCGCTTGACGACAACGTCACATGATCAATTTGCCTTCATCGGTGTATGAAGCCAGTTGCCCTAAAGGGTTCACCTATGGGAAGTCAGTGGCAAGTGTAAATATTCTGAATTGTAAGATTGCGAAGAGCATTGAGGAAAAATGATAAAAACTAAGTGGTCGGTTAGAACTTTTGACTAGTATATAACTACAACTCTAGTCAAAATAAAAGGTTCATGCCTCTGGTGCTGGGACATTTATCTAGTCCGGACAAAGCCATGATAGAAGATCAAAGAGCAGGACTTATCCAAATAAGCAAATGTCATTTATGCATCATTGCATCAACATCAATGTAGCGTCGTGACGTTGCTTCGACGTTGATGCGATGTTGTCCTAACGTTATGTTACCGGTTGATAAATGATGAGAATTCTTATATGAGCCGCGACGTGACAAAACCAACAATGTGGTTGTGCGCCCAGCGCAGACTCAGATCAGCCTGGGCATCCACCCAGTCTGATCAGAGTCTTCGCAGTCCGCATGGAGGTAGCTTAGATCCTTGGCTAACCTTTAAGCGCTTAGCGAAGAGTCTGGTAAGACTGTGTGGATGTCCAGGCTGATTTGAGTCTGCGCTGGGCGTACAACCACATTGTTGGTTTTCACGTGTTGCGGCTCAATTATACTGAAGGCACCGTGAGTCTTTTACCTTCGACAATAGCTTTTTTAAAAGATATTTCTTGTTTTAGGTTAACGGTCCTTTAAGACAGTGTCTCAGTTTAAATCAAGCCATTTCTCATTAGATAGGAGCATGATAGACAAGATGAAACAACAATTAGATAAAAGATTCATAAACCAATATCAGTAGGACGTCCTAGTGAGTGGGTGAGTAGTTTAACGTCCAGTAAACATTATTTCAGTCAGGTCTAGATGCTCTCTTCCTGATTGAAGGACCTTTACCAAGCTGAGATAAATGGCACTCAGGTTCTGCAAGAACTACTCTGGACTCTGCCACACAGGCACCAGGCAGCCCATCGATAGGTGGTGATGCCTAATGAAGAAGAACAGTAGTCTTATTCCATCCAGCTTTTTATCCTCTGGCCTCCGCTTAGACTGATTTCACTGAATAGATTAAGCAGATTTCACAGCTTGGCAAGGTGACCAGGAAAGAACCTGATCCAGGCCCGGATCCAGACCACCACGTACTGGTGGGGCTCTGGATAACTGGTGGGGCTGAGAGGTCAAAACGTATGCGTGTTTGTATGTGTGTGGGGCGTGTTTGAAAACATATGACATAATTAAGGATCAATTTGATGAGAATTGTATGATGATATATTTTTGCCTTGAAATATATGTTGTGATATTGCATTAGAATCGCCTCGCCGAGGCGATTCTAATGAGATATCACAATATATATTTTAATCTAACCAAACCTCGGTCGCGGGGCTGAAGCCCCAGAGCCCACCCCCTGGATCCGGGGCTGTGATCATACTACGTGCTTTCCGAAAGATACCTGTCCACATGTCACCCACGAAGCCCGTGAACAACACTAAACAAACAGATTAGAAAAAACGTGTGAAGTGTTTTCCCAGGCAGGTGGTCACCAAGCTTGCCTCAATATAAAGATCAGGGCCCAGTTGTTCAAAATGTTCTATAAAAGGGTTATCCTTTGGAAGCAAGGATCACACCAAAGAACTGAAAACTGTCGAGTGTACAAGTTTTCTGGGCCAGACTAGCTTGTTTCGGCCAATTAGGCCTCATCAGTGACCCGCGAATATTTTTAAAGTTCTACAATGGAATCAATGATCCCAAAGGACTAGAAAATAAAATCTACACTATGATGAATGGCAGGGACACTTTTTACGGTGACCACACAATCCCAATCACCAGCTGTAGTGAATCGTTAGCCTAACAAGCTCGTTAAGGAGTCAACTCATTAAGTTGTTTGCGACTTTATAGCCAAATACACTGATGTATTTGTTGAAAATATGTGAGAAGCTTTTGCTTTCTTTTTTTTTTTTCATGATGTGTACATCCTCTTAGAGAAAAATAACCTAAAATTTATGCCTGATAATCAGACCAGATGTTTTAGCCATCCCCTAATTATCTGGACGCTGCAGGTATCAGCTAAACATGCTCTGTGAACTACTTTTGCCATTAATTCTGGTTCCCGGTTAATAATACAGGTTATTCAAGCATATAGTATTTTTATCAGCGGTGCTACTGAAACCTGATTCACGGTATAAGTGCGCCGATTAAAGAACGCTCTCATAAATTACTCTAGAAAATCGCATATCCAATGATAAAGTTTTGTCTACTTTTATTCTAAACACAGTCAGTGTGTTTGAAGACATATTTTTGAAGTATCACACGAAAATAAGTTTGCAATACAACTGGAACTATTTTTTATAAACGCTGTAAAACAGGGAATACTGTTTCGCTGGTTCCCGAGCCATTACAAATTTGTTATATTACAAAACGCTTAAATTTTAACGTAGAAATCCGTTCAAAACGCTTAAACAACATAGCTTTTAACGAAGATTTCGATTGCGGGGTATTTATGTTTTACTTTTAACTAGAGAAAATCGGTTAACAGCGTTATCTTCACCACCTGGGACACTGCTGTGAAATTGCATAATTCTGTATCATTTATTGGTATACCGGAGGATTAAGGTGGTGATTTTCACTGATTTGGGGCAAAGACAAAAATCTGCATTAAATGCTGAAAATACAACAGATCTTCCCAAAACTTAGCAGATGCCTTCTTTATGTTGTTTCTCACAATTCAGAATCCCAAAATGCTGGACATGTTGATGTTAAAAAGGATTTATATAAGAAAAGATCAAAGGGTAATTTTGTGCGAATAAATCTAAAAAATGACCATCATTATTGAAAATGTAACCAGGTCTGAACATAGATTAAAGTATTATGAAGAGCGTCCTAGCAATTATTTTTTCCATTTTCTTTGCACGTTATCAGGCTGCGCAGATAAAAAAGATGTGGCCTGTGTCCAAATATTTGTCTCAAAAATACATAGCAGAGTCTGTTTTCAGGGTTGAATGATTTCAATAATATACCTGTCTTGGTCATTGTAATGTAATATTTATACTATGAGTATGATATAGGTATACCTGATCTACCTGTATTAATGAATGCAAGCACTATACATGCACTTATATACATGGTCAGACATTTGAGGAAAAGGCTTCTGTTTTTATCGGCGCAGCCTGATAACGTGCTAAGAAAGTGGAATGAATAATTGCTAGGACGCTCTTTATAATACATTAATTTATGTTCAGACCTAGTTACATTTTCAATAATGATGGTCATTTTTTAGATTTATTCGCACAAAATTACCCTTTGATCTTTTCTTATATAAATCCTTATTAACATCAACATGTCCTGCATTTTTGTATTCTAAACTGTAAGAAACAACATAAAGAAGGCATCTGCTAAGTTTTGGGAAGATCTGTTGTATTTTCAGCATTTTATTGACATTTTTGTATATACCACAAATCACCACCTTAAACGACCAGTTTCATTAGAAACACATGTGAAATCGATACCCCGAGTAACCCGAGTTTATATAGCAGTAAGTCGGGTCGGTCGGGGTCAATTTTCTAAGAACACGTACACAGCATGTTTGTTCTAATGATGTGTAAATTTGATATTATGTTTGAGGACGTCCTAATGATATTGGCTTAAAGTAAGGCAAAGATCCGCTGTGTTTATATTACGAGCGGATTGGGACCGTTTTAGCGTGACTGTGGCAACTTTGACATTGTAGCGTTGAGTTTGTAATCCAGTAGACATCAGTTGACACACAAATGCAAAGTTCTTTAACCCATTAATGCCTAGTTGACTATTCTATCTGTTTATATTGGACGAGTCTATTTGTTATTTAAGGGGTGTCTGGTTTAAATTAGTTTATTTTCTATTTTTTTTTGTTTTATTTCGAGGAAAAGTACCCATTTGTCGTATGCGTTTGCGGCGTCTGATGTAGGTCTGCACTGTTTGCCTATATCCCAATTTTGGGGCGCTAGGCATTAATGGGTTCATATTTTATTGGACCGCTCAATGTTCCAGCTCTCTTTTATCCTGTATTTTTTAGGTTTTCCATATTTTAGGCTATATTTTATGTGTTTATTTGAGCCGCGACACGAGAAAACCAACAATGTGGTTGTGCGCCAAGCGCAGACTCAGATCAGCCTGGGCATCCGCCCAGTCTGATCAGAGTCGTTGCTGTCCGCATGGAGGTAGCTTAGACCGTTTGCTATCTTTTAAGCACTAACGAAGAGTTTGATCAAACTGGGTGGATGCCCAGGCTGATCTGAGTCTGCGCTGGGCGCACAACCACATTGTTGGAATTGTCGTGTCGCGGCTCAATTGTTTTTCTCTTTAATTTGGAAGAAAACGAAAGTCAAACAAGTGATGCACTGTAAATGACTGACGGATAATAATTTTTCTATATGGGTTATGGTAACAACCATAAAATGATAGTGTTACTTATGTTGGTGTAATTGGGTCCATGGGTGTGGTTCTTATGTACAATAAAGGTACGATGCGGGTTACGGGTGCGATACAGTTTGGTTACTCTATTGAAAATAATAATGGATTACATGTATCCTGGCACAGCTCGCTTTTATGGACTATACATGTTCTGCAACAGACCGTTTTTTATGCCCCCCGTGACGATAGTCAGGGGGCATTAAGATTTGCCCCTGTCTGTCCGTCCGTCCGTCCGTCTGTCCGTCTGTCTGTTCGTCACGCTTTAAGGTATAGAGTTTGTGTAATCAACTCCTCCCACAGTTTCCAATGGGTCTTTTCAAACTTTGCATACTTGTTGTGGACATTTTGAAGATGTGCATGTGGATTTTTGATGGAGTTAGAATTAATTTTGACAGAATTACGGCCTTTTGAACATAGTCATTTTAGGCATTTTAGTTTGTGTAATAATAATAATAATGACTTTATTTATAGAGGAGGCTCAGTTGGACAAAATCCAATCTTCCCTGAGGTCCTCTTTTCAAAACATGATGTACATTTATACAAACAAACAGCAAAACATCATTTGTATCAGACCTTGAAAACCAACCATGGTCAGTAATTGATATATTTGATAATGCCAGTGATGCCTTGGATTACTTTTCAGATATCTTCACTTCAGTAATCTCTAAACATGTAATCAACTCCTCTCACAGTTCTCAATGGATCTTTTTTAAACTTTGCAGGCATGTTGTGGACATATTGAAAATGTGCATGTGGATTTTTGATGGGACTTGATTGAATTTTGACAGAATAACGGCCTTTTGAATTTAGTCATTTTAGGCAAATTTTTGCATCGTTACGCTTTAAGGCATAGAGTTTGTGTAATCAACTTGTCTCACAGTTTCCAATGGATCTTTTTCAAACTTTGCGTACAAGTTGTGAACATATTGAAAATGTGCATGTTGATTTTTGATGGAGCTAGAATTAATTTTGACAGAATTACGGCCTTTTGAACTTAGTCATTTTAGGCACATTTTTGCATTGTAAGGTATAGAGTTTGTGTAATCAACTCCTCTCACAGTTTTCAATGGATCTATTTCAAACTTTGCAGACATGTTGTGTACATATTGAAGATGTGCATGTGGATTTTTGATGGAGCTTATTGAATTTTGACAGAATTACGGCCTTTTCAATTTAATCATTATAGGCAAATTTTTGCATTGTAGGGTATAGAGTTTGTGTAATCAACTCCTCTCACAGTTTTCAATGGATCTTTTTCAAACCTTGTGGACATGTTGTGGATATATTGAAGATGTGCATGTGGGTTTTTCTTGAACCTTGGATTAATTTTGACAATTACGATCTTTCGAACTTTAATAATAATAGTCATTTTAGGCACATTTTTGCATTGTAGGGTATGGAGTTTGTGTTATCAACCTGTCCGCCAGGTTTCAATGGATCTTTTTCAAACATTGTCTACGTATTGTGGACATATTTGAAGACATGGTTGAAGCATTTTTAAAAGCAGTTTGATAGATCTGAAATTAATTTGGACAGAATAATGACCTTTTAAACTTAGTCATTTTGGGCAATTTTTTACATGGTAGGGTATGGAGTTCGTGTAATGTTTACAATGGATTCATTGTAGGTGCTGTATGGATATACAGGTCATGTGACAGGCACTGCACGGGGGCATCATTTGTGTCTTACAGACACACTTTTCTAGTTAAATTTTACTTTGACGCGCGTGATGCTTATTGCCGGTGTTAGTGTTTCTGACGTAAGACCACGCTTCCTTAACGTTGACAGTGTCGCTTCTATTTCGATAGCAAAACTTGAATAACAAATGAGTGGTTGAGTGATTCTTAGTCAGTACTGTATAACACTGTTGGTCATCATTAGTACTGAAATACATGAGCCGCGACACGACAAAACCAACAAAGTGGTTGTGCGCCCAGCGCAGACTCATGTAAGCCTGGGCATCCGCCCAGACTGATCAAAGTCCTCGCTGTCCGCATGAAGGTAGCTTAAACCCATAGCTACCCTTTAAGCGCTTAGCAAAGAGTCTGATCTGACTGGGCCGATTCCCAGGCCGATCAAATTCTGCGCCGGACCCACAACCACTGTTGGTTTCCTCGTGTCACGGCTCACATGTATTTTTACTCGTATTCTGCATAAGTGATATGAGCCGCGACACGAGAAAACCAACAATGTGGTTGTGCGCCCAGCGCAGACTCAGATCAGCCTGGGCATCCGCCCAGTCTGATCAGACTCTTCGCTAAGCGCTTAAAGGCTAGCTAAGGGTCTAAGCTACCTCCATGCGGACAGCGAAGATTCTGATCAGACTGGGCGGATGCCCAGGCTGATCTGAGTCTGCGCTGGGCGCACAACCACATTGTTGGTTTTCTCGCGTCGCGGCTCATATGATCTTTACAACTTACCCAAGCCTTCTCTGATCTTTCACGTTTTTACCCTGTATGAATGGCCAGAGTACATTAGCAGTCAAAAATCCCAAATTTGCCACTACTGCGCTGTTGCGGCATTTATGTCACTGAAAACAATATGTTCTATCCTATTAAAACAGCGTTTTCTTATCTGCTGCATGTTTCAACATACTGAATGAGAATTTAGAAATTTCAGTATGCTTTTCTCTGGTTTCGTCACCAGGGGCCGAGTGCACAAAGCAAACGTAGGCCTACGCCCGACGTACACCCGTCGTAAAATTGTCGCCGAATTTTAATCCGTGTTCACAAGCGAGGCGTGTCGTAAACTTATGCCCCATTCACATGTCCAGATTTGCTCACGTAAGTATTTTTTGCATATATGCAAATTTTACTCATGTAAGTAAATTCGTCATGTGAACGCAAATACATACGTAAGCAAATTTGCTTACATGAGAAGGTTATTCAAACCCAGAGCATTATCCAGGTAATTTTACTCACGTGAGCAAATTTACTTATATGCATATATACTTACGTAAGTAAATCTGCGCATGTGAATGGGGTATTAGTCGCAAAATAGCTTCAAAACTCACAAATCGCCTCGTGCACTTGGATTAAAGTACAGTCGTAGTACAGACTTTCGTAAGCTACGCCGGCGTAGTTTGCGCCTCCTTTGTGCACTTTGTGCACTCGGCCTCAGATATTGTCAGGGTCCATGGTGAGGCTTTTTTAGCCGAAATTACATAGTCTGGCCCATGTTCTTTCTTCTGAATGTGTTCTCTGCTCTTGATGGAACTTTTTGTAAGATTTTTATTTACCTGTACGAACCAAACTAGTGATAAATATTTTATTAAACATGTTTTTGATGGTTAAGTATCAGTCCTGTCGCCAAAATATATTGCTGTTAAAAGTTTCGCTTACTGTTAGAGATGTTCTTCGGTTGAAGGTTGTTGCATACTATGGGATGCCTTCGGGTAAAACTCTGATAGACACATTTAAAAATGCGCTATGGGAAAAAAATACAGTTCAGTCTACTTTAGTTTTACCCCGCAAGGACTTTAAGGCACCATAGATGACTTTACAACATTTCCATCTAGTTTTTCTATAAGTCAAGGAATACATCAGTAATTGTGTTCGTTGCCTTCCCAGACATTTCCCGTCACCATTTTCTTTTCAATTATTGGGAATTAGCGACACTTATAAAGTTTAGTACAGAAATGTGCATCTTTCGTACTGAATTTGGCAATAAACATACATTTATACTGGTATAAGTACTACAGTTTGTTTAAAACGGAAGCAACCAACTTGTGACCATCATAAATATGCTCTGTGGTAAACTTGTACTCCATGTTTACGTAATCGGGATGAAGGGTGTGATCGTTTTGTAGTGATGAAAATGAAGCCGTTATGATGTCTACCGTTTGTAGTACTATTCAGACGTTAGGGTCGAGTCGGATAACTTCGGACAACGGGTAAATTCAAAAATACCATAATTGCAAACAGTAAAAATTCAGATGAGACGGCTCATAAAGAGCCGTCTCATCAGGATTTTCACTGTTTGCCCAGTTCATTTTGTTTTAATTCCAAACAACTGACATATAAAGGAAACAATGTCACTGTCCGAATTAACTCGCTGTCCGAATTTACCCGAGTTTACCCTATTTCGCTGCTCTACAGCTTACATACATAAGTGTCGCCTTGTATTTCATCAGTGCAGTTTTCTGGTAACTTGGGATTTTTAAGTTGACATAAACATTTTGACATTATAGGTTCATAGGCTCTCCCTTCAGAGAGTATTTTATTAGTGTTATGCTGTACCGAATAGGGCTACTTTCGAATGAAACTACTCCCTTATGCTGCGTTTACACTATGTTCCCGGCGGCACCGGCAATCACGTTTCAGGCCACCGTAGACAAAACGGGATGGACGTGAGACAACGCAGGGGGACGGGATGGGCAAACGTGACAGACCGTGATTGCCGTGGATGCCGTGCCAGATTTTTAAACTGTCAAAAAAATTGCCACGGCAGTCCCGGTGTGGATGAGAAACCTAATAGGCCGTAGTAAAACGGGGTGAACGCAATAAAACGTGACAGTACGTTACAGACCGTTATAAAACTTGGAGAGGGTCCGTAGTGGAACGGGAAACATGTCTATACCCCTGCATCTGACGGTCCTTTCAAGTTCCTGTCACGTCTTGCTGCGTTTAGTGCGCGTTTTGTCACGGTTGCTTCACGGAAGGTGTGATTTCTTATGGACGGACGCTCGGCGCCCCGTTACTGCGGCTATGGATACGTTCCGCTGAGGTGCGGGGGTAACGTCGATATGAGAATTGAAATATGATGATGATGAGGTGTGATTTCTTCCACTCGCAGATATTTATATAGGTATATATATGCATGCAAGCTTACAGAAAGATGTACGAATGGGTGTTTTATCCAGTCATGCTTGATATAGCAGGCAGTTTATTACATTGAAAATAATTATCGGACGTGTGTCACGATGGGAGTCGACCCCACGACTCCTGCATGAAAGGCGTACACTATTCCAGGCACTCCGCTGCGCGCACGCACAGATGAACGCTTGTACAAACACAAAATTGTACAAATTTATGCACATAGTCACGTACACTCATAGCCGTTTTTTGGCTTACATGGAAAAGCAAAATGCCTACCTGTTTTCCCAAAAACAAAAATAAGACAGACTGATGGACACATGCATGCGGTTCTAGCATCTGTTACATGTATCCATCGATATTTTACGGACAGATACTCGTATTTCTGTTTCACCCCACTATTATGATTGAAGAAGGAGCAAATTCCACTATGTAGCGTGTTTTTCTGCAATCATATTACCAGGGGGAAAATCCACTATAGAGGGGAAAAACGGCTATGCAAAAACCCCTATAGTAGATTTTCCCCGGGGAAAATTGGCTATATAGTCATATTTCCGGGGGGAAATTCTACTATATAGCCATTTTTCCGGTGGGAATTCTACTATGGAAAAATCATAGTCATTTTTCCGGGGGGGAAAACTACTAGGGGGGAAAAGCTACTCTCTGACAGCTGCGCGTTTTGTCCCGTTTTACCACGTTTTGTCACGGTTTTCACGGCAAGCTAAGGCGTATATTGGCCGTTTCGTCGCGTTCAGTCACGACGCGTCTTGGCTTGTGACGGTTTACAGGCCGGCATTCTACGGAGGGTTGCGTTATACTACGGTCTGACACGGCGGGTGCGGTATGGGAGATAGTGTAAAAAAGCCGAGCCCGGCAGGGCCGCTTTATTCGAGTCTGAACAGTCATTGACACATTACTGTATCTACAATACGAACAGAGAAGACCAAACTGTGAAGAAAGAAGGCCAAACTATGCCACCGAAGAAGCCAGGACGTAGGAAGCTTCTCCCTCCACACACACGCCTCCCATCCTGCATCACCACTACCAGCAACGGAGCCTGGATGTCCTTGCCGTTCACCGCTGCCAGATGAAGACGAGCGTGCAGCTGCTACTGACCCAGTCCCTGGACTGGATGTATGCACCCGTTAAACATGCTAACACAAAATCTTCTTCATCTTGGGTATTCACGATGTCTCGTCGAAGTATCAAGATACAATGATTCCTGTTGTTTGGGAGGCCTTCTTTTTACACCGTGGGCACAAACATGTTCCAAAACTGCCCGGCGTTGCCGTTTCGTCCGTGAAACCTTGACAGAGCGTTAAAAACGCGTCAGACCTTGATCAGAACGTGAGAAACGTGAGGGACCCCACCAGAACGTGACATGCCTGGAGGGAACGTACTGGTATACGTGGTAGAGCGCCGGCCAAACCGTAGTGCACCTTTGAGCAGCCCCTTTCCCCCTCCACGGCCCGTCACGGATACCGTGATAGACCGTAAGAAAACTTAGCAGGACCTAACAAAACTTGAATACCGAGGAAAAATGGCCAAAATCCCACGGCGCACTTTGTTTTGCGCAAACGGGGCTGCCGTCGCCGCCGGGAACATAATGTAAACGTAGCATTAGCTCTGTTCGTACGAATCGAGCTGTGCTTTTGTAGCTATAGGAGTGAAAATACCTACTACGTCATCAATTTATGGGTACACAAGCGTTTTGGCAGACAATTTGAATACATAGAAAACATCAGCTGCTGCTATTGGCTGAAAATGGATGCTGGTTTAATGTTATTATTTTTTCTTCTTGATTCAGTGGTTGAACATGTAAAATTAGGGAGTTGAATTATTTAATGTCTACCAGTATTATTGTTTTGCATTTCAAAACTCTTTGAATTTTTGACAGTTATTTTCATCAGAAAGCAGTTCCGCAGACGGTTGTTTGGTTTGGGTTTACCAGGCTCTCTTAAATGCAACATAAGGTATTGTTTTATCTTTGTTTGTTTAAATTTGAGTCCACCAGCTAGAAGGAGCTATGGTCTAAATTTAGAGTAACTACACTTCAGGAACTGACTGCATCAGATCCCAAACCCTATCCCCAACATCAAAGGGACAGATTGACAAAGACATCCCAACAAACAATAAATTACAAGTGATAAGCCGAGTCAGCAGCTCTTTCCCAAATAGGTGGCAACTCAGCTATCTTTACCAAACTAAATAATTTAGACCAACAGAAGGGTTACAACAGCCTAAGCAATTTATACGAAAAATATTTAACAACTATTTTTACCTATTTTCAGTTTTTATCACAGAAGGGTTAAAATGATAACACAATAAACCAAACAGCACCGAACAAAAAAGCAAATGCAACCGCAACGAAAGTACCGCCTTGGGACGGTCAGTAAAGTAGCCGCGATTCGCAGGAAAGGTGGAATGTTTGTATTGTGGTCTATGGGAAATGAATTGGTACCATCACCCAGACAACGCGTTGCTAAGAATACAGCTATTGCTACGCAAATTATGACATGATATAGTTTGAGTGCCGGGGGGGAAATATGTTAGTCCGTCTTATGATCTGGAAACACTGGATCCTGCGATTTTGTAAAGTGTTCAAGATAAACTCATAAAACAGGGCAATAAGAAGATGATTAACCTTTTTTTAGCCAGTTACAAATTCTTGTTCCTATAGCAACAAAAGAGAAAAAGCTATGCGTACGGTGCGATAACTCTTAAACACTTTATGAAAATTCGTGTGCACGGACAAACATACGGACTGTCAACGAGAAAACACAATACCCTGCCACTTTAGTATTATACCAAATTCGGTATTTATCAAAATCGGCTGGGGACATAAGTACAAAATAAAGAAGAGTACATATATCATATTTTATGCAAGAACTGGTTACTATTGTTTTTGCTGTTACATCTATATTCTAGATTGGGACTTTCCTTTATATGGTATATATTGTTATTATCGGAATAGAACTTTTGCAAAAAGAACATTTTTCAGGGCCAGATATGAGCCTTATCATACAAGTTCCTTTTCCAAGTGTTTTACTACTAATAATAATGATTAGATCCCAAATTTCTAAATTTTGAGATCATAAACTTTTCAAAATGGCTGGATAGGATATGTGTCTCAGATTCTAATTTATTACTTTTCAATTTTTCAATAGCGTTTTTTTTTTCTTCTTCTTCTTCTTCTTTTCTTTGTCAAAAAGTATTGAGCCTCCTTGATGAAGAATACAAAATTTACTTAGGTTAACGTGGTGCGTAAAAAATCGATATTTTTTTGTTTGGATTTATTAATACAGTTTTTACTCTAAATGTTAGAGCTTCAATGTTTGACCCCCAAGAAAAGATGCAGGCAGAGATCATAATACATCAAATGACTGATCTTGGCCTGTCTGATCTGTCTAAAGCGGATTTGATTTGACATTTTACATATCGCCGAATTTAAATTTTGGAAACCTCTACTTGTTAACGTGTTCAATATATGGAGTTCTTACGACAGTAATTTAGGCCCAAAGTATAATTTTGATCAGTGGTAGCGCTGTCCATGAATAGTATTTTTTTTTCTTTTTTTTTTGACAATGAACATTTTGAGAAACATCACATAAAAAGGGTGCTAAGCACATATGAGCCGCGACACGAAAATAGAAAGTGGCCGTGCGCTCAGCACAGATTCAGATCAGCCTGAGCACCCGCCAAATTGGATCAGAGGCATCCCTAAGAGCTTAAAGGGTAGCTAATGGTCTCAGCTACCTTCATGCGGACAGCGAAGACTCTGATCAGACTGGGCGGATGCCAAGGCTGATCTGAGTCTGCGCTGGGCGCACAACCACATTGTTCGTTTTCTCGTGTCGCGGCGCATATGTGAACAACAAAGGCTCGGGCTACATTGTAGCCTGCGCATCCGCGCAGTCTGATCCGAGCCCATGTGGTTTGCAAATATGAATTTCATTTACAGACCCTGAGAAATCTACAGCTTTAGCGTTACAGAGTCACACCTGGCTACAGGTTTACAACCATTCCTTTAAACTTACATGTAAGGACGAGCTTAAAGTAAAGTTCTAAATTTTCATGTGTAAACAAAAGCTCACAAAAATAATTTATTTGATTGTTCTTTCTCATTGCAACTCCATGACAATTTTCAGTAATATCACGCGAAAAGTGTGATTCTCAATATGATCTAAATATATATTTTCTGAGAGTAAAATTTTCCAAATTAAACTTAAGTTTGTCCTTAAATTAAAGAATGATTGTAAACCTGGGTCCTGGTTAACTATGTTTTCAAGGATGTTACAGAACGAAAAAAAAACTGTTACGAAACGAAAAAGAGCCATAGTTACCAAACGATCTGGTCATCAGTTGCCACCTCTATTAGGCAAGCAACCTGTATTAAGCAAAAATATGTTCATTTCCAAGAAAAGAGAAATAAATTGAAATGTACCTGTATTAAGTAAGCACCTGTCTTAAGCCAGCAGATTTTGATTACCTCTTACGTGCTTGCTTAATATAGGTTGGACTTTATTACTATTATTATTATTATTATTATTCATAATTTCCTTTGGAAGTTCGAATATATTTCTCTCCGAATAAAGACTGTAAAACAAAAGGCGTGCCATTTTCTTCCAGTTGCCTTTTTCTTTATTTCTATTTTTTTAATACGACATCTATTTATTTATTTATTTTATTTATTTGTACAATATTTCAAGAGAGTGTCACATATAGTTATATGCCATTCTACCATGTGGCCCTCCAAACAACATTGCAAACACTGTTTAATCAAATCACCGTTATTGTCACTTCAATGTAATTACTTCTTTATTTCCTTTAAAATTCTTTTTTCAAAAAGTTTGACAATATCTACACAATCTAATTTATGCTTCATACCATTTGCTGTAATAGTTGTTATTGTGGTTAATTGTGGATTGCTCTTCTCACTTGGCACATAACGTTGAATCGACATTGAATCGGCGTTGATTCAACGCCACGACGTTGAATCAACGCTGATTCAATGTTAATTCAACCTTGTGTGCCTGATGGGTTATTTGTTACACAATAATTCTGCATTCAACAGCAGCTTAGTAAATGATTCTTTTGGGGAGATGGTCTTTACAAGCTTGGACCTTCCGACCAAATCCTGGTTATTTATTCTGTATATTTGTATGTAAAACTTTTTGAAATAAATATTGTTTAATCAAATCAGATGCCACAGGAGGCTGCTACGTCAGACCTTAACTCACATTATCATAAGAAGTAAACTCAAATCCGGCCGTAGTCACTGTTTTCTTCGAGTTGGAGAGAACCCTGTCAGTCAGTGTCGGAAGATGTATGTAATGAATTAGTTCCCTTGAACCTTCTGAGGATCACCGTTTTGGAAATCGAAAAAAAAATCTTATACTCGGAAAAAAGAATATCCGAACTGTGTAGTGGACTCTCTGAACAGATTGGATTCACTCATTTATGCCAAGTGGACTATTCTGTTCTGTATCCATTTGCCCATTAAGGGGTGTCTGGTTTAGATTGTTCGTATCATTTTATTTCATTTTAAGGAGCAATTCCTGTTAACCATATGCGTTTTGCGGCGTCTGATCTGAGTCTGCACTGTTGACCTATGGTCTGTTTATAGGACGTTAGGCATTAAAGGGATAATTAAGATGTATAAATACACCTCCATGAGTTTCCACCATTTTTGCCAAGGGAAACAACTTTTGGAACCTTCCATTTGCTTCCAGGTGTGACGAAACTCTTGCAAAAAAGTATCTATTCTCAATGGAAAGAATTTGTTCCTACAGGACAGAGCTCTAGATAAGGAGGAGTATTTGATGATAATTAAGGATATTTTTTCTTATTTCTCATTCAAACCATATGTTGTGACCCCTCATCTGAACCGTCTCGTCGAGACGGTTCAGATGAGGGGTCACAACATATGTTTTTATGCAGCATTAATAAAAATTATCCCTAACTGTCACCAAATACTCCCTCTTATCTAGAGCTCTGTACAGGATCAAACTTTTTTTATGAATTGACCCCTTGAGAAGGGAGACAAAGTAAACATGACAGAGATGCTTACCCTGAAAGTAAAAACAGTCATATTGTGAGAAAACGATGTGATTTTGTATTTGAGCCGCGACACGAGAAAACCAAAAATGTGGTTGTGCGCCCTGCGCAGACTCAGATCAGCCTGGACATCCGCCTATTTTGATCAAACTCTTTGTTAAGTGCTCAAAGGGTAGCTAAGAGTCTAAGCTCCCTCCTTGCGGACAGCGAAGACTCTGATCAGACTGGGCAGATGCCCAGGCTGATCTGAGTCTGCGCTGGGCGCACAACCACATTGTTGGTTTTGTCGCGTCGCGGCTCATTTGTCTTTTATTGATCTCCATGTTGATTGCTCAGGGTTGATGGATGTTGATTAAAACAGAGAAGGCTTAGGTCAGGCAGGTTTCAAATGCACAGGCTGATCTGGGTCCCACTTTTAGCATAACCTGTATTTATAAGGCATGACATGCGCTAAAATATGTGTGTATATCGTAAGTGATGTTAAAGTTTCAAAGGTTGTTTGAACCTAATTGCCCTATTTCGTGAGCCCATTAATGCCTAGCGTCACATGAAAAGGACAGAGACAAAAACAAACAGTGTAAACCAAGATCAGACGCCGCAGTACGCGGTGTCTGATCATGTGCTACACTGTTTGCAATAAAAAAAATACTGCAATTTCTTTTAAAAAATAAATGTATCAGACACGCTTAAGAATCAAGTTTTTAAGAATGGAACAGCACTCTAAGTATAAATGGGTTAAATAATAGTAATTTATTAAAAAAAATTGAGCCGCGACACGAGAAAACAAACAAAGTGGTTGCGCGCCCAACGCAGACTCAGATCAGCCTGGGCAGCAGCCCAGCCTGATCGGAGTCTTCGCTGTCCGCATTGAGGTAGATCGGGCACTTAGCTACCCTTAAAGCGCACTGCGAATACTCTGATCAGACTGAGTGTGTGCCCAGGCCGGTCTGAGTTTCGCTGGGCGCACAACCACTTTGTTGGGTTTCTCGTGTCGCGGCTCAAATAATAAGCACAATGAAGTCCTCTAAAAGACTTGCTACGAAAAAACGCGTTGAGCACGGCTCAGTGTACCCAAAATCGTTGAGCACGGAGCAACAAGTCAGAGCACGGAGTTTTTTTTTTTTTTTTATTTTATACAAGGTGTAGGTCACTTCAGATTAGAAGGACAAAACAAGAAAGCCACGCCTGGTAAACTATCACAGGTACCTCCGCGGAGGTACCGATAAAAAGTTGTGACAGGCATCCGGAGCTACCTGTGACGGACCAAAACTAAACAAAAAACGGTAGGTATTCGTCTTTTTTGATAAAATACATTATAACCAGGGAGTTTATTGAAAATCAAAGAATGCTATTCGACCCTTATATACATTAAGTTTTGTCACACAGTATATCCACGGGAACTTTACATATATACAGAAGATATGACTTTTGAAGTGGCTTTAAGGTCAGTCAAAAGTACTCAAAACAAGAACAAATCGGTTGTTTTAGGTCCTAAATGCACTTTTTCTTGCTTAAGAATCTGTTTATCTGGATACACTGACGTAAAGTAAACCTCCTTGCCCAAATATAAATGCCGACAAACTCCAAATAAGGCTGGGTCGGTAAAAAAACAACTGGAGGTGCCTGTGACGGAATGGAGGTGCCTGTGATGTAAGAAAATATAGCGAAAATCTCAAGATTTATAGCGGTTGCAAATACATGTATTGATATTCTTCATCTCTAGACCACTGCCTTGAAAGAATCGTTCATTCAACGTCGCAATTTAATCTACCATAATGCGAATATCAAGCATATTTTTGTGAAAACGACAGACAATGATCATGAACTTATACAATCAGATTCTACATCCTGCTCTCAAAACCAAGATGGAAGTAAGTATACATGTACATTGACAATAGTTCATAAAAGACACACATGGTAAACCGAATAAAGGGCTCTTTAAGGAGATGCCTTTAATATAAGCAACACGCTTACCGTCAGATCCTATATTCCACTGATTTGAATATTATGTATATGTATATATGTATTTAATGAAGAATAAAATACTGTTTAAACCAAAGGGCTCTTTCCCAGACAGGTGGAAATTCACCTACCCCAAATGAAAACAACGCTAACTTCTGTTTTACCTATTTTATATTTTGAATTACAAAACAAACCAGAAAGCAAAGTGGGCAGCTGTACAGGTGACCTTATTGCCAGCAGACTACAGACAAGCGGACATAAGAACACGTAACATTGATGCTTCACTACAGAAATCCAAAATCCAAAGCAGATCATCTCAAAGAGTTATTGTCCGTTTTGTTTCCATATCTGTTAGTCAAACATAGACGAGTCGTACGTAGCTGTTGAAAATTTACTGCCTAATTCAGTGTAAGAATAGTTATGAAATGCGCTTAAATAAGAGGCAGCGTTTTTGTGAATGGTGATAACTGCCTGTTAGTCATTCCAAATCGTTAGAAATTGTGTCGGTCACACGTCATGCTAGCTACTCGAAACGTTTGCAAAAACAACGTTTCGGAAGATGACTTTTATGTAGTAAAAGTACTCTTCAGTTACCAAATTTGATGCAGTGGCTAGTCGGAGACTTTGAATTACACGTTATTTACAGTAAGATTCCGATCACTTCGATATACTAAAAGGTGTAATATTGAGAACATGTCACCTGCCGATGATGTAATCTGTTGGCCTTACGGATGTATTTGGATTCTAGCGCCAACAATTCAAAACTAGCCAGACTGAATCACTTGTAGCACCTATCACTCCAGTTACCACAAAGTTAACACATACAGCGAGCGTCATACGACACGTGCGAGCGACACATATGAGGTACCAAAAGGATCAACACTATAGATATACCTGTACGTGTATGCCTGTTGACGGGTATCGGCAATTCTGACAATTTGACACACCATACGTGTAGCTGGCATGACGTGTGACCTCGACAATTTCTGACAAGTTGGAATGACTCACAGCCAGCACCTCCCGATCACAGTCATCACCAGTCACAAAAATGTTGACTCTTATTTAAGCGCACATTTCATAACGATTCTAACACTGAATTAGGCAGTGAATTTTCAGCAATTATGTGAAATTCGTCAATGTTTGACTAACGGAAGCGGAAACAAATTAGACAATAACTCTTTGAGATGGTGTTTTAGAAATTTTAACATGGAATTTCATGATATACGCATTATGATAGCTTAATGGGACGCTGAATGAATGATTCTTTTCAGGCAGTGTTTAAGAGAAGATGTCAATATTTCCAGCTGCAATAACTACTCAGATTTGCACTATATTTGCTTACATCACAGGCACCTCCACACCATTGCAGGCACCTCCAGCTGTTGTTTTGAAAATTCAAGTCTTATTTCTAATCAATTGACATTTATATTTTAGCAAGGAGGTAACCTTAACACCAGTGTGCCGAGAAAAACAGAATCGTATGCAAGATCACTGCATTTAAGACCAAAAACGGCCGAATTCTTTATGTTTTGAGTACTGTGGGCTGACATCAAAGTCACTTCAAAAGTCGTATCTTCGGTTAATATGGAAAGTTCAGGGGGATATAATGTGTGACAATACTTTATGTCTATAAGGGTCGAATAGCACTTTTTGATTTTTAATAAACTCCCTGGTTATCTTATAATTTGTCAAAAAAGAGGAATACCTACCCTTTGTTGTAATTTTTTTGGACAGTCACAGGCAGCTCCAGGTGCCTGTCACAACTTTTTATCGGTACCTCCGCCGGAGGTACCTGTGATAGTTTACCAGGCGTGAAAGCGATAGGTTGAAAATACATGCTTTTTACTTACATTGGTTTGGTATACCTTGGAGAGTATATACACCAAACTGTAAAACCCGTATTTATGCTCTGACTATTTTCTGGAGCTGTTGAAGTCGTAATATACGTTTAAAATTTGCCACATAAGAAGGATCGGGTCGGGCGATGGTGCTTGGGTACCTTCTAGTGCCGGGGTGTCGTCCTACTTATTTGTAGCAGAAGTATGGCAATGGCCAACTGTGCTTGCAATAGGTGCGGGTGGTTTTTCTCTGAACTATCATTTCTCCTTTATTTCTCCCGTTCTCTGGGAGACGGCTCGTTCATGATAGACTAAAATACTGTCTCAAAGAGCCGTTAAACCCAAAACAAACAACCGTAATATTTCGATATTTATTCTAACTTTAGGTAAAAATAGTTATTCAATAAAAATATGTTTTGGACATTTGCCAATAAATGTTTCATCTAGATTTGTTACGATAGATGTACCACCAAGAAATGGCTTAAAGCAAGGCACCAACCATTTTCAAAGTCACGGTGTAATCACTGATCCCTTTATATGACAGTCACGGTTTTACAGAAGCAGACACATCCGTGTTGTCTCGCAGGGGCTAATGAGGTACGAGGATTGTCCAAAAATACGTAGACTTTTATCTGGTAGACACAGTTGACGTTTAATGACAAAAACAAGTATACCTCATTAAATGTGAACATTTCCGTCGCACATCTACAAAATTTCGTAGATTTCCCATGAGTCATAAAAATGCGACACTATTCACAAAGTTGGTACCATCACGATGCCGGGGCAGGGGTTCGTCGTCGTCGAAGTTATGTCAAGTAACGCAAATCGCGTACTTGTGTATCAACGTTCATTTCTTCTCAACGTAATCACCTCTACACTGAACACAACGCCTGTGTGGATATTTCTGTAGCACTGCGCTATTATTGCTAAAGTAGCTGACCTCAGTTCTTCAATGCATTGGAATCTCCTGCCTTTCAAGTGAGTTTTGATTTCAGGGAAGATTGTGAAATCCATGGGCACTAGAGCTGGTGAATATGGGGATGTCTGAGGCACTCGGGTCCAAGCATTCCGAATTCTGACTGTGTCAGCGCTGATACATGAAGAGGGGCGTTATCTTGGTATACCAGGAACTCTTCTATGGGAAAGCCTGGTCGCTTCTTTCGGATAGCCCGCATCAAGTCTCGTCTCACAACCTGAAAACAATTGTGCCATTTTTATAGCTTTCCTTTATTCTCTCTTTCTGTCTATCCTTTATCTTGTTTATTATACCCCGCAACACGTTAGTGGCGGGGTATTATGTTTTCACGTTGGCCGTCCGTGTGTCTGTCCGTCCGTAGTACGTACGTCCGTCCGTCCGACCGCACTTCGGTTCCGTTCGACAACTTAAGTATTTATCAAAGGATTTCCTTCAAATTTTGCATATGCCTTTGTAGCAAGAATGTCTCGCTTGGGATTGTTAATGGGCAAATTTCGTTAATTTCTGACAGAGTTATGGCACTTGTCAATGTACAAAAAATGGTTTCTGGCCTCTAGTTCCTTTACTACTTGGAGTATCATGATGAAACTTCACAAACATGATCAAAGTAACAAAAGCTTTGTATGAGCACAGAAATTTTATCATCAGGGGTTATCTGCCGCCCTGCCCTGGGGCTATATACATGTATAAAATCATGAAAAAATCCATATAAAATCAGAGTTTAAAGCAATTTTTCTGAAACTTACCGCAAATGATCAGAGTGATGAAAGCCTCCAGTGATGCTCAAATTTACCCCATGTGAGTTATCTCTCCCTGCGCCTGGGCTATATACATGCATAAAATGATGAAAAAATCTATATAAATTCATGTAAAACAGATTTTCAGAAATTTACATCTGATGATAGAAGTAATAAAAGCTTCTTGTGGTGATTTCGATTTGACCCCCAGGGGATTATCTGCCCCTTCCCATTGCCACGTTTAAAATCACTAAAATTGTATTTGATTAGTGTTGTAACTTGGTAAGTGATTTATCCGAAACTTATTGTAAGTTATCAGAGTAATGGAGTGTCCTGTCATGACAAAGACTTATCCGTGTTCAAGTGGATTAGGCTGCCCCTGCCCTGGGGTTATTCAGAGAAACAGTAAACATGGAGAAATCGGTGTGTTAAAAAGGTTTGCAGTGGCGGGGTATCACGCAGTCGTTTGCGATGCTTTTATTTATTTATCTATCTATATATGTTATTGTTCACTTTTTAATAACCCGGAGTTGATAGTATGGCCCCTTGGAACTGCGTGACACAACAACATGCTTCATCAATCTGCGAACATGATGAGCATGTGTTTTTCACCACTTTAACTGACTCGTACCTTGAGTGGCGGTGGCGAATCAGACCTCTTCCAAACGGCTGACTTTCTTTTAGATTCAAGGTCGAAAAACCACAACCATGTTCGTCCGTGGTGAAGACTTTGTCAAGAAAGCGTTCCTCATCCCTTTCATAGCGCTGCAGAAACATGTTTGACTCTAACACTCGCCTCTCCTTTTCAGTGTCTTTTAGAAGCCGTGGGACCCATGAGCCGCGACACGAGAAAACCAACAATGTGGTTGTGCGCCCAGCGCAGGCTCAGATCAGCCTGGGCATCCGCCCAGTCTGAACAGAGTCTTCGCTGGCCGCATAGAGGTAGCTTAGACCCTTAGCTACCATGTAAGCGCAAAGCGAAGATTCTGATCAGACTGAGTGGAAGCACAGGTTGATCTGAGTCTGCGCTGGGCGCACAACCACATTGTTGGTTTTCTCGTGTCGCGGTTCCCATCTCGCATGAACCTTTGACATATTCAGGTGTGAAGTAAGCACTGTATACACAGTTCCTCGCTTTATCCCGGTCACTCAGCAATGCCTCTGACAGACTGTCTACGAACCCTTTTAAGAATCTCCTTAATCAAAGTCACAACAGAGTCGTCAATCACGGTCCTTCTTCCCCTTCCTTTATCACCTATCGAGCTTCGTCCCTCAGAAAACGTTTTATGCCATCTGAAAACCGGCACGGCTGTCTCCTGTTGTGCTTTTAGACTTCCGCATCATCTTTAGAGTTTGTACCAGAATGATACACTTCAAAATTTGGGTTGCCCCGGGTTCGTGACTTAGGGTGACAACATACATGTAACCCTTATCACGCCTACGAATCGGTTCAGAACGCATGTCCATAAGAGGAGTTTCCGGTTTTGCAGAAGGGGAGTCGAAAAGGTGAACTAATTTGACATCGGCTCAACGTTTGGGTCATTTATTTTTTCCGAACACTATTTAAGCATAATACAAAAATGCAGCAACATATCTAACACCCAAACCTAGAGTTAAAACATGCTGGAAGTTAGCAATTCTAATGCACTTACGTATGTAACGCGACGTCTGATTGGATGACGTCAAAACTTTGCGACAGTATATCCTGCGATATACTGTCGGAAATCCGACGTTATTACTTAACGTCGCTTCTTATTAGCTGACGTCTGGTTTTACGTCGCTGAAAGCGTTTGCTATGGGTACAGTATAGCACACTTTTAAATGTGAAATGTGAAAAGTGCATAAGAATGGGGATAACTGTATTTAACATTGTCATTTGTGGAAGTAAATCTGGGTTTTACGTCCACTGGGGCGTTGCCGTAAAACAGAATTTCCGACCATAAAATCGACTATTTACCTCCTCAAATGACAATTTTGAGTACAGCTGTCCCCTAAATAGAATAGATACACATTTCAACCCGGATTAGGCTGTTCTTTATTATTTTCCAGATAAACATGACCTTAATGCGATGTTCTCTAATCCGGCTGGATACGATTTTACTGTTGGTCGTTTAAACTTTATTTCATTTGTATATATCCCTTATGTTATAATACGAAAGATCGTTTGTCAGTGCAGCCAAACAATCTGGTTGAATTATACTGGTTCCGCGGCGAGGTGCCAGCAAAATTCAGTGTTGCGCAGGCATGTGTGTAGTAATCTACGCTACACATCAGCCTTGTTGCATTGGTCCTAGCACTCTCGGGCGATATT